>OX451738.1:876891040-877491040 GCA_948472305.1 Vicia faba
CCTATGGTTGAGATCGCTGGGACGAGACAAACACGAAGCAACCCTCGCGCCCTATTTATCTAGCCTAGGGAGCTAGTCGCTATTTTTGGTCGTTTCACTTTGTGGGGGTTAAAAACCCCGCTATCTGTTGTGTTTTGTTACAGGAAAACGAAGAAGACGGTGAACTGGCAATGAGCAATTGGTTCGTTCAAATATAATGGTGCGCGTTTTATTGATTCCAGCGTGTATTGTTATTTTTACATAATATTTTCATTATCCACTATACTAACGATTACAGATGTTCGGCTTAGTGGAAGAGGACGTGTCTAGCAATCAATGGGACCTGGGTTCGATTCCCAGGTCCCCCCAAATGCTTATTTCTATTTTTCCATAACATATTCCTGTGCAGGTTTCACAAAGGCTTTCCACCATGTGCATCAAACGATCATGCGCCAAGTGGCCTCAAAGATCAATCCAAGGGCTATGAGATGCTGGATACCATGCTCCAAGTCAAAGCAATGTACATTCAACTCCAAAAGTCCAAGCAGGCTTGCAGCTTAGTGGGCCAAATTGCTCCTTCAAACCCTCAAATCTGGCCCAAACCCCCCATGGGTTTGCATTTTGTTTTTTGTCATTTTATTTTTCATTTGCTTTATTTTATTTTTTATTCTTTTTTTAATTATTAGCTAGATAATTATTTTTTCATAATAAACCCAGAAACAAAAGACAAAATAATAATAATATTTTTATTAATTAAATTTAATTAGTCATTATTTTGTAAATAAATACTAACTTAAATTAATTTAGTTTAATTAGGTTTAAATTTTAATTTTCTTTTACAATAAATAAAAATGAATTAGACTTAGGTTTTTTTTTGACACTTTTAAATTTCTTTTTATTTTATTTCATTAAAAACAATAAAAAACACAAAAACTTTTTTTCTATTAAATTAATTAATTAGTAATTAGGCTTAATTTTTAATTAATTGCAAAAAATGGACAAAATTCAATTCTTTCTCAAAAGGGTCAAAACCCTAGAATGTTCCCGATTCAATCTTCCACGCGTATTTATTTTTTAATTCATTATTTTGTATCTGCTCAGGAAATGTAATAATTAATTAGGACCTCCTTTATCACTTTATTTACTTTTCTCGCACTTTATTTCCAAACAGGTTTTTGTTTTTGGCGATGTATAGACCCGCGCCTTGTAATAGCTAGATTTACATTCCCGCAATTTATTTTCCGCACTCTTAACTGTTAATATGCCTGCAAGAATGTATGACAAATAAAACCAATCCGTAGCTCACAAATAACATGTACAAGACAAACATAAACTGAATTCAACACACATGCACATACCACTCTTAGGGTACGCCTCACTGGTTGCCTCGAACGTGGTCATCAAGTATAGGGTGTCTTAGAGGTCGCCCTCCTGTCTAAGATCCTGTTGCCTCGAAACGGTTGCCTCGGATAAAAAAGGATCTAGGACTTTAAGGTTACTTCTAAGGTGTCCTACTATTGCTTCGGTGACCACAATGTCCCTTAATCGAATTGACCCGAATAACTCCAACGACGGTGCTACCTACCTCTCAATGGTGGGATATCACTATCTAAAGGACTCTTACACAGCCTAATTCCTTAGAGTAGGTAGATTCTCCTGGGTACTTGCTCTTTTCAAAACAAACAAAAACAACTTTTCACACCTACACTTTCAAAAGGTTTTCAAACAAATTTTTCATACACTCTTGAGGACAGATATAAGAGTTACTTAGAAATTTTTCAAATGAAACTTTTTTTTCAAAACCCACACACACTTGAAAAGTAAACAAATTTGAAAACATAAGAGCAAGTACCTAAGATCCCGTGGATAACCACAGATAGAAAGGGTGCTAACACCTTCCCTTTCTATAAATCTACCTCCCGAACCGAGAAACATTCTCAAAGAAGGAATTTTGCTGTGCTTTTGTCCTTTCCATGTTGGAGAACATAAAAGACGGTGGCGACTCTTGCTTACCGCGACATTTTGCGAACCAACTTAAAAAATAGTCAGTTCTATTTCCATCGATCACAAAAATAAATAAGGTAAATGAATTCTTCGATCCAAGCCATGGACTCCTTCGATTTAATCCTTCTTTTGCCTTCTTTCGATTGGGCTTAAGGGTTGATGTGAACAAGCTTAGATTTGTACCCTTTCCTGCCTCCTTCGACTGAGTTTGGGAATGATATGAGCAACCTTCGATTGCAGCCTTCTCTGCTTCTTTCGATTGAGTCAGGGAGTGGGCATGAGTAACCTTCGACTGCAAACTCCTCCGCTTCTTTCGATTTAGAATATGAAGTAACATGGACCTGCAGAGCAACATGAGTGCATATCCTTCGTTCACACTCTTTTTGTCTTTCGTTTGAATCTGTACATGTTATTTCCAACAAGAAAAGAAAACAAACCAAGAGGGCAGAAACGAAGAACATAACTAAGAGGCTATCTACATATTATTCAGAAACGAAAAGTAAGTACAAGGCTATTTATATGTCATGATGAAACGAAAGATGCAAGGTCAAGGGGACTTACCTTGCTTAAAACTGGAACTTGTATGGGGGACTAGAGTTGCTGGATGCTCTTGGGTTCGAAAGGAGAGAGAACAAGTGTGGTGTGATCATGTTAAGTTTTGAGATTTTTTGGTGTGCTTCTCTTAGGTTGTGTATGGGTGTAAAACAATATGTGTGTATGGTTCCCCTGGGCTTATGTCTCCAGTGTGTGTGCGTATGTATGTGGTTTCCTCCCTGTTGTCCTTCTTTTTTCTTTGCTAGTGTGATCCTTATATAGAGGGGATAGATGGGACAAGAGGACAAAGGAATAAACAACCATTAAGTTGGTGTTTTAAGGCCCTAAATATCACTTTGAATACTTTGCCAAAGACATGGTTTCTTCTACCCTTTTGAATTTACTATGAACCTCACATTTGACTTTCAAATGCCCTCCTTTGAATGACTCTGATTGCCTCCTTCGAATTCCTCTGATTGCCTCCTTCAAATGGCTATGATTACCTCCTTTGAATGGCTCTGATTGCCTCCTTCGCATGGATTTGATTGCCTCATTCGAATGACTCTGATTTCCTCCTTCAAATGGCTCTGATTGCCTCTTTTGAATAGCTCTGATTCAGCTCCTTCGAATGGTTCTGATCTTTGATGACTATGAATTCAGAGTTTTCCCTTATCAAAGTTTCTTTAATCTGCATCAATTCAAATTGCCCAAAATTCTCTTCGTCAGAGCATTTGTCCTTTTTGATGACTCTGGGTTCGAATCTGTTCAGAGTTTCCTTTATAAGGGATTCTTCGAAAGCCCCTAAGATCTTTGATTTTCGATTGACTTTGGATCTTGATTCTATTTGTACAAAGTCTCAACATTTTGGCTTCTTTAATCAACCCTTAAGTTCACTCTCTTTGATTACTTTGACACTACTCAACTAGCCCAATCAAAAGACTTTACTCTGGTTATTCGAAGCTTCCTTTGGCAGGAATGTGCTTGTGTAGGGGGTTTGGGCTTAGGAGTAAGCACAAAGGAAGTATTTTCCTTATGCATTGAAGGCAATCATAAAAGAAACCTTTTCCCTTGTGAATCCAAAGCAAGCATAAAGGGGCTATTTGCCTTGTGGGTCGAAGGAAGTTTTTTTCCTAGTGGATTGAAGGCAAATCTAAAGAAGTATTGGCCTTGTATGCTGAAGGCAAGCTGAAAAAAGGGGGCCCTTGCCTTGTGAATCGAAGGCATGTCTGAGGCAAACCTTTGTCTTGTGAATCGAAGACCAGTGAAAGAGGCCTTTTGCATTGTGAAACTAAGGCAAGCATGAGGGAGTTTCTGCCTAATAGACCAATAAAATAAGCATGAAGGGGCATACGTATGCTGATGACAAGTTGAAGGGGCCTTTTGCCCAGTGGAAGCTTGGTGAACTAAACTTGATCGAAGGAGACTCAGCGTCCAATCGAAGCTTGTGGGCCAATGCTTGGTCGAAGAGTTTTAGGAGCTCAGTCGAAGCTTGCTGTTATGCCAATCGAAGGACACTATTTAAATACCAATCGAAGGACATTGTTGAACTGCTAATCGAAACACACTTTGCTAACATTCAAAAATTTCATTTTCTTTAGGCAAGTGTTTGTAACCACCCCTATAAGAGAAAAAACCTTGGGAACATGAGAGGGAAATTTTGGGGTACAACAGCTGCCCCTGTTCAATCTTCTTAAACCTGAAGATGTAGATTGGCTTATTTGCCTTTCGTGATATGAAGGTGGAAGATGATTGAACACTAGAGTTCCTAGAAATTTGTACTCGCATGAAGTAACACCGATTGTTAATGATGGCGGGAATGGGCTTACATATGCCATTTAGATAAGATGACATGGAGTTGTTAGAGATGAGCTTAAAGATGCCATCCACAGGTGATTGTTGATAGAAATTAGACTAAATCTAAGCTTGATTTCAACTGGAAAAAAATTAGAATAAATATTTGGAGCGATTTATCTAAACCAGAGAAAATGTCTACCAGAACGGAATCAGAATAAACCATTGATCAGTTTAAACTGAACTAGTAGAGATCTTGAATAATCTTTGACTGGAAAAGAATCAGAATAAATCTTTGGAGCAATTTATCTGAACCAGAGAAAGTGTCTACCGGAATGGAATCAGGATAAACCATTGATTGGTTTAAACTGAACCAACAGAAGTCTTGAATAATATTT
Source organism: Vicia faba (assembly GCA_948472305.1). Classification (NCBI taxonomy): domain Eukaryota; kingdom Viridiplantae; phylum Streptophyta; class Magnoliopsida; order Fabales; family Fabaceae; genus Vicia; species Vicia faba. The sequence goes on from OX451738.1 coordinate 876,895,747, forward strand.
AACTGGAAAAGAATCAAAATAAATCTTTGGAGCGATTTATCTGAACCAGAGAAAGTGTCTACCAGAACGGGATCATAATAAACCATTGATCGGTTAAAACTGAACCAGCAAAGGTCTTGAATAATCTTTGACTGGAAAAGAATCAGAATAAATCTTTGGAGTGATTTATCTGAACCAGAGAAAGTGTCTACTGGAACGAAATCAAAATAAACCATTGATCGGTTTAAACTGAACCAGCTGAGGTCTTGAATAATCTTTAACTGGAAAAGAATCAGAATAAATATGGAGCGATTTATCTGAACCAGAGAAAGTGACTACCAGAATGGAATCAGGATAAACCATTGATCGGTTTAAACTGAACCAACAGAGGTCTTGAATAATCTTTAACTGGAAAAGAATCAGAATAAATCTTTGGAGCGATTTATCTGAACCAGAGAAAGTGTCTACCGGAACGGAATCAAGATAAACCATTGATCGGTTTAAACTGAACCAGCAGAGATCTTGAATAATCTTTAACTGGAAAAGAATCAGAATAAATCTTTGGAGCGATTTATCGGAACCAGAGAAAGTGTCTACCAGAACGGAATCAGGATAAACCATTGATCGATTTAGACTGAACCAACAGAGGTCTTGAATAATCTTTAACTGGAAAAGAATCAGAATAAATATTTGGAGAGATTTATCTGAACCAGAGAAAGTATCTACCGGAACGGAATTAGGATAAACCATTGATCGGTTTAAACTGAACCAACAGAGGTCTTGAATAATCTTTAACTGGAAAAGAATCAGAATAAATCTTTGGAGCGATTTTTCTGAACCAGAGAAAGTGTCTACTGGAACGGAATTAGGATAAACCATTGATCGATTTAAACTGAACCAGCATAGGTCTTGAATAATATTTAACTGGAAAAGAATCAGAATAAATCTTTGGAGCGATTTAACTGAACCAAAGAAAGTGTCTACCGGAACGGAATCACGATAAACCATTGATCGGTTTAAACTGAACCAGCAGAGGTCTTGAATAATCTTTAACTGGAAAAGAATTAGAATAAATCTTTGGAGCGATTTATCTGAACCAGAGAAAGTGTCTACCAGAATGGAATCAGGATAAACCATTGATCGATTTAAACTGAACCAACAGAGGTCTTGAATAATCTTTAACTGGAAAAGAATCAGAATAAATATTTGGAGGGATTTATCTGAAAGAAAGTGTCTACCGGAACGGAATCAGGATAAACCATTGACCGGTTTAAACTGAACCAACAGAGGTCTTGAATAATGTTTAACTAGAAAAGAATCAAAATAAATCTTTGGAGTGATTTATCTGAACTAGAGAAAGTGTCTACCAGAACGGAATCAGGATAAACCATTGGTCGATTTAAACTGAACCAACAGAAGTCTGAAGGATGTGTTAGTCATGTAGCTAGTCACCCCATCTTGTTTCGGGAACTGATCTACAATTTGTTCATAGATAGTTGTCCTATCTGGTTTCAGGTATTAATCTGGAACTTGAAAATTTTGGTCACATAGATAGTCCCCCTTCTGGTTCCAGGAATTAATCTTTGACCTTTTTTATAAGTTGGTAGTGTTTGACCTGAAAAGGTAAAACCAGTTTCATGCGATGTCATGATGTATGAATTGCATGATGCTCTCAAAATAAATGAGATTGTGATCTATGCATTTGTGTTGCACATGTTATGACGTTTGTAAAAGGGTGTATAAATGCAATGTGTGAACATGTCATTTGTTCTACTGCAGTGTTGTTGAACTAGGAAAAATAAATCCTTAATTGTTGCTGGGGGTGAAGAATGTAGGTCTTCAAATATATTGAAGTTAAAACACTGGGAGATGAACTTCCGTTGTTAGAGAAATAAACTCTGTTGGGGAAGGTAAACTCCGTGAACTGAACTATTGTTAGAAGATAGTCTAGAATAAGTATCAGGATGACATCCGTCCCTGGATCGTACCTCAACCATTTCTAGAAGATGGTCTGAATAAGTATCAAGATGACATCCGTCTCTGGATCGTACCTGAACTGTTGCTAGAAGATAGTCTGGAATAAGCATCAGGATGACATCCGTCTCTAGATCATACTTGAACCGTTTCTAGAAGATGATCTGAATAAGTATCAGGATGACATCCGTCTCTAGATAGTATCTGAACTGTTGCTAGAAGATAGTCTGGAATAAGTATTAAGATAACATCCATCTCTGGATCGTACCTGAACCTTTTCTAGAAGATGATCTGAATAAGTATCAGGATGACATTCGTCTCTGGATCGTACCTAAACTGTTGCTAGAAGATGATCTGAATAAGAATTAGGATGACATCCGTCTCCCAATCGTACCTGAACCATTTCTAGATAAGAATCTGGAGTAATTGTCAGGATGACATCCGTCTCTGGATCGTATCTGCACTATTTCTAGATGAGAATCTGGAGTAAGTGTCAGGATGATATCCGTCTATGGATCCTACCTGAACCGTTTCTAGATGAGAATCTAGAGTAAGTGTCAGGATGACATCTGTCTCTGGATCGTACCTGAACCATTTTTAGATGAGAATTTGAAGTATTCAGAATGTTTCTGCTGGGGATTCCTGTTTTTTTTTTTGTTTTGAGAAGAAATCCGTTGGGGAATCCTGAGACGCTTGACGACTTCACTGGGGAATTCTTAGATGTTGGAGCAATAATTGGAGATTCTTGCTTTGCCGAGGGTATGAGAACACCTAACATTATTAGGCTGCACGCTAAGAATATGGCAGTGACCTTGTAGTAGAATGCCCCTTTCCCGGTACCTGTTGGAGAAAATATCTGTCGGGGATTTTGTAGATGGTTTGACTGTTATCCCAACTCTTGGAGTCCTTGGTGAATGCGGATCAGGGTGATAAACCTTCTACTGATAGACAAGTGACGAGATGACGGGACATAGTCATACGCTTTAATCCCTAACTTTTGCCTGGATTGTCCTTTCAGATTTTCAGTCCACCGGGATACCCTTTTTTGCCCAAGTCGCCTTTTCAGGTTTTCGACTTGCCGAGTGTACAATTTTTGATATATCCCTAATTTTCCCCCGAACCCTTTTGGTTCGCTGGGATGCCCTTATTTTTTCCTAGGCCAGTCAACCTAGCGGGTCTTTGTTCATGCATAGTATTTTCTGACTATGTCCATGTTCACCGGGTTCGGAGAATTGTCACTGTCGTTAGTAGTAAGTGTTGCCACACTTCCAGAAGATGTTTGTTTGATCATACAAGATTCGTTGCTGGAATTCATGTCCAATGCCCCAAGTGATTCAGATGGAAATCTGTCCCTGGCTATTAGGCATTTTTAAGAGATTCCTTGAACCTTGACTTGGCTGCCCCAAATCAGCTGGGCACCATGTTATGCCCCTTGATTATGAAAGGCCTGTCACTGGAATGTCTTTCCATCTGAGGTGATTATATCTATTGAGAGGATTTATGTTCATTGAATATTTGTCGTGCGAATTTCTCTGTTGTTGAACAAATAGTCATATGCAAACAATGGTATTTTAAGAATGCAAAGGTTATGGCTGTCTTGAAGTTTGAAAATTCATTTTTAGTAAAACAAACAAGTTTTGTAAGAGTGTGATATCAGCTCAGGATTTATAGCGAACTCTATAGGAGTCAGGATACCTTTTGTAACAGTATGCTTTCGAACTAACCCATGCTTCAACTAGGACTTTTAAGGGTTATAACATGGCCTGGTTCACGGTTTAAGAAACAAAGGATAAAGACTCAAATTTTATTTGTACCCAACCCGTTCTTCGCGATGTTCTTCAATCCTATGCTTAACTAATTGTGCCTTTAGATCCCAATTGAGTCTGGAATCTTTGCTCTGATACTTGGCAATGGTTCAGAAATTTAATGTTTGTTTGAGAAGGAAGACATTTTTATAACCTTTTCTTTTTTGTTGAGGATTTGTAGGACCTTTTTGTTTTGTTTTCGTTATCCCTACTTTTTCCTGCACTGGTTCTTTCGTGATTTTCAGTCAGCGGGATGCCCCAACTTTTCTTAAGTATCCTTCGTAGGTTTTTGACTTAACAAGATTTTATTTTAAGAGATAATGACTACCTGTCTTGATGATTATGTGGAACCATCACCATCTTTTGGAGAGCATCTTCTACACTATTTGTCGTGTATGAAGGTAGAGCTTGCGACTGAATGCACATCTGAATTAACTGAGAAAACTACCCTACCCTAGGTTATGATTAAGGGTTTTAATTTGTGAAAAGAAAAACTCCTACTTCTTAGGCTCAAAGGGGTTGACTAGGGATTATCTTCCTTATAAATACACTGTTTAGGATTTGAAACAACTCCTGTACATCGTCAGCGGGATCTGTTCAAAAGCATACTGTGGAGACTGTGGTATCATTTTCGTCATCCTCCCTCTAAAAGCTTACAACTTTTAATCAAGAGTTGAATATCACGAAAGGAAGTAAAAACACAGTTTACATATAGTGGATATGCATTCAAGACAAACATATGCAATGCATTGATGAAATAACAAAGTTTGACATAAATAAATGTTTGAACAATCAAAAGAAAATTACAAATTGAAAATTCTAGATGAACAAAAAACCTCTTTGTCTTGGCTTGTCACTTCAGATGGTGTGCTTTTGAGGAATGGTTGAAGAATTCCAGTTGACCATCTTGTGCAAATTCCAGTGCTCCTTCATTGATTAGATCTTGAATTTTGTATTTCAACGTCCAACAACTATCAGTATTATGCCCTAGACTGTTGGAGTGATATGCATATATTGCATCACATTGTAAGTAGGAGCGAAAGTATTAGGATTTCGAGGAGGATCCTTCAATGTGACCAAATTCAACTTCAACATGTGTTACAAGACTTGCGACATTGGTATGTTGAGTCTGGTATATTTCCTAGTGAATCAATCCCGCTTACGTCGATTACCCTATCATTGTTGGCAAGATGGCGGTTGGGTTCGTGACGTAGCATCAATTTAGAAAGGTCTACTCTCCCCCGAACCCACTTCTTGTCTCATCAGGGGTTGATTATTGACTTGATCCTCAGCCTCGATTGTTTGTTTCATATGGTTGCATCTGTCTTGATGAAGTTTGCTGATAAGGGATCTCAGCTCTTCTTGTCCCCGGGCTAGGCTTTGGATAAGGACCATCTGCCCTAGCATCTGGATTCTCATTTCTTCTATCTCATCTTGCAGTTGTTGCAATTGTTTGTCCTTGTTGTCTTTAGGACTTTTCTTGGCCAAGTTCCTAGCGAGGAGTGCTTTTAACTCTTCTTGCCCCTTGGCTAAGTTTAGGAACATTTCCTTGGACTAGGAATCTTGAGTTTGGATATCCTTCACTGTTTGTTTGAGAGCCATTTCTTTTTCTGAAATAAACAACGAAGGGATAAGAAGCCTGTCCGGAGAATACCTGCTATGCAATGACATGTATGATATGTAAATGTTTTCAAGGATCTCACAGATTAAACAAGAAAATGCCATAAGTTGAATTTTGCAGCTTTTATTGAAGAACTTCGTATCGTTAAAGGTCCTTCGATGAGAGTCAAGCTCACCATATCGAGTGGGTCATTGCCCCTAACTCAAGTTGTCATGTTTTTGTCTTTTGAAGGCATTTGGTTAGAGGAAAATAAATCCCCTTTCCCCTTGCTAGACGTATGGTTCATCATAACCTACACCACAGGCCCTTAATATCCTTGAAATGGTTAAGGAGATGCTATGGGATGATGTTATGATGTGTATGCTATGCATTAAGCAAAAGTATAAGGTGGTGTAAGCAATTAAAGCCTACAAGAAATACAGGTTATTGGATAATGACTGTAAATGAATATTACATGGGGTTGTAGGTAAGTACCCTCTTAAAGTTTAGTTGGATCAACCTATCCTAGTAATAGTAACTGGGTTCTAAGGAGTCTCATATCACTGGCCTTTCTTTTAGGCATTGTTCTAGCTCAAGTACCAAAGTATTACGGCCAAAATATCCCAAAAGTCTAGTCTCAATGAGTGTAGTATCAAGTATCAACCAATCTTCGGTCGGAACCAAAGCCGGCCATCTCACTACTTTCTAATGGCTTAGGTGAGTCAATTAAAGGTTCTAAAGGTCAGTTAGAGCTTAATGACACTAAGGAAGCCTAATGTTATCCTTGACTGACTCAAGGGACATTAGTACAAACCTGAGTATCACACTAACATATCTATCACTTCGTCCATATCAGTCTACGCCGTAAAAATTCCATGATTTATTGCTACTTACCTAATAAGGTGCCCCAGATCTGGGTGTAGGATCTTTACAAGAATACCCCAACAAACCCTCACAGGTAAAACATATAAAACACACAATGTAAAGCAATAAATAATGAACTAAACTCTAAGGTAACCCCACCTTTTTTAATTAAAATCCCCAGCAGAGTCGCTAATTGTGAGATACCTGGCAGAACCGACAGTTAATACTGGTTTTATGTTTGTGTTTGCAAATGTTGCGGTAACCAAGAGTCGCCATCGACTTTTCTTTTATCCAAATTAAGGAAAGGGTGAAAATAACAGAAAAAGACCTTTTCGAGAATTTTCTGAGTAAGGGGGGTAGATTATGGAAAGGGGAGGTGTTAGCACCCTTTCCATCCGTAGTTATCTATGAGAACTTAGATGCTAGCTCATGTTTTGAATACCTTGTGCTTTGTGCTGTGGGTTTGAAAATATTTTGAAAAAAAACGTCTTTGTAATGATTCTCGTCTCAATAAGAATGTGTACAAAGAGTTGGTTTTGAAAATAGTTCAAAGATGTGTTTGTGGAAGATGTTTTTGAAAGTGATTTTGAAAAGTGTCTTTGTAATGATTCTCGTCTCTATAAGAATGCGTACAAAAAGCTTTGACTTTTGAAAATGTTTCAATTGTAAGTGTATGTGTGAAAATCATTTTTTTTGTTATGAGCAAGCAAGCAATAACTATCTAATTGTACTCGAAAAGGTAGTTCTTTTTCTCCTCTCCCTTAGATAGTGTTATCCTACTATCAGTGAGTAGGTAGCCCTATTGTTGGATGTATGAGGGACATTCAAAGGGACGTTTTATAATCACAAAGGAAACTGGGCAAGAAGCTTTAGTAACCACCCTAAGGTTCTAAGATCATATTTTTACCGAGGCAACATCGAGTGGGTCATTGAGGGACTTATGATCATTTTGAACAAAAGGGTAGCCACTAAAACCTCTCACGTTTTGAGAGTTGTGACTATTTTTCCGAAGGCAACCAAAGTGGGCGTACCCTAGAGGTGTATATGTGCAAGTGTGTTATGTTTCAGTTATTTTTGTCTTTTTTGTTAGGTTTGCTAGCATTTGATTTTAGTCTTTGCCATACAATCCTATTAGTCATAAATCTTTTAGTTAATATGAAAAGCAGTAAAAAAATGCAGAAAGTAAGGGTCCTATGCTATTACAACCAAATCGGAAGACAAGAAAAATGTAAAAACAAAGAACAAAATAAAGAAGAGAAATGAATTCTTCGATCCAGGCCATTGACTCATTCGATTCAATCCTTCTTTTGCCTTCTTTTGATTGGGCTTAAAGGTTGAAATGAGCAAGGTTCAATTTGCACCCTTTCCCGCCTCCTTCAACTGAGTTTGGGAATGATATGAGCAACCTTCGATTGCAACCTTCTCTACTTCTTTTGATTGAGTCAGGGAGTGGGCATGAGCAACCTTCGACTGCAAACTCCTATGCTTCTTTCGATTTAGAATATGAAGTAACATGGACATGCGGAGCAGCATGAGTGCATATCCTTCGTTCACACTCTTTTTGTCTTTCGTTTGAATATGTACAGGTTAGTTCCAACAAGAAAAGAAAACAAACCAAGAGGGAAAAAACGAAGAACACAACTAAGAGGCTATCTACATACTATGTTGAAATGAAAAGTAAGTACAGGGCTATTTAGATGTCATGCTGAAACGAAAGATGCAAGGTCAAGGGGACTTACCTTGCTTAAAACTGGAACTTGTGGGGGAGACTAGAGTTGCTGGATACTCTTGGATTCGAAAGGAGAGAGAATAAGTATGGTGTGATCTTGTTGAGTTTTGATAGTTTTTGGTGTGCTTCTTTTAGGTTGTGTATGCGTGTAAAACATTATATGTGTATGGTTCCCCTGAGCTTATGTCTCCAGTGTGTGTGTGCACGTATGTCGTTTCCTCCTTGTTGTCCTCCTTTTTTCTTCGCTCATTAAGTTGGTGTTTTAAGGACATAAATATCACTTTGAATACTTTGCCAAAGATATGGTTTCTTGTCCCTTTTGAATTTGCTATGAACCTGGACACATTTGACTTTCGAATGACCTCCTTCGAATGACTCTGATTGCCTCCTTTGAGTGGCTCTAATTGCCTCCTTCGAATGGCTCTGATTATCTCCTTTGAATGGCTCTGATTGCCTCCTTCAAATGGCTTTGATTCAGCTCCTTTGAATGGCTCTGATTGCATCCTTCGAATGCCTCTGATTGCATCCTTCAAATGGCTTGGATTGCCTCCTTCGAATGGCTTTGATTCAGCTCCTTCGAATGGTTTTGATCTTTGATGACTCTGAATTCAGAGTTTTCCCTTATCATAGTTTCTTTAATCTGCATCAACTCGAATTGCTCAAAATTCTCTTCGTCAGAGCATTTGTCCTTTTTGATGACTCTGGATTCGAATCTGTTCAGAGTTTCCTTTACCAGGGCTTCTTCGAAAGCCCCTTAGATCTTTGCTTTTCGATTGACTATGGATCTTTATTCTATTTGTACAAAGTCTCAATATTATGGCTTCTTCGATCAACCCCTAAGTTCACTCTCTTCGATTTCTCTGACACTAGTCAACTAGCCCAATCGAAAGACTTTACTATGGTCAGTCGAAGCTTCCTTTGGCAGGAATGTGCTTGTGCGGGGGGTTTGGGCTTGGGAGCAAGCACAGAGGAAGTCTTTGCCTTATGCATTAAAGGCAATCATAGAAGAAACCTTTTCACTTGTGAATCCAAAGCAAGCATAAATGGGCTATTTGCCTTGTGGGTCGAAGGAAGCTTTTTGCCTAGTGGATTGAAGGCAAATCTGAAGAAGTCTTGGCCTTGTGTGCTGAAGGCAAGCTGAAAAAAGGGGGCCCTTGCCTTGTGAATCAAAGGTATGTCTGAGGCAAACCTTTGTCTTGTGAATCGAAGACCAGTGAAAGGGGACTTTTGCCTTGTGAAACTAAGGCAAGCATGAGGGAGTTTCTGCCTAATAGACCAAAAAAACTAGCATGAAGGGGCATACGTGTGCTGATGACAAGCTGAAGGGGCCTTTTTCCCAGTGGAAGCTTGGTGAACTAAACTTGATCGAAGGAGACTCAGCGCCTAATCGAAGCTTGTGGGCCAATGCTTGGTCGAAGAGTTTTAGGAGCTCAGTTGAAGCTTGCTGTTATGCCAATTAAAGGACACTGTTCAAATACCAATCGAAGGAAATTGTTGAACTGCCAATCGAAAGACACTTTGCTAACATTCAAAAATTTCATTTTCTTTAGGCAAGTGTTTGTAACCACCCCTATAAGAGAAAAAACCTTGGCAAACATGAGAGGGTAAATTTTGGGGTACAACATTGACTCTGTTGTATTTCAAGTGTGCGATACGCTCGGGTATTTTTTGCACCACGACACCTGCCTACTTCATCAAAACTAAAACTGAAAAATTCATCTTCACCTATACTCAGAAACCAATATCAAAATTAAATTATCATTTGACCTGTATACCATTTCCAAAACCAAAAACAACCAACAAACTTTCATAATAACAACACTATTATTTATCAAAAACTATATCAACACAACCATCCTCATAAAACTGAAAAACATAACCCTTTACCCAAAACTTAAAATCACATTATCCCCCTATATTCAAAACCTAAACTCATCACCAACACTTTCAAAATCCGAAAATCACACTTGCTTCACAAAACCCATCATGCCTCTAAGAAGAAGAAATGATGTTATTGATTACATTGAGATTGATTTAAAAAATAAGGAGAAGCGCGAAAGGTATGAGATACTCATCTAGTGGCGTATAACACCTACAAGGTATGTCAAAAAATCTTGTCTTCAAACTCTAGAATTTTAAGTGATGTGAATTTGATGTTCAACCAACTTGGTTGGAGTCATTTTGTGACTCTTAAACATCCAACCTATGAGAGAGTTATGCTGGAGTTTTTTAGTTCATTTAAATTTGACCTTGCTAAAGAAACCAGAAGGTTTAATGGTTCAACCTCTTTTAGGTTGTTCAACCTAGGTGTTTTATAAAACCAGAATAAAATATGAGAGTTTCTTCATTTTCATACGGTAGGTGATGACGAATGGGTTCCTACACAAGTACCCTGGACTTTTGAGTTTTGCCCATTTTGGAAGCGGTTGACCGGAAATACCACCCATAACATGGAGGGAAGAAGTCTTCCGACATTCAGGACCTGGCAATAAGATATTTTCAGAAAGTGCTTTCTCATAGTGTCTTTGGTCGTGGCGATAGTGCGAGAAACACAAACATGAAAGTTCCTTATTTTATCTATTGTGTTTTTCACTCTCGCATTGCCCGCACTTCGACATTTATGCTTACACATATGGAAAAAATGGCCAGAACAAAAAGGGGAGATATTGTGATTGGCAGTTTGATCACCTCTTGCCAAAGCCTCATGACTTAATGCTGAGCTTAGATAACTGTAGTCTATTGTAGGCGCAAATGCACTAGATTTGACTTCATGTATTGCGTAGAAGCTAATTAAAAAGAGAGGCTGGAGATAAGGGAAATCTCTAGTACACAACGTGTACTGATGCTTGCTCCAATATTGATGACGATGATGAGGATACCAATGTAGAGATGTATCAGAGAGAATGAGTATCTCCGACCCATCCTTATTTATCTCAGTATCCAACCTATCCATACTTATCCCCATATCCACCCTCACAACAAGACTAACCCCAACCCCCCATACGCACTATAATTTTCCTAAAGGTATAGAATATGACTATCAGAGTGGCATAAAGTATGATCTTAATGCTCTACAAAATGATGTATAACACTTCCGGGATGAGAAACAAGCACACAATGATAGGGAGGCCGAGTGGTATCATTTCACGGTTGGAACCACTTTATGATTCAGCAGAAGTATTCTTGAATGATCAGACATGGTGGCATGCCACTAGCCGACTCCGATAGTGATGACTGATATCACTTTAGGTTCTATCTTTCCTTTCTCCTATTTATATGTTTTAACATTAAGGACAATGTAGAATTTAAGTGTAAAGAAGAAATTTACCGCTTTCTAGTTAGATTTATTTCTTTTTAGTATGGTATTTTCCGCTTTAAAAGAAGGATTTTATGCTTTAATTGTTTTTATTTTTTGTTGAGTAATTCACATGTGTTGTCGAGTCATTTACGTGTGTGATTCCTGATTGTGATTAAAACTACACCATATTTTGAACCAATTTAAATTGTTTGAGAAGCTTATTATAATTTTTTTGTTATGAAAGTTGTTCTGGACTGGGCCCGGTTGGCCCAATAGCATTGATAAGGCCCAATCCAAACGGACTTGCTGGGGGTCACGCCAACCAAAGGATCACAGTCGTGCCCGACGTACTCCCTGAGGCTACTTGCTCGACCTCCTACTGTCCAGCTCGACTTCACCTCGAGCACCCCTCCTAGGGCAGACTCAGTCCACTGCACTCTCAACGGGACTCCGAGAAGACCGCGTCTCTGTCCGTCCGCACTTCACGCAGAACATCCAGGGAGGGGACCACGTGCAGGTCCCCACTACGCACGTAGAACCTGGCAGTTCCTCCATTGGGCCAAACCTGTCCGGCCCAATGAAGGAACCTTGGCCCAGCGTTGGGGGCTATAAATACCCTCTGTTTCCAGAGGGTCAGATATTCATCATTCTACCCATACTCTTACTATTGCCTGCTCGTGCTCTTACTCACTTCGGCATCGGAGTGTCTTGCAGGTACCCCCCACCTCGTTCAAAACTTCAGCTCGGAGCCAGCCGTGACGGTCCAAGTCTGACCAGGTCAGATCAGTGGCGCCCACCGTGGGGAACTAGCTTCCCCGTCTTGCAAACTCAAAGACCAAAGCTCAAATTCAACTACCTGTCATGGCTGATCAAGCTCGCGATGAGCAGAACGTCCGTGTCGCCGACACTAATAACGGCACCGCAGACAAAAACGGACATCTTGACAACGCCGGCAATCCCGGCCACAACACCATTCCTGCAACAATCGCCCCCGGAACTTCCTCCTACAGGGACGGAGCTACTGCATCATCCTCCTCGCTCCCACCACCACTCGAGGACGACCCGGCGGCCCTCGCGCACTACAGAGCCGCCCGGTTCCAGGAAGTCCCCGTCCCCTCCGGGGCGGATGCCACAACACAAGCGCTGTTCGCAGCAATTAATCAAACGAACTATCTCATCTTCGCCCAAGGAGAGAGACTAAAGGCGCTTGAAGACGAGCGAAGACCCCCGAGGAGGCATCAGAGACCACATACTCCCCCTCCTCGAGTAACTGAAGCTCGTCACCCTTCTCCCCCGCGGAGACATTACAGGGAGACCTCTCGAAGCCCATCTCCCTGGCCAAAACAGAAACGGCCTTATCTGGAAAGGCAGCCCATCAGTCAGGCCGGAGAGCCCAGTCGCGACCCGGCGGTACTGGAAAGAAGGCACTCCGGAGATGGGCGCGTGAAATTCAACAGCCGAGCATCCCGCTCGAGAGAAACTCAGCACGATCTGGACCGTCGTGCCAGACAATATTACAGGTCCCCATCTCTGTCTCCGGAGAGAAGCGACGAGGACGACACCCGCGGTCCCCTGTCACAGGCTATTATGGAGGCACCCATCCCCTCGGGCATGGAGAAGCCCCCTCACTTGAAGGAGTACGATGGAGTCGCGGACCCGGTCGACCACATAGACGGGTTCGAGGCTATGCTTCATTATCACAATGTCGGGGGCCCCATCAAGTGCCGTCTATTCCCCACGACTCTCAGGAAGGCGGCAATGGACTGGTACAAAGAACTCGCCATGGGCTCAATCACGTCGTGGCGGAACCTGAAGAACCAGTTCATCAGTTCCTTCACATCTTCTCGGCGCCATCCGAAGACCGAGGCGGCCCTCGAGGCCATCATCCAAAGACAGGATGAAACCTTGAGGGAATTCATCAACCGCTTCAACCGGGAAGCAATACAGGTCCCCTGCGCAGACCATATGAAAAGATACTTGCTGGAGAGAGGGCTCCTCCCCGACACAGAATTCAGAAAGGCCGTGGGTATCGAGCCACCTCGGAAATTTGATGCCCTCCTCGAAAAGGCCCGAGCATACATGGACTACGAGGAGAGGGAGGCGGCCAACAGAGCCCGAGATACCAGGACTCGTGGCCCCAACAGCAGCTTGCGCCAAGAGGCTCCTCCTCGACGAACCGGGGAGAAAAGAAAGGAAGACAGACCCCGGGAAGTCCGGGAACAAAGAGGACCTTCGGGGCGTTTCACCGAGTACACTCTGCTCACGGCTTCCCGCGAGCGCATTCTGGCGGAGTGTGCAAGCACTGATTTCAAGGACGGCGGTGTCAAACGTCCCCGACCTGCTCCCGCTAAGCCCGGAGCAGACAAAAATAAATATTGTCAATACCATAGGAGCCATGGTCACCTGACTGAGGATTGCGTCCACCTCAAGGACGCCATTGAAACCCTCATCAAGGGAGGGAGGCTCGCGCAGTACCGGCGAAGCGACGCTCCCCGTCGTGACGCCCAAGAAGCCAGGGAGCCAGAAGAAGACGCCCGACCATCTGACGAGTCGGTGCCCATCCAAACTGCCTTCTCCGTGACCAGGCCCGAGGATTTCGACTTCCCCGAGCACCTGCAAGAGCCACTTACAACGCACAGCAGGTGGGAATACTTCCCCTCCGCCCTGGCCATCAACGGCGGCGGGTTCAACGACTTGACCATCAATTCAGCCAAAAGGAAGCTAGACGAACTGGTCGACGCGACTCCCCCGTAAACAGTGACGTTCGAAAGGGTGAAGGGCAGGTCAGAGCCCATCACCTTCTACCTGGAAGAACTCCCCGGCGGAGCCCCGAACGCGGTCATCCCCTTACTGATAAGGGCAAGAATGGCCAATTTTGATGTACATCGCATCCTGGTCGACGAAGGGAGTTCCGTCGATGTCATGTACAGCCAACTGTTCCGGACCCTTCAGCTGGACGACTCACATCTTTCACCATATGTGGGTTCGGACTTACAAGGTTTCAACGGCTCGACCTCCAAACCCTGGGGATATGTCGAGCTTCTGGTTATGTTCGGGGAAGAGACGGCCACAAGACAAGTCAAAGTACGCTTCCTTGTCATCGACTGCCCGTCTCTGTACAACTGCATCTTGGGGAGACCGACACTGGAAGAGCTGACGGCGGTACCCTCGACCGTCCACCTGAAGATGAAGTTCTACACCAAGAGGGAACGGGTAGCCACTATCCAAGGAGACCTAGCCGCTGCCCGCAGGTGCTTCAACGCCGCTTCTAAGGGACGTGATACTCTCGACATAGGGACCAGACCCGCTAAAAGAACAAGACAGGAGCCCGACAGGAAAGCATCCCCCGAGGAAGAAGTCCAGAAAGCTCCACCAAAAGTCAATTCCATAGCTCTGGACACCCGCTTCGACCAGGACGAGCCATCCAGTAGCGAGCAAATCCCACTCCGACCAATACCGGACGGGGATTTTGAACTCGTCCCCCTCGGCACAGATCCGACCAAGGGAGTGAAGATTGGCAAAGACCTCCCCGACTTGGCCAGGAAGCAAATCAAGGCCTGTTTGCGCGAGAATGCTGATCTGTTCGCCTGGAGCGCCGCGGAGATGCCCGGACTCGACCCTGAGGTCGCCTGTCACCACCTCGCCATTGATCCAGCCGCTAGGGCCGTAGTACAACGTAGACGTAGGCAGTCTCCAGAAAAAACGGAGGCTGCTGAAAAAGCTGTAAAAGACCTCCTAGAGGCAAATTTTATTTCTGAAGCCCGGTATTCCACCTGGCTGTCAAATGTTGTACTCGTGAAAAAGAATAGTGGAAAATAGAGGATGTGCGTTGATTATACCGATCTCAACCGGGCTTGCCCGAAAGATGCTTTACCTTTGCCTAACATAGATATGCTGGTCGACAACTCGGCCGGCTACAAAACATTGTCATTCATGGACGCCTACTCGGGCTATAACCAAATCCCGATGGCCCTGAGCGACAAACACTGCACGACATTCATGACCAGCTCGGGCAACTATTACTACAACGTAATGCCCTTCGGACTGAAAAATGCCAGGGCAACGTACCAGCGCGTGATGAACAGAGTTTTCAACAAACAGATCGGCGACATGCTCGAGGTATATATGGACGACATGATCGTCAAGTCCCGAGCAGACACCGACCACGCAGCACACCTCAAGACAGTCTTTTCCCAAGCAAGACAATGTAAAATGAGGTTCAACCCCGAGAAATGTACGTTCGGGTTTAAGGCAGGAAAATTCCTTGGATTCTATCTAACAGAACAGGGAATCAAAGCCAACCCCGACAAATGCCGGGCGTTCTCCGACCTCCCAACACCAACGTCGAAGAAGTCGATACAAATCATGAACGACATGCTCACGTCGCTATCCCGATTCGTCGCGAGATTCGCTCAGCACGCCCTCCCCTTCTTCAAACTCCTTCGAAAGGAAGCAACCTTCGAATGGAATGAGGAATGCGAGCAGGCACTACGCCACCTAAAGCAAAGTCTGTCTCAGCCGTCCGTGCTATCTCGACCAGACGACGGGGAGCCACTGTATTTGTACTTGGCCGTTTCGAACGAAGCCATCAGCGCGACCCTCGTCCGCGAGACCACCGACGGACAGAAGCCCGTCTACTTCATGAGCAAAGCTCTGCAAGGACCCGAAAGCAGATACCAACAGATAGAAAAGGTGGCCCTGGCCCTCGTCAATGCGGCGAGGAGGCTCAGACATTATTTTCTGGCCCACACGATCATCGTGCGAACCGACCAACCGGTGAGACAACTCCTGGGTCGGCCAGATATGGCGGGCAGAATGTTGAAATGGTCCCTGGAACTCTCTGAATTCGACATTCAATACGAGAGTAGGAAAGCCTTGAAAGCGCAGGCCCTGGCCGACTTTGTTGCGGAGATGACCACTTATGACCCACCCCCAGGGAAGGAACACAAGTGGACCATCTTCGTCGACGGAGCATCCAGCTCGTCCGGAAGTGGCGCAGGAATCCTTTTGGAAAATGAAGAGGGCGTAGTGATCGAGCACTCCCTAGCTCTTTCCTTCCCGACATCAAACAACCAAGCAGAGTATGAGGCCCTGCTCGCAGGATTGAGGTTAGCCGAGGACCTGGGAGCCCGCGAGGTACAGATCTACACCGACTCCCAACTCGTCGCCTCCCAAGTCCAGGGGAATTACCAAGCCAAAAACGACAACCTCATCGAGTACTTGAACTTGGTCAAAAAACACATGACAAAGTTCGTACGGGCAGAAATCTCACATGTTCCCCGCGAGCAAAACACGAGGGCATACATATTGTCCAAACTCGCGAGCACGAGAAAGAAAGGCGGGAACAAATCCGTCATCCAAGAATCTTTGGCACCCCCGAGTTCCGAAAAATCCTCGACACTGGTCGAGGTCCACGCCATTGGAGACGCCTCATCCTGGATGACCCCGGTTTACAATTTCTTGACAAAGGGCGAACTTCCATCAAACCAATCCGAGGCAACCGTCACAAAACGGAGAGCATGCTCCTACGTGGTGCTCGAGCACAAACTGTACCGCAGGGGATTCTCCATCCCCCTCCTAAAATGCATAGACGAATCCACAGTCCCTGAGGTACTTCGGGAGATACACGGAGGGATCAATGCCCAGCACATGGGCGGTAAGTCCTTGGCAAGGAAAGCCCTTCGGGCAGGATATTACTGGCCGACGATGCAGCAGGATGCCAAGGAGCACGTTAAGAAATGCGACAAGTGCCAGAAACACGGCGACATGCACCTCGCCCCGCCTCACGAGCTGAGCATACTATCGTCCCCATGGCCATTCGCGTGGTGGGGAATGGATATCCTCGGACCCTTCGTGCAAGGGACTTACCAAAATAAGTTCCTAATCGTGGCGGTCGATTACTTCACGAAGTGGATCGAGGCCGAGGCCCTCGCGAAGATCACCTCGCACAATATCCTCCGTTTCTACAAAAGAAACATCCTCGCCAGATTTGGGATTCCGAGTGCACTGGTGACCGACAACGGCACCCAATTTACCGACCACGGGTTCCAAGACTTCGTCACTAAACTAGGAACAAAACAACACTTCACTTCGGTCGAGCACCCTCAAACCAACAGGCAGGCCGAGGCCGCGAACAGGGTTATCCTCCGGGGACTCAAACGTCGACTCGGCGAAGCCAAGAGGGGATGGCTCGAGGAGCTCCACAGCGTCTTGTGGGTTTACCGCATAACGCCCCACTCAACGACCGGCGAGACCCCATTCCGACTAACATACGGGACTGAGGCCGTCATCCCGGTAGAAATCATGGAACCATCCAGACGGACAGAGAGCCCCCTCGACGAAGAAATGAACGACGAGGCGCTGAGGGACGAGCTCGACCTAGTCGAGGAAATCCGATCTGGCGCGGCCCTGCGCGAAGCCACCCTAAAACAACGATGGCTCTGCGCCATAACGACAAGGTCATCAAGCGCGAGTTCGAAATCGGTAGCCTGGTATTACGAAGGAACCAAAAAGATTCCCGCGAAGGGAAGCTGGCCGCGAACTGGGAAGGACCTTATCGAGTCCACGGCACCACCGGTACTGGGGCATACTACCTCGAGCAATTAGACGGAGATCCACTACCATGACCCTGGAACACTGCTAAACTAAAGCAGTACTATAGTTAAAAACTAACAACGACACCTAGGACCCTCGACCGTCGACACCCGCGCTCGGTCAACGAGGAAAATACGTCCGACTCTGTAGAGAGGCTGAGGTACAGGCTCGACCTACGTCTAAACCGCACAACATCGTTCAACAAACGAGACCAATCAATAGTGCCCGACGTGGACACCTCCACCGAGATCCACCGTCGTAGTACCTGTAGGGCAGAACACCCAGCTCGCGATGGGCAGTTCACGCCGCGGGCAAATAACCGCGAACCGGGCGATATACCCGAACGAGCGGCTCATTCCGCACGCCTGAGAATCTCGAAGAAACTCGGGCCATCTAAAAAAGGGTCGAAAACAAATCTCTTTTCTCGAGGTCATCACTCCGATAAATTTGGTCATCGAGTGGGGCCCGAACGAAAGACTTAGGCAAGTTTGCCAACAAAGTCACAGCCATACACGGACACGACCCGGGCACATAACTCGGGCCAATTATATCGCAAAATACATAAAATACATACACGGGAAAACAGTCAAATGGAAATAAATTCATTCAATACGCCCGTAGGCAACAAAGCAAATAAAAATAAACCGACCAAGTAGGCCGGCGATGTTCAGGAAGTACAACCAACGGGCACGCAGGCCCAAAAAATACGAATGGGCACGCAGGCCCAAAACAAATATCAATAAGGCACGCAGGCCCATCATCATCTTACAATCCAGTTTCCCCGGAGCCATCATCACCGACAACAGGAGAGTCGGGCGGGGGCACGATCGCGCCATCCACGATCTGAGACATATAGCCCGTCCCTTCAGTGATCAAACCGGGATTCAGCAAGGAAAGCTGGCTGACCGCGGAGTCGAACCCCTCCTCCATAGCGCCGACACAATCCGCTTCGAGGAGCTGGATGTGGGCGACCAACTCCGATCGACTCCTCAAAGCGGCTATATCCTCCGGCTCATCCTCGGCAGGAAGCATGGCGACTTTCAGGTCCTCGATCTCTTGGGTTAGGCGCCCGATGTCGGTTTCCAGACGCTCCCGGTCCGCACGGAGAAGCTCTCTCTCCTCGGCTAGCTTCCCCGAGTTCTCCTTCTCCAGAGTCAACATCTCTCTCTCGGAAGCCAGCAGCGATGCTTGCTCGCGAAACATCTCCTCGGAGCGCTCCAGGGCAGTCCTTAACTTTCGCGAACTCGAGGTGAGGGCCGCTTTCTCCTGTTCCAATTCTTCAATGCGGACAGGATCCTCCCCTTCCTCGGACAGCACAACGGCCATTTCAGCCATTTTTACCAGCCCAACCATATTGGCGGCCAGGTGCCTCCTCCGGTCCTCCTTGCTCATCCTCCTGATAGCCTCAGCCTCATCGGCAGTCACGGACAAAGGGAACCCCTCGAAGAAACCCTCCTCTTTGAAGCAAGGGGGCAACCCGAAGGACCTTACCGCTGGAATCCTCGCCGACCGCCGGCCCACTTTCCACCCGGTTCCTTTTTCTTGGTATCAGGTCGGCATGTGGCTCGCCCTCCTGGACCTCTGGGGTCTCTTCCGAAGCAGCCCCCGAGCTAGGCGACGAATCCACCCTCACCACATGAGGAGCGCCCAGACTATGCGGCGGGCCCATCCTCGTTGTTTGAGGAGCCTTCACCACCCTCTTGCTCGGTCTCCGGTCACAAGACAACTTCAAGAGTCTCTCCCGTCGCCCCGCCATCGAACCTGCCCAAAATAAAAACGGGGTTAGTACCGAGCAAATACGCAAACAAATGACAAGCAAAGAAATTCAAACAATAAACGACCTAGCAGACGCGCAGCCTGCCTGAACGACTGGCACTCCATGAGTGCCTTTGTGTCAATCGGTCGGGCCTCAAAGGTCGGATAACCCTCCTCGTCCAGGACATCTTCCCCCTCCCTCGTAGCCCATCTGGCGGGGTGGAAGCTATCAACGAACCGACAAAGAGTGTCGTAAGCTTTCTCATCCTCGGAACCCATGTCGCTCGCAGAAGTATGATAATACCCAGTACCGTGCTCGTAATGCCTAGAAATCCAATGCACGGGGAACTTGGCCGTGCGTCCCAACACCGGATACCCGTCGTTGTCTAAAAGTGCCTCCCCGTCATCGTCGCTTATCGCCGCTTCCTCCTCGTACAGGGACTCTAAAGCGGCTGTGGTAACCGGCCTCACGACATACCATTTATCTTTAAACCCCCGCACGGAGTCCATGTACATCCTGAAAAGTCTCTTCGACTGTTTCAGGGAGACCTAACTGTGTTTTCCTCCCCGGGACTGGCGCTGCAGATGAAAGATTCTGAAGAAGAGAGGTATAGTCGCCCCAATCCTCAGAAAACGACAGGTCAGCTCAAACGCCCAGATAAAGGCGAGCGAATTTGGGTGTAGCTACGACGGGGCCAGCTCCAAATGGGTGAAGACCCCCGCCTGAAAGTCGCTGAAGGGCAGCTGCAACCCAAGGTCTTTGAATGCAATTTCGTACATGGGGAAACTGTACTCGGGGAACACCGAGCAAATCCGAGCAGTGAAGGTCGGTCTAGTAACGACGAAATTCTTTTGAAAATCAGGCTGGCCGTGGCCCGCCTCAAGGACAACTTATGGCCTTCGGCTGCGCCGACTATAGACCGAGGCGATTCCTCTAGGCTCGGCGCCCACCCAGTCCAACAGAGGGTCTTCCACAGTGTCGATCAAACTGACAGTCTCATCGGCACTTTGTTCCTCCCTTTCGGGGCGTCCTGTAGAGCACGGCTCGTCCGCCATGGTTACCTACAGAGCACGGGAAACCAGTCAATTGGGCACGAAACCATACGCTCGTCGTAACAGACAAGATGGAGTGCGCGACAAACCACGTCGCTCCATGCATGACCACAGTTGGTTTGAAACAAAAATAACAGTCGCCTCCCCGACTTCCAGATACCTCGACAGGCCCTTCTGCAAGCCGCCTAAATAGACCGACAACGCAGTTACTCATGAATACGTCGACCCGGGGTATGAACATGGCGAGCAACATCATAAAGCCTAAAGCCAGAGCCATGAGTCTACCAGGCACGATCATGAATTAGGCGCCCTGGATCATGAAGACCCCGGGCAGCACTGCAGATTATAACCTAAACTATGCGTCTACCGGCCACGAGCATGTGCTTGCCGACCTCAAGCATGAATTTGTCAAGCTAAACATGAATTTACCGGGCTAGTCCCACGCGCACAGCCTCTAAAAACGTCTAAGATGATGAAAATCATGCATCACAACAGAAAAACAGAGAAGACAAGTCACTTACTTGGAAATCAAGGAGTAGATTTGGCAACGGAGGAAAGGAATCGGTGACGGAGACCGCAGAGATGCTATGAGAATCTGGGAAGAACAACAGCAGCAAAAATAGAGCGAAAAGGAGAAGCGCGAAGAGTAAGAACATGTTCTGGGGCCCAGGGATCCTATTTATAGTGATGATGTGGAATACCAAACGTCACATCGGGCAGCAACGAATTCCCCTCCTCGACGCGCAGCTCTCCTAGGCAATGATGACCCTATCCTCATAGGGTGGCGGCACAGTTCCCAAAAGATACCTCGCGTGCTCGGCGGGCGCATGCTGTTGAGAAATCCCCGAGCATTCCTCGAGCATGATACGGGGAAACCCTCGAGTACCCCCACGAGGAGCTGCGTCTCTAGCCCGGGCACGGGACCTCGAAATAGAAGCAACCTAAGATCAAGCCATGGCTCCTAACCCAAGGAACCACGACTTGGGGGGCTCCTGTTCTGGACTGGGCCCGGCTGGCCCAATAGCATTGATAAGGCCCAATCCAAACGGACTTGCTGGGGGTCACGCCGACCAAAGGATCACAGTCGTGCCCGACGTACTCCCTGGGGCTACTTGCTCGACCTCCTACTGTCCAGCTCGACTTCACCTCGAGCACCCCTCCTAGGGCAGACTCAGTCCACTGCACTCTCAACGGGACTCCGAGAAGACCGCGTCTCTGTCTGCCCGCACTTCACGCAGAACATCCAGGGAGGGGACCACGTGCAGGTCCCCACTACGCACGTAGAACCTGGCAGTTCCTCCATTGGGCCAAACCTGCCCGGCCCAATGAAGGAACCTTGGCCCAGCGCTGGGGGCTATAAATACCCTCTGTTTCTAGAGGGTCAGGTATTCATCATTCTACCCATACTCTTACTATTTCCTGCTCGTTCTCTTACTCACTTTGGTATCGGAGTGTCTTGCAGGTACCCCCCCCACCTCGTTCAAAACTTCAGCTCGGAGCCAACCGTGACGGTCCAAGTCTGATCAGGTCGGATCAAAAGTATATATAATTCAAGGGAGAAGAGGCTAAAGTTAAGAACACTGGGGAAATTTTAAACAAAGTTAGTATTGTTTGAACACTTAAAGGCTCTAGAATTGGATATCAATCTAAATTCATTTTATGTTGTAGTCTTGAAGTCCTGTAAGAAGTATTATGATACGGTGGCAAAACCGACTGTTATACTGGTTTTGTGTTTGTGTTCGCAAATGTTGCGGTAAGCAAGAATCGCCACCTACTTTTCTTTTATCCAACAAAGGAAAGGGTGAAAAGAACAGAAAAAGACATTTCGAGAGTTTTCTGAGTAAGGGGGGTAGATTATGGAAAGGAAAGGTGTTAGCACCCTTTCCATCTGTAGTTTTCTACGGGCTCTTAGATGCTTATCTCATTTGGAAAATACCTCATATTTTTTGTGTGTTTTGAAAAGTATTTTTGAAAGTGCCTTAGTGCGGAGATTTTCTTTATGATAACTGTGATCGGTGGATCTGGAACTGACTGTTTAACGCTGGTTCGCGAAATGTCGCGGTAAGCAAGAGTCGCCACCGTCTTTTATTTTCTCCAAACATGGACAGGACAAAAGCACAGCAAAATTCCTTATGAGATAGTTTCTCGGTTCGGGAGGTAGATTTATAGAAAGGGAAGGTGTTAGCACCCTTTCTATCCATGGTTATCCATGGGCTCTTAGATACTTGCTCATTTGTGTTTTCAAAGGTGTTTGCTTTTCAAAGTGTGAGTGGGTTTGAAAAAGGTTTCAGATCGACTCTGGTATCAGTCCTCAAGAGTGTTTGAAAAATTGTTTTGAAAGCTTTTTGAAAAAATGTCAGTGTGAAAAGAGTTTTTGATTTGTTTTTGAATAGAGCAAGTATCTATGAGTCATCTACCTACCCTAAGGAATTAGGCTGTGTAAATGTCCTTAAGGTAGTGCTATCCCACCATTGAGAGGTAGGTAGCGCCACCGTTGGAGGTGATCGGGTCAATTCGTTTGTAGGGACAGTGTGGTCACCAGAGCAACAGTAGGACACCTTAGAAGCTACCCTTATGCCATTGATCCTTTTTTATTCCGAGGCAACCGTTTCGAGGTAACTGGATTATGGACATAAGGACTTACTAAAACGTCCTATACTCGACGACCACGTTTCGAGGGCAAGGCAACAGTGAGGCGTACCCTAAGAGTGTGTGAATTTGTGTGTTGTTTTCGTGTTAATATTTTATCTTATACATGCATCATGGTGATCTACGCTTGTTTTTAATTTAGGCCATACATTCTTTCATGCAATTATAATTTAAAAGTGCGGAAATTTAAATGCGAAAAGATAAATCCTACGCTATTACAAGGCGTCGGGTATTTACATTGTCAAAAACAAACCCTTTAATTTAAATTGCGGAAAGTAAAATAAAGCGGTAAATAATTAAAGTCCTAATTAAAAGCTATTACATTCAGAGAAACAGATACAATAATATGATAAAATTGATCGCGAGCGAGAAATTAAATTGGATGCGAGTTTTTTGGGTTTTGACCCTTTTTTTTGAAAGGAAGTGATTTTTTTGGTTATTTTTGAATTAAATGGAATTAAATTAAATAATGAAAATATTTTTGGATTTTTGAGTTTTTTAAAGAAATAAAATAAATTGAATTAATGCTAAAAAAAACCAAAGATTCTAAATTGATTTTAAATATTGTAAAAAATATTAAAAGTTAAATCTAATTAAAGCTAAATTGATTAAATTAATTTATTTACAAAAATAAAAGTGATGAAGTTAATTTTAATAAATAAAATAATTTTTTTTGTGTTTTTGATTTTATTAGGAAAAAAATGTTAATTGGTTAGTGATTAATAAAAATAATAACGATTAATTAATTAAAGGAACATAATACAAATAGAGAGAGAGTTTAGGAGTATACGGGCCTGATTGGAGGGGTGAAACAGTTATTGGCGTCATGTGTAAACTGTTTTGTTTTGGTCATTTGTGTTTTGGCTTTTGGCCATTTGTATTCTGGCCTCAACGTTCCTTAACCTTCTCAAGATGTCTGCCTCACCATGTATTGGTGTCATGCATAAGTTGTTCTTTTTGGCCATTTGGCCTTTGGCCTCAACGTTCCTTAATGAACCTGCATGGGATCCTATCTAAATCTGCAGTGTGGAATCTCATGAACACATTAAATAAAATCATAAAATGCAAATAAAGCCAATATATGAAGAAATTTAATGTTTAGGAACAATATGGCATGTATGAATGATTATACCCTTTTGATCATGGAGATCAAATCAATCTTACCCTTACTGGAAAAGTAGTGAGGTGTTGGTTTGTAACTGTGATGGCTTGTTTGTAGTGAGAGAGAGATTTGTAATAAGGATTTCAAGGTTTTAGGGTTCTTGAAAGAATTTGATATTCTAACAGTGTTGTGGCAAGGTTTTTTCTCTCTTTTTTCTCCTCTCTGGTTTGTGTGAAAAGAAGGTGATTATATAAGGGAAATTAGGGTAAAGAAAATGAGCTTTGAATGTGCAATTGGGCCTCCAATATTCACTTGAGTCCGTCACTTTCCAGGCTAAATCGCAGGGACTTAAGTGCAATTTTTGAAGTTGAAATGTGAAAACAAAATGTAGCCAACATCGATAACTAACTCCTGTCCGAAAATCGGCTCAATCGGATAAACGGTGAATTAGTTATGAATTTTTGAAGTTTCAGCTCAGACAAACTTATTTTGGGCTCCAGTGTCGACTCTGACACGTTCTTCAATAAAAAACTGGTATTGATCGGAGCATAATCCGGTCTCGACTTTGAAAGCAAAGTTGTAGATATATGAGTCAGTGACCTTGTGTAAAAATATGAGCCCAATCCGATAAAAATTGACCGAGTTATGAATTTTCGAAGTTTCGGCCCAGATGAAATAATATTCAGCATTCAGGATTTTCAGCGTGTCATGCATTCTGAGCAAAAAACGAAGGCCTTTTGAATACCGTTTGAACTCAATACCTTCTGTGAAAATGTAGCCACCTCAATTTGTGAAATTTTGACGCCAGAACCAGCTCGATACGATGAAAATCGACCAAGTTATGATTTTCTGAACATGACGCAAATAAACTTGTCACAAATTTTCTGTGCAAAAATACTTGATAAATCCACATTTTTGAAGACCTTCTGATCGAAATTGGCTTCCAGCCGTGAGAGATGAAAACATAGATAATGTCAAGACGGAATTTTGGCCACCGGAACAGGTTCAAAACGAGTCACGATCTTCAAGTTATGAATTTTTTAGCGCGTAAAAACTGCACTTTCAGCACACTATTTCACCATATTTCTTCGAGCAAACTCACACATTCGGATACCTTCTTTAAAGAATTGACTCTTGAGCCGAACCTGAATTTGAGAATAGGTTATCAGAGATATCTTGGCGAAAGAACACCTGAATATGATGCGCCGGGTTGGACTTGTGAATTTTTCTTGAAATATTTTGAGAAATATGGGAGGGCAAATTTTGGGGTACAACAGTTGCCCCTGTTCAATCTTCTTAAACCTGAGGATGTAGATTGGCTTGCGTGCCTTTCGTGATCCGAAGGTGGAGGATGATTGAACACTAAAGTGCCCAGAAATTTGCACTCGCATGGTGTAGTATCAGCAATGTGATGTAGGGGGAATGGGCTTATAGATGCCATTTGGAAGTGATGGATGGGGGGATGGGCTTATAGATGCCATCTGGAGCTGTGACGGAGCTTTGTCGGGAATGGGCTTATAGATGCCATTTGGAGACTGTTGGTATATGGATGGGCTTATAGGTGCCATCTGGGTGTCGATCGCGTAAGAGATTCCTTAGCGAGAACTTGCGTACCTGAGAAAGAAAATAGTTACCTGGCCTGTTACAGGAGTTGATCTTCAAACTCTTTATGTAGATGTGCCCTGGCTGGATACAGGTATCGAATCTTTAAATTCTTCAGACGTGCCCTGGCAAGATACAGGAATCGAGTCCGGAGAATATAGTCGTCAACAGATACACCCTGGCAAGATACAGGAATCGGATCTTCGAACTCTTCAGACGTGCCCTGGCAGGATACAGGAATCGAGTCTGGTAATGTTAGTCGTCAACAGATACACCCTGGCAGGATACAGGAATCGGATCTGGAACTTCAAAAGGTTTTTGTTGATAATGATGTGATGAATGAATCAGGGACGGTTACTACCTCAACGGGACGATGAGAGAACCTTGAACGATTTCTACCTCAACGGGACGATGAGAGAACCTTGGATGATTACTACCTCAACGGGACGATGAGAGAACCTTGGCGATTACTACCTCAACGGGACGATGAGAGAACCTTTGGGCGATTACTACCTCAACGGGACGATGAGAGAACCTTGAACGATTTCTACCTCAACGGGATGATGAGAGAACCTTGGACGATTACTACCTCAACGGGACGATGAGAGAACCTTTGGGCGATTACTACCTCAACGGGACGATGAGAGAACCTCAGGGCGATTACTACCTCAACGGGACGATGAGAGAACCTCCGGGCGATTACTACCTCAACGGGACGATGAGAGAACCTTTGGGGCGATTACTACCTCAACGGGACGATGAGAGAACCTTGGATGATTACTACCTCAGCAGAATGATGAGAGAACCTTTGGGCGATTACTACCTCAACGGGACGATGAGAGAACCTTTGGGCGATTACTACCTCAACGGGACGATGAGAGAACCTTGGATGATTACTACCTCAGCAGAATGATGAGAGAATCTTAGGCGACTTCAACCTCAGTAGAATGACGAGAGAATCTTAGGCGACTTCAACCTCAGCAGAATGATGAGAGAATCTTAGGCGACTTCAACCTCAGCAGAATGATGAGAGAATCTTTGGCGACTTCAACCTCAGCAGGATGATGAGAGAATCTTAGGCGACTTCAACCTCAGCAGAATGGTGAGAGAATCTTAGGCGACTTCAACCTCAGCAGAATGGTGAGAGAATCTTAGGCGACTTCAACCTCAGCAGAATGATGAGAGAACCTTTGGGCGATTACTACCTCAACGGGACGATGAGAGAATCTTAGGCGACTTCAACCTCAGCAGAATGATGAGAGAATCTCAGGCGACTTTAACCTCAGCAGAATGATGAGAGAATATTAGGCGACTTCAACCTCAGTAGAATGGTGAGAGAATCTTAGGCGACTTCAACCTCAGCAGGATGATGAGAGAATCTTAGGCGACTTCAACCTCAGCAGAATGGTGAGAGAATCTTAGGCGACTTCAACCTCAGCAGGATGATGAGAGAATCTTAGGCGACTTCAACCTCAGCAGAATGGTGAGAGAATCTTAGGCGACTTCAACCTCAGCAGAATGATGAAGGAATCTTTGGCGTCATCTACCTCAAACGGTAAAGACTTTTATCTGTTGATCGTTCTCTCCTAAAAAAGTAACGAGTTAGTTGTATGCAATGTCATAATGTATGAATTGCCTGATTTTAAGATGTTCTCAAAAATAAATGAGATTGGGGTGATATGATGCGTGTATGCATGTATCATAATGTATGACAATGTGATGTTTATGCATGTATTTTTGTCTAGGAAAATAAATCCTTGACGAATGCCGGGAGCTGAATCCTGGGCTGATGTGGAAGAGTAGAGCTTCGTTTTCGCTGGGGATGGTAGTTGCAAGAATACCGGTAGGAGAAGATGACTCCGTTGGGGAATAAACTTGTTGGAGAGATTACTCTGCGGGGGATCTACTCTGTAGGGAGAGATACTTCGCTGAGGTTTTGATGATAACTTCGTTGGGGATACCATTGTTGAGCTATGTTGGAAGATGAACTCCGCTAGGGGTAGGAAGAACTTCGCCGAGGACAATCTTTCCGTGGCAAATGGCTGAGGATAACCCAGTTATATCCTGGTGGGGAAATAACCTTTGAATAAAGCCGGGGGAGAGCGTTCGTACTCTGTAGGGGATAGCTTCCAGAATCTACTGGGGATAAGCTTCCTACTGGGAAGATGGATTCCACTTTCCTGGGGAAACTTTTGGACTGGACTCTCCTGGGGGGAATTTTTCAGATGTACTGGGGAAGTGACTCCACTGAATGTCTGTATACCTCCGGGGAACAATCTTAGATCAAGACTGCCGGGGATGCTTGTTAAGAACATTGGTATACTCTGCTGAGGAATGTTGAGATCTGCTGGGGATAATCCAACTTCCATAAGGCTGACGGAGTAGGCTAACTCTGCTCGGGGAGAGTGTGTTGACTTACTGGCTCACTCTCTGGGGAATTAAGATATATTGGTTATATTCTTCAGCTGAACTTACCTTGGTACCTTGGTGGACAGAGCAGCTTGTACAGTTTAGACACTTCTTATTGCCCTAGCTTCAGTGGGAGAGGAAGACATGTGAGGTGCTGATGGTTATTGATGGACAAACCTTCTTCTGGTAGGCAGGTGACAAGATGACAGGACACATTCGTATGCCTTGATCCCTAACTTTTGCCTGGATCGCCCTTTCGGGTTTTCAGTCCACCGGGATACCCATTTTTGCCCAAGCCGCCTTTTCAGGTTTTCGGCTTGCCGGGTGTACAGATTTTTTCATATTCATCCCTTATTTTTGCCCGAACCCTTTTGGTTCGCCGGGAAGCCCTTATTTTTGCCTAGGTGTGTCAACCTAGCGGGTCTTTGATTTTGCGTAGTATTTTTTTCGACTATGTCCATGCTCTCAGGATGTAGGAAGGTGCCCCTGTCAGTAGTGTAGTGTTGCCATACTACCAGAAGATCTTTGTTTGATCGTCCAACGCTCCAAGTGATCCAGATGGAGATTTGCCCCAGGCTGGTTGGCCTTTTGAGAGATTCTCTGAATCTTGACTTAACTGCCCCAGATGATGGACAATGATCATGCCATGCCCCTTGATTGGAAGTGCTTTTGTTCACTAGATATTCTTCGTGCGAATTTCTCTGCTGTTCGAACAAATAGTCATACGCAAACAGTATTATATCAAGAATGCAAAGCTTATGTCTGTCTTGAAGTTTTTTTGAAAATGCATTTTTTCTTAAAAACAAGTGAATTTTTTGTAAACTGTGATGTCAACTCAGTATTTTACAGCAAGCCTTAAGGAGTCAGGATACCTTTCGTAACAGTATGCTTTCGAACTAACCCATGCTTCAGCTAGGACTTTTTGAGGGTTATAACGTGGCCTGGTTCACGGTTTAAGAAACAAAGGATAAAGGCTCAAATTTTATTTGTACCCACCCGATCTTCATGATGTTCTTCAAACCTAAACTCAGTTGATCGTGCATTAGATCTTGTTGAGTCTTTGCTTTGATATACCAGTGATGGTTCAGATACTGACGATTTATTTTGATTAGGCAGTCATTTCCTTTTTTGTTGAGGGTTTGTATGACATCTTTCTTTTTGGATTTTATGATCCCTATTTTTTGCCTGAACTGTTTCTTTTGCGATTACATTCAGCGGGATGCCCCAGTTTTGTAAGTCTCCTTCATAGGTTTTAACTTATTGGGCTTTTATTTTTGGGAAATAATGACTGCCTATCTTTTATGAGTATTCGGAACCATCACTGTCTTTTGTTTCAGAAGGACTTCTTTTGATGCCATTCGTTGTGCACCCGGATCAGCTGAGAAGACTACCCTGCCCCAGGTTATGATTAAGGGTTTTAATTTTCGAAAAGAAAAACTCCTACTTCTTTGGCTCGAAGGGGTTAACGAGGGATTATCTTCCTTATAACTCCACTATTTAGGATTTGAAACAATGCCTGTACCTCATCAGCGGGGTCTGTTCAAAAGCACACTGTAAATGTCGTGGTATTCGTTTTCGTCATCCTCCCTCAAGAGGCTTAGAATTCTAAATCGAGAGTTTGACATCACAAAAATATGAAAGCAATTTGAATATAGCGAAGGCGAATATATTGATTTAAAACAGACATATGCGATACATTAATGAGATGACAACGTTTGACATGAATAAATGTTTAAACAATCAAAGAAAAATACAACTTGAACATTCGAATGAACAAAAGTTTTCTAGTCTCAGGATTTTTCACTTGCAGGGATAGTAGAAGAACTCTGCCTGACCATCTTGGGTGAATTCCACTGCTCCTTCGTTAATCAGGTCTTGGATCTTATTCTTCAGAGCTCAGCAGTCGTCGGTGTCATGTCCTGGACTATCAGAGTGGTATGCACATCTTTCCTCAGGATTGTACTTTAGGGAGGTTGTGTTGAGATTCTTAGGAGGGTCCCTTAACGTCACCAGATTCAACCTCAACAATTGTTGTAAATCTTGAGACAGTGACACGTTAAGCTTGGTGAATTGCCTCCTGGGCTTACTCTGATCAACCCGTTGCTCTGGGCGAGGTTGTTGCTGGACCTGTGAGGTAGCAGCACCTTGAAGAGGCCTATTCTTCACCACACCAAACTCTTGTCCTCTTGGAAGCTGATCCATGACCTGGTCCCTGATTTTGACTGGTTGCTTCATGTTGTATCTGTCTTGATGAAGCTGACTGATCATGGTCCTCAGC
The DNA here is from genome assembly GCA_948472305.1 of Vicia faba. Taxonomy (NCBI): domain Eukaryota; kingdom Viridiplantae; phylum Streptophyta; class Magnoliopsida; order Fabales; family Fabaceae; genus Vicia; species Vicia faba. The sequence goes on from OX451738.1 coordinate 876,926,438, forward strand.
TCCTCTTGCTCTCGAGCCAAGCCTTGGATAAGGGCTATCTGCCCCAGCATCTGAGTTCTCAGTGCATCCACCTCAGCTTGCAGATGTTTCAGTCGTCCGTCCTTGTCGTCCTCGGGACTTTTCTTGGCCAAATTCCCCATGAGGAGTGCCCTCAGCTCTTCCTGCCCCTTGGATAGGCTTAGGAAGATCTCCCTGAACTGAGTCTCTTGAGCATGAAGACCCTGGTTATCTTGTTGGGAAGCCATTGCTGAAATAAACAGCGAAGAGGGTAAGTGACCTGTAAAGAAGGGTACCTGTAATGCAATGATATGTATGTATGCATGCAATGTTTTCAAGGCTCTCGCGGGGTAAACAAAGAAACTTGTTAGAATTGGAGTCCGATAGCTTGATTGAAGGAACTGCATGTTATTGAGAGTCCTTCTTCAAGGGTCAAGGCTCACCATATTGAGTGGGTCATAGCCCCTGACAACCTTGGCTAGAGGAAAATAAATCCTCTTTGCCCCTTGCTGGACGTTTGATTCATCATGACCTGCATCACAAGCCCTTAAGATCCTTGAAATGGATTAGTCTTTATGCAGAATGTATGCAATGGTATGATGGTATGCTATGCATGGAGTGATATAGATAAACCCTGTTATGAGTCCAGATTAAGGACTATAAACAAAACCTGCAAGAAACTCAAGTGTCAAATAAAAAGCATGCACATAGTCAAGTTCGAAGGCACACAAGTCACACAAAGAGCCCTTAGAGTTTAGGCCATCATGGGGTCTAGGTATTACCCTCTTTCAGTTTGTTGGTTAAGACCTGTCCTATCAGAAGTAACCGGGTTCTAGAGGATCCCAATATCACTGACTACCCTCAATCGGTCATAACTCCAGCATCGCAATCTTTTCTTGCAGCCAGAACCATCACGAGAGTTTAGCCTCAATGGGCGTAGCATACTGCTACTGTTCTATTGGCCAAGTTGGGTCATTTAAGGTTCTAAGGTCGGTTGGTGCTTAATGACTCCTCAGAAGACCCATATTCTCCTCGTTACAACACAAGGGATATCGGTACAGACCAAGGTGCCACACCAACGTAGCCACTGCTTCACCCATGTCGGTCTACGCCGGACAGGTCCCTCACAGCTTATGCTACCTAACAGGGTATCCCCAGATCTGGGTTAGGATCTATGTAACTCCGATGTAGCCCACAATAATAAAGCAAACAAACGCAGCAATTGAAAACACAAGTATGAGCTATCCTAAGGTACACCTCACTTTATAAGAGTCCCCAGCAGAGTCGCCAGTTCTGTGATCGGTGGATATGGAACTGACTGTTTAACGCTGGTTCGCGAAATGTCGCGGTAAGCAAGAGTCGCCACCGTCTTTTATTTTCTCCAAACATGGACAGGACAAAAGCACATCAAAATTCCTTATGAGATAGTTTCTCGGTTCGGGAGGTAGATTTATAGAAAGGGAAGGTGTTAGCACCCTTTCTATCCATGGTTATCCATGGGCTCTTAGATACTTGCTCATTTGTGTTTTCAAAGGTGTTTGCTTTTCAAAGTGTGAGTGGGTTTGAAAAAGGTTTCGTTTAAAGGTTTCAGATCGACTCTGGTATCAGTCCTCAAGAGTGTTTGAAAAATTGTTTTGAAAGCTTTTTGAAAAAATGTCAGTGTGAAAAGAGTTTTTGATTTGTTTTTGAATAGAGCAAGTATCTATGAGTCATCTACCTACCCTAAGGAATTAGGCTGTGTAAATGTCCTTAAGGTAGTGCTATCCCACCATTGAGAGGTAGGTAGCGCCACCGTTGGAGGTGATCGGGTCAATTCGTTTGTAGGGACAGTGTGGTCACCAGAGCAACAGTAGGACACCTTAGAAGCTACCCTTATGCCATTGATCCTTTTTTATTCCGAGGCAACCGTTTCGAGGCATCTGGATCATGGACATAAGGACTTACTAAAACGTCCTATACTCGACGACCACGTTTCGAGGGCAAGGCAACAGTGAGGCGTACCCTAAGAGTGGTGTGTGAATTTGTGTGTTGTTTTCATGTTAATATTTTATCTTATACATGCATCATGGTGATCTACGCTTGTTTTTAATTTAGGTCATACATTCTTTCATGCAATTATAATTTAAAAGTGCGGAAATTTAAATGCGAAAAGATAAATCCTACGCTATTACAAGGCGTCGGGTATTTACATCGCCAAAAACAAACCCTTTAATTTAAATTGCAGAAAGTAAAATAAAGCGGTAAATAATTAAAGTCCTAATTAAAAGCTATTACATTCAGAGAAACAGATACAATAATATGATAAAATTGATCGCGTGCGAGAAATTAAATTGGATGCGAGTTTTTTGGGTTTTGACGCTTTTTTTGAAAGGAAGTGATTTTTTTGGTTATTTTTGAATTAAATGGAATTAAATTAAATGAACAATTAAATTAAATAATGAAAATATTTTTGGATTTTTGAGTTTTTTAAAGAAATAAAATAAATTGAATTAATGCTAAAAAAAACCAAATATTCTAAATTGATTTTAAATATTGCAAAAAATATTAAAATTTAAATCTAATTAAAGCTAAATTGATTAAATTAATTTATTTACAAAAATAAAAGTGATGAAGTTAATTTTAATAAATAAAATAATTTTTTTTGTGTTTTTGATTTTATTAGGAAAAAAATGTTAATTGGTTAGTGATTAATAAAAATAATAACGATTAATTAATTAAAGGAACATAATACAAATAGAGAGAGAGTTTAGGAGTATACGGGCCTGATTGGAGGGGTGAAACAGTTATTGGCGTCATGTGTAAACTGTTTTGTTTTGGTCATTTGTGTTTTGGCTTTTGGCCATTTGTATTCTGGCCTCAACGTTCCTTAACCTTCTCAAGATGTCTGCCTCGCCATGTATTGGTGTCATGCATACGTTGTTCTTTTTGGCCATTTGGCTTTTGGATTTTGGCCATTTGGCTTTTGGCCTCAACGTTCCTTAATGAACCTGCATGGGATCCTGTCTAAATCTGCAGTGTGGAATCTCATGAACACATTAAATAAAATCATAAAATGCAAATAAAGCCAATATATGAAGAAATTTAATGTTTAGGCACAATATGGCATGTATGAATTATTATACCCTTTTGATCATGGAGATCAAATCAATCTTACCCTTACTGGAAAAGTAGTGAGGTGTTGGTTTGTAACTGTGATGACTTGTTTGTAGTGAGAGAGAGATTTGTAATAAGGATTTCAAGGTTTTAGGGTTCTTGAAAGAATTTGATATTCTAACAGTGTTGTGGCAAGGTTTTTTCTCTCTTTTTTCTCCTCTCTGGTTTGTGTGAAAAGAAGGTGATTATATAAGGGAAATTAGGGTAAAGAAAATGAGCTTTGAATGTGCAATTGAGCCTCCAATGTTCACTTGAGTTCGTCACTTTCCAGGCTAAATCGCAGGGACTTAAGTGCAATTTTTGAAGTTGAAATGTGAAAACAAAATGTAGCCAACATCGATAACTAACTCCTGTCCGAAAATCGGCTCAATCGGATAAACGGTGAATTAGTTATGATTTTTTGAAGTTTCAGCTCAGACAAACTTATTTTGGGCTCCAGTGTCGACTCTGACACGTTCTTCAATAAAAAACTGGTATTGATCGGAGCATAATACGGTCTCGACTTTTAAAGCAAAGTTGTAGATCTATGAGTCAGTGACCTTGTGTAAAAATATGAGCCCAATCCGATAAAAATTGACCGAGTTATGAATTTTCGAAGTTTCGGCCCAGATGAAATAATATTCAGCATTCAGGATTTTCAGCGTGTCATGCATTCTGAGCAAAAAACGAAGGCCTTTTGAATACCGTTTGAACTCAATACCTTCTGTGAAAATGTAGCCACCTCAATTTGTGAAATTTTGGCGCTGGAACCAGCTCGATACGATGAAAATCGACCAAGTTATGATTTTCTGAACATGACGCAAATAAACTTCTGTCACAAATTTTCTGTGCAAAAATACTTGATAAATCCACATTTTTGAAGACCTTCTGATCGAAATTGGCTTCCAGCCGTGAGAGATGAAAACATAGATAATGTCAAGACGGAATTTTGGCCACCGGAACAGGTTCAAAACGAGTCACGATCTTCAAGTTATGAATTTTTTAGCGCGTAAAAACTGCACTTTCAGCACACTTTTTCACCATATTTCTTCGAGCAAACTCACACATTCGGATACCTTCTTTAAAGAATTGACTCTTGAGCCGAACCTGAATTTGAGAATATGTTATCAGAGATATCTTGGCGAAAGAACACCTGAATATGATGCGCCGGGTTAGACTTGTGAATTTTTCTTGAAATATTTTGAGAAATATGGGAGGGCAAATTTTGGGGTACAACAATAACTCTTGTATAACTCCTCAAGAGTGTTGATAAATCATTTTTGAAAATGTTTTTGAAAGTTTTTTGTGTAAGTGTGAAAATTTGTTTTTTGAGCAAACATCTAACAGCTATCTACTTTTACTCGAAAGATTTATTCTTTTCATCCTTTCCTTTAGACAGTGCTATCCTACTATTAGTGAGTAGGTAGCCCTATCGTTGGATGTTTGAGGGACATTCGAAGGGATGTTTTATAGTCACAAAGGCAACTGGGCGAGAAACCTTAGTAACTACCCTAGGATTTTAAGATCATTGTTTATCGAGGCAACATCGAAAGGGTCATCGATGGACTTATGATCTTTTTAAACCAGAGGGTAGCCACTAAAATCTCTCACGCTTCGAGAGTTGTGACTGTTTCCGAAGGCAACCGAAATGGGAGTACCCTAGAGGTGTATATGTGCAAGTGTGTTTATTTTCAGTTATTTTAGTCTTGTGTTAAGTTTGCTAGCGTTGGTTTTAGTTTCTTGCCATACAATCCTATTTCCATACATCTAACAGTTAATATATACAAGAAATTAAAATGTAGAATTTAAATCTACGCAATTACAAAGCTTCGGGGAGGGGGATTAATTACATAGTCCAAAAATTTGGGGGAGAAATAAAAGCGGTAAAGGAGTCCTAGTAAATTCTATTACATCCAGTAGACATATACAATAATATGAATGTAAACGTGTGTGAAATGGAAAAGAACGTCTAAAAATCCTAAGGTATAAGAAAAATATTTTTTGTTTGTTTTCTTTTAAAATATGAAGAGAATTAAACTAAAAAAACCTAAATCTATTTGGTTTTAATTTAAAGAAAAATGGTTAAAATAATTAATTAATTAATTTTTAAAACTAATTTGATTAAGAAAAATACTAACCTATTTTTTTGTGATATTTTTGCTTTAAGGTTAATTAAATAAAAAAATAAAGCAATTAAAAGAAATAAACCAAAAATAATAGTTCAAATGAGCCAGGCAATGAATGGAAACAAAAAGGGTGTATGTTTTGTAAAACGCAAGACCTAGATTGCCTCTTAGATCCAATGAGAACATCTCCTGAAGGTGTATGATGCTCTGCGCGTTTGGAATCTTCTAGATCTGAGTTGATGTGATCCCCTGATTAGGATTAGGGGATGTATGGTGAGCGTCTGGATGTGAAACACACAAGATTTACAGAATAATAGTTAGAAAAACAAAATTTTGAGGCCTGGGTATCGTACCCTGGCCCTTTCGAATGCACACATTCCCCCCTCCATTTGAGTTATCTGTCATCTGTTAGTACAAATAAAATCATAACATTCCATTTACCAAACGAATCAGATATATATATATATAATTCGAAATCCCTACATGCATGCTACACAAGCCAAAAGGACAGGGATTCCTGGATTGAGATTCGAAGGAATCTGTTTCACATGCCTTAATAAAAGTATCCTGTTACTTAACAATCACAAACTTCATGCAACAATCAAAATTAAATTATACATGATGAATTTAAGATCGAAGGTTTGTTACCAATGGGATGCATTGTTTTGGATAGAGATGGCTTGCAAAGTGTGCTTCAATTTTGGCAGTTTTTGTGTATTTCTTGCAGTATTTATGTGGCTCGTATGGGGTAATGTGTGTAGCTGGAGGCAAGGTTTTCGTCTGGCTGATGCGTGTATAGGCCAAAATGATTTTGTTTGGCAATGTGTTTCTTATCTCCTCTATTTTTTCGTCCCTCTTTTCTTTCGTCCCCTTGGTAATGTGCCATTAGCCTTGTATTTATAGGGGTGTGAGGAGAGCAAGTATGGCAAGAGATAAAGGCTTTCAAAGCCATGAGACAAAAATCCAACATATTGAAATTTGGGCATATTTGGATAATTCTTACCATTGTGAAATCTTGAGTGAACCTGGACATGTTTCGCCCCCTGGGTCTTTCGAATGCCCCACATGTATGTCATTCCATAGCACCATTTGTGTGTCCTTCGAATGGAGCGAATGTATGTCCTTCGAAGGCACCATTTGTGTATCCTTCAAATGGACCAAATGTATGTCCTTCGAAGGCACCATATGTATGTCATTCAAATGGACCAAATATATGTCCTTCGAAGGCACCACTTGTATGTCCTTCGAATGGGCCTTTGAATTCTTCTTCGAATTGACCATATGAATGCTTCTTTATAAGGGACCATCTTGTGTGTTGAAGTATGAAAAACTGTGTGTTGAAGGTTTTTAGAGGTGGAGTCAGAGTAGGCCTGAAGATAGACATTTCCTTGTTGAATCTTGCATGTAGATAGCCATTGCTTTGTGAATCGAAGGTCAGCTGAAAGGGGCCTTTTGCCTTGTGGATTGAAGGCAAGTCTGAGGAAGACTTTTGCCTTGTGGATCTAAGGAAAATCTGAGGAACCCTTTTCCTTGTGAATCCAAGGCATGCATGAGTAAGCTTTTTCCTAGTGGATCAAAGGCAAGCATGAAGAGGCCTTTGCCTTGTGGATCGAAGGCAAGTCTGAAGAGGCCTTTGCCTCGTGGATCAAAGGCAAGCATGAAGAGGCCTTTTCCTTGTCGATCGAAGGAATGTCTGAAGAGGCCTTTGCCTTGTGGATCGAAGGCAAGTCTGAAGAAGCCTTTTCCTAAATGAATCTTGCATGCAGGAGGCCACTACTTTGTGAATCAAAATAAACATGCAGGAGGCCCTTCTGGTGAATCGAAGCAAACTTGTAGGGGGTTCTTGCCTTATGAATCGAAGGCAAGCCTGAAGCAGCCAATGCACAGTTGAAGCCTTGTGAATTGAACTTGATCGAAGGGGGCCCAGCGTCCAATCGAAGCTTGTGAATCAGGCCTGCATCAAAGGAGGCCAAATGCCTAATCGAAGACTGGTGAGCCAAGCTTTCATCGAAGGATTTTAGATGCCCAATTGAAGTACCTTGTTAAGGTGCCAATCGAAAGACACTTGACCATCTTCAAAAATTTTATTTTCTTTAAGCAAGTGTTTGTAACCACCCATGCAAAGGAAGATCTTGGAAAACATGAGAGGGCAAATTTTGGGGTACAACAGCTGCCCATGTTCAATCTTCTTAAACCTAGAGATTTAGATTGGCTTGTTTTTCTTTCGTGATCTGAAGGTGGAAGATGATTGAACACTAGATTTCCCAGAAATTTGCACTCGCATGATGTGGTGATTGACTGTGTAGGGAATGGGCTTGAAGATTCCATTTGGAGAAGATGACTGAGAGTTGTTGGAGATGAGCTTAAAGATGCCATCCAAAGTAGATGCTTACTTCATAAGAGGTCTCTTTATGGAGAATTCTTGTTCCTGTTGTTTGAGGAGGAGCCCACTGGGGAATGTTGATTTCTGTTGTTCTCCTACTTGAGGAAAAATCTGTGGGGAATAGAGTCTAGGAACTTCAGTTGTCCAAGGCTCTACTGCGGAATTATCTATGGAAAAGTTTGTTATTTTCTGTTTGAACTCCAGGCTTCATAGTAACTTGATGGGAAGGATGAAATTAACTGTAATCTGGAAATGTATTAGAAGGAGTCTGTGTAGGGCTGCTTCAGGATGAGTACGTGTTAGACTGCATCTGGAAACTGCGAGAAGGAACTCGTGTAAGATTGCTTCAAGATGAGTCCGTGTTAGACTACATTTGGAGATTAGGAGAAGAAACCCGTGTAAGATTGCTTAAGGATGGTCATGTAGATAGTCGCCCCGTCTAGTTTCGGGAATTGATCTACAATCAGCTGTTCACAGATAGTTGTTCTGTCTTGTTTCAGGTATTAATCTGGAACTTGCTTTTGTTGGTCATTGAGATAGTTGTCCTGGATGGTTTCAGGTATTAATCTTTGACCTTAGAAAGAAAGATAGTTTTCCCATCTGGTTTCGGGTATTAATATTCAATCTGCTCATGTAGATAGTTTTCCTGTCTGGTTTCAGGTATTAATCTACAATCAGTCATCCACAGATAGTTATCCTGGCTTGTGACAGGTATTAATATGGAACTTGTTTTTGTCGGTCGTTGAGATAGTTGTCCTGGCTAGTTTCAGGTATTAATCTCTGACCTTAGAAAGAAAGATAGATTTCCTGTTTGGTTTCGAGTATTAATCTTTAACCTGCTCATGTAGATAGTTTTCCTGGCTTGTTACAGGTATTAATATATAATCGGTCGTCCACAGATAGTTATCCTGGCTTGTTACAGGTATTAATTTGGAACTTGTTTTTGTCGGTCGTTGAGATAGTTGTCCTGGCTGATTTCAGGTATTAATCTTTGACCTTAGAAAGAAAGAAGTTTTCTCGTCTGGTTCCGGGTATTAATCTTCAATCTACTCATGTAGATAGTTTTCCTAGCTTGTTACATGTATTAATCTACAATAGGTCATCCATAGATAGTTGTCCTGGCTTGTTACATGTATTAATCTATAATCGTTCATCCATAGATAATTGTCCTGGCTTGTTACAGGTATTAATCTGAAACTTGTTTTTGTCGATCGTTGAGATAGTTGTCCTAGCTAGTTTCAGGTATTAATCTCTGACCTTAGAAAGAAAGATAGTTTTCCTGTCTGGTTTTGGGTATTAATCTTCAATCTGCTCATGTAGATAGTTTTCCTGGCTTGTTACAAGTATTAATCTACAATCGGTCATCTACAGATAGTTGCCCTGGCTTGTTACAGGTATTAATCTGGAACTTGTTTTTTTCGGCCGTTGAGATAGTTGTCCTAGATGGTTTCAGGTATTATTCTCTGACCTTAGAAAGAAAGATAGTTTTCCTGTCTGGTTTCGGGTATTAATCTTCAATCTTCTCATGTAGATAGTTTTCCTGGCTTGTTGCAGGTATTAATCTACAATCAGTCATCCATAGATTGTTGTCCTAGCTTGTTACAGGTATTAATCTACAATCGGTCGTTCATAGATAGTTGTCCTGGCTTATTGCAGGTATTAATCTAGAACTTGTTTTTTTCGGTCGTTGAGATACTTGTCCTAGCTAGTTTCAGGTATTAATCTTTGACCTTAGAAAGAAAGATAGTTTTCCCGTCTGGTTTCGGGTATTAATATTCAATCTGCTCATGTAGATAGTTTTCCTGTCTGGTTTCAGGTATTAATCTACAATCAGTCATCCACAGATAGTTGTCCTGGCTTGTGACAGGTATTAATATGGAACTTGTTTTTGTCGGTCGTTGAGATAGTTGTCCTGGCTAGTTTCAGGTATTAATCTCTGACCTTAGAAAGAAAGATAGATTTCCCGTTTGGTTTCGAGTATTAATCTTTAACCTGCTCATGTAGATAGTTTTCCTGGCTTGTTACAGGTATTAATCTATAATCGGTCGTCCACAGATAGTTATCCTGGCTTGTTACAGATATTAATTTGGAACTTGTTTTTATCGGTCGTTGAGATAGTTGTCCTGGCTGATTTCAGGTATTAATCTTTGACCTTAGAAAGAAAGAAGTTTTCTCGTCTGGTTCCGGGTATTAATCTTCAATCTACTCATGTAGATAGTTTTCCTAGCTTGTTACATGTATTAATCTACAATAGGTCATCCATAGATAGTTGTCCTGGCTTGTTACATGTATTAATCTATAATCGTTCATCCATAGATAATTGTCCTGGCTTGTTACAGGTATTAATCTGGAACTTGTTTTTGTCGGTCGTTCAGATAGTTGCCCTAGCTAGTTTCAGGTATTAATCTTTGACCTTAGAAAGAAAGATAGTTTTCCTGTCTGGTTTTGAGTATTAATCTTCAATCTACTCATGTAGATAGTTTTCCTGGCTTGTTACAAGTATTAATCTACAATCGGTCATCTACAGATAGTTGCCCTGACTTGTTACAGGTATTAATCTGGAACTTGTTTTTTCGGCCGTTGAGATAGTTGTCCTGGATGGTTTCAGGTATTATTCTCTGACCTTAGAAAGAAAGATAGTTTTCCTGTCTGGTTTCGGGTATTAATCTTCAATCTTCTCATGTAGATAGTTTTCCTGGCTTGTTGCAGGTATTAATCTACAATCAGTCAGCCATAGATTGTTGTCCTAGCTTTTTACAGGTATTAATCTACAATCGGTCGTTCATAGATAGTTGTCCTGGCTTATTGCAGGTATTAATCTGGAACTTGTTTTTGTCGGTCGTTGAGATACTTGTCCTAGCTAGTTTCAAGTATTAATCTTTGACCTTAGAAAGAAAGATAGTTTTCCTGTCTGGTTTCGGGTATTAATCTTCAATCTGCTCATGTAGATAGTTTTCCTGGCTTGTTACAGGTATTAATCTACAATCGGTTATCCCCAGATAGTTGTCCTAGCTTGTTACAGGTATTAATCTAGAACTTGTTTTTTCCGGTCGTTGAGATAGTTGTCCTGGCTGGTTTCAGGTATTAATCTCTAACCTTAGAAAGAAAGATAGTTTTCCCGTCTGGTTTTAGGTATTAATCTTCAATCTGCTCATGTAGATAGTTTTCCTGGCTTGTTACAGGTATTAATCTATAATTGGTCATCCACAGATAGATGTCCTAGCTTGTTACATGTATTAATCTGGAACTTGTTTTTTTAGGCCGTTGAGATAGTTGTCCTGGATAGTTTCAGGTATTAAACTCCGACTTTAGAAATAAATATGGTTTTCCTGTCTTGTTTCGGGTATTAATCTTCAATCTACTCATGTAGATAGTTTTCCTATCTGGTTTCAGGTATTAATCTGCAATCGGCCATCCACAGATAGTTATCCTGGCTTGTTACAGGTATTAATCTGGAACTTGTTTTTGTCGGTCGTTGAGATAGTTGTCCTGGCTAGTTTAAGGTATTAATCTATGACCTTAGAAAGAAAGATAGTTTTCCCTTCTGGTTTCAGGTATTAATCTTCAATCTTCTCATGTAGATAGTTTTCCTGGCTTGTTATAGGTATTAATCTATAATCAGTCGTCCATAAATAATTGTCTTTGCTTGTTACAGGTATTAATATGGAACTTAGAGAATGTTGGTCACATAGATAGTTTCCCCGTCTAGTTTTGGGCATTAATCTGTGGCCTGCTGTATTTGTTGGTAAACCCGTCTTGCTCCTGGAGTTTATACCACTCGGTCATGTAGATAGTTTCCCCGTCTGGTTTTGGGCATTAATCTTTGATATACTGTATATGTTTATAGTGTTTGTTTGTTTGCCAATTTAACCTGAAAAGGTAAAACCAGTTTCATGCGATGTCATGATGTATGAATTGCATGATGCTCTCAAAATAAATGAGATTGTGATATATGTATTTGTGCTGCATATGCTTTGATGTTTGTAGAATGATGCATGAATGCAATTTATGAACGTATCAGCTGTTCTATTGCAGTGTTGTTGAATTAGGGAAAATAAATCCCTGATTGTTGTTGGGGATGAAGAGTGTAAGTCTTCAAATTTTGTTGAAGTTGAAATGCTGGGAGATGGATTTCCGTTGTTAGGGAAATAAACTCTGTTGAGGGAAGGAAACTCCATAAATTGCTTGGGTATTTAGTTGAAATCCTACTGGGGAATCCTGAAAAGCTTATGAACCAGGCTAAGGAATTCCTTGAGATGTCGGGTAAGCAATTGGAAATTTTTCTCCACCGGGATATCAAAACTTTTACATCATTAGGCTGTGAATTGAGGATATGGAAGTGACTTTATGGTAGAATGTCCCTGCCTCGGTACCTGCTGGAGAAAATATCTTCTGGGGATTTTGTAGATGGTTTGACTGTTATCCCAACTCTTGGAGTACTTGGTGAATGTTGATCAGGGTAATAAGCCTTCTACTGATAGACAAGTGACGAGATGACGGGACATAGTCGTACGCTTTAATCCCTAACTTTTGCCTGGACTGTCCTTTTAGATTTTCAGTCCACCAGGGTACCCTTTTTGCCCAAGCTGCCTTTTCAGGTTTTCGACTTGTCGGGTGTGCAAATTTTTCATATGTATATCCCTAATTTTTTCCCGAACCCTTTTGGTTCACCGGGATGCCCTTATTTTTGCCTAGGTCAATTGACCTAGCGGGTCTTTGCTCATGCGTAGTATCTTTTAACTATGTCCATGTTCATCGGGTGCAGAGAATTGTCACTGTCCATAGTAGTAAGTGTCACCACACTGCCAAAAATGTTTGCTTGATTGCACGTGATTCGTTGCTGGAATTCATGTCCAATGCCCCAAGTGATTCAGATGGAGATCCGCCCCTAGATATTTGGCACTTTTGAGAGATTCCCCGATTCTTGACTTAACTGCCCCAGATCAGCTGGACACCATGATATGCCCCTTGATTATGAAAGGTATGTTACTGGAATGTCTTTCCATCTAAGGTGATTCTGTCCACTGAGAGGATTTATGTTCATCGAATATCCTTCGTGCGAATTTCTCTATTGTTGAACAAATAATCATATGCAAACAACGGTATTAAAAAAATGCAAAGCTTATGTCTGTCTTGAAGTTGAAAAATTCATTTTTTAATAAAATAAACAAATTTTGTAAGAGTGTGATATCAACTCAGGATTTATAGCAAACCTTACAGGAGTCAAGATACCTTTTGAAACAGTATGCTTTCGAACTAACCCATGCTTCAGCTAGGACTTTTAGGGGTTGTAACGTGGCCTGGTTCACGGTTTAAGAAACAAAGGATAAAGGCTCGAAATTTATTTGTACCCAACCCGTTCTTCGTGGTGTTCTTCATTCCTATATTCAGTTAACTGTGTGTTTAGATCCCAATTGAGTTCTAGAACCTTGGCCCTGATATTCCAGTGATGGTTCGGATACTGAAAGTTTATTTGAGAAGGCAATCATTTTTGTAACCTTTTCTTTTTTTTTGTTGAGGATTTGCAGCGACCTCTTTTTTGATTTTATTATCTCTACTTTTGCCTGAACTGTTTCTTTTACGATTACAGTCAGCAGGATTCCCTTTTTTTTAAGTATCCTTCATAAGTTTTGAATTAGCGTGCTTTTCTTTTGAGAGATAATGACTGCATGTTTTAATGATTATGCGGAACCACCACCATCTTTTGTTTTGGAAAGGCATCTTCAATACCATTTGTCATGTATGAAGAGAAATCTTGCGATCAAATGCACATTAGAAATAACTGAGAAACTACCCCACCCCAGGTTATGATTAAGGGTTTTAATTTGTGAGAAAAGAAAAACTCCTACTTCTTAGGCTCAAAGGGGTTGACTAGGGATTATCTTCCTTATAACTCCACTATTTAGTATTTGAAAGAACGCCTGTACGCCGTCAGCCAGGTCTGTCCAAAAGCATACTATATAGATTATGGTATCGTTTTTGTCATCCTCCCTCTAAAGGCTTAGAGCTTTTGATCAGGAGTTGAATATCACAAAAGAAGTAAAAGCGCAGTTTAAATATAGTGAATACGAATGAATTGATTCAAGACCAACATATGTAATGCATTGATGAATTAAAAAATTTTGACATAAATAAGTGTTCAGACAAATCAAAAGGAAATTACAATTTGAAAATTCTAATGAATGAAAAGCCTCCTTGTCAGATCTTGTCACTTCAGATGGTGTGCCTTTGAGGGATGGCAGAAGAATTCAGCTTGACCATCTTGTGTAAACTCTAGCACTTCTTCGTCGATCAAGTCTTGAATATTATTTCTCAACGTCCAACAACTATTAGTGTCATGTCCAAGACTGTTGGAGTGGTATGCACACCTTGTATTTGGATTGTACGTTGGGGAAGCAGTGTTAAGATTCTGAGGAGGATCCTTCAACATAACCAGATTGGCCTCTAACACGTGTTGCAATGCTTCAGCCAATGACACGTTGATTTCAGTAAAGTGTCTTTTAGATGTGTTTCGCTTGCGCTGATTACCCTGTCGTTGTTGGAGAGGTTATGACGTAGCAGCATTTTGGAAAGGTCTACTCTCTACCAAGCCAACTTCTTGTCTCATTAGGGGCTGATTAATGACTTGATCCCCAACCTCGACTATTTGCCTCATACGGTTACACCGTCTTGATGAAACTTACTGATGTGAATCCTCAACTCTTCCTATCCCCGAGCTAAATTTTAGATAAGAGCCATTTTATTACTCATCTGGATTCTCATCCTTTCCATCTCAGTCTGCAGTTGTTCCAACTGGTCATCCTTATTGTTGTCAGGATATTTCTTGGTCAAATTCCCGTTGAGGAGTGCTTTCAACTCTTCTTGCCCCTTGGATAGGTTTAGGAACATTTCTTTGAACTGAGCATCCTGAGTTTGGAGATCTCTGTTGTTCTGTTTGAGAGCCATTTTCCTTACTGAAACAAACAGCGAGAACATGAGAAACCTGTATTAGAAGACCTGTTAGGTAATGACATGCATGATGTCTGGATGCAATGTTTTCAAGGATCTTGTGGGATAAACACAAGAAAATGTCAGAAGTTGAATTTTGACTTTAACTTTGATGGAAGAACTTCGTATTATTGAATGTCCTTCTATGAGAAACAAGCCCACCATATCAAGTGGGTCATAGCCCCTGACTCAAGTTATCGTGTTTTGATCTTTTGACGACATTGGATAGAGGAAAATAAATCCCCTTGCCCCTTGGTAGACATATAGTTCATCATAACCTGCATCACAGGCCCTTGATATCCTTGAAATGGTTAAGGAAATTCTATGGTATGATGCTATGATATGTATTTTGTGCATCAAGCAAAAATGTAAGGTGATAAAGACAAGTATGTCTTGCAGGAAATCCAAGTTATTGGATAAAGACTATAAACAAGTCTTGCAAGGAGTACAAACAAAGCTCCGCCATGAGTTTAAGTTGTTAGATAGTGAAAGCAAAAAGTCACACAAGTAACATTAAGTTCGGGCTAGCATGGGGTTCGTAGGTAAATACCCTCTTGAAGTTTTAGTTGGTTCAACCTGTCCTAGTAATAGTAATTGGGTTATAGGGAATCTCAATATCACTGCTCTTTCTTCACCAGGAATTGTTTCAGTGCAAGCCTCTTTATTGGCGACCTAAATATTCCAGAAGTCATATCTAAATGAGTGTAGTATCGAGTATCAACCAACTTCGGAATGCACCAAAACTGGCTATCTCACTACTTCCTAATGACCAAGTTGTTCAACTAAAGGTACTAAGATCAGTTGGTGCTTTGTGACACCACGCAGCTGCCCCGTATTCTCCTTGACTACTCAAGGGCTACCGCTACCAACAAATGTATCACACCAATGTAGCTATCATTTCAACAGTCTCGGTATACCCCACACAGTCCCCGCGATTTATTGCTACTTACCTAAAAGGTGCCCCAGATCTGGGTGTAGGATCTTTACAAGTAAACCCAAGTAAAAACCCTTAAAGATAAAGCAATCAAAGCATACAAGGAAAGCAATTTAGATATGATCTGAGCTCTAAGGTAACCCCACTTTTTATAAATCCCCAGCAGAGTCGCTATTTCTGTGATACGGTGGCAGAACCGACTGTTATACTGGTTTTGCACTTGTGTTCGCAAATGTTGCAGTAAGCAAGAGTTGCCACAAACTTTTCTTTTATCCAACAAAGGAAAGGGTGAAAAGAACAGTAAAATAACTTTCGAGAGTTTTTTGAGTAAGGGGGTAGATTATGGAAAGGGAAGGTGTTAGCACCCTTTCCATCCATAGTTTTCTACGGGCTCTTAGATGCTTAGCTCATTTGGAAAATACCTTGTGCTTTTTGTGTGTTTTGAAAAGTATTTTTGAAAGTGCCTTAGTGCAGAGATTTTCTTTATGATAACTCTTGTATCAGTCATCAAGAGTGTTGATAAAGAATTTTAGAAAATGTTTTTGAAAGTTTTTTGTGTAAGTGTGAAATTTTTTTTGAGCAAACATCTAACACCTATCTACTTTGACTAGAAAGATTTGTTCTTTTCCTATTTTCCTTTAGGCAATTCTATCCTACTATTAGTGAGTAGGTAGCCCTATCGTTGGATGTTTGAGGAACATTTGAAGGGACGTTTTATAGTCACAAAGGCAATTGGGCTAGAAACCTTAGTAACTACCCTAGGATTTTAAGATCATTGTTTACCGAGGCAACATCAAAAGGGTCATCGAGGGACTTATGATCTTTTTAAACAAGAGGGTGAAGGAAAATTGTGATCAAAAGCGCAGTGGAATTTAAAATTTTCCTTTAGCGATCCTTACGAATGAGCATGGTCAGTGATAGAAATATTTACCTCTTGTGGCGATTCAGACCTTTGATGTTGTGATCACGAGCATTGATGAAGAACAACGCCTCTACTCAGTCCACACGAACAGATCGCTTCCGGTCACAGTGCTAGTTGATCATGAACGAAAACCTTGAGTGAGAGAGAGAATCAAAAACGAAATTGCATCAAATGAAATTGCTTCATCACAAGGGATCTATTTATAGAATCACTTGTGTGGGCTACAAGCTAAAAGCCCAATTAAGGCTATAAGCTAAAAGCCTAATTAAGCTTATGGACATCATACCTTATGATGTACCATATATCACTTATCCACGTGGTACCTTACCACTTTCTGTATTACACTTAAGTGCACCGTACCTTACGGTGTTCCTTATTTATTCTATCTCTCATCAACCTGTCCTTATGTGTGTGACCCTGTAGGTTTTCGCGACGTTGGCAATTATATTAAATAACACATTTAATATAATAAACAGTGAGCGGTATCTAGCAACACATCACCGTTACCCAAGTCACGAAAATGTCATGTGATCTGACCAAACCTTTTCCGTGATAATATTTATGTTGTACAATTACCCTTTTGCCCTCATGTCTATATTGAACACAAGGCATACACTGTGTCACCCTTGTCCAGTTCAATATTGGGCCCTTAGACATTTATCTTGTTATGCAGGATGAGCAAATTCCATCTAGGTCACTCATGTCCCTTAGCATGCTTTGTGAAGTACCCATCAACCGTCTTTATAGTCATCAAGTTACGGATGACGTTTGATCAGCAATAAAGTACTTGACTCTACATCTAGGGTCCATAGTGGTTTCAGGTCGAAGGGTGGTATACACCATTATCATCATGAGAATAACTTATGACACTTTGCATAACATTCTATGTAGTATTCTCATAGCGGGTCAATCCAGTATAAATATTACTCCTAATATTCATACCTATGTCAAGACTTGATAACTCCTTATCTATGATCCATGAGATGTGATCATCAATCTATCTTCATAATAATCTTAATGCTTTAATGTTATCCCACTTCACATTAAAGCTTGACTACGGATACTTTAAGAATAATGTCTTATGTTTAATGGGATCTCATGATTAAGTCACACTTAACATTTCATTAAACAAACAAACCATTCTAGGGACTTTATTATTTTGGAAAGCAAACATAATAAAGAAATGCCTTTTATTATTAATAAATAATTCGATACAAGTACCAAAAGTATTGGACTCTAGGGCTTACACCAACAATCTCCCACTAGCACTAGAGCCAATCAGGCATACCCCTAATACCCATAGATCTAGTATGTCCATCATGCTTCAGCTGCGCAAGAGGCTTTGTTAATGGGTCAGCAACATTGTCAAGTGTAGGTACTCTGCATATTTTCACATCTCCCCGATCGATTATCTCTCGAATGAGATGATAACGCCTAAGTATGTGTTTGGATCGTTGGTGAGATCTAGGCTCCTTAGCTTGTGCGATAGCACCATTGTTATCACAATAGAGATCAATGGGATCCACAATGCTATGGACTATGCCAAGTTCACTAATGAACTTCTTGATCCAAACAGTTTCCTTTGCTGCAGTTGAGGCAGCAATATACTCAACCTCGGTTGTAGAATCAGCAACTGTATCTTGCTTTGAACTTTTCCAGCTCACAGCGCCACCATTTAAACAAAACACATAACCAGATTGTGATCTAAAGTCATCCTTATCTGTCTGGAAGCTAGCATCGGTGTATCCAATTACAACAAGCTCTTCCTGACCTCCATATATCAAGAATGAGTCCTTAGTCCTTCTCAAGTACTTAAGGATATTCTTGACAGCTACCCAATGAGCATCACCGGGATTAGACTGGTACCTACTCGTTGCACTTAAAGAATACGAGACATCTGGTCGAGTACATAGCATGGCATACATGATAGATCCTATTGCAGATGCATATGGAATCTTATCCATGCGATCCCTTTCTTCCTTACTTGAAGGGGATTGTGTTTTTGACAGACACATGCCATGTTGCATAGGTATGAATCCTTTCTTGGAATCATGCATATTGAAGCGTCTCAACACTTTTTCTATGTATGTACTCTGACTTAGGCCAAGCAGTTTTTGTGACCTATCTCTATAGATCCTGATTCCTAATATATAGGTTGCTTCACCTAGGTCCTTCATTGAAAAGCATTTCCCTAACCAAGTCTTCACTTGTTGCAAGGTAGGGACATCGTTTCCAATGAGTAATATGTCATCTACATATAATACCAGGAATACAATCATGCTCCCACTAACCTTCTTGTAGACACAAGGCTCATCTTCATTCTTGATGAATCCATATTGTTTTACTGTTTCATCAAAACGAAGATTCCAACTTCTGGAAGCTTGCTTTAATCCATAAATTGATCGCTGTAACTTACATATCTTTTGGGCTTCTTCTGGTATGTCAAATCCTTCAGGTTGTGTCATGTACGCATCCTCAAGAAGATTCCCATTAAGGAAAGCAGTTTTGACATCCATCTGCCATATTTCATAATCATGATATGCAACGATAGCAAGTAAAATCCGAACAGATTTAAGCATTGCAACTGGTGAAAAGGTTTCATCATAGTCAACCCCATGAATTTGTTTATAGCCTTTTGCAACCAGTCTTGCCTTATAGGTATGTACCTTACCATCCATGTCAGTCTTCTTTTTGAAGACCCACTTGCATCCTATAGGGTTAACTCCTATAGGAGGCTCTACCAAGGTCCAAACCTGGTTTGTGTACATGGAATCCATTTCAGATTTCATGGCTTCTAGCCACTTCTCGGACTCAGGACCAGTTATGGCCTCTTTGTAGGTCACATGCTCATCTTGATCCATGAGTAATACATCACCCTGATCACTTATGAGATATCCATATCTCTCAGGTTGTTGACGTATCCTGCTTGACCTACGCTGGTCTTGTTCTACTTGAGCATGTTGCTCTTCCACAACTACTTGTGTTTCTTGCTCTAATTCCTCCATAGGTGTATCAATGCTTTGTGGTTCTTGAATTTCTTCAAGCTCTATTTTCCTCCCACTGATTCTTTTGGAAATAAAATCCTTTTCCAGAAAAACTCCAGTTCGAGCGACAAACACTTTGCCCTCAGAAGGATTGTAGAAGTAATACCCTCTTGTTTCTTTAGGATACCCCACAAATAAGCATTTGTCAGATTTGGGCTCAAGCTTAGTTGAAATTTGTCGTTTCACATAAACTTCGCAACCCCAAATCTTCATGTAAGACATATGTGGTTTCTTACCACTCCATATCTCATATGGTGTCTTCTCAACCTTTTTGGATGGAACCCGGTTAAGTGTGTAAGCTGCAGTCAATAGTGCATGTCCCCAAAAGGAGTTCGGAAGATCGGCGTGACTCATCATGGATCGGACCATGTCTAACAAGGTTCGATTTCTTCTCTCAGATACACCATTCCATTGTGGTGTTCCGGGAGGGGTAAGTTGGGATAAAATCCCACATTCCTTTAGATGGTCATCAAACTCTAGGCTTAAATATTCACCGCCTCGATCTGATCGAAGAACTTTAATATTCTTACCTAGTTGGTTTTGTACTTCATTCTTGAATTCCTTGAATTTTTCAAAGGTTTCAGATTTGTGTTTCATTAAATACACATAACCATATCTACTGAAATCATCAGTAAATGTGATGAAGTATTGAAAACCTCCTCTGGATGGTATGTTCAGTGGTCCACATACATCACTATGTATGAGGGCCAAAAGATTATTAGCCCTTTCACCTTTTCCTGTGAATGGGGACTTTGTCATCTTTCCAATTAAACAAGATCTGCATGTCTCATATGATTCATAATCAAAAGAGTCCAAGAGTCCATCTTTATGGAGTTTGGAAATGCGTTTCTCATTTATGTGGCCTAAGCGACAGTGCCAAAGGTAGCTTGGATTTAACTCATTAGGTTTAATCCGTTTAGTATTAATGTTATAAATTGGCATTTCAAGATCAAGGACATATAGTCCATTGTTCATTTGTGCAGAAGCATAGAACATAACATTCAAATAAATAGAGCAACAATTGTTCTTTATTATAAATGAAAAACCAAACTTGTCCAAACAAGAAACGGAAATAATATTCCTACTAATTGCAGGTACATAATAACAGTTCTTTAACTGAATTATTTAACCACTAGGTAAAGTCAAAACATAAGTTCCTACGGCTAAAGCAACAACCTTTGCTCCATTTCCAACTCGTAGGTCAACTTCACCTTTTACCAAATCTCTACTCCTTTTTAGCCCCTGCACATTAGTACAAATGTGAGAACCGCATCCAGTATCTAATACCCATGATGCAGAAGTAGATAAATTAATTTCAATAACAAAAATACCTGAATTTGAAGTCCCTACTCCATTTTTCATATCTTCCAGGTACTTTGGGCAGTTTCTCTTCCAATGTCCGGTCTTACCGCAATGGAAGCAAGTGCCCTCCTTTGCTATGCCTCCATTAGGCTTCAAAGCAGGAACAATAGGTTTAGGCTTGGCAACTTCCTTGCCTTTCCCTTTACCAACTTGCTTGGTAGGCCTCTTGTTCAGCTTCTTTCCATTACTGACCATCAGAATGGACTTCCCTTTTGTCTTCATATTCTGCTCAGCAGTTTTCA
This sequence comes from Vicia faba, assembly GCA_948472305.1. NCBI lineage: Eukaryota > Viridiplantae > Streptophyta > Magnoliopsida > Fabales > Fabaceae > Vicia > Vicia faba. Next base: position 876,947,567 of record OX451738.1, read on the forward strand.
ACATGCTTAGCAATTATGGAAGACTCTTATCCATGTCATTCATGTTGAAATTCATGACAAACTGATTAAAGCTATATGGCAACGATTGCAAGATAAAATCAGGTACAAGTTCCTTTCCAAGAGGAAACCCTAACCTTTCAAGGTTCTCCATATACCCAATCATTTTGAGTACATGGGGACCTACAAGGTTTCCCTCAGATAACTTTCTGTTAAAAAGGGCCTTTGAAACCTGAAACCTCTCATTTCTTTCCTGCTCTTGATAGAGCATTTTCAGATGTCCGATCATATCGAACGCTGATATGTTCTCGTGTTGCTTTTGCAACTCCGAGTTCATAGTAGCTAGCATGAGACAAGCGGCTTCGTTAGCATCATCAAAATGCTTCTTATAAGCATCTCTTTTTGCCTTAGGTGCCGAACTAGGCGGTTCCTCTTCAGGAACAGGTGTCTCCAAGACATACAGCTTCTTATCGTGCTTGAGGACAATCCTCAGATTTCGGTGCCAATCCAGGAAATTTGTCCCAGACAATTTTTCCTTATCTAGGATTGATCGCAAAATATGGTTGTTTGTTGTCATGGTAATCTACAAAAAATTGAAAATATAAGTATCATTAAAACAACATATTTAATTAGGCCTTTAATCAAATATGCTCCCACTATTTTACTCAAACCAAATGACCCTCATCATTTGATTCGGAAAATCCCGTTGGAAGACTTTCTAGTGGGTCGAGATCCATATTTCACTTCATTCTAAGTCAGCGTTAGGCTGATTACACAAAACTAGGTTATTTAGGTAGGAACTCCTTCCAATTGTATCTCATACAACTCTCGAATATTTTTAGTTGGGTGAATAACTCCTTATTCTAATTCATCATATGAATCATTCCCAACTCTTGCTTCTAAACATGTATAATCTTATTATAATGTGTTTAGTTAAGTTTGACCCATTATTTTAGCAGTTGAATATTACAAGTATCCCATCGCACCTTACTAATATAGAACATGCACCTCGCGTAGGCGAAACCTACATTGTTCGATACTAGTCTTGATGAGTGCTAAAACTTGGAAAGCATGAACTTAATATTTAACTTGAGGGATTTTGTTATTAGTTTGATCTCACCGGCTTAACATGCAATTCGTCTCTCTCATGCATCAACATACAAACACATGCATCAATATACATAAAAGGATACAATTATGGCCCCTAGCGCAATTGTTCTCCCAAGCCAATGAGAGAACCTAAGCTAACCTAATAACGATCTAAACTTCTCCAAGCAAGATCTCCAAGGTTATCCTCCTTTGATATTGTATTCTTCTCTTTCTTCATAACATTAGATTACATAAAAGAAACTCGTTTTACATACGAGGGAGTGAGATGAGAAAAGAAGTTACATCAAGAATTTTAGAGAGAGGCACGACACGCAGGCCGTATTTTACAATCCCAAAACAAAATAAAGGAAAAAACTAAGGCCATAACTGATCACCACAAGACAATAATAATAAACACACTTTTATTATTAGTTTAAATTTTGTTAATTAAAAAAAGGCAAATTAAATTTCGACGATTGATCACACTACATAGAGATAGCCGGGGGTTCCGCTGCCCGGTCAGCGGATGGTGGTTCCGCTGACCGTTCAACGGACGGGGGTCAAGGGGGCAGCGCCCCTTTGTGGAGTTGTTAGGGGAAGTGCCTCAACGCAAAATTTTAATGAACAATTCATTTGAAATCGGCGTCATTTTCGCACAACTCTTGTGCATTCACAAATCTAATCGCATAACTCTGCAACAACACAACCCTTGTGCCGTCATGAACCCTAATGCAACAGTTTCTTGCTGTCAAACACATTTCGATTGATAATTCAGTATGATTAATCACATGCCATTGCTTCACCATACTAATGTCGGATTCCAAAGCATATGAACAGTGATCGGTCAAAGGAATAACAATCATCAAGTGTTTGGATGAACGAAACAGAAACAATATATCCCATATACCATCGTTGCATCAGTTTTACTTATATCATATATAAAAGTGATCGATCTTATTTGTGTAACCTATGGACGATCGATGTATCGCTGCTTCACCATACTAATGTCGGATTCTGAAGCATAGTCAACATCAATCATCCAAATCGTACACAACAGATGCCAAATTTAATTACTCGTTTATTATTCAATTCATTCTGGTTTTAATCGAATCAAAACAGAAAATATAGAACATAAACAACTATCAGATCCATGGTTTCGTAAGTGGCTCTGATACCACTGAAGGAAAATTGCGATCAAAAGCGCAGCAGAATTTAAAATTCTCCTTTAGCGATCCTTACGAATGAGCATGGTCAGTGATAGAAATATTTACCTCTTGTGGCGATTCAGACCTTTGATGTTGTGATCACGAGCGTTGATGAAGAACAACGCCTCTACTCAGTCCACACGAACAAATCGCTTCCGGTCACAGTGCTAGCTGATCACGAACGGAAACCTTGAGTGAGAGAGAGAATCAAAAACGAAATTGCATCAAGTGAAATTGCTTCATCACAAGGGATCTATTTATAGAATCACTCGTGTGGGCTACAAGCTAAAAGCCCAATTAAGGCTATAAGCTAAAAGCCCAATTAAGCTTATGGACATCATACCTTATGATGTACCATATATCACTTATCCACGTGGTACCTTACCACTTTCCGTATTACACTTAAGTGCACCGTACCTTACGGTGTTCCTTATTTATTCTATCTCTCATCAACCTGTCCTTATGTGTGTGACCCTGTAGGTTTTCACGACGTTGGCAATTATATTAAATCACACATTTAATATAATAAACAATGAGCGGTATCTAGCAACACATCACTGTTACCCAAGTCACGAAAATGTCATGTGATCTGACCAAACCTTTTCCGTGATAATATTTGTGTTGTACAATTACCCTTTTGCCCTCATGTCTATATTGAACACAAGGCATGCACTGTGTCACCCTTGTCCAGTTCAATATTGGGCCCTTAGACATTTATCTTGTTATGCAGGATGAGCAAATTCTATCTAGGTCACTCATGTCCCTTAGCATGCTTTGTGAAGTACCCATCAACCGTCTTTATAGTCATCTAGTTACGGATGATGTTTGATCAGCAATAAAGTACTTGACTCTACATCTAGGGTCCATAGTGGTTTCAGGTCGAAGGGTGGTATACACCATTATCATCATGAGAATAACTTATGACACTTTGCATAACATTCTATGTAGTATTCTCATAGCGGGTCAATCCAGTATAAATATTACTCCTAATATTCATACCTATGTCAAGACTTGATAACTCCTTATCTATGATCCATGAGATGTGATCATCAATCTATCTTCATAATAATCTTAATGCTTTAATGTTATCCCACTTCACATTAAAGCTTGACTACGGATACTTTAAGAATTGTGTCTTATGTTTAATGGGATCTCATGATTAAGTCACACTTAACATTTCATTAAACAAATAAACCATTCTAGGGACTTTATTATTTTGGAAAGCAAACATAATAAAGAAATGCCTTTTATTATTAATAAATAATTCGATACAAGTACCAAAAGTATTGGCCTCTAGGGCTTACACCAACAAAGGGTAGCCACTAAAATCTCTCAAGTTTCGAGAGTTGTGACTGTTTCCGAAGGCAACCGAAGTGGGAGTACCCTAGAGGTGTATATGTTCAAGTGTGTTTATTTTCAGTTATTTTAGTCTTGTGTTAAGTTTGCTAGCGTTGGTTTTAGTTTCTTGTCATACAATCCTATTGCCATACATTTAACAACTAATATATACACGAAATTAAAATGCGGAATTTAAATCTACGCTATTACAAAGATTCGGGGAGGGGGATTAATTACATAGTCCAAAAATTTGGGGGAGACATAAAAGCGGTAAAGGAGTCCTAGTTAATTCTATTACATCCAGTAGACAGATACAATAATATGAATGTAAACATGCGCAAAATGGAAAAGAAAGTCTAAAAATCCTAAGGTATAAGAAAAATCTTTTTTGTTTATTTTCTTTTAAAATATGAAGAGAATTAAACTAAAAAAACCTAAATCTATTTGGTTTTAATTTAAAGAAAAATGGTTAAAATAATTAATTAATTAATTTTCAAAAATAAATTGATTAAGGAAAACACTAACCTAATTTTTTTGTGACATTTTTGCTTTAAGGTTAATTAAATAAAAAAATAAAGAAATTAAAAGAAATAAACCAAAAATAAAAGTACAAATGGGCCAGGCAATGAATGGAAACAAAAAGGGTGTATGTTTTGTAAAACGCAAGGCCCAAATTTCCTCTTAGATCCAATGAGAACATCTCCTGAAGGTGTATAATGCTCTGCACGTTTGGAATCTTATGGATATGAGTTGATGTGATCCCATGATTAGGATTAGGGGATGTATGGTGAGAGTCTGGATGTAAAACACACAAGATGTGCAGAATAATAGTTAGAAAAACAAAATTGTGAGGCCTGGGTATCGAACTCAGGCCCTTTCGATTGCACACATTCCCCCTTCCATTTGAGCTGTCTCTCAATTGTTAGTACAAAGGAAATCATAACATTCCATTTACCAAACAAATCAGATATATATATATATATATATATATATATATATATATATATATATATATATATATATATATATATATATATAATTCGAAATCCCTACATACATTCTACACAAGTCAAAAGGACAGGGATGCCTGTATTGAGATTTGAACGAATCTGTTTCACATGTCTTAATAAAAGTATCATGTTACTTAACAATCACAAACATCATGCAACAATCAAAATTAAATTATACATTATGAATTTAAGATTGAAGGTTTGTTACCAATGGGATGCTTTGTTTTGGATGGAGATGGCTTGCACATTGTGCTTCGATTTTGGAAGTTTTGGTGTATTTCTTGCATTCTTCGTGTGGCTCGTATGGGGTAATGTATGTGTACCTGGAGGCAAGGTTTTCTTCTGGATGATGCGTGTATAGGCCAAAATGCTTTTGTTTAGCATTGTGTTTCTTATCTCCTCTATTTTTTCATCCCTCTTTTCTTTCGTCCGCTTGGAAATTTTCCCTTAGCCTAGTATTTATAGGGGTGTGAGGAGAGCAAGTATGGAAAGAGACAAAGGCTTTCAAGGCCATAAGACAAAAATCCAACATATTGAAAGTTGGCCATATTTGGATAATTCTTGCCGTTTTGAAATCTTGAGTGAACCTCAACATGTTTCGCCCCCTGGCTCTTTCGAATGCCCCACATGTATGTCCTTCGAAGGCACCATTTGTGTGTCCTTTGAATGGACCAAATGTATGTCCTTCGAAGGCACTATTTGTGTATCCTTCGAATGGACCAAATGTATATCCTTCGAAGGAACCCTTTATGTATCCTTTGAATGGACCAAATGTATATCCTTCGAAGGCACCATTTGTATGTCCTTCGAATGGACCAAATATATGTCCTTCGAAGGCATCACTTGTATGTCCTTAGAATGGGCCTTTGAATGCTTCTTCGAATGAACCATATGAATGCTTCTTTGGAAGGGACCATCTTGCGTGTCGAAGTATGGAAAACTGTGTGTTGAAGGTTTTTAGAGGTGGAGTCAGAGTAGGCCTGAAGATAGACATTGCCTTGTCGAATCTTGCACGTAGATAGCCATTACTTTGTGAATCGAAGGTCAGTTGAAAGGGGCCTTTTTCCTTGTGGATTGAAGGCAAGTCTGAGGAAGCCTTTTGCCTTGTGTATTGAAGGAAAATCTGAGGAAGCCTTTGCCTTATGAATCCAAGGAATGCATGAGAAAGCTTTCGCCTAGTGGATCAAAGGCAAGCATTAAGAGGACTTTCCCTTGTGGATCGAAGGCCGGTCTAAAGAGGCCTTTGCCTTGTGGATTGAAGGAAAGCATGAAGAGGCCTTTGCCTTGTGGATCGGAGGCAAGTTTGAAGAGGCCTTTGCCTTGTGGATCAAAGGCAAGTCTGAAGAAGCCTTTTCCTAAACGAAGCTTGCATGCAGGAGGCCACTGCTTTGCGAATCAAAATAAACATGCATGAGGCCACTGCTAGTGAATCGAAGTAAACTTGTAGGGGGTTCTTGCCTTGTGAATCAAAGGCAAGCCTGAAGCAGCCATTGCACAGTCGAAGCCTTGTGAATTGAACTTGATCAAAGGGGGCCCAACGCCCAATCGAAGCTTGTGAATCAGGCCTGCATCGAAGGAGGCCAAATGCCCAATCGAAGACTGGTGAGCCAAGCTTGCATCAAAGGATTTTAGATGCCCAATCGAAGTACCTTGTTAAGGTGCCAATCGAAAGACACTTGACCATCTTCGAAACTTTTATTTTCATTAAGCAAGTGTTTGTAACCACCCATGCAAGGGAAGATCTTGGAAAACATGAGAGGGAAAATTTTGGGGTACAACAAGCATCCTTTAAGTACTTTATTCATACTTCAACAAAAGTCTCAGCTCAGGAATTCAAAGTTGCTAGGGAGAATAGTGGTCATTGTATTTCAATGTATCTTTTCCAATGTATTACAATTTTCCAAACTTTGTAATCATCTATAGAGTCTCGTCATTTGCAGACTACCATTCTATTAATAAACTTTGAGCTTTTATCCAATTCTTTGCAATTCTTATTTTATTTTTCTTACAAAGACTCCATTTATTATTGATAGTAATTTTCAAAACAAAAAGATTGAATAAAAAATAGTTTTTTGAAAAGAACTTACAAATTAATTCTTGCTTTAGAGTTTGTGACTCAAGAGAAATAAAAATGGTGATTCCAAGGATGGGCGAACTTTGAAATTATGGAAGTATGTATTCCCCAGGAAGGTTCTACCAAAGTCACTTTTGTTGGTAGACGTATGATCTTCTTTTGTTTCTTGAATAGTTGGATGTGATGCCAATTGATATATGGTAAGGTGTTGGGCTTGTGATCCCATTTTCCCTAGTCAAGTCTTGGTTCATTCTTATTTTAAGTTTGCATGGTCCGAAGCCTCCATCCTAGATTCCCCGGTGAGGCCTTTGCTCATACGACGAAAGGTCCTTCTCCTTTTGCGGGATGAGATAGGAATTAATTGCAAAACATAGCCCTTTACAGTACTAGCATTATTGTTGTTGTTTGTTTCCCAGGAAACCAGACAAGGGCAACATCTTTTCTAAGAAGTATTGAAACAGTTGTCAACTTTTTGGGTATTCTCCCACCAAGTGCTGGGTCTAATTTAAAATCCCCATAATTTTTATTTCTTACTGTATTGTTTGACTTCTTAATTCCCCAAGAAAAGTCGAGATAATGTTTCTCTCTGAAAGTTGTTATCCCCGTGTGGTTTCATATTTTCTCCCCGGGGAAGTTTGTATAATCATCACTCTTGGTTTTGAAAAGTGCATTTTGGGCTTCCCTCGATGATGTAGTGTTACCCTCCCCAATGAAGTCGGCAAGAGGTCCCCAGTTGATTTCTCGACGATGTGGTTTTCATGTATCCTATTGAAATCGGTATTGCAATCCCCAGTAGAAGTACAGGCGTTGAAATATTTTTTTCCCAATTGAAGTCTGTGTGATATTCCCTAGTGAAGCCTGGAGGAGGATATTATATCCTCGTGTCTATTTTGATTTGATTATTTTTGGATTATGTTCCTTCCCAGTGGAGTTAAGCCGTGAAATGGGAATTCGTTTCCTCAGTTGGTGCTTACTTTCTTATGAATTTTTCATCCTGGATGTGATTTAGCCGAGTATTGAGTTTACCCAAGCTGGTTCTATCTGGTCATCCCCAGTACTGTATGTCTTTTTTGTCAGCATATACATGAAAAAATTCATACATTCATACGTACATCATGCATAGCTGGATTTAAAATTCATTTCTCATTTGTATTCATTTTTTTTGTTGGTATATTATCCTGTTTTACAGAGTTATGTTACCTTTTCTCCAATAGAGTGTCTACCTTAAGCAGAAAGTGTATATTCTTTCAATTTACACACTGAGTTATCCCTCGTGGAAGAATTTTGCTTTAGCCTTCCTATTCAACTCATTATCTGGATGGAATGTGATCCCCTTTTGAGTTTACTTCTCATCAGATGCTATCTCAATTGACCGTTTCACTCCAGTTTATGCATGGCTTGGATTAGTGGTCCCCGACAACATTATTATTATGTTTTCTACAGGCTTTGAGCCCTGGTTTGAGAATGTGCATTTATTCTGGCACGAGAAGACCTTAGCTACTCAACAAGAATATATTGGCATTTCCCCAGGAAGCCATATTTCTTCCCCCAGGAAGTCATTATTATAGTTCCTTCTCATAACAACAAATATCAGGTCTCTTTAATTGAGAAAACTTGTACTTCCCTAGTAAGTCTGTTAGTTCTCGAAGAAGATTCATGATTTATTACTCCAATGAATGGTAGTCTCGTCATTATGGGAGATGGTTCATGGTTGAGATTTGTACTCCAATGAATAGTAGTCTCGTCCTTATGAGAGATAGTTTTTTGTTGAGATTTGTACTCCAATGAATGGTAGCCTCGTCATTATGGGAGATAGTATATTGTTGAGATTTGTTACTCCAATGGATGGTAATCTCGTCATTGTGGGAGATAGTTTGTTGTTGAGCTTTTTTTACTCCGATAGGTGGTAGTCTCGTCATTATGGGAGATAGTTCATTCTTGAGATTTGTTACTCCAATGAATGGTAGTATCGTTGTTGTACCCCAAAATATACCCTCTCATTTCTCAAAGGATCACCCTGGAGCCTCAGGTTTGTTCCCATCCAATTTTAATCCTTAAATTACAAATTTTCTAAGAAAGTCATTCACAAGGACAAAACGATCATTTGCACACTGAAAAATCAAACTTTGACTTTTGGATCAAAATCAAGTTTCAAGAATCATATTTCATCAAGACATGTTGAGATATGAAGTTTGTTTCATCTAGAAATTCAAAAGTAAAAAGTTACTTTGGAAAAGTCAAATTTCTAAATACTTAGAATTTTTCTAAGTGTTTAAGAAATATGACAAGCTCAGAACTTCTGATCAGATTATCATCATGATGCAAGCTGATTCTGGATTAACTTCTAACACAAGAGTTATGGAATCAAACAAGACCTGAAACATTACAGAACAAAACTCCTCCTAGAAATGTTGGGGTTTCAAGTTATGACTCCTCAAAGACACGTCCATGAGACTGAAGCACTTAGCAAATTCTGGACAGTTCTAAGACAGAGTTTGGTTACAACTTCTGGGCCAGTTTTCACAAAGATTCAGTCAGAGTTTGCAAGGGTAATTCAAAAAAGGTTTACAAAGCATGTTGCAAGCTTCCTGGAAAGTCTGAGAGCTCCTTCAGAACATGCTGGAGCAAGAAGATACAAATATCAGAAGTTGGATGTTTATTCTAAATTATGCTGAAGCTGAACCTCTGACCCAGAATTAAGCAATGATGCAAAATCTCACATTGCAGGATTTCTGGTTTGATAAATCTCATCATCATTTAATGCTCACAACCACTTTTGAGTCTTTATCCATAAAAATTTCCCCACGTGTGGCATAAGAGTACCTTTACTGTCTTGGAAAAGCAAACTTTTGTACAAAAGTGTGTTGGGCCCATACGTTGCTTTTGCTTTTGAGGTTACCTTTCCTTAATTCCTGCTTACTGTGATCGGTGGGAATAAAACTGTCTGTTTTGGAATGTTGGTTCGCGTTTGCGTTTGTTTTTGCAAAATGTCGCGGTAAGCAAGAGTCGTCACCGTCTTTTATTTTATCCAACAAGGAAAGGACAAAAGCACAGAAAAATTCCTTTTTTTTGAGATGTTTCTCAGGTTTGAGAGGTAGATTATAGAAAGGGAAGGTATTAGCACCCTTTCTATTCGTGGTTATCCACGGGCTCTTAGGTACTTGCTCATTGTGTTTTCAAAAGTTTGCTTTTCTTTGTGTTTGTGGGTTTGAAAAGAGTTTTTGTTTTGAAGAGAGTGTAAGTGCGAAAAGTTTTTTTTTGTTTTAAAAGGAGCAAGTACTTAAGAAACATCTACCTACTCGAAAAAGGAATTAAACTATGCTAATGTCCTTTAGACAATGCTATCCCACTATTGATGAGTAGGTAGCACCGTCGTTGGAGTTTTCGGGTCAATTCGATTAAGGGATGTGTGGTCACTAAAGCAATGTTAGGACGCCTTAATGGTAACCCTAATATCCTAGATCATTTTTCCGAGGAAACCATTTCGAGGCAACTATGATCTTTGGACAAGAGGGCGACCTCTAAAACTTCCTATACTCAATGACCACGTTCGAGGCAACCAAGTGAGGTGTACCCTAAGAGTGGCATGTGCGGGTGTGTTATTTCGATTAATTTTATCTGTACATGTTATGGGCGAGCTATGTTGATTTTAAGTTCATACATTGGATTTGTCATGCATTCCCTATTATCAGATATCTAACAGTTAATATTGTGCGAGAATTAAATTGTGGGAAATTAAATCTAAGCTATTACAAGGCGTCAGGTATTTACATCGCCAAAAACAAACCCTTTAATTTAAATTGCGGAAAGTAAAAGAAAGCGATAAATAATGTCCTAATTAAAAGTTATTACATACCGGAAGTAGTTACAATATTGGAAATATAGATCGCGTGCGAAAAATTAAGACGACGCATTTTTTAGGGTTTTGACCCTTTTTTGAAAGAAAGCATGTTTTTTTGTTATTTTGAATTTGAAAAAATTAAAACTAAGTTAATTAATTAATTAAATGAAAAATATATATTTTTGGGTTTTTAATATTTAAGGAAATAAAATAAAAATGATTAAAATTATTAAAAACCTAATTCTACATTACTTTTAATTTATTGCAAAAAGGTTTAAATTATGCCTAATTAAAACTAAGTCAATTAAATTATTATTTAATTACAAAAATAAAATAATGAAAATATTTTTTTGTTTTCTGTCTTTTTATAATTTTTTTTTATTATTTTGGTTAGCTTTAAATGATAAAAACAAATAATAAAACAAATAAATAAGAAAAATATAAAAAGATAGAGATAACCCAATGGGGGTGTGGGCCTAAATCTGGGTGTATGTTCAGCAATTCTGAGGCCCACTCAAGCCAGCCTCGTTTGACTTTAGTCATCCCATGAGTGCCTGTTGACTAAAGACCATGGTGGATATTCCATTTGAGCCATTGGATTTGATTTGCAGGCCATCTGGCATGTGGATCTTTGAGGAGCATGGTAGTCTCGATGCTTGAGGGTGTACTGGAATAACTGAAAGAAAATAATAATAAGCGTTTTGGGGGACCTGGGATTCGAACCTTGGTCCCAAGGGAAAATTCAATAGCGCGTTACCAACCCAACTGACCTGCTTAGTTGTTAGGATAATACAAAACAAATATTATATTGAAAAACATTTAATATGCCTGGAAATTAAAAAAAATAGCGCGAGATTTGAAACCAGCCAATGGGAGGGAGACATCTGGTCGTCTTCTCCAACAGAACTCTGGTTTTCTTACCTGTAGATTTTTATCCGCAGGAAGATTCGTGGGATGCTTCAAAAATTCGTTCTAGGCCATAACAATACCATCCAAGAACATGGACGTGATCGCCTCTTCCTCCTGAGTTCAACTATGGCCATGATTCGTATAATTGTCCCTGCAAGACGAAACCCCAAATGGAAACCTCCAAAACCCTAGGTTCGAGTAGGGAGATATAGGCTACAAAAATCCAATTGAATGATGCAGAATGATTGGAAATTGAATGGCAAGCATGATTATACAAAAAATTTGGCAAGAGGATGCAAGAAAATGGTTTCACGATGTCATGTTCAGAGCCATATTCAAGAACACTTACAGCGCTTTTCAGATGGTTTCAGGACTTGATTTTGGTCGCTTTAGCTCCACTGGATGTCAGGCAAGAAGGCTATGTGGAGATTTTGGATTGAATCGTCCTTTAACCAAGATTTTGATCTCCCACTTTTTCACACTTTTTTAAGTTTTTGTTTTTGCCGTTTCTGCAGTTCTTAGCCCGTGTTCTCTATATGCCTAGCTTATGTGTGTGTAAGGGAATGAATTAGGTCAAGAGTTGGGCTTTCAATCCATGTGCATTCCAGGTTTGGGATTTGATATGATCACCATTGATAAAGTTTCCAAAATTGTACCAAATCTGATATTTTGTGCACAAAAGTGCTTGATACGAATTTGATTAGGTGTATCTTGGTAATGAAGACCTGTAATGATCAAAAAAATCTCATTCCATTAATTTTTGGATTTTATTTGAATTAATATTGATTTAAAATGAATTAAATCAATAAAAACCAAATAAAATAGAAAAATAAATGATTGGTCATGAAGTTGAAGATAGGACACGTGTGTGGTGTGACAAGATCATATCAAGTGGAAAAAAGTGGGCCCTTTTGTCAAAAATTGGAGTTTTGAGGATAGTTGACTTTTGGCAATTTTAGAAAAATTCCCAACTTCAACAATGCATAACTTCTTCAATTTTGAACTTTTGGAGGTGTTCTTGGACTTTTTAGAAACTTTGAGATGTTCTTTAACCAATCCTTTTGGTCTCATCTCATTTTGATATTCCATTCTCAAGTTATAAGCTTTGGAAAAAAAGTGTTTTTGTTGACTTTCAAAAATCACCTATAATGTCCAAATTTGTAACTTTTTGTGAGAGAATTTATTGATCTTGGGTTGTGAATATTGATTGTATTAAATTTCATCCTCTTCAAAATGAGCTTTGGATGGGTCATTTCTCATAAAGTATGAGAAAGTTATGCTTGGTCATAGTTGAGTTGACTTTTCCTGCAAAACCCTAATTTAGCAACTTTTGAATCTTGATGAATCTTGAGCAATCCTTGATGAATCATGATCAACCCTTGATCAAATGATGAATTATCCTTCAAAATGAGAATGTTGGCAAAAAATATCTTGAGGTTTGACTGTATTTAGGTCACAGTTGACTTTTGCCCTAGCACAATCGATTTTTGGACTTCTTGAGCAATTGACTGACCAAACTTTCTCTACAAGGCTTGAAATTTGACATGGATGAACTTGAGAACATATTAGGACAATAGGGAGAATTTGAGACCATTTGGATGTGAGGACCTCGATGCAACACAAAACCCTAATTTTGAATTGACTGCCTTAGGAGGTGATTTGACTGTCCAACTCTTGAGCCATCTTGAACAACTTGGGGATGATTCTTGACATGTCTTGAGAAATATGGGAGGGAAAATTTTGGGGTACAACAGTTGCCCCTGTTCAATCTTCTTAAACTTGAGGATATAGATTGGCGTTTGGGCCTTTCATGATCCGAAGGTGGAAGATGATTGAACACTAGAGTGCCCAGAAATTTGCACCCGCATGAAGTAGTATTTGTCTTGTGATGTAGGGAATGGGCTTACAGATTCCATTTGGAGATTGATGATGGGAGATGGGCTTAAAGATGCCATCCGAAGGAGTGTTGATCGCGTAAGAGATTCCTTAGTGAGAGCTTGTATGCCTGTTGTTGAGGGAGACTCCACTGGGGAATGTTGTTCTTTGTCTTAGGAGAAATAGAACTTTAGGAACTTCGGTCGTTCGTTATTCTACTGAGGAATCATCTCTGTTGAAGAGGTGAGAGTGAACTACTATCTGGTCGTAACCCAGGCTTCATAGTGATAAGACCGACTGCTATCTGGTCGTAATCCAGGCTTTACAGTGACTTACTGGGGAGATGAGATTAAACTTGCTATCCGGTCGTAATCCAAGATTTGCAATACCTCACTTCTTATCTGGTCGAAATCTAGGCTTCAGAACAGATCAAGTGGTTATCCAGTCGCATCCGGGCTTCAACTTAAATTTAGGGCACACTAATATCCGGCCGACTCCGGGCTTCTTAGTAACTGTCCATGTAAACTGCTATTTGGTCGGAATCCAAGCTTCACAGTGCCTTGTACCGCTATCTGGTCGTAATCCAGGCTTCACGATGCATTATACCATTATCTGGTCGAATCCAGGCTTCATGGTGTTACGTACTGCTATCTGGTCGAATCCAATCTTCACAATACCTCACTTCTTATCTGGTCAAAATCCAGGCTTCAGAACAAATCAAGTGGTTATCCGGACGCATTCGGGCTTCCCTTTGACTGTTGGGTTTACTAGTATCCGGTAGAATCCGGGCTTCATAGTAACTTGGCTGGGTAAACTGCTATTTAGTCGTAATCCAAGCTTCACAGTGTCCCTTAACGTTATCTGGTCGTGATCCAGCCTTCACGATGTACCATACCACTATCTGGTTGAAATCCAGGCTTCGTAGTACTCTTGGTTGCTATATGGTCGTAATCTAGTCTTCATAACATCTTCTACCATTGTCTGGTCGTAATCCAGGCTTCATTGTCTTGTATTGCTTTCTGGTCGTAATCCAGGCTTCACAATAACTTGCTGAGCTGTTATCCGGTCGTGATCCAGGCTTCACAGCTTGTGTTTATGATATACCACTATCTGGTCGAATCCAAGCTTCATGGTGCTTACTGAGCTGCTATCCGGTCGTAATCTGGGCTTCACGGCTCACTGGGGAATAAACTAGTATCCGGTCGATCTCCGGGCTTTATAGCTTACTTTTGAGAGATATCACTATCTGGTCGTAATCCAGGCTTTGCGGTAGTCTGATATTGTTATCCGGTCGTAATCCGAGCTTCACAATATGCTGTAGAAATCAAGATACTATCCTGGTCATACCCGGGCTTCATAACTTGAATTTTGATTGTATCTTTCCTGAAAGGTAAAGGTTAGCTGTATGTAATGCATGATATGTATCAGGCAATGATGTTCTCAAAATAAATGAGATTGTATGGTATGATGCGTATATGCATGTATCATGATGTATGGACATGTAATGTTTTAGCCGGGGAAAATAAATCCCGGAGCTGCTGGAGAATAAAGTTGAATGCTTCGCTTCTGCCAGGGATGGTGAACGAAGATGATTGTGAGGATAAACCTGCAGGAGAAAAGAACTCCGTTGGGGAATAAACTGATGAAGAGATTACTCTAAGGGGAATTACTCTGTGGGGAGGGGATATTCTGCTGAAGATTTTAATGATAAACTCTGCTGGGGATTCCGCTGATGAACTATGTTGGGGATGGATTACTGTTGCTGGTGACACTGGATCTGTTGAGGATTGAACTCCTGCTTGGGGAAAGGAAAGAACTTCGCTAGGGATGATCTTATGCTTGCTGAGGAATATCTTTATACTCCGCTGAGGAATATTAAGACCTTTTGGGGATATCAAACCTTTTTAGTACCGATGGTGGATGAACTCTGCTTGGGGAGAGTATTGCTGGTTTGTTCATAGCTGCAAGTCTCAGCTGGGAGAGCTACCATTACCGCCTTATTCTGCGGGGAGTGAAGGTATCTTAGCCATATTCTTCAGCTGAATGTACCTTGGTACATGGTGGACAGAGTAATTTGTACAGTTCGGACAATTCTTATTTGCCCCTGTTTCTATTATTACCAGTAATTCATCTTTTGTTTCGTATGTAAATATTTATGATGAGTAATTAATGTCAAATTCATATATCAAAAATGAACATTGGACGTTCTTTGCAAAACAAAACAGATAAAGGAAAAACAACTTGAAATTTCTGAAAATGAATTTGTATTGATTTTGAAGTTTGGCCTGAAAATAGGCGTTTTTGTACAAGAGGCTGACGTCCTAGTAAGAGAACGCCGCCGAACAAATAGAATTTATACAATTTGTGAAAAGGAAACAAAGAAGCTATGTGAATAATCCCACTGGGTTCCAACTCTGCTATTGCCTTTATATCTTCAAGCATCTCATCACTTTGCTGCTTAGTTGAAGATGAATCTGATTGATTAGTACCGTCCGAGCTTGATAGTCAATACCGTAGTATGGATGCGAGGTGATCCAATGAGACATAGTGTTACGCTTTAATCCCTAACTTTTTCCTGGACCGCCCTTTCAGGTTTTCAGCCCACCGGGATACCCATTTTTTCCCAAGCCGCCTTTTCAGGTTTTCGACTTGCCGGGTGTACAGATTTTTTTTCATTTTCATCCTTTATTTTTGCCCGAACCCTTTTGGTTCGCCGGAAAGCCCTTATTTTTGCCTAGGCCAGTCAACCTAGAGGGTCTTGATTATGCGTAGTATCTTTTCACTATGTTTGCATTGATGGGGTGAGGAAGGTCGTCACCATCCATGTGTTGGCTCCTAAATTCGACACCTTTGTTTTGATTGATGGCAGCCATTAAAAGCTGAAAGATGCTTTCGACTGGCTAAGTCTGTCGAAGTGCCCGTCGAAAGATGGCAAAATACTTAGAAGATTTCTTCCAAGGAAGAAGGCTGATTGCCTTCGACGTCGAAGGAGTTTTCGTCGAAGACGTTTCTTGATGAAAGTGTTCGATGGTCCAGAGTGGAGCAGTTTGAAATTCAAAGCTTTGGAGGGAAAACGGTTTCCAGCAGTTACTACGTGTAAACGTGCAAGGATCTGGAGCGTCGAGCATGGAGAACGTGCCAAGTGGCTTAATCTCGAAGCAGTGTAACTGCCCGACGGTTACTTGGAATGTTTTAGTATAAATAGAAGTAGACATGTAGTTTCTCGCGTGTGTTCACAAATAGATACATAGTCACTCATTTAAATTCAAGTACCCAGTGTGAGCGAAAGAATTGTTGAGAAATGTATGTGTGAAACACCAATTTTATCAATTAAAGTCATTTACTTTTCCAGTATTTTACTTGCTTTTCTCCTTTAAATTCCTGTCGAACCTTTACTTTGAAGCCTTGTTTATTTTACCAACCCTTTCCTTTATGCAATTTACTTGAAACATTTTATTTAAAGCCTTATCCACCTTAATCAAACTTCAAAATCAACCTATGTCCATAGGATCAATCTGATCGATCCTGCGAGTAACCAAATAAGTAACCATTTGGAGGATCAGCGGTTGTTTACCAAAACCCAAGGTAAACAAATTGGCACACCCGGTGGGACTGTGTGTTGATTGTTGAAAAATAATCTCATCTTTTCGAGTTGTATGTTATTGAGGAGTGGTAGAATATACACTAACGATAACAATACTGCCAGAAGAAGGGAAGAGATGGCGAATCCGCCAAACAATAATGAAATCCCACAAACGAGTGTGGGAGCAACGGTTAATATGACCGTAAGTGAAGCGACGAATGTTGGTTCGACACCAGCAGTGTCAGTCACAACCACGGGGCCAATAACTTCGTTTTCAGGCCCCAGAATACCTTTGGGAACTCCCCCTCCAAGGGGAAATATAGGCACAAGGCCTGTGGTTCCCCCAGGATTTATTCCATTCTATGGTATGCCAACTTCTGAAGTGGCAAGCTTGACGAATGCTGCGTCCACTTATTCAGACCCTTTCGTGAGTGCCTCTTCGCCACTCCAAGGCTCTGGAGTAGGCATGGCGAATAGAAATAGGACCCAATTCTTAGGAGGAACGTCCCAAGTAGCCCATGGCCTTACAAATGCCTCGACAGCAGTCTTGAGGCAACAGATGGACGAAAGCAACCATGATATGGTGCAAATGTTGGCACAAACTTTGAGTACAGTGCTAAATCCTCTAATACAAAATACTACTCAATCGAATCAGCAAGTTACAGCGCAAATGACGCGTTTGGCTGACTTCTTTGGAGTACCCCCACCTATTCGACAGCCCCAAAGGGCGCAAACAAGAGGAAATCAGGGGATATTTGTAGAGGAAGAAACCACCATTAATCAGGCTCAACAGCCTGTAGAACAACCTGTCGAAGAACCTAGGGTAATAGCCCCAGAGGTAAGGTTAGTTAACAGAAACCAAAATGCTGACGAAGTGGTTCAGCATGTCCAACACCAAAACATGGGTTTGGAAAATAATCTGGCAATCATGATCGAAAGGATCATGACTCAGAATGGAATGAACATGGGCTTTCGAAGGCCCAACTTTACATCTCCATTGTCAGAATATGTGTTACAAACTGACTTACCTCCTAGGAGCAAAGTCCCCAAATTTACTAAGTTCTCTGGGGACACGACAGAATCCACTGTCGAACATGTGGCGAGGTATTTGATCGAAGCAGGAGACATTTCAAATAATGAAAACCTGAGGATCAAATACTTCCCAAGTTCCTTAACCAAGAACGCTTTTACTTGGTTCACAACTCTACCCCCCAATTCGATCCACCATTGGACCCAGTTGGAAAGATTGTTCCATGAACAATTCTATATGGGGCAAACCAAGATAAGCCTGAAAGAACTGGCGAGTGTGAAGAGACGTTTCACTGAACCTATAGACGAATATCTGAATAGGTTTAGGTTGCTTAAGGCGAGATGTTTTACACAAGTGCCAGAACATGAGCTGGTCGAAATGGCCGCAGGCGGTTTAGATTATTCCATTAGGAAGAAGCTAGATACCCAGTACCTAAGAGACATGGCCCAACTGGCCGATAGAGTTCGACAAGTCGAACGCCTCAAAGCTGAAAAAGCTAAGGCAACGAAAACTCACAAAAGAGAGAGAATAGCGTACGTTGAGATGGACGACGACGACCTAGAATCCTTCGACGATACTTTAACTGTCGAAGAAGGAGAAGTCGATTTAGCAGAACTAAAACAAGGGCCACCATACTCTTGTAAACAGTTAGTCCCCTCAAATGGGAAAAATCCCATTGGTCCAGACAGGACCAACGATAGGTTCCCAAAAAAGACTTATAGTTTTGACATCACAAAATGTGATGAAATATTCGACTTGCTAGTTAAAGATGGCCAAATGATAGTACCCCCTGGGGTAAACGTGCCTCCTCTTGATCAAAGAAAGAAGAGAGGTTTTTGCAAATATCATAATTTTTTGGGCCATAAAACTTCTCAATGTTTTCTTTTCAGGAATCTTGTGCAAGACACTATTGAGGAAGGGAGATTAAAGTTTGCTGACAAATCCCCCATGGCTGTCGACTCCAATCCACTAAAGGCTGAAGCCCACTACGCAGAACCTTCTGAAGTGAACATGATAGAGGCGACCAACATCCCGTCGAAGAAGCCAGGAATTACCATGGTCGAAGTCTCAAAGGACCACATCAACATGCCAATCTTTGGCAGTTTTTCTGGAAATTTATCCAGGAAGACAATTGAGGCTGTCCAGAAAGCGGTCGAAGACCCGAAGTCGAAGACTGCTGAAGCACAAAAAACTGGACCAAAGCCCAGTTCCCACTTGGCCACTGTACAAGGCCAGACGGAGAATCTGGAGACACAAATGAAGCAACTAACTCTTGCTACTAAGGATACCATGAATATCAACATGGTTGAACTTTCTGACCCTAAAGCTTCAGAAGAAGCCATAAGGCAAGAGCAGGCAAATAAAACGGCTTTCCCTAGGGAAAACGAAAACTTGGCAGATTTTTTACAAAGATGCCAGAAGAAGAAATCAGAGGTGATGCTGTGTCCAAGATGCAGTTCTATCTTTGATAAAAAAGCTGCTGAGCACATACAAGGCGTAAGAGCAGCGAACAAGAGAAGGGAGAATGCTGACCTTCGACATGATCCCAGGAGGGGTTCTAATCAAGACAAGAGGCCATTGACTTTTAGGCCTCCAACAAATGTACCAGTAGACACTTGGTACAAAACATCTGGCCGGAAAAGGCCAAGTGAAGAGAAATGGCATTCTTTCGATGTGCCAAGAGGTTCCTCTTTAATTCAGAAGAAAGAGCCTCAAGTTGCTGCACCCAAGGTTGCTCAAGTGTCCAGCAACTACAAGGGAAAAAACCCTATGTCGAGATCCCAATGGAGGAGATATCAAAGAAGGCGAAAAGCTGAAAGGGAGGCTGCCAACGAACCTAAGGCAGAAACTAGTTCGAATGTGCCTCAAAGGAAACAAAGAAAGCCTCTTGAGAGAGAACCAGTTACCAACAGGCTGGTTTGGCCTAACCAAAGTGAAGTCGAAGACGAAGATGATGCTGAGTCCGACGATACTCTGGATATAATGGTGAATATTGTTTCAGTACTGCCTAGGGAATTCAATCGACAGGTAGAAGTCGAAGCCAGTGACTGGGAGGTGGAACAAGAAATGGCCAAACATAGGCCAGTGTGCTATTTTGTCATGGACAATGGCACTACAGAGGAACAAAATGGCTTCTTCGAGCCACCTACAGAGGCGATGAAGAATCACCTCAAACCTTTGTTCATAAGGGCTAAGCTCGAAGAGACCACTGTGAACAAAATATTGGTCGACTGTGGGGCCACTATCAATATTATCCCTCATTCTATGCTAAGGAAGATTGGCAAAAGGGATGAAGAAATCAAACCCCACAATATGGTCCTGTCCAACTATGAGGGAGGCATTGGGACCACCATGGGAGTGATCCAGCTAGACATAAAAGTTGGGTCGATCCTTCGACCAACAATGTTCATGGTCATATCGGCCAAACCTAACTACAACCTTTTGTTAGGCCGTGAGTGGATTCATGGTGTTGGTGCTGTGCCTTCATCGATGCATCAAAGACTGCTGCTATGGCGTCCAGATGGGATGGTCGAAAATATAGAGGCAGATCAAAGTTACTATCTTGGCGAAGTGAATCACTTGGGTGTAACAGATTTCGACAAAAATTTGGCTCACATAGGGCCATGTCCGACTCCTGACTTCGACATGGCGCCTGCGCCAAACACCTTTTGTTCCCTATACCTGCATCCTGAGCATGGTTTCCAATGGGACAGAGAAGACTTGTCCCACATAGACTTCAGTGGGCTAACAGATATCCAACCAACTAGTTGGGGAAGTGAATTCAGTGATAATGACTGAGTCACAATCTCTGAATCGAATTTCGGCTTATGTGGCCGAAACCAAGATGATAACGGCTCTCGAAGCCGAAGTAAAGTACATGGCCACACAGGCCAATGATCAACAATTATCTGCTGTTGGCCCAGGAAAGGATTTCGATCCAAGACCTCCTGATATCATGCCAGACGAAATGCAGGAACAGAGGCTCGACGCCATCTATGACGATGAGCCTTTGGGCTTCGAAAAGGATCCCTTGGCGAACAACATTAAGATGTTAGCACAAGACCCTTTAGAAGAAATCAACTTAGGCGAAGGATCAGAGAATAGGCCAACTTACATCAGCGCCAAAATTGATCCAGAACTTAGGTTGGAAGTAATCCAATTGCTGAAAGAGTTTAAAGACTGTTTTGCATGGGATTATGACGAAATGCCCGGTCTCGACAGAGGATTGGTAGAACTTCAGTTGCCAATCAAACCTGGAAAGAAGCCAATCAAGCAAAATCCAAGACGCTTCGCTCCAGAAATATTGTCGAAGATCAAAACGGAGGTCGAAAGACTTCTGAAATGCAAATTCATCCGTGTTACAAGGTATGTCGAATGGATTGCAAATATTGTGCCAGTAATTAAGAAAAATGGCACATTAAGGGTGTGCATAGATTTCAGAGATTTGAATGCTGCCACCCCCAAAGATGAATATCCTATGCCTGTGGCGGAAATGTTAGTCGATTCTGCCGCTGGCTACGAATACCTGAGTATGCTCGATGGTTATTCAGGATATAATCAAATATTCATTGCTGAAGAGGATGTGTCGAAAACAGCTTTTCGATGCCCTGGGGCCTTAGGCACTTACGAATGGGTAGTGATGCCTTTTGGCCTAAAAAACGCTGGGGCAACGTACCAGCGAGCAATGAATACTATCTTCCATGATTTTATTAACACTTTTATGCAAGTTTATATTGATGATATTGTTATAAAATCTGTTTCCAGGAAGAGTCACATTGACCACCTTCGACAATCATTCGAAAGAATGAGAGAACATGGTCTGAAGATGAACCCTTTGAAGTGTGCGTTCTGTGTGAAAGCTGGAGATTTCTTGGGTTTCGTTGTCCACAAGAAAGGAATCGAAATAAATCAGAACAAGACGAAGGCAATTTTGGAAGCGAAAGCGCCATCGAATAAGAAGGAATTGCAATCTCTCTTAGGCAAGATAAATTTCTTGAGAAGGTTTATATCTAACCTAAGTGGGAAAGCTCAGGCCTTTTCACCCTTACTTCGACTGAATAAAGAGGGGTTCGAATGGGGGCAAGAGCAGCAAGAAGCCTTCGACAAAATCAAAGGGTACCTCACTAAGCCACCTATTTTGGTGCCTCCTTGTAGCAATAGGAGTATGAGATTGTACATAGCTGCATCTGACAAAACTCTGGGAAGTATGTTAGCCCAAGAGGATGAGAATGGAGTCGAAAGACCCATTTATTATCTCAGTCGAGTTTTGAATGATGCAGAAACTAGATATAGCGAAGTTGAAAAATTGTGTCTATGTCTGTATTTCTCTTGTACAAAACTCAAGCAATATATAAAACCGGTTGATGTTTATGTTTCGTCTCATTTTGATGTTTTCAAATATATGTTGTCGAAACCTATCTTGCATAGTCGAATTGGCAAGTGGGCATTAGCATTGACTGAATACTCCTTGACCTTTATGCCTCTTAAGGCAGTAAAAGGACAAGTGGTTGCAGACTTCATAGTCGACCACTCAATTCAAGTCGAGGATATTAATTATGTGGAGATAGAACCTTGGAAATTCTACTTCGATGGTTCCAGCCATAAAAATGGAACATGAGTAGGAGTCTTGATTATTTCTCCAGATAAAATTCCAACAACATTCAAGTACCAAATCGAAGGTTCTTGTTCGAACAATGAGGCTGAGTATGAAGCTCTAATTACTGGCCTTGAGATATTGTTGGAATTGGGGGCAACTCGAGTCGAAATAATGGGAGACTCAGAGTTAGTCATCAAGCAAGTCACAAAAGAATATAAATGCATAAGAGAGAATCTCATTATGTACTTTGTGATAGCAAATCGTTTATTGAAACAATTTGAAAGTGTCAATATTCGACACATACCCAGAGTCGAAAATCAAATAGCCAATGACTTGGCACAAATTGCATCTGGGTATAAGATTTCAAAAACGAAACTACAAAGAGCAATCGAAGTTCGAGAGAAGATAAAAGCAACTTGTCTATCACCATCAGACTTGGAATCAACGAGGCTAGGATATGCTGATCACTCAAACTTCGAGATTTCGTTCATTGATAATTTGTCAGAGCAAGATTGGAGGAAACCTATTGTGGACTATCTTCAAAATCCAGGAGCTCCGACAGAACGAAAAACAAAATACAGGGCGTTGAGTTTTGTACTCATGGGTAATGAGTTATTCAAGAAGACGCCTGAAGGGGTGTTGCTGAAATGTTTAAGTGAAACTGAAGCATACATAGCCCTTTCGACTACGCATGCTGGGGCATGTGGGGCTCACCAAGCAGGCCATAAGATGAAATGGTTGTTGTTTCGACAAGGGCTATATTGGCCCACTATGCTGAAAGATTGTGTTGAGTTCGCCAAAGGTTGCCAAGAGTGTCAAGTTCATACAGGCATCCAACATGTACCAGCAAGCGAACTTCACTCGATAGTGAAGCCTTGGCCCTTTCGAGGATGGGCGTTGGATCTTATTGGAGAGATTCGACCAGCATCATCAAAGAGTCAGAAATACATATTGGTAGGCATTGATTATTTTACTAAGTGGATCGAAGCGATCCCTTTAGTCAATGTGGACCAAGAAAATGTCATTGAATTTATTCAAAAGAACATTATCTTTCGATATGGAATTCCTGAGACAATAACAACTGATCAAGGGTCAGTTTTTACCGGTCGAAAGATGCAAGAATTTGCTCAGGAAACAGGTTTCAAACTCCTAACATCCACGCCTTACTATGCACAGGCGAATGGCCAAGTCGAAGCAGCCAACAAAGTAGTGATTGGCTTGATAAAGAAACATGTTGGGAAGAAACCAAAGAATTGGCATAAGACGTTAGACCAGATTTTATGGGCATGTCGAACGTCCCCAAAAGAAGCCACTGGTACAACGCCATATAGGCTAACTTTTGGCCATGATGCAGTGTTGCCAGCAGAAATTTGTCTTCAATCTGCAAGAGTTCAGAGGCATTATGATATTCCTTCTGAGGTTTATTGGAATATGATGTTAGATGAATTGGTGGATTTAGACGAAGAGAGATTACACGCTCTCGACTTACTTAGGCTTCAGAAGAAAAGAGTAGAAGACTCTTATAATAGAAAGGTAAAACCTAAAGTATTTTTGCCTGAAGATTTAGTTTGGAAGGTAATTCTTCCCATGGATCGACGGGATCGAAGCATGGGGAAATGGTCACCCAAATGGGAAGGACCCTTCAGAGTTATCCAAACTTTTTCTGGTGGAGCCTATGAGGTCGAAGAAATAAGTGGTGATAAAAGGCTCTTGAGAGTAAATGGTAAATATTTGAAAAAATATAAGCCTATACTTCAAGAGATAAAAATAAAATAATAAAAGAACAAACTAAATTAACCATAAAAATGCCAAAATGGAAATATTTATTAATTTCAGCCAAGATGGCAATTGTTGTCGAAAACGACTACAGAAGATGGTTACAAAAGAGAATCAATCAAAAGGTAAGAGAATTCTTGAGTCGAAGATACTTGGCATACTGCAGCTCCAACCTCTTTTTGCACCAAGAGTTTTCTTGCACTAGCTTGGCAATTTGAGCGTCGAGGCTTTGAGCCCTCTCAGCGAATTCCAGGCCTTGCTTGATCTCAGTCTGGCTCTCAGTGTCTGGGATGGTCGAAAGAATTTCCTCCTGGAGTACAGTGTTGGCGTTTATCTTCGCCTCTATCTCTGCAATTTGTGCTCGGAAGGAGACATTCTCTCGCTCAATAGCATCGACCCTTTCCTGTGCAGACGCTTTCTGTTTCGACAACTCGGCAATTCGAGAAGTCGAATCTGAGACAGCAGTCCACGCGGATGAGCTTTTGCCATGCAGCACTTCGAGCTGACTGTTAAAACCTCGTTGGCGCCTGTAGTCCGCTGAGACTTGATCAATCATAGAATGTAATTCCATGATTAAGTCTGAGATTTCTGGGGCTACAGCTTCGAAGTCAACAGCATTCAAAACCTCTTTTAAGCATGATGGAGCAGTGGGGTCCCCCTCTAAAGTCTTCATTAAATCTCTCTTGAAGAACTGGGCCTTAACCTTCGCCAATGCATCATCAAGAGGAGAAGTTTCAGTAGATTTCCCTGACAAGGTAGGAATTTCCTGACTAGTGTCAGAAGAACTCTTACTCTCGATGATTGCATTGAGGTAGCTGACAGGGTCAGTTTGTTTCAAGATTTCCAAGTCCTCTTTTGACCTGTGCTTTGAGGAGGTGACCCTTGCCACAGTATTATCTTGGGCTTGAGGCGGTTGAATGCTGAGTGCCTCGTTTGGTTGCTCTTCGACTTGGACTGAGGCGGTACTAGCGTCGACTTGTGGTTCTTCGTTAACATCACCTTGGGGTCCTTCGCCAGCGTCATTTTGTGGCTCTTCGCTAGCGTCACCCTGGTGTTCTTCGCCAGTACCACCTTGGTGCTCTTCGTCAACAGCATCTTGATTCTCTTCGCCATTGCCTTGGTCTCTTCCTTCAGGATTCTCTTCTGATAACAAGTCCACCACAGGAACCGTTTCTGGCTGTGTTTCCTCCACCATAGGTTCTTCTGTTGTCTTCTCCACTGTTTCAGCATTGGCCTCATTCTCAGTGTGGGCTTCGTCATTGCCCAAATCTTTTTCCCGAGGCCTGCTAAGGTCAGCAGATTCTAGAGTTTCTAAAGTCCTTGGTGGGGAACTTTCAGTAGTGTCCTGAAAAGGAGAAAGAAGACAAACCTTCAGATGTCGAAAGAGATACAATCGAATACTGGTATCTATGCCTAAAATAGATTACCTGTGGATTAACTTCAGCCCCAGGGCTGGAATTGTCACTTTCGACAGGCTTGGTAAGAAGAGCGTTCAGTTCCTCCTCAGTTGGCTCCTCGATGATCACTGCAGGTGGCCTAGGCTTTCTCACAGCGACCTTTATTCTGACGGTTCGACCTTCAGGGGCAGGAGTAGGAACAGAAGCGTCCTTCGTTAACTTTCGCCTCTTTAAGGGAGCAGGAGGGGAATCACTTTCGTCATCACTCCCCGATTCGACCACCAACGCTGTCCTTTTCTTGGGCGAAGGGGCCTAGAAAACCAATAGGGATTCGATTGAATAATTACATCGAAAATAAAAAAAAATCGAAAGCCAGAAGAAAAATGAAGAAAATCTGGTTACCGATGCAGGAGGCCTCCTCGAAGAGCCTTCCCCCTGTTGGTTGCCTGTTGTCTTCGCCGGCGCTATAGTCTTCACCGGCGGTGGAGGTTTTGTCGAAGGGACTCCTCCTTGTGGGCCTTCTGTAGCCTTCTTGGCTAAGGGCTTTCGAACAACTGAAAGCGAAAAGGAAAGTTAACAGGCTAACAGTCGAAGAGAAAGATAAAAAGTAATGTGAGAGCATGAACTTACATTTCTTTACTTTGTCCAACACAAGGACAAAAGACTTCTGCAACTCTCCCATAAAGTCCTTCTCGTCGAAGAAGTACTCAGCGTAATAACTTCTCCACCACTCCTCAAAGGATGGTGAGCAAAGGAAATTAAGCTGGTAGTCAAACAGCGAGAGGATTGTTCGACCAGCATATCTTCCGATATGCTTGATGGCAGCTTCTTCTGTATAATCGTTGCAGAAGTACAACATTGACTTCTCTCTTTGAAAAATAGGAGAAGGCAGGGTTTGGATGATACCAAACTGGCGAGATACCAGATTTGGTTGATAGGCAAGCAGACTCAAATGAGTCTTAGAACTCTTAAATCGAAGAGGCATGATCCTGGGTGTCAGGAACGCCTCCCAAAGTACAGTGTGCTCATCGACATTGGGACCACTCGACTCCTTTGGATGTGGCCTCGTGAACCATGCTGGCCCCACCCTCCGTTGAGCAAATGGAGCCATAGTTGAAACAAATTCCTTCCTTCGAGCGAACATCAGAACGAAGTTAGTAAAGGTTTGTTGAAACTCTAGCCCATCTTCCACAGGTGTCAGTAGAGCCAGCCTAATTCCTTCGATACGTCTATTAGCTATCGCTGGGGCTTGTTCATTTATCTGAATCTTCTTGGGTAAGAAAGATTCGAAAGTGGCATTGAGCCACAGTTGAAGTAGCCAGAAAGACCCAGCGAGTAGCAAACTGGCCCTATCTTCGATATGTTTCAAGAGAGTGACCCCATTGCTGATTGAGTCATAAAGACTGGCCAGAATTAGTTCTGCCAAACAGATGTTCTGGCGGTGATGCAGTTGGGTGGCAAGAGTGACCATCTTTTTGGTCACTTGTAGAGACTTCGAGCAAAACACAAAGCGAGTTAGCCATAAGGCTAGAAACGCTATGTGTTCGACATCCGACACTGTATCCGTCGACCTGTCGTGATAATGGTTGATAAAGGTGGTGTATGTTGGCTTGGTCTCAGAGAAGCCAATTTGGTCCTCCGACATCTCTTCCGGGTCGAAGTAATCTCCGGTTGGTCGAAGGCCAGTGATGGCCGCTACGTCGAAGAGTGTAGGGGTTAACATCCCACATGGAAGGTGAAAGGTGAAGTGAGAGTAATCCCAAAACAACAGCGAAGCTATAAGCATCTCTGGGGAGTAGTTTAAGCCTGTCTTCGACAGCATTACTAGGTCAAAGATTCCCATTTCCTTCCAGACTGGAGTTTGATGTTTCTCCAACTTTGTTAGCCAAGCAACATAGTCTGAGGTCAGATTAGGGCAGGACCTGAAGACCCTCACACTTCTGTTGAAGAAACGGAGGTCGATTTTCTCGCGTGTAGGGTCTTCGTTGTCTTCTGCGTCCTTCTTGGCGCATGCTACTGGCTTGAGTTTCTCGACGATGGGGAAATAGCTCTTGATCTTCAGAGCTTCAGAGATGCTTGGGTTCATGGGGCCAGACATTGCGAAGATCTGGTTGGAGTATCCAACCGGGATCATCAAGTGACGCGAGTAAGCATCGCGAACGGAGATGTCAGAAGGTTCAGGAACCCTTCGTTTCCCTGTAGAGTTCACTACCGGAGCAGTAACAAAGACCTTGGGTTTGACAAGTTGTTCAGATGGTGCGTTAGTCTTGGGGGAAGTGGAAGCAGAGGCCATTGTTGAGGATGAAGATGAAGTGAAAAAGGAAGAATTTTTCTGCAAAGAGAGCAAGTTGGTACGAAAGCAAGGGAGTTTGAGGGCTAGTTTGCGTAAAAAATCCCACAATGGGATATTCACTACTATTTATAGTAGTGGGAGAAATTCCCAATAACGAGGACATTAAATGTCATTTAATGCTGCAGGAATTAGTGGGACGCGTGGCAGTATCCTGTTGTTTTGGCCGTTTCTGCAGAAACAGAGAGACGCAGCGTGCGTCCTCGTTTTTGGGATTTGTCATAATGACAAATTCTGAAGTGACGTTTGGTACTGCACGCCGTACTGAAAGTGACGTCCTAGGATCAAATCAATGATGGTTTCTTGGGATTGCCAATAGTTGGTAAAAAGCAACAAAAAGTGCACAAGTGAACTTGTGACTAAGCGTGGAAAAGCAGGTGTCGAATGGCGTTTTCAAAGAATGCCTTTTTCTTTCAGAGTCGAAATAAGGCATTCTTGGGGGGCAATTTGTTGGCTCCTAAATTCGACACCTTTGTTTTGATTGATGGCAGCCATTAAAAGCTGAAAGATGCTTTCGACTGGCTAAGTCTGTCGAAGTGCCCGTCGAAAGATGGCAAAATACTTAGAAGATTTCTTCCAAGGAAGAAGGCTGATTGCCTTCGACGTCGAAGGAGTTTTCGTCGAAGACGTTTCTTGATGAAAGTGTTCGATGGTCCAGAGTGGAGCAGTTTGAAATTCAAAGCTTTGGAGGGAAAACGGTTTCCAGCAGTTACTACGTGTAAACGTGCAAGGATCTGGAGCGTCGAGCATGGAGAACGTGCCAAGTGGCTTAATCTCGAAGCAGTGTAACTGCCCGACGGTTACTTGGAATGTTTTAGTATAAATAGAAGTAGACATGTAGTTTCTCGCGTGTGTTCACAAATAGATACATAGTCACT
Organism: Vicia faba; assembly: GCA_948472305.1. NCBI lineage: Eukaryota > Viridiplantae > Streptophyta > Magnoliopsida > Fabales > Fabaceae > Vicia > Vicia faba. Next base: position 876,976,516 of record OX451738.1, read on the forward strand.
CATTTAGATTCAAGTACCCAGTGTGAGCGAAAGAATTGTTGAGAAATGTATGTGTGAAACACCAATTTTATCAATTAAAGTCATTTACTTTTCCAGTATTTTACTTGCTTTTCTCCTTTAAATTCCTGTCGAACCTTTACTTTGAAGCCTTGTTTATTTTACCAACCCTTTCCTTTATGCAATTTACTTGAAACATTTTATTTAAAGCCTTATCCACCTTAATCAAACTTCAAAATCAACCTATGTCCATAGGATCAATCTGATCGATCCTGCGAGTAACCAAATAAGTAACCATTTGGAGGATCAGCGGTTGTTTACCAAAACCCAAGGTAAACACCATGGTGGTTAGAATCATAGCTCCTCTTGAGAAAATGTTCTTAACCACAAACGACCCTTCGTAAGTAGGGTTCCATTTGCCCCTGGGATCACCTTGAGGTAAGATAATGCGCTTGATTACCAGGTCCCCAACTTGGTACTCTTGTCGTCTAACTTTCTTGTTAAATGCCTTGATCATCCGTTTTTGGTATGTCTCACCATGACAAATAGCAGTAAGTCTTTTTTCGTCGATTAGTTTCAGTTGATCAAGCCGAGTCTGAATCCAGTCATCTTCACTCAAACCTGCATCCTTCATGATCCGGAGAGAGGGTATCTGAACTTCAGTGGGCAAGACTGCCTCCATGCCATAAACCAAGGAATAAGGTGTTGCCCCTGTTGACGTCCGTGCTGAGGTACGGTACCCATGAAGAGCAAATGGTAAGATCTCGTGCCAGTCTTTGTATGTCACTGTCATCTTCTGCACAATCTTCTTAACGTTCTTATTTGCTGCTTCGACAACCCCATTCATCTTCGGCCGGTAGGGAGAAGAGTTATGATGCTGTATCTTGAATTGCTCGCAGAGCTCAGTGATCATCTTGTTGTTGAGATTGGTACCATTGTCTGTAATGATCCTCTCTGGTACACCGTATCGACAAATCAGATTGTGCCGAATGAACCGTGCCACGACGTTCTTGGTTACGGTAGCAAAGGAAGCTGCTTCCACCCACTTCGTAAAGTAATCAATCGCTACCAGGATGAAACGATGCCTGTTGGATGCCGTAGGTATGATCTCGCCGATCATATCAATGCCCCACATTCCAAAAGGCCAAGGCGCTGTCAAAATATTCAGAGGAACTGGAGGTATGTGCACCTTATCAGCATAGACCTAGCACTTGTGACATGTCCGAGAATGCTGATAACAGTCGGCTTCCATTGTGGACCAGTAATATCCTTCCCGGAGGATCTTCTTTTCCATGGTATGTCCACTGGAATGGGTTCCGAAAGTACCTTCATGCAGCTCTGTCATGATCCTTTCCGCTTCAATCTTATCCATACAACGCAGTAAGGTCGAATCATGGTTACGCTTGTAAATAATGCCATTGCTGATGAAGAACTTCGCCGCGAACCTCCTCAGAAACTTCTTGTCATTAACAGATGCACCCTCGGGGTATTCTTGAGCTTCCAGATACCTCTTCACCTCATGAAACCAGGGCTTTCCTGTTACTTCTTCATTCTCAAGATCATAGCAATGTGCAGGTTCATCCAATCTTTTAATGATGATCCGAGGAGCCTTGTTGTCCCAATTGACTTTGAACATAGAAGACATCGTAGCCAGCGCGTCCGCCAACTGATTCTCCTCTCTAGGGAAGTGTTCAAAGGTTAGCTCTTCGAAATGGGGAAGCAATGTCAACACGTACTCCTTGTAAGGAATAAGGTTTGGGTGTTTCGTATCCCACTCGCCTTTGATCTGACTGATCACGAGAGCGGAATCTCCGAAGACACTTAGAAACTTAATCCTTAGGTCAATTGCTGCTCGAAGACCCATAATGCACGCTTCATACTCCGCCATGTTGTTGGTGCAGTTGAAACATAGTCGGGCGGTGAATGAAGTATGAGAGCCTTTAGGAGATATGATCACGGCGCCAATGCCATTACCCAAAGCGTTTGAAGCTCCATCAAAGTACATAGACCATCGGGATCCTTCCTCAGGTCCTTCATCTGGTCCAGGTGTCTCACAGTCAGTTATCAACATGATATTCTCATCCGGGAATTCAAAGTTCATAGACTGGTAATCATCCACTGCCTGATGTGCCAAATGGTCTGCCAACACACTTCCTTTGATAGCCTTTTGGGTCGTATATTAGATGTCATACTCAGTCAAGATCATCTGCCATCTTGCAATTCTTCCGGACAAGGCAGGCTTTTCGAAGATATACTTGATTGGATCCATCTTTGAAATCAACAGAGTAGTGTGAGTCAGCATATACTGTCTCAGCCGGCGAGCAGCCCATGCCAAAGCACAACAAGTTTTCTCGAGCAGTGAGTATAGGGTCTCACAGTCAGTAAAATGTTTGCTAAGGTAAAAAATAGCATGCTCTTTTCGGCCAGACTCGTCATGCTGCCCCAACACACACCCCATTGAGTTATCGAGCACTGTCAAGTATAAGATCAAAGGTCTCCCTTCAACTGGTGGCATTAGGATAGGCGGCTCCTGGAGATACTCTTTGATTTTTTCGAAAGCGGCCTGGCATTCATCGCTCCAACGTACCACTTGATCTTTCTTCAGTAACTTGAAGATTGGCTCACAAGTAGCAGTTAGGTGCGAGATGAAACGGGCAATGTAGTTCAGTCGTCCCAGAAATCCTCTGACCTCTTTCTCTGTTCTGGGAGCTGGCATCTCTTGTATAGCTTTCACCTTGGCGGGGTCCACTTGAATACCTTTGTCGCTTGTTGTACCCCAAAATTTTCCCTCCCATATTCTTCAAGAAATTGCCAAGCCAAGTCACAAAATTCCCCAAGGGTTGCACAGCTCAACAGTCTCCCATACAGTCAAAACTAGGGTTTGTGTTCTGATCAAGAAAAGGAAGTTTTCACAGGTCCAATCAAGTCCTATATGCCTACAAATATGGTCAAGCATCTTCATATCAAGTTTCAAGGCATTCAGCTCAAAATTGCACAGTCAAAACCCTAAATTGCACTACAGTCAACTGTAGGGGCAAAATGGTCATTTGACAGTCAAAAGTTCAAATTTTTGGTCAACATATCATTTTGAAGCCACAAACATCATTTGATCAATGCTTGATCATGATTCTCAAAATTTGGCTCAGAAATCATCAAAGATGCAAAAGTTACTATATTTGGACAGCTGAAAAAGTCAACTGAAATTGACCAGGGCATAACTTTCACATGGATTATCAGAAAAATTCCATCCAAAGCTCATTTTGAAGATAAAGACATTTCCTACAACTCATCTTCATACTTCAAGTCCAAGAAATGCTCTCACAAAAAGTTATCAATTTCAACATTATAGGTCATTTTCAAAAGTCAACAAAAAGGGACTTTAAGTCAAAGGCCATAACTTGAGATTGGTAAATCAAAATGACATGGGACCATAGACATTGGTTAGAGGACTCAAAGACCTTTCCAAAATGTCCAAGAACATGAGAAAAGCTTAAAAATTGAGCAAGTTATGCCTTGTGGAAGTTGGGAAATTTTTGGATATTTTGAAAAGTCAACTTTGATCCAAATGACCTAAAATTGCTAATGGGCCTATTTTTCTTCCATGATTCATCATTCCAAGCATATGCACGACCACTTGGCCCAAAGGGAAGTATTTTCTCATTTTTTATTTATTTATTTGAATTTTTATTTATATTAATTCAATTAAATCAATTAAATATGTGAAAAATATCTAAATGAACCAAACAAATCTTTTTGTACACATTTCAGCTTCAATATTTCGTGCACATCCCAACATGGAAAGATTTGGTGTGATTTAGGCTAATTGACACAAAATACACTTGAAAAAGATTCAAAAAGATCTTAATAAAATCAAATATGCAAAACAATGAATGCCTTGGATTTGTGCTAGTTTTGTTAACCTAATGCCTTCCACACAAATACTTGAATCAAAACCTAATCATAGGAGACTCTAAGCTGCGCAGGAAATACATTTACAAACTTGGAATTTTTTTTCAAAAAAGCAATTCTGAAAACCACTCTAAAGGACGATTCAAGGCACAAAAGCTTTTCCAATAGCTTCCTCAAGTCCTCCTGATCACATTGCAATCCAAAACATCAACTCAAACTCCAGGAATTGGTATATAGAACCCTCCCTGTACAACAAAAAAGGGACAATCGTATTTTCAATTCTAGGCATTCTCATGACATTCTAATTATGGATTCTTGTTCTTTGTGATGTTTTAAAGCTAACCATTCTATTTAATTTGATTATCGTGCTGTGTATGAGATTTTACCATGCGCGATTTCTAGGGTTTACAGGTTTGTCAATTTAGGGCTTTGGTAACGAAGCAAAATTAGAACTCCAGACCAATGCCATTCAACTCAGCGCATGAAGACGAAGATGATGGAACCCTCGCGCTCAATTTATGAGCGTTGAGGGGACAATCGTTATTTTTTCAAAGGGCCTCTTCTGAAACGCATCCAAAACCGTGGCCTATGCGTTTGATGTTTCAGGAACAAGGAGGACGATGATATCGTGGCAACCAGTGATACATTCTTTTGAATTTCGCGCTAAAACTTTATCCATATGCGTTGCTTGTTTTATATTATTTGTTTAATGTTTAATGTTAATACACGTGAATTGGCACAGTTGGTTGGAGAAAGCGCTGGTAACCCTCATGACCTGGGTTCAAGGCCCAGGTCTACGTTACCTCAATATTATTTTTCAACGTGTGTTCAGGTGCAGGCATAATTTTGGGGATCACCATACACTCACCATATCAAGCCAGCCACGTGCTTAGTGGAACCAGATCAAAGGCTGAGAATTGATGGATACCATGAGGATGAGTCAACGTGCGTGTACGTGTCATGCAAAAGTCAAAAAGGGCCACTGCTTGTTGGGCCAGATCCCTCATAATTTGACCTCCACAATTGGGGCCTGAACCCCCCCTGGTTTGCTTTCTCTATATTTTTCTTGTTTTATTTTTAATAATTATTTTATTTTCTTTATTTGTTTAAATTAAGTATTATTTTTACAAAATATAAAAACTTCATAAAAATCAGAAAAAAGGTAAAAACATAATAAAATATTTAATTTTCATATTTTCTTGTAAATAATTGCTTGTAAATTAATTTAGTTTAAAATAGGTTACAATTTTAATTCTTTTTAATAACCAAAAATCCAAAAAAACATAGAATTAGGTAATTGATAATTTTTCCTTTTAATCTTTTTTCCTCTTTTTACCATAATGTTATTTACTTATTTTATTTTCATAATTAAATTGTACATAAAAGAATTTAGGTTTAATTTAGGTTAAAACTTCAATATTTTCTTAATAACTTAAAAAATAATTAGAATTAGGTTTAACATTCAATTTTAGTTTTAATTAATTTTTTCCATTAAATCTTAAAAAACATAAAATTACATAAAACATTTTTTCTTTTAATTTTAATTTTAATTCCTTGTTAATTTTAATTTTGCAAAAGGGTCCAACGCCCATATTTTTAATTGTTTAATTTGCGTATTTATTTTATTGCTTAAATAATTATGTATTTCTCCCAAAGCGTTCTAACTTAAACTTCTCGCATTTTTATTTGCTTTATTCATTTTTCTGTCAAATCGGGTCCGGTTTAATTTTGGCGATGTGGACCCGCGCCATTTGTAATAGTTTAGATTTATTTTCCCGCAAATATCTTAACTGTTAACCAAGCATGAAAGAATGTATGGACCATAATAAAATCAAGCGTAGATCACAATGAACATGACAAGACAAATACAAATGAAAACGACACACGAATCGCACACACCACCCCTAGGGTACGCCTCACTGTTGCCTTGCCTCGAAAGGTGGTCGTCGAGTAGAGGACGTCTTAGTAAGTCCTCATGATCCGGGAACCTGGCATGAGGGTAGCTTCTAAGGTGTCTTCCCATTGCTCTGGTGATCACCATGTCCCTACAAAACTCGAATTGACCCGAACACCTCCAACGGTGGTGCTACCTACCTCTCAATGGTGGGATGGCATTACCTTAAAGGACATTTACACAGACGAATTCCTTAGGGTAGGTAGGTTCTCGTAGATACTTGCTCTCTTCAAAAACAAACAAAAAAACCTTTTCACACTGACACTTTTTCAAAAGCTTTCAAAGCAAATTTTTCAAACACTCTGACGTACGAGTCGAACTGAAATTTTTCAAAGAAACTTTTTTAAAACCCACATTGAAAAGCAAACAAACAATTTTGAAAACACAAGTGAGCAAGTATCTAAGAGCCCATGGATAACCATGGATAGAAAGGGTGCTAACACCTTCCCTTTCTATAACCTACCTCCCGAACCGAGAGCAATCTCTTTAAGGAATTTTTCTGTGCTTTTGTCCTTTCCATTTGGAGAAAATAAAAGACGGTGGCGACTCTTGCTTACCGTGACATTTCGCGAACCAGCGTTAAACAGTCAGTTCCAGATCCACCGATCACAGAACTGGCGACTCTGCTGGGGACATAAACTTAAAGTGAGGTGTACCTTAGAGCTAGGTCATAACTGTGTTTTCACTTGTATTGTTTTGCTTGCTTTACTATTGTGGTTTGCATGGGAGTTACATAGATCCTAACCCGGATCTGGGGATACCCTGTTTAGGTAGCATAAGCTGTGAGGGACCCGTCCGGCGTAGACCGACACGGGTGAAGCAGTGGCTACGTTGGTGTGGCACCTTAGTCTGTACCGATATCCCTTGTGTCGCAACGAGGAGAATATGGGTCTTCTAAGGAGTCATTAAGCACCAACAACCTTAGAACCTTAATTGACACAACTTGGCCTTTAGAACAGTAGCAGTATGCTACGCCCATTGAGGCTAAACTCTCGTGATGGTTCTGGCCGCAAGAAAAGATTGCGATGCTGGAGTTATGACCGATTGAGGGTAGTCAATGATATTGGGATCCTCTAAGAACCCGGTTACTTTTGATTAGGACAGGTATGAACCAACAAACTGAAAGAGGGTAGTACCTAGACCTCATGCTGGCCTAAACTTTAGGGGCTTGCCTTGTGTGACTTGTGTGCCTTACCATGTTTGCCTTTGTATCTGTATGTGGTGTGCTTTATCATAACATCATAGCATCATAAGCATTGCATGCATCCTGCATGAGGACTGACCATTTCAAAGACAAGAGGGTTTCATCTTTGCTCTGTTTTGTAGGACATTATGATGCCTGTGCGAAGGAATACTATCCGGTTCAACTTTGTTCGTTCACCTGAGTTGCTTGATGAGTTGGTTAGCAGAATTCCAAATACCACTTCCTTCATTCAGAGGCATGGCTCCCTTCTCAGTTTAGTCACTGCAAAGCGGGATCAACAGTTGATGAGTGTTCTGACCCAGTTCTATGACCCTCTGTACCAGTGCTTCACCTTTCAAGACTTCCAGCTGGTCCCTACCCTGGAAGAGTTCTCTGATTTGCTTGGTATCCCTATCTTGGATCAGACTCCCTTTACTGGTTGGGAAAAGACCCTCAGGCTTGAGGACGTTGCTGCAGCTCTTCCTTTGACCCATCAAGAGGTAACAGACAACTGGGTAACCAGAAGCGGAGTTAAGGGTTTCTTGGCCAAGTTTCTGATTGGTAAGGCTAATAATTTCTGGAATGACCTGGACTTTAGGGCATATGAAGACATCTTGGCTCTCCTAATCTATGGGTTAGTCCTGTTTCCTAATCCTGACAACTTCATCAATGTCACTGCCATAAGGATCTTTATGTCTCAGAATCCTGTGCCCACTCTCTTGGGTGACATCTTGCAACAACTTCATGCCCGTACTACCCGAAGACGAGGAACCCTATGGTTTTGTATCCCTTTGTTGGTGAGGTGGTTTATTTCGCACCTCCCTAAGTTCGTACTAAAGAATCAAGAAGGAAGAGGTTGGGCTCACAGGTTAATGTCTCTCACCGATAAAGACATCATTTGGACTTGCAGAGGCTTGGATGAGATAGCTATTATTGATCGATGCGGGGAGTACCCTAATGTTCCTCTGATTGGTACCCAAGGAGGGATCTCTTACAATCCATGTCTAGCACTCCGTCAGTTTGGGAGAGCAAGAAGAGCAGGTCCCCATGAGATGTTGGTGCCTCACATCAGTTTCGAGTTTCAGGTAGATAGTGACGAGCTGCGTCGTAAGTTCATCAAGGCTTGGGATAAGGTTCATAAAGCTGACCCACAAGAGCTAGGGCCAAAGACTTCTTTACCTATGGAAGCCTACTACAAATGGGTTCGCATCCGTGCTCAGAAGTTAGGTATGCCGTATGAAGCTGTCAGACCCGTCATTCTTGAGTGTCCTGACGAAGATGGTGTTCCTCCAACTGTCCTTCCTCCTCAGATACCTACTGATTATGAGACATTGAAGAGATCTTGGTCGCAACTGCGAGAAGAACGGGATTCTTACCGGGAAAAGTTCAACGAGCAGGAATCAAAGATCCAGAAGCTGACCAAACAGTTGGAAAATGAGAGAGCTCTGAATGCCTACATCCTTACTGAGAAGAGGAGACCATGGGATCAATAAGGAACTCTGAATGTGCTTGTACAGTTTTATTTCTTTTCCAGTATTTCCTTTCATGTAACGCCTAAGGGCAACCTTGTTGAATAATTTCAGTTGCAAAGTTGAATCTAATGAAGTGTGTTCTCTTTTTGTTTACGAAGTTGATTCCCGATTGTCTTTGAAAACATAATCCATACGCCTTTCATACATCATGTGCATAGCAGGTTTTTCCACTTTTCAGGTTGCTTACAGTTCTTCGCTGTTTATTTCAGCATCATGAATCCCGAATCTGCATCAACTAAGACATCAATCAAGGCTCTTCAGGCGCAGAATGTGCAGTTTCAAGAATTAATCAAGGGTCTGGCTAAAGGCCAAGAAGAACTGAAGGCTATGCTCCTGAAGAAGGAGAAGAAGAAGAAGAGAAGAACTGTTCTGTTCAACTCGGGCCGAAGGTTTGGCAATACTCTGCAGCATGAAGAGGCTGGTTCTTCTGTTGGCAAGAGTCCTTCTCAGGCAGAAGTAAAGGTTCCTACTCCAGTAGTCTCCGACAACGAGACAGATTTTGATGAAGAGCAGTACCCTCCTGCAGATGACAGATATAAGCAACTGGAGGATAGGTTGAAGGCTATGGAGATTCAACAGGCACCTGGGCTGGATTTCGGAGATCTGGGTTTGTCGACTGGTGTGATCATCCCCCATAAGTTCAAAGCACCATCCTTCTCCAAGTATGACGGGGCGTCTTGTCCCAAGCTGCACTTAAGGTCCTATGTTCGGAAAATTCAGCCGTACTCTGCGGATAAGAATTTATGGATCCACTTCTTCCAGGAGAGTCTTTCAGGGACTCATCTCGAATGGTTCTATCAGCTGGATGGGACCAAGGTTCGTAACTGGGAGGAATTGGCTACTGCTTTCTATAAGCAGTATCAATATAATGCCGACCTTGCCCCCACACGTACCCAACTCCAGGGTATGGCGTTAGGTGCAAGCGAAGGTTTTAAGGAGTACGCTCAGAAGTGGAGAGACCTGGCTGGTAGGGTGCAGCCACCATTGACTGATCGGGAGCTGGTAGATATGTTCTTGGGGACCCTATCTGGGCCGTTTTTCAACCATCTCATTGGGAATTCTTCTGCTGGGTTCACTGATTTGATTCTGACTGGAGAGAGAATCGAAGCTGGGCTGAAGTCTGGGAAGATTGCAAAGGGTGCCTCATCTAGTTCGTAAAAGAAACCATTCAAGAAAGAGTCTAGTGCCGTGTATGGTTCTAGGAAATCAGAGAGACCTGAGCACCGCCAATCTGTCAGTGCGGTGATGATTGCTAAGCCTGCTGCCGCTCCTCGGCCAAATAATTCTCAAAGGGCTGAAAGACCCCGGAGGGAGTTTACCCGGTTAAACATGACCCTATCGCAGATCCTGCCACAGTTGCTCTCAACCAATTTGGTGACTGTCAGGGAGGCTCCAAAGTTCCCAAATACAACATCTCCCAAGTACAACCCGAATGCTCGCTGTGCTTACCATTCAGATAGCCCGGGGCACTCTACCGATGACTGTTGGGCACTAAAGAACAAGCTGCAGGACCTCATTGACGCTAAGGAGGTATAGTTTGAGGCGTCTGACAAGCCTAATGTGGTGACAGCTCCCCTGCCTGCTCATGGAGTTAATGCTATTGGGGATGAAGAGGAAGTTGATGAAGCTGAGTTTGATAGCTGGATCTACCCGACAACTGACGGTGGACTTAACAATTGGAGCGCAAAGGACAATCTCCCTGTTTCTTTTGTTACTAAGTAATGAATTCCTATGTTTTGTTATTTTGTAATAAACAATGATAAACTCTATGGCCCGGTGTCTTACCCGAGGCACCGTTGGTTCTATTTGTGAGGGCATACGAACTGCCATTTCATATATCATGAATGAAAATCTTGGACGTGTTTTTCGCATTGCAAATATTGTGTTCCTTTTCTGTCTTTCTTTTCCTTTACATAATTTTCAAAAACAGCTGTATTTACACACACACTCACTCATACAGGTTTCAATCCACTCTGGATCTCACTGATAACAACCCTGCTACTGCCAGTTATGACTTCGAAAATCCGATCAACTTAGCCAAAGACGAAGGTGAAGATGATTGCGAAGTGCCTGGCGAGCTTGCTAGACTGTTGCTTCAGGAAGAGAGGGCAATTCAACCCCATGAAGAGCCAGTGGAAACCATAAACTTGGGTACTGAGGCAGACAGGAAAGAGGTAAAGATTGGTGCCAACCTAGAGCTCAGCGTGAAGCAACGGTTAACCAAGATGTTACATGACTATATGGAGATCTTTGCCTGGTCCTACGAAGACATGCCCGGGTTGGATACCGATATCGTCGTCCATCACTTGCCGACTAAGGAAGACTGCCCTCCAGTTAAACAAAAGGTCCGTCGGATGCGTCCAGAGATGTCCGAGAAGATTAAAGCCGAGGTCATGAAACAGTTTGATGCTGGGTTCCTTGCAGTAACTTCTTACCCTCAGTGGGTTGCTAATGTGGTGCCGGTACCTAAAAAGGATGGAAAGGTCAGAATGTGTGTCGATTACAGGGATCTGAACAGGGCCAGCCCCAAAGATGATTTCCCCTTACCTCACATTGATGTCCTTGTTGATAATACGGCTCAGCACAAGGTATTCTCTTTCATGGATGGCTTTTCAGGTTACAATCAGATCAAGATGGCACCTGAAGACATGGAAAAGACTACATTTGTTACTCAGTGGGGCACCTTCTGTTACAAGGTCATGCCATTCGGGTTAAAAAACGCTGGGGCAACCTACCAACGTGCCATGGTTGCCTTATTTCATGACATGATCCATCATGAGATAGAAGTGTATGTGGACGACATGATTGCAAGGTCCCAGACTGAGGAAGAGCACCTAGATCATCTGCAGAAGTTGTTTGACCGGTTTAAACTATACAAGCTGAGATTGAACCCGAACAAGTGTACCTTCGGGGTAAGATCTGGGAAGTTGCTAGGCTTCGTGGTCGTGATAAAGGTATTCAAGTGGACCCTGCTAAGGTCAAAGCTATTCAAGAGATGCCAGTTCCTAAGACAGAGAAGGAAGTCAGAGGCTTTTTAGGACGCCTGAATTACATCGCTCGATTCATCTCACATCTGACTGCTACCTGTGAGCCAATCTTCAAGCTGCTGAAGAAAGATCAGGTAGTACGTTGGAACGATGAATGTCAGGCTGCTTTCGACAAAATCAAAGAGTATCTCCAAGAACCACCTATCCTTATGCCACCTGTTTAAGGGAGACCTCTGATACTATACCTGACAGTGCTCGACAACTCAATGGGGTGTGTGCTGGGGCAGCATGACGAGTCTGGCCGAAAAGAGCATGCCATTTATTACCTTAGCAAAAAGTTTACCGACTGTGAGACCCGATACTCACTGCTTGAGAAAACTTGCTGCGCTTTGGTATGGGCTGCTCGCCGGCTGAGACAGTATATGCTGACTCACACTACTTTGTTGATCTCAAAAATGGATCCGATAAAGTACATATTCGAAAAGCCTGCTCTGTCTGGGAGAATTGCAAGATGGCAAATGATCTTGACAGAATACGACATTCAGTATACGACCCAGAAAGCCATCAAGGGAAGTGTATTGGCAGACCACCTAGCTCATCAAGCTGTAGATGACTACCAATCAATGAACTTCGAGTTTCCAGATGAAAGCATCATGATTGTGACTGATTGTGAAGTACCTGGACCGGATGAAGGACCTGAACCAGGATCCCGATGGTCTATGCACTTTGACGGAGCCTCCAATGCTTTGGGAAACGGTATCGGCGCCATAATCATATCCCCTCAAGGTACTCATACTCCACTCACTGCCCGGCTGTGTTTCAACTGTACCAACAACATGGCGGAGTATGAGGCGTGTATCATGGGTCTTCAAGCTGCGATTGACCTAAGGATCAAATTTCTAAGTGTCTTCGGAGATTCCGCTCTTGTGATCAATCAGATCAAAGGAGAGTGGGATACGAAACATCCAAACCTGATTCCTTACAGAGAATGTGTGTTGACCCTGATCCCCCACTTCACGGAGATAACCTTTGAGCACTTTCCAAGAGAAGAGAATCAGTTAGCGGACGCGTTAGCTACAATGTCTTCAATGTTCAAGGTAAAATGGGATAATGAGGCTCCCTGAATCATCATCTAGAAACTGGACGAACCGGCATACTGTTGTGATCTCGAAACTGAATTGGTGACTGAGAAGCCTTGGTACCACGAAGTGAAGAGATATCTGGAAGCTCAGGAATACCCTGAAGGTGCCTCTATCAATGATAAGAAATTCCTGAGGAGGTTCGCAGCCAAGTTCTTCCTTAGCAACGGCATCTTGTACAAACGAAACCATGATTCAACCTTACTGCGTTGTGTGGATAAGACTGAAGCAGAAAGGATCATGGAAGAGCTACATGAAGGGACCTTTGGTACACATTCCAGTGGGCACACTATGGCTAAGAAAATCCTACGGGCAGGATATTACTGGTCCACAATGGAAGCTGACTGTTACCAACATTCCAGGACATGCCACAAATGCCAGATCTATGCAGATAAGGTGCACGTTCCTCCGGTTCCCCTGAATGTTCTGACTGCGCCATGGCCGTTTGCAATGTGGGGCATAGACATGATTGGCGAGATTAAACCTACGGCATCCAATGGGCATCGCTTCATCCTAGTGGCGATTGATTATTTTACGAAGTGGGTTGAGGCAGCATCCTATGCTACGGTAACCAAGACTGTTGTGGCACGGTTCATTCGGAACAACCTGATTTGTCGATACGGCGTCCCTGAGCGGATTATTACAGACAACGGTACCAATCTGAATAATAAGATGATCGCTGAGCTCTGCGAACAGTTCAAGATACAACACCACAATTCTTCTCCTTACAGACCGAAGATGAATGGGGCTGTTGAAGCAGCAAATAAGAACATCAAGAAAATCGTGCAGAAGATGACAGTGACGTACAAAGATTGGCACGAGATGTTACCGTTCGCTCTACATGGGTACCGTACCTCAGCTAGGACGTCAACCGGGGCAACTCCTTTCTCTCTGGTTTATGGCATGGAGGCAGTCTTGCCAATCGAAGTACAAATTCCCTCTCTCCGGATAATGAAGGATGCAAATCTGAACGAAGATGATTGGATCCAGACACGACTTGATCAACTCAACCTCATTGATGAAAAGAGACTTGCTGCTATCTGCCATGGTCAGACGTATCAGAAACGGATGATCAGGGCATTTAACAAAAAGGTCAGACCACAGGAATATCAAGTTGGGGATCTGGTAATCAAGCGAATCATCCTTCCTCAGAGTGATCCAAGGGGCAAATGGACCCCTACATACGAAGGGCCATTTGTGGTTAAACATATGTTCTCAGGAGGAGCAATGATATTGACCAACATGGATGGTGACGACCTTCCTCACCCCGCCAATGCAGACATAGTAAAAAAATACTACGCATAAAAAAGACCCGCTAGGCTGACATGCCTAGGCAAAAGTTAGGGCTTCCCGGCGAACCAAAAGGGTTCGGGCAAAATGAAGGGATGAAAATGAAAAATCTGTACACCCGGCAAGTCGAAAACCTGAAAAGGCGGCTTGGGAAAAAATGGGTATCCCGGTGGACTGAAAACCCGAAAGGGCGGTCCAGGCAAAAATTAGGGATAAAAGCGTAATACTATGTCTCATTGGATCACTTTGCATCCAGAATCCGGTATCTACATCAAGTCCAGACGGCATCGATCAGTCAGCTTCACCTTCAACCAAGGTCATCAAGTGATGAGACGCTCGGAGTTATAAAGGCAATAGCAGAGTTGAAACCCAGTGGATCATTCATATTTCACACAGCTGTTTTATTTTCTTTTGTACAAAATTTGTATAAACTCTCTTGTTCGGCGGCGTCCTCTTACTAGGACGTCAGCCTCTTGTATACAAAACGCCTATTTTCAGGCCATTCAAAATCAATACAAATATATTTTCAGTCAAACGTGCCAAGTGTTTTTTCTTTTTCTGTTTTGTTTTGCGAAGAACGTCCAAGGTTCAATTTGTGATATATGCATTGACAATAATTTGCTAACTCATAAATATTTGCATACGAAACAAAGGAATTAGTTGCAGGTGACACTAGAAACAGGGGCAATAAAGAGTTGTCCGAGCAGTCTAATTGTTCTATCCTCCAAGGTACCAAGGTAGGTTCAACTAAAGAACACGACCAAGTACATCTTAATTCCCCAGGGAGTGGTTCAGCAAAACAGTACATCCCTCTCCAAGCAAAGCTATTATAAATCTCAAGGAAATTGAGTATCCTCCCGTGGATCTCAATACTTCCCCAGCAACATATATTCTTAACAAGCATTCCCGGCAGTCTTGGTCTAAAGATTGTTCCCCGGCGGTATACCGACATTTAAAGGAATACTTCCCCAACAATTCAAAACTCCCCAGGAGAGTCCAATCCGGTCTCCCCAGGAAATTTGGAATTCATATCTCCCCAAGCAGTAAGCTTATCCCCAGTAAATTCTGGAAGCTTATCCCCTCGCAGAGCACGAACGCGTCGTCCGGCTTGAGTTAAAGAGTTATTTCCTTAACAGGATATAACTGGGTTATCCTCAGCCAAAAGCCACGGAAAGAGCGTCGTCGACAAAGTCTTCTTACCCCAGCGAAGTCTAGTAACACTTCCAACAACAAGACATCCTCAGCAAGTCATTATCTACACTCAGCAAAGCATCTCCCCACAGAGTATTGCTTCCCAGCATGGTCGCTAGAGTATCTTTTCTCCCTGCAGACTCATCCATTTGCCAAGTTTATTCCGCAACGGAATCATCTTCTCCTACCGGTATTCTTGCAGTTATCACCCCCAGCGGAAGCAAAATCAATACTTCAACATCAGCCCAGGATACGACTTCCCGGCACCCGTCAAGGATCTACTTTCCTAGACGAAAACATTCATAAAACATCACATACATCATTATAGCATGCATAGACGCATCATATCATACAAATCTCATTTATATTGAGAACATCATTGCTTAATCTATATCATGCATTGCATATGACTGACCTTTACCTTTCAGGAAAGACGCAGTTAAAATTCTCAACATATTTCAAAGCCTTCTCTAGTCCAGCTAAATCGATTCCCAACAGATTTTTCTGATAAAGACTCAGCAGAACCTATGGTCCCCTCTCCGGCAAGTGCGTGAGGTGGTAATTCCTTCTTCAGATGTTTCTCTCTCCGACGATGAGTGTGAGGTGATAATCTCTTATGGTCCCCTCTCCGGCAAGTGCGTGAGGTGGTAATTCCTTCTTCAGATGTTTCCCTCTCTGACGATGAGTGTGAGGTGATAATCTCTTATGGTCCCCTCTCCGACAAGTGCGTGAGGTGGTAATTCCTTTTTCAGATGTTTCCCTCTCCGACAATGAGTGTGAGGTGATAATCTCTTATGGTCCCCTCTCCGGCAAGTGCGTGAGGTGGTAATTCCTTCTTCAGATGTTTCCCTCTCCGACGATGAGTGTGAGGTGATAATCTCTTATGGTCCCCTCTCCGACAAGTGCGTGAGGTGGTAATTCCTTTTTCAGATGTTTCCCTCTCCGACGATGAGTGTGAGGTGATAGTCTCTTATGGTCCCCTCTCCGGCAAGTGCGTGAGGTGGTAATTCCTTTTTTAGATGTTTCCCTCTCCGACGATGAGTGTGAGGTGATAGTCTCCTATGGTCCCCTCTCCGGCAAGTGCGTGAGGTGGTAATTCCTTCTGCAGATGTTTCCCTCTCTGACGATGAGTGTGAGGTGATAGTCTCCTATGGTCCCCTCTCCGGCAAGTGCGTGAGGTGGTAATTCCTTCTTCAGATGTTTCCCTATCCGACGATGAGTGTGAGGTGATAGTCTCTTATGGTCCCCTCTCTGGCAAGTGCGTGAGGTGGTAATTCCTTCTTCAGATGTTTCCCTCTCCGACGATGAGTGTGAGGTGATAGTCTCCTATGGTCCCCTCTCCGACGGTGTGTGAGGTGGTAAGTCCTTTTCAGATGTTTCCCTCTCCGACGATGAGTGTGAGGTGATAGTCTCTTATGTTTCCCTCTCCGACGGTGTGTGAGGTGACAATTCCTTTTCCTATGATTCCCTCTCCGACGGCGAGTGAGGTGAGTCCCTTTCAGCTTATAATGGCCTATGGTTCTCTTCCCGATATTGCAAAGATGGTAATTCCCGCCAAGATTTTTCTCAACGAGCGTTGTTGAAGTTAAAATCACCCAAGGTTCTCTTACCATTCATGCTAAGGCAGTAACCATACCTGGTTCATTCATCATCTTTTGAAGCTCCAGACTCAGCTCCTGTAACCAGTCAGGACATATCTATGCCAAGCATCTAAAATCGGCTCCTGCAACGTGTCAGGTACTCATTTTTCTTTTGCAGGTTCTCGCTAAGGAATCTCCTACGCGATCAATATCCAGATGGCATCTATAAGCCCATCATCCTATCCAGCAATCTCTAAATGGCATCTATAAGCCCATTCCCCCACCATCACTGCTACTATGTGAGCGCAAATTTCTGGGCACTCTAGTGTCCAATCATCTTCTACCTTCGGATTACGAAAGGCACGTCAGCCAATCTGCATCCTCAGGCCTAAGAAGATTGAACAGGGGCAACTGTTGTACCCCAAAATTTGCCCTCCCATATTCTTCAAGAAATTGCCAAGCCAAGTCACAAAATTCCCCAAGGGTTGCACAGCTCAACAGTCTCCCATACAGTCAAAACTAGGGTTTGTGTTCTGATCAAGAAAAGGAAGTTTTCACAGGTCCAATCAAGTCCTATATGCCTACAAATATGGTCAAGCATCTTCATATCAAGTTTCAAGGCATTCAGCTCAAAATTGCACAGTCAAAACCCTAAATTGCACTACAGTCAACTGTAGGGGCAAAATGGTCATTTGACAGTCAAAAGTTCAAATTTTTGGTCAACATATCATTTTGAATCCACAAACATCATTTGATCAATGCTTGATCATGATTCTCAAAATTTGGCTCAGAAATCATCAAAGATGCAAAAGTTACTATATTTGGACAGTTGAAAAAGTCAACTGAAATTGACCAGGGCATAACTTTCACATGGATTATCAGAAAAATTCCATCCAAATCTCATTTTGAAGAGAAAGACATTTCCTACAACTCATCTTCATACTTCAAGTCCAAGAAATGCTCTCACAAAAAGTTATCAATTTCAACATTATAGGTCATTTTCAAAAGTCAACAAAAAGGGACTTTAAGTCAAAGGCCATAACTTGAGATTGGTAAATCAAAATGACACGGGACCAAAGACATTGGTTAGAGGACTCAAAGACCTTTCCAAAATGTCCAAGAACATGAGAAAAGCTTAAAAATTGAGCAAGTTATGCCTTGTGGAAGTTGGGAAATTTTTGGATATTTTGAAAAGTCAACTTTGATCCAAATGACCTAAAATTGCTAATGGGCCTATTTTTCTTCCATGATTCATCATTCCAAGCATATGCACGACCACTTGGCCCAAAGGGAAGTATTTTCTCATTTTTTATTTATTTATTTGAATTTTTATTTATATTAATTCAATTAAATCAATTAAATATGTGAAAAATATCTAAATGAACCAAACAAATCTTTTTGTACACATTTCAGCTTCAATATTTCGTTCACATCCCAACATGGAAAGATTTGGTGTGATTTAGGCTAATTGACACAAAATACACTTGAAAAAGATTCAAAAAGATCTTAAGAAAATCAAATATGCAAAACAATGAATGCCTTGGATTTGTGCTAGTTTTGTTAACCTAATGCCTTCCACACAAATACTTGAATCAAAACCTAATCATATGAGACTCTAAGCTGCGCAGGAAATACATTTACAAACTTGGAATTTTTTGTCAAAAAAGCAATTCTGAAAACCACTCTAAAGGACGATTCAAGGCACAAAAGCTTTTCCAATAGCTTCCTCAAGTCCTCCTGATCACATTGCAATCCAAAACATCAACTCAAACTCCAGGAATTGGTATATAGAACCCTCCCTGTACAGCAAAAAAGGGACAATCGTATTTTCAATTCTAGGCATTCTCATGACATTCTAATTATGGATTCTTGTTCTTTGTGATGTTTTAAAGCTAACCATTCTATTTAATTTGATTATCGTGCTGTGTATGAGATTTTACCATGCGCGATTTCTAGGGTTTACAGGTTTGTCAATTTAGGGCTTTGGTAATGAAGCAAAATTAGAACTCCAGACCAATGCCATTCAACTCAGCGCATGAAGACGAAGATGATGGAACCCTCGCACTCAATTTATGAGCGTTGAGGGGCCAATCGTTATTTTTTCAAAGGGCCTCTTCTGAAACGCATCCAAAACCGTGGCCTATGCGTTTGATGTTTCAGGAACAAGGAGGACGATGATATCGTGGCAACCAGTGATACGTTCTTTTGAATTTCGCGCTAAAACTTTATCCATATGCGTTGCTTGTTTTATATTATTTGTTTAATGTTTAATGTTAATACACGTGAATTGGCACAGTTGGTTGGAGAAAGCGCTGGTAACCCTCATGACCTGGGTTCAAGTCCCAGGTCTACGTTACCTCAATATTATTTTTCAACGTGTGTTCAGGTGCAGGCATAATTTTGGGGATCACCATACACTCACCATATCAAGCCAGCCACGTGCTTAGTGGAACCAGATCAAAGGCTGAGAATTGATGGATACCATGAGGATGAGTCAACGTGCGTGTACGTGTCATGCAAAAGTCAAAAAGGGCCACTGCTTGTTGGGCCAGATCCCTCATAATTTGACCTCCACAATTGGGGCCTGAACCCCCCCCTGGTTTGCTTTCTCTATATTTTTCTTGTTTTATTTTTAATAATTATTTTATTTTCTTTATTTGTTTAAATTAAGTATTATTTTTACAAAATATAAAAACTTCATAAAAATCAGAAAAAAGGTAAAAACATAATAAAATATTTAATTTTCATATTTTCTTGTAAATAATTGCTTGTAAATTAATTTAGTTTAAAATAGGTTACAATTTTAATTCTTTTTAATAACCAAAAATCCAAAAAAACATAGAATTAGGTAATTGATAATTTTTCCTTTTAATCTTTTTTCCTCTTTTTACCATAATGTTATTTACTTATTTTATTTTCATAATTAAATTGTACATAAAAGAATTTAGGTTTAATTTAGGTTAAAACTTCAATATTTTCTTAATAACTTAAAAAATAATTAGAACTAGGTTTAACATTCAATTTTAGTTTTAATTAATTTTTTTCCATTAAATCTTAAAAAACATAAAATTACATAAAACATTTTTTCTTTTAATTTTAATTTTAATTCCTTGTTAATTTTAATTTTGCAAAAGGGTCCAACGCCCATATTTTTAATTGTTTAATTTGCGTATTTATTTTATTGCTTAAATAATTATGTATTTCTCCCAAAGCGTTGTAACTTAAACTTCTCGCATTTTTATTTGCTTTATTCATTTTTCTGTCAAATCGGGTTCGGTTTAATTTTGGCGATGTGGACCCGCGCCATTTGTAATAGTTTAGATTTATTTTCCCGCAAATATCTTAACTGTTAACCAAGCATGAAAGAATGTATGGACCATAATAAAATCAAGCGTAGATCACAATGAACATGACAAGACAAATACAAATGAAAACGACACACGAATCGCACACACCACCCCTAGGGTACGCCTCACTGTTGCCTTGCCTCGAAAGGTGGTCGTCGAGTAGAGGACGTCTTAGTAAGTCCTCATGATCCGGGAACCTGGCATGAGGGTAGCTTCTAAGGTGTCTTCCCATTGCTCTGGTGATCACCATGTCCCTACAAAACTCGAATTGACCCGAACACCTCCAACGGTGGTGCTACCTACCTCTCAATGGTGGGATGGCATTACCTTAAAGGACATTTACACAGACGAATTCCTTAGGGTAGGTAGGTTCTCGTAGATACTTGCTCTCTTCAAAAACAAACAAAAAAACCTTTTCACACTGACACTTTTTCAAAAGCTTTCAAAGCAAATTTTTCAAACACTCTGACGTACGAGTCGAACTGAAATTTTTCACAGAAACTTTTTTAAAACCCACATTGAAAAGCAAACAAACAATTTTGAAAACACAAGTGAGCAAGTATCTAAGAGCCCATGGATAACCATGGATAGAAAGGGTGCTAACACCTTCCCTTTCTATAACCTACCTCCCGAACCGAGAGCAATCTCTTTAAGGAATTTTTCTATGCTTTTGTCCTTTCCATTTGGAGAAAATAAAAGACGGTGGCGACTCTTGCTTACCGCGACATTTCGCGAACCAGCGTTAAACAGTCAGTTCCAGATCCACCGATCACATCGCTCACGAAGAAACCCAGTAGCTTACAAGATCTCACCCCGAAGGTGCACTTGTTCGGGTTCAACCTTAACTTGTACAACTTCAACCTGTCAAACAGCTTCTGTAGATGGTCAAGGTGTTCTTCCTCAGTCTGGGACCTTGCAATCATATCGTCGATGTATACTTCAATCTCATGATGGATCATGTCATGAAACAAAGCAACCATGGCACGTTGCCCCAACATTTTTCAACCCAAAAGGCATGACCTTGTAGCAAAAGGTACCCCACTGAGTAACAAAGATGGTCTTTTCCATGTCTTTGGGAGCCATTTTTATCTGATTATAACTGGAGAAACCGTCCATAAAGGAGAAGACCTTGTGCTGAGCAGTATTGTCAACCAGAACATCGATATGAGGTAGAGGGAAATCATCCTTGGGGATCGCCCTGTTCAGATCCCTGTAGTCAACACACATTCGAACCTTCCCATCCTTCTTCGGCACAGGAACCACATTGGTGACCCACTGAGGGTAAGAAGTAACTGCTAGAAAGCCGGCGTCAAACTGTTTCATAACTTCAGCCTTGATTTTCTCGGACATCTCTGGGCGCATACGGCGAACCTTCTATTTCACTGGAGGACAGTCTTCCTTGGTAGGCAGGCGATGAAACACAATGTCAGTATCCAACCCAGGAATATCTTTGTAAGACCAGGAAAATATTTCAACATAGTCATGCAGCATTTGAATCAAACATTGTTTCACACTATCTTCCAGATTTGCACCGATCTTGACTTCCTTCTTATCTGTCTCAGTACCCAGATTTACTGATTCCACCGGCTCTTCATGTGGTTGAATAGCCCTCTCTCCCTGGAGTAGCAGTCTTGCAAGTTCACCAGGAACTTTGCAATCATCTTCACCTTCGTCTTCGGCTAAGTTGATCAGATTTTCGAAGTCATAACTGGCAGTAGCAGAGCCGTTACCAGTGAGATCCAGAATGGATGTGGACCTGTATATGTGAGTGTGTGTAAAATAGCTATTTTGCAATATATAATAAAGAAAGACAAGGAGCGCAAGATTTGAAATGCAAGAACGTCCAATGCTTTTATTAATGATATATGAAAATGACACACAAAAGCCCTCACAAATGAAGCCACGGTGCCCCGGGTAAGACACCAGGCCATAAAGTTTAAAACATTGTCTATTACAAATTCAAAACAAAAGTTTCATTACTGGGTAACAAAAGTAATAGGGATGAAGTCCTTTGCTGTCCAGTTGCTTGGTCCACCGTCGGTCGTATGATAGATCCAGCTGTTGAACTCAGACTCTTCCACGTCATCCTCAATGGCATTCACTCCCGAGTTGCTGATGAACACGAGAGGTCTTCCAATCCTTGCACTTCGAACAGCCCTTTGAGCTTCTGCAGTGAAACCCAAACCAAACTTGTTAGTCTTTTGTGTAAAATCAGGGAGTCGGCCCCAATTTGCACACCCACCCTTCTCAATAACAACCCGGGCATCTTTTAAGGAAGCCATCTTCATAGGAAAATCCTCAACCACAATCTCAGTTGATGCCAGTGTCTGGGGAACCTCTTCAAAGTGCTGAAATGGGGTCTCAATGAACTCCCCATCCATCTCTACGTATCTGAACGAGTTGAGGTGGCTGACCATGTACTCTTCCTCCCCTTGTACTATCATAATCTTCCCTTTGACTGGGTACTTCAACTTCTGGTGGAGCGTTGAGGTTACGGCCCCAGCTTTATGGATCCATGGACGACCCAGCAAACAAGAGTAGGATGGCCGAATGTCCATCACATAGAACGTAGAATTGAAGACCTGAGAACCAACTTTAATTGGAATATCAACTTCACCGTGCACCATCCTTTTAGACCCATCAAAGGCCCTGACAATGATGTTACTCGGTTTTAGCTCCAACCCTTCGCAATCCAACCGGTCTAGAGCTTTTTTAGGCAATACATTCAATGAGGAACCAGTATCAACCAATACATGTTCAAGAGTAGTGCCCCTGCATTCAATGGAAACATGTAGGGCATCGTTATGATTCTTCCCCTTAGCCGTCAAGTCAGCGTCTGAGAAACCCAATCCATTGTCAGCAGTTAAATTAGCCATGCAATCTGTAAACTGATCAGCTGACGTCTCTCGGGGCACGTGGGTAGTCTTCATAAAGGTAATCAGAGCCTTGGCATGAGCCTCTGAGCACAACAATAGTGACAACATAGAAATCTTAGACGGGGTTTGCCCCAGCTGCTCAAATACATTATAATCACTCTTCTTAATAATCTTCAGAATCTCTTCCATCTCATGTTTGGAAGCTTCAACAGTAATTGTCTTCGGTGCCTCCGTCTGGGCAGGCACATCAGTGGTGATCCCTTTTCCCCGAGTGTCAGATGACTCGGCGACAGGGGTAAGAATGGGGACTTGATCAGGAATAATGGCGGGTGCACTTGCAGGCGTAATGACAACAGGTCTCCGGACAGTTGGTGGAACAATATTAGGTGAGAAAAGTCTACCGCTGCAGGTGACTTTAGCAGGTCCAGTAATGTTGCTGACGTCAGTATCAACATCCAACTCTTGCTTAACTCCATGAAAATAAACATCAGCCCTATAATGCCAAGGGACAGCTTTGTCAGAGGTGTAGGGGATGGGCCCCGGAACAGTGATAATCACAGGTGCGATTTTCGGAACATATGTAATTCTAACATGCTTCCTCGAGGGAGCCTTGGAAGAATTGTCGAAAATGGTAATGATGGCGACTTCTTCAGTAGGAATGGAAGGAACAACAGTCTTCTCAAACAGGATCTCCTTACTATCCATCAGGATTTGGATACCTGACTTCAGGAATGGGCAACCGGTAGGTAAAACAGAACACATATGGAAACCTTCGTCACAGCCCGGAAATAAACCGGATAGCAACAGGTTCTTCTTGACAGTCATCAGAGGGGTAACAATGTCATCCACAGAAACTACAAACAAATCTTCCTATACAACATTCACTCCATGTTTGGGCATGGGAGCAGTCACGACATTAGGCCTTTCGGGCGCCTCGAACTCAATCTCTTTTGCATCAATTAAGTCTTGTATCTTACTTTTCAGACTCCAACAATCGTCTGTATTATGCCCCGAGCTATCAGAGTGATAAGCACAAGGGGCGTTAGGGTTATACCTTGATGACGTTGTATTTGAATTCTTTGGGGCTTCCCTTAGAGTCACCAGATTACTCTTCAGCAACTGTGGCAGAATCTGAGATAAGGTCATGCTGAGACGAGTGAATTTCCTCTTAGGTCTCTCATCCTTTTGTTGATTGTTATACTGAGGAGCACCAGCCGGTTTTGAAATAACAACCGCATTGACAGCTTGGCGGTGTTCAGGTCTATTCTGTCTTCTTGCACTGTAGACAACACTGGACTCTTTCTTAAACGACTTCTTCTCGGTGCTCAATGAGGCACCCTTATGTATCTTCCCAACCTTAATACCAGCCTCAATCCTCTCACCAGTTAAAATAAGATCTGTAAACCCAGCTGAAGAGCTTCCAATCTGATGGTTAAAGAATGGACCAGACAGGGTCCCCAGAAACATGTCAACAAGCTCACGATCAGCCAAAGGTGGTTGCACCCTTCCGGCGAGGTCTCTCCACTTTTGAGCATAATCTTTGAATCCTTCACCCGTTCCCATTGACATACCCTGGAGCTGGGTACGTGTAGGAGCGAGGTCGGAGTTGTACTGATACTGCCTGTAGAATGCAGTAGCCAAATCTTCCCAGCTGCGAATACTGGCTCCATCTAACTGATAGAACCACTCAAGCTGAGTCCCTGAGAGACTGTCTTGAAATAAATGGATCCATAAATTCTTATCAGCAGTGTAAGGCTGGATCTTCCTCACATATGACCGGAGGTGCAGCTTCGGACAAGAAACTCCGTCATACTTAGCAAAGGCTGGTGCCTTGAATTTGTGGGGAATCACCACCCCAGATGATAGACCTAGATCTCCGAAGTCCAGACCGGGCACCTTCTGAATTTCCATAATGCTCAAACGGTCTTCCATTTGTTTGTACTTATCCTCAGCAAGAGGATACTGTTCTTCATCGTAGTCCGTCTCGTTGTCAGAGACCACAGGGCTAGGAGCCCTCCTTTCTTGTGAACTATCTTTCCCTCCAGATGAGGTGGTCAGATCAACTTCATTCTGTAGCATGTTCCCAAACCTGTGTCCTGTGTTAAACAGGATGGTCCTCTTCTTCTTCTTCTTCTTCTCTTTCAGAATCAAGGTCTTCAGGTCCTGCTGACCTTTAGCTAGATTCATGAACAACTCTTGAAATTGGGCATTCTGGGCCTGGAGGGCCTTGATAGCTTGCTCAGTTGAAGGTTCAGTAGACATGATGATCGCTGAAATAAACAACGAAGAAGATAAGAGACATGTAAAGGGTACCTGTTTATGAAGTGCATGGGATGAAATGCATATGATTTATGATTTCAAAGACAATCGGGATTCAAATTTGTAAACAAGAAAGGAAACACACTTTATTAGATTTAAACTTCAAAATTTAAATTGTTCAACAAATTGCCCTTAAGGCGTTACAAGAATGGAAATACTGAAAAGTAAACTAAAAACTAGAAAGGAAATCATCAAAGGTCCATCAATGCTCCCATGGTCTCTTCTTATCAGTGCGGACATAGTCGTTGAGAATCCGCTCGTTCTCTAACTGCCTAGTCAACCTCTGGATCTTCTGCTCTTGTTCATTGAACTTCTCCCGATAAGAATCCCATTCTTCCCGCAGTTGCATCCAAGATCTCTTCAGTTCCCCAATGTCAGTGGGCATGTAAGGATGGAGAATGGTTGGAAGAACCCCTTCTTCATTAGCAACTTCAAGAGTAACAGGCCGGACATCTTCATAAAGCATACCCAGCTTTTGGGCACGGATACTGACCCATATGAGATAAGGCTCCATTGGCAGAGAAGTCTTTGGGCCCAGCTCATGTGGATCAGATTGGTGAACTCTATCCCAGGCCTTTATGAATCTACGACGTTGCTCATCACTATCCCCTTGAAAATCAAAGATGATATGAGGCATTAGCAGCTCGTGAGGCCCTTCTCTTCTGGCTCTTCCAAACTGACGGAGAGCTAAGCATGGGTTGTAAGAAATTCCTCCATGGGTTCCTAGCAGGGGAACATTAGGATACTCCCCACAGCGATCAATGATAGTCACTTCATCCATACCCTTGAGAGTCCAGATAACGTCATTATGAGAAAGAGACATCACCCTATAAGCCCAGCCCATTCCTTCTTTGTTCTTTAGCACTAACTTGGGGAGGTGCAAAATAAACCACCTCGACAATAAAGGAGCACAACACATCAAGGTTCCCCGCTTTCGGGCAGTACGAGCATAGAGCTGATGAAGAATGTCACCCAAGAGAGTGGGCACAAGGTTCTGAGAGATGAAGATCTTTATCGCATTCACATCAACAAAAGTGTCAGGATTCGGAAATAGTACCAAGCCATAAATCAAAAGAGCCAGAATATCCTCGAACGCTTTAAAGTCTAGGCTATCCCAGAAGTAGTTAGCCTTGCCAACCAAGAACTTAGTCAGAAATCCTTTAGCTCCACTTCTAGTCTCCCAATTAGCCATTACCTCTTCTTTGGTCAAATGAAGGGCTGCATCAATTTCTTCAGGCCTAAGAGTCTTCTCCCAACCAGTAAACGGAGTCTGCTCCAGAATAGAGATACCGAGCAGCTCAGAGAACTCTTCTAGGGTAGGAACTAGTTGGAAGTCCTGGAAAGTAAAACAATGGTACAACGGATCATAAAACTGGACCAGGACACTCATCATCTGTTCGTCCAATTTGGAGGTGACCAAAATGAGAAGAGAACCATGCCTCCTGATGAAGGAAGTAGTGTCAGGCATCTTAGCAACCAACTCTTTAAGCAAGGTAGGGACTTGGACAAAGTTTATCCGGATAGTATTCTTACGCATGAACATCATGATGACCTACAAAACAGAGCAAAGATGAAACCCTCCTGTCTTTGAAATAGGTTAGTCCTTATGCAAGATGTATGCAATGTTATGATGTCATGATGTCATGATAGTAAGCACACCACAAGTATCCACAAATAGCAAACATGGTAAAGGCACACAAGTCACACTGAGAGCCCTTAGATTTCAGGATGGCATGGAGCTTAGGTACTACCCTCTTTCAGTTCAGTTGGTTTAAACCTGTCCTAAAAATAGTAACCGGGTTCTAGAGGATCTCAATATCACTGACTACCCTCAATCGGTCATAATTCCAGTTTAGCAACCTTTTCTTGCAGCCGGAATCATCGCGAGAGTTTAGTCTCAATGAGTGTAGCATACTGCTACTGTTCTATGGCCAAGTTAGTCAATTTAAGGTTCTAAGGTTAGTTGGTGCTTAATGACCCCTTAGAAGACCCATATTCTCCTTGTTCCAACACAAGGGATATCGGTACAGACTAAAGTGCCACACCAACATAGCTACTGCTTCAACCGTGTCGGTCTATGCCGAACAGTTCCCTCACAATTTATTACTACTTACCTAAAGGGTATCCCCAGATCTGGGTTAGGATCTATAGAACTCCGATACAAGCCCACAAATTTAAAGCATACAAAGCATACAATTGAAAACACAATGATCTAATCCTAAGGTACACCTCACTTATGAAATGTCCCCAACAGAGTCGCCAGTTCTGTGATCGGTGGGAATAGAACTGACTGTTTTGGAATGCTGGTTCGCGTTTGCGTTTGTTTTTGCAAAATGTCGCGGTAAGCAAGAGTCGCCACCGTCTTTTATTTTATCCAACAAGGAAAGGACAAAAGCACATAAAAATTCCTTTTTTGAGATGTTTCTCGGGTTCGGGAGGTAGATTATAGAAAGGGAAGGTATTAGCACCCTTTCTATCCGTGGTTATCCACGGGCTCTTAGGTACTTGCTCATTGTGTTTTCAAAAGTTTGCTTTTCTTTGTGTTTGTGGGTTTGAAAAGAGTTTTTGTTTTGAAGAGAGTGTAAGTGCGAAAAGTTTTGTTTTGTTTTAAAAGAAGCAAGTACTTAAGAACCATCTACCTACTCGGAAAAGGAATTAAACTGTGCTATTGTCCTTTAGACAATGCTATCCCACTATTTATGAGTAGGTAACACCGTCGTTGGATTTTTTGGGTCAATTCGATTAAGGGACGTGTGGTCACTAAAGCAATGTTGGGACGCCTTAGCGGTAACCCTAATATCCTAGATCATTTTTCCGAGGCAACCGTTTCGAGGCAACTATGATCTTTGGACAAGAGAGAGACCTCTAAAACTTCCTATACTCAATGACCACGTTCGAGGCAACCAAGTGAGGTGTACCCTAAGAGTGGCATGTGCGAGTGTGTTATTTCGATTAATTTTATCTGTACATGTTATGGGCGAGCTATGTTGATTTTAAGTTCATACATTGGATCTTGTCATGCATTCCCTATTATCAGACATCTAACAGTTAATATTGTGCGAGAATTAAATTGCGGAAAATTAAATCTAAGCTATTACAAGGCGTCGGGTATTTACATCGCCAAAAACAAACCCTTTAATTTAAATTGCGGAAAGTAAAAGAAAGCGATAAGTA
Source organism: Vicia faba (assembly GCA_948472305.1). Classification (NCBI taxonomy): domain Eukaryota; kingdom Viridiplantae; phylum Streptophyta; class Magnoliopsida; order Fabales; family Fabaceae; genus Vicia; species Vicia faba. Next base: position 877,004,994 of record OX451738.1, read on the forward strand.
ATGTCCGAATTAAAAGTTATTACATACCGGAAGCAGTTACAATATTGGAAATATAGATCACGTGCGAAAAATTAAGACGACGCATTTTTTAGGGTTTTGACACTTTTTTGAAAGAAAGCATGTTTTTTTGTTATTTTGAATTTGAAAAAATTAAAACTAAGTTAATTAATTAATTAAATGAAAAAAAAATATATTTTTGGGTTTTTAATATTTAAGGAAATAAAATAAAAATGATTAAAATTATTAAAAACCTAATTCTACATTACTTTTAATTTATTGAAAAAAGGTTTAAATTATGCCTAATTAAAACTAAGTCAATTAAATTATTATTTAATTACAAAAATAAAATAATGAAAATATTTTTTTGTTTTCTGTCTTTTTATAAAAAAAAATTATTATTTTGGTTAGCTTTAAATGATAAAAACAAATAATAAAACAAATAAATAAGAAAAATATAAAAAGATAGAGATAACCCAATGGGGGTGTGGGCCTAAATCTGGGTGTATGTTCAGCAATTCTGTGGCCCACTCAAGCCAGCCTCGTTTGACTTTAGTCATCCCATGAGTGCCTGTTGACTAAAGGCCACGGTGGATATTCCATTTGAGCCATTGGATTTGATTTGCAGGCCATCTGGCATGTGGATCTTTGAGGAGCATGGTAGTCTTTATGCTTGAGGGTGTACTGGAATAACTGAAAGAAAATAATAATAAGCGTTTTGGTTGACCTGGGATTCGAACCCAGGTCCCAAGGGACAATTCAATAGTGCGTTACCAACCCAACTGACCTGCTTAGTTGTTAGGATAATACAAAACAAATATTATATTGAAAAACATTTAATATGCCTGGAAATTAAAAAAAATAGCGCGAGATTTGAAACCAGCCAATGGGAGGGAGACATCTGGTCGTCTTCTCTAACAGAACTCTGGTTTTCTTACCTGCAGATTTTTATCCGCAGGAAGATTCGTGGGATGCTTCAAAAATTCGTTCTAGGCCATAACAATACCATCCAAGAACATGGACGTGATCGCCTCTTCCTCCTGAGTTCAACTATGGCCATGATTCGTCCTAATTGTCCCTGCAAGACGAAACCCCAAATGGAAACCTCCAAAACCCTAGGTTCGGGTAGGGAGATATAGGCTACAAAAATCCAATTGAATGATGCAGAATGATTGGAAATTGAATGGCAAGCATGATTATACAAAAAATTTGGCAAGAGGATGCAAGAAAATGGTTTCACGATGTCCTGTTCAGGGCCATATTCAAGAACACTCACAGCGTTTTTCAGATGGTTTCAGGACTTGATTTTGGTCGCTTTAGCTCCACTGGATGTCAGGCAAGAAGGCTATGTGGAGATTTTGGATTGAATCGTCCTTTAACCAAGATTTTGATCTCCCACTTTTTCACATTTTTTTCAGTTTTTGTTTTTGCCCTTTCTGCAGTTCTTAGCCCGTGTTCTCTATATGCCTAGCTTATGTGTGTACAAGGGAATGAATTAGGTCAAGAGTTGGGCTTTCAATCCATGTGCATTCAAGGTTTGGGATTTGATATGATCACCATTGATAAAGTTTCCAAAATTGTACCAAATCTGATATTTTGTGCACAACAATTCTTGATACGAATTTGATTAGGTGTATCTTGGTAATGAAGAACTGTAATGATCAAAAAAATCTCATTCCATTAATTTTTGGATTTTATTTGAATTAATATTGATTTAAAATGAATTAAATCAATAAAAACCAAATAAAATAGAAAAATAAATGATTGGTCATGAAATTGAAGATAGGACACGTGTGTGGTGTGACAAGATCATATAAATTGGAAAAAAGGGGGCCCTTTTGTCAAAAATTGGAGTTTTGAGGATAGTTGACTTTTGGCAATTTTGGAAAAATGCCCAACTTCAACAATGCATAACTTCTTCAATTTTGAACTTTTGGAGGTGTTCTTTACCTTTTTAGAAACCTTGAGATGTTATTTAACCAACCCTTTTGGTCTCATCTAATTTTTATATTCCATGCTCAAGTTATAAGCTTTGGCAAGAAAACTGTTTTTGTTGACTTTCAAAAATGACCTATAATGTCCAAATTTTTAAATTTTTGTGAGAGAATTTATTGATCTTGGTGTGTGAATATTGATTGCAGGAAATTGCATCCTCTTAAAAATGAGCTTTGGATGGGTCATTTCTCATAAAGTATGAGAAAGTTATGCTTGGTCAAAGTTGAGTTGACTTTTCCTGCAAAACCCTAATTTAAGAACTTTTGAATCTTAATGAATCTTGAGCAATCCTTGATGAGTCATGATCAAACCTTGATCAAATGATGAATTATCCTTCAAAATTAGAATGTTGGCAAAAAAATCTTGAGGTTTGACTGTATTTAGGTCACAGTTGACTTTTGCCCTAGTATAGTGGATTTTTGGACTTCTTGAGCAATTGACTGACCAAACTTTCTCTGCAAGGCTTGAAATTTGACATGGATGAACTTGAGAACATATTAGGACATTGTGGAGAATTTGAGACCATTTGGATGTGATGACCTTGATGCAACACAAAACCCTAATTTTGAATTGACTGCCTTAGGAGGTGATTTGACTGTCCAACTCTTGAGCCATCTTGAACAACTTGGGGATGATTCTTGACATGTCTTGAGAAATATGGGAAGGCAAATTTTGGGGTACAACACTTACAAATCCATATTATGTGCTGCTAAAACTGCTAACCAACATACCTATTTGAATTTACTTAAAGAGCAAGTCAGCGCCTAGCTTATGATGGTGGTGCCCCTTGACCTCTCAAGCTACTAAACCTTTGCCTATAAATTAGAATTTATTGGCAACTGTAAAAAGGTGGAAATTTTTAGAAAGAAAAAAGCCTTGAACCCCTGTGTTGTACCCCAATATTTGCCCTCCCATATTCTTCAAGAATTGCAAAGTCAAAGCTTCAAAATTCCCCAAGGGTTGCACAGTGTAAGAGCCTCCTAAACAGTCAAAATTAGGGTTTTGGTTCTGATCAAGAAAATGAAGTTTCCAAGGGTCCAATCAAGTCCCACATGCCTATAAATATGGTCAAGCATCCTCATACAAAGTTTCAAGGCTTACAGCACAAAATTGCACAGTCAAAAACCCTAATTGCACTACAGTCAACTGTAGGGGCAAAATGGTCATTTGGCAGTCAAAAGTTCAAATTTTTGGTCAACATCTCATTTTGAAGCCACAAACATCATTTGATCAATGCTTGATCATGATTCTCAAAGCTTGGCTCAAAAGTCATCAAGATGCAAAAGTTTCCTTATTTGGACAGTTGAAAAAGTCAACTGTAAATTGACCAGGGCATAACTTTCACATGGATTATCAGAAAAATTCCATCCAAAGCTCATTTTGAAGAGAAAGACATTTCCTACAACTCCTCTTCATACTTCAAGTCCAAGAAATGCTCTCATAAAAAGTTATCAATTTCAACATTATAGGTCATTTTCAAAAGTCAACAAAAAGGGACTTTAGGTCAAAGGCCATAACTTGAGATTGGTAAATCAAAATGACATGGTACCAAAGACATTGGTTAGAGGACTCAAAGACCTTTCTCAAATGTCCAAGAACATGAGCAAAGCTTAAAAATTGAGCAAGTTATGCCTTGTGGAAGTTGGGAAATTTTTGGATATTTTGAAAAGTCAACATTGCTTCAAATGACCTAAAATTGCTAATGGGCCTCTTTTTCTTCCACAATTCATTATCCAAGGCATGTGCACGACCACTTGGCCCAAAGGGAAGTTTTTCTTCATTTTTTATTTATTTATTTGGATTTTTATTATTAATAATTCATTTAAATTAATTTAAATACATGAAAAATGTTAAACCTAATGTTTCAAATCTTTTTATGCATGATATATACTCAATAATTCGTGCATGATCAAATATAGAAGGAATTTAAGTTAATTGGCCATGATTTGTACCAAATAGGCATGAAAAATATTTGAAAAGATCTTGGAAAATCAAATCTTGCAAATCATGAATGCAAAGGTTTTTGGGTGATTTCTTTAACCCTAATCATTCACATGTACATATAGATGCTAAACCTAATCCTAAAAGAGGGGAAGCTGTGCATAAACTCCAGAATCAAACTCACACTTTTGGCCAAAAAATTTCAAAACTGAAAACAAGGTTAGAGGTTGATTCAAGCAAAGAGGCTTATTCCATCACCTTCCTGAGGCTTCAAGGAAGATTCCCAAATCAAAACCAACTATTCTAACACCAAGAAACGTAAGATTGATCGCACCCTGTACAGGAAAAATTTCATGTTCTTGCATCACGAATCATATACTTTTAGCAGTTTTTAACATTTGAGTTGTGTTCATTATTCAATTCTGAAGCTAACTGTGTGGTTTGATTTTGCTTTCGTGCCCCATATGAGGATTCACCATTAAAGACATCTAGGTTTTCCAAGCTTTCAATTTAGGCGTTTTTTCATGCTGTAAAATTAGGGAATCACAATACCATGGTTAAAACCAGCGCGATTGGACGAAGAGAACGAGACCCTCGCGCCTAATTTATGAGGCCCCAGGGGCTAATCGCTATTTTTCAATAGGGTATCTATGGGGACGTTTAAAAAACCGTTGCTGATGGTATTTTGTTTCAGGAAAAAAATAAAGCCATGAAGAAGATGACTCGGTGGCAAGCTATGAATGGTTGATTCAAATTTCACGCGAAAAGCGCCCCACTAACGTTTGCTTATTTTATATTGTTTGTTAGTTATCATATATACAAAACGCGTTGAGTGCTTCAGTGGCAAGGCTTGTTAGTGGGAATCTCTAGGACCTGGGTTCGAGCCCCAGGTCCTCACCCTTTCCATATTATTTTTTCACTAACATTCCTATGCAGTTCAAGCCTTGAAGACCACCATGCATCCCTTGATCCAGATTGCCACGCGCCCACAGAGATTGATCCAGTGGCTCTGATCAGAGGAGCACCATGATCGTTGGTCAACACACCTGCACGCTGGCACAAAAGTCAACCAGGCTTTGCAAAAGATGGGCCCAAATTGCTATAATTCACCTCCTATTTGGGGACAAAACCCCCCAAGGTTTGCAAATCTCTCTTATATTTTTTTCTTTTTATTCTTTCAATTATTATTTTTTAATTAATTCTGTTAATTCAATTATTTTCATAAAAAATATATAAAAACATAAAAAAACAATCCAAAAATCAGAAAAGACTAAAATTGAATATATTTATTTAATTAGTATTTTTGTAAATAAAATTCATAATTAACTTAGTTTTCTTCTAATTTAGATTTAAATCTTAACATTTTCTTAAATAATTTAAAATTGGTAGAATTAGTTTTAATTAATTTTTATCCTTTTTTTCTTTTCACTAATAATTAACTATTTATTTTTATGAATTAAATCGCATTAATTAATTAGGGTTAATTTTAGGTTAAACTTTAACATGTTTTCATAATAAAATAAAAGTTGTAGAATTAGGTTTAAGTGCATTAAATTCTCATAAATACAAAAAAACTAAAAAATAATTTCTTTTTCTTTTTAATTTTAATTAATTTAATCATTTAATTTAATTTTGCAAAAAGGGTCAAACACCCTCGTTCTTAATTCTTATTTAATTCGCGTGTTTATTTCTTTTTCGTATAATTTTCATGTACCTCTCCCAAAGCCGTGTAATTAATTTCTTGCACTTTACTTTTCATTATTCCTTTATTTTTCTGTCAAATCGGGTTCTGGAAATTTTGGCGATGTGGACCCGCGCCTTTTGTAATAGCTTAGAACTTTACTTTTCTCGCAATATTTTTAACTGTTAATCAATGCATGCAAGAATGAATGGACAAAAAAATAAAAACAAACGCATAGATCACCTTTGACATGAACAAGACAAAAATATCTGAAAAGACACACAAATCACACACCACCCCTAGGGTACGCCTCACTGTTGCCTTGCCTCGAAAGGTGATCGTCGAGTAGAGGACGTTTTAGTAAGTCCTCATGATCCAGGAACCTGGCATGAGGGTAGCTTCTAAGGTGTCTTCCCATTGCTCTGGTGATCACCATGTCCCGAACCTCGAATTGACCCGAACACCTCCAACGGTGGTGCTACCTACCTCTCAATGGTGGGATGGCACTACTTTAAAGGACATTTACACAGACGAATTCCTTAGGGTAGGTAGACGACTCTTGATACTTGCTCTAATTTCAAAACAAATCAAAAAAATACTTTTCACGCCGACACCTTTTCAAAAAGCTTTCGAAAGCAATTTTTCAAACACTCTTGAGGACCGATACAAGAGTCGAACTGGAATTTTCAAAGAAACTTTTTTAAACCCACAGTTGAAAAGAAAACAAACCATTTTTGAAAACACAAGAGAGCAAGTATCTAAGAGCCCATGGATAACCATGGATAGAAAGGGTGCTAACACCTTCCCTTTCTATAATCTACCTCCCGAACCGAGAGCAATCTCTATAAGGAATTTTTCTGTGCTTTTGTCCTTTCCATTTGGAGAAAATAAAAGACGGTGGCGACTCTTGCTTCCGCGACATTTCGCGAACCAGCGTTAAACAGTCAGTTCCAGATCCACCGATCACAGAACTGGCGACTCTGCTGGGGACTCTTATAAAGTGAGGTGTACCTTAGGATAGCTCATACTTGTGTTTTCAATTGCTGTGTTTGCTTGCTTTATTATTGTGGGCTGCATCGGAGTTACATAGATCCTAACCCGGATCTGGGGATATCCTGTTAGGTAGCATAAGTTGTGAGGGACCTGTCCGGCGTAGATCGACACGGGTGAAACAGTGGATACGTTGGTGTGACACCTTGGTCTGTACCGATATCCCTTGTGTTGCAACGAGGAGAATATGGGTCTTTTGAGGAGTCATTAAGCACCAACCGACCATAGAACCTTAAATGACACAACTTGGCCATTAGAACAGTAGCAGTATGCTACGCCCATTGAGGCTAAACTCTCGTGATGGTTCTGGCCACAAGAAAAGATTGCGATGCTGGAGTTATGGCCGATTAAGGGTAGTCAATGATATTGGGATCCTCTAAGAACCTGGTTACTTTGATAGGACAGGTATGAACCAACAAACTGAAAGAGGGTAGTACCTAGACCTCATGCTGGCCTAAACTTTAGGGGCTTGCCTTGTGTGACTTGTGTGCCTTACCATGTTTGCCTTTGTATCTATTTGTGGTGTGCTTTATCATAACATCATAACATCATGAGCATTGCATGCATCCTGCATAAGGACTGACCATTTCAAAGACAAGAGGGTTTCACCTTTGCTCTGTTTTGTAGGACATCATGATGCTTGTGCGAAGGAATACTATCCAGTTCAAATTTGTTCGTTCACCTGAGTTGCTTGATGAGTTGGTTAGCAGAATTCCAAATACCACTTCCTTCATTCAGAGACATGGTTCTCTTCTCAGTTTAGTCACTGCAAAGCGGGATCAACAGTTGATGAGTGTTCTGACCCAGTTCTATGACCCCCTGTACCAGTGCTTCACCTTTCAAGACTTCCAGCTGGTCCCTACCCTTGAAGGGTTCTCTGATTTGCTTGGTATCCCTATCTTGGATCAGACTCCCTTTACTGGTTGGGAAAAGACCCTCAGGCTTGAGGATGTTGCTGCAGCTCTTCCCTTGACACATCAAGAGGTAATGGACAACTGGGTGACTAGAAGCGGAGTTAAGGGTTTCTTGGCCAAGTTTCTGGTTGGTAAAGCTAACAGTTTCTAGAATGACCTGGATTTTAGGGCATATGAAGACATTTTGGCTCTCCTAATCTATGGGTTAGTCTTGTTTCCTAACCCTGATAACTTCATTAATGTCACTGCCATAAGGATCTTTATGTCCCAGAATCCTGTGCCCACTCTCTTGGGTGACATCTTGCAACAACTTCATGCTCGTACTTCCCGAAGACGAGGAACCCTATGGTGTTGTATCCCTTTGTTGGTGAGGTGGTTTATTTCGCACCTCCCCAAGTTCGTACTGAAGAACCAAGAAGGAAGAGTTTGGGCTCATAGGTTAATGTCTCTCACCGACAAAGACATCATTTGGACTTGCAGAGGTTTGGATGAGATAGCTGTCATTGATCGATGCGGGGAATACCCTAATGTTCCTCTGATTGGTACCCAAGGAGGGATCTCTTACAATCCATGTCTAGCGCTCCGTCAGTTTGGAAGAGCAAGAAGAGCAGACCCTCATGAGATGTTGGTGCCTCACATCAGTTTTGGGTTTCAGGTGGATAGTGACGAGCTGCGTCGTAGGTTCATCAAGGCTTGGGACAAAGTTCATAAAGCTGACCCACAAGAGTTGGGGCCAAAAACTTCTTTACCTATGGAAGCCTACTACAAATGGGTTCGCATCCGTGCTCAGATGTTAGGTATGTCGTATGAAGCCGTCAGACCCGTCATGCTTGAGTGTCCTGACAAAGATGGTGTTCCTCCAACTGTCCTTCCTCCTCAGATACCTACTGATTATGAGACATTGAAGAGATCTTGGTCGCAACTGCGAGAAGAGCGGGATTCTTACCGGGAAAAGTTCAACGAGCAGGAATTAAAGATCCAGAAGCTGACAAAGCAGTTGGAGAATGAGAGAGCTCTGAATGCCTACATCCGTACTGAGAAGAGGAGACCATGGGATCAATAAGGAGCTCCAGATGTTCTTTTACAGTTTTATTTCCCTTTTCAGTATTTCCTTTCATGTAACGCCTAAGGGCAACCTGTTGAATAATTTAAGTTTCAAAGTTGAATCTAATGAAGTGTGTTCCTTGTTGTTTACAAAGTTGATTCTCGATTGTCTTTGAAAACATAAATCATACGCATTCCATTCATCATGTGCATAGCAGGTTTTCCTCTTTTCAGGTAGCTTACCGTTCTTCGCTGTTTATTTCAGCATCATGAATCCTGACTCGTCCTCAACTGAGATGTCCATCAAAGCTCTTCAGGAGCAGAATGCGCAATTTTAGGAACTAATCATGGGCTTGGCTCAGGGCCAAGAAGAGCTGAAGGCTCTGCTCCTGAAGAAGGAAAAGAAGAAGAAGAGAAGAACTGTTCTGTTCAACTCGGGCCGAAGGTTTGGCAATACTCTGCAAAATGAAGAGGCTGGTTCTTCCATTGGCAAGGGTACTCCTCAAGCAGAAAAAGGTCCTAGTCCAGTAGTCTCCGACAACGAGACTGATCTTGATGAAGAGCAATATCCTCCTGCAGAAGACAGATACAAGCAGTTGGAAGACAGGTTGAATGCTATGGAGATCCAACAGGTACCTGGGCTGGATTTTGGAGATTTGGGTTTGTCTACTGGTGTAGTCATTCCTCGTAAATTCAAGGCACCATCTTTCACTAAGTACGACGGGGCGTCTTGTCCCAAGCTACATCTCAGGTCCTATGTTCGGAAGATTCAACCGTACTCAGCGGATAAGAATTTGTGGATCCACTTCTTCCAGGAGAGTCTTTCAGGGACTCATCTCGAATGGTTCTATCAGCTGGATGGGACCAAGGTTCGTAACTGGGAGGAGTTGGCTACTGCTTTCTATAAGCAGTATCAGTATAATGCCGACCTTGCCCCTACACGTACCCAACTCCAGGGTATGTCGTTAGGTTCAAGTGAAGGTTTTAAAGAGTACGCTCAGAAGTGGAGGGATCTGGCTGGCAGGGTGCAGCCTCCGTTGACTGATCGGGAGTTGGTAGACATGTTCTTGGGGATCCTATCTGGGCCATTTTTCAACCATCTTATCGGGAATTCGTCTGCAGGGTTCACTGATCTGATTCTGACTGGAGAGAGAATTGAGGCTGGGTTGAAGTCTGGAAAGATTCCGAAGGGTGCATCGTCTAGTTCAGAGAAGAAACCCTTCAAGAAGGAGGCTAGTGTTGTATATGGCTCCAGGAGACAAGAGAAATCTGAGCGCCGCCAATCTGTCAGTGCGGTAATGATTGCTAAGCCTGCTGCCGCTCCTCGGCCAACCAATCCTCAAAGGGCTGAAAGACCCCGGAGAGAGTTTACCCATTTGAGCATGACCTTATCCCAAATCTTGCCGCAGTTACTATCCACTAATCTAGTGACTGTCAGAGAAGCACCCAAAGGTGTAAACACTGCCTCTCCGAAATACAATCCAAATGCCCGTTGTGCGTACCATTCTGATAGCCCGGGGCATTCCACTGATGACTGTTGGGCCTTAAGGAGCAAGCTGCAGGACCTTATTGACGCCAAGGAGGTACAGTTTGAGGCATCTGAGAAGCCTAATGTAGTGACAGCTCCCCTGCCTGCTCATGGAGTGAATGCTATTGGGGACGAAGACGAAGTGGATGAAGCTGAGTTTGATAGCTGGATTTACCCGGCAACCGACAGTGGACCTAACAATTGGAGTGCAAAGGACAATCTGCCTGTTTCTCTTGTTACTAAGTAATGAATTCCTATGTTTTTGGTATCTGTAATAAACAATAAATAAACTCTATGGCCCGGTGTCTTACCCGAGGCACCGTGGTTTTATTTGTGAGGGCATATAAATTGTCATTTCATATATCATAAATGAAAATCTTGGACGTTTTCTCGCATTGCAAATCTTATGCTCCTTTTCTGTCTTTCTTTCCTTTACATATATTTCAAAACAGCTGTATTTACACACACACTCACTCATACAGGTTTCAATCCACTCTGGATCTCACTGATAACGACTCTGCTACTGCCGGTTATGACTTCGAAAATCCGATCAACTTAGCCGAAGACGAAGGTGAAGATGATTGCGAAGTGCCTGGCGAGCTTGCAAGACTGTTACTTCAGGAAGAGAGGGCAATTCAGCCACATGAAGAGCCAGTGGAAATAATAAACTTGGGTACTGAAGCAGACACAAAAGAGGTAAAGATTGGTGCCAACCTAGAGCTCAGCGTGAAGCAACGGTTGACTAAGATGCTACATGATTATATGGAGATCTTTGCCTGGTCCTACGAAGACATGCTCGGGTTAGATACAGATATTGTGGTCCATCACTTGCCTACTAAGGAAGACTGCCCTCCGGTTAAGCAAAAGGTCCGCCGTATGCGTCCAGAGATGTCTGAGAAGATCAAAGCCGAGGTAAGGAAACAATTTGATGCTGGGTTCCTTGCAGTGACTTCTTACCCGCAGTGGGTTGCTAATGTGGTGCCGGTACCAAAGAAAGACGGTAAGGTCAGAATGTGTGTTGATTACAGGGATCTGAACAAGGCCAGCCCCAAAGATGACTTCCCCTACCTCACATTGACGTCCTTGTTGACAATACTGCTCAGCATAAGGTGTTCTCTTTCATGGATGGCTTTTCAGGTTACAATCAGATCAAGATGGCACCTGAAGACATGGAAAAGACTACATTTGTTACTCAGTGGGGCACCTTCTGCTACAAGGTCATGCCTTTTGGACTGAAGAACGCTGGGGCAACCTACCAACGGGCCATGGTTGCTTTATTTCATGACATGATCCATCATGAGATAGAAGTATATGTGAACGACATGATCGCAAGATCCCAGACTGAGGAAGAGCACCTAGATCATCTGCAGAAGTTGTTTGACCGGTTGAAACTGTACAAACTGAGGTTGAACCCGAACAAGTGCACCTTCGGGGTAAGATCGGGAAAGTTGCTAGGCTTCGTGGTAAGTGATAAGGGCATTCAAGTGGACCCTGCCAAGGTTAAAGCTATTCAAGAGATGCCAGTTCCTAGGACAGAGAAAGAGGTCAGAGGCTTTTTAGGACGCCTGAATTACATCGCTCGGTTCATCTCGCACCTAACTGCTACCTGTGAGCCAATCTTCAAGCTGCTGAAGAAAGATCAGGTAGTACGTTGGAATGATGAATGTCAGGCTGCTTTTGACAGAATCAAAGAGTATCTCCAAGAACCACATATCCTTATAGCCACCGATTGAAGGGAGACCTCTGATACTATACCTGACAGTACTTGACAACTCAATCGGGTGTGTGCTGGGGCAGCATGACGAGTCTGGCCGAAAAGAGCATGCCATTTATTACCTTAGCAAAAAGTTTACCGACTGTGAGACCCGATACTCACTGCTTGAGAAAACTTGCTGCGCTTTGGTATGGGCTGCTCGCCAGCTGAGACAGTATATGCTGACTCACACTACCTTGTTGATCTCAAAGATGGATCCTATAAAGTACATATTCGAAAAGCCTGCTCTGTCTGGGAGAATAGCAAGATGGCAGATGATCTTGACGGAATACGACCTTCAGTACACGACCCAGAAAGCCATCAAGGGAAGTATATTGGCAGACCACTTGGCACATCAGGCAGTCGATGATTATCAATCAATGAACTTTGAGTTTCCAGACGAAAGCATCATGATTGTGACTGATTGTGAAGTACCTGGACCGGATGAAGAACCTGAGGAAGGATCCCGATGGTCTATGCACTTTGACGGAGCCTCCAATGCTTTGGGTAACGGTATCGGCGCCATAATCATATCCCCCCAAGGCACTCATACTCCGCTCACTGCCCGACTATGTTTCAACTGTACCAACAACATGGCGGAGTATGAGGCGTGCATCATGGGTCTTCAAGCTGCGATCGACCTAAGGATCAAGTTTCTGAGTGTCTTCGGAGATTCCGCTCTCGTGATCAATCAGATCAAAGGAGAGTGGGATACGAAACATCCGAATCTTATCCCTTACAGAGAATGTGTGTTGACCTTGATCTCCCACTTCACGAAGATAACCTTTGAACACTTTCCAAGAGAAGAGAATCAGCTGGCGGACGCGTTAGCTACAATGTCTTCTATATTCAAAGTTAAATGGGATAATGAGGCTCCCCGGATCATCATCTGGAAACTGGACGAACCGACATACTGTTGCGATCTCGAGACTGAATTGGTGACTGAGAAGCCTTGGTACCATGAGGTGAAGAGATACTTGGAAGCTCAGGAATACCCTGAAGGTGCATCTATCAACGATAAGAAGTTCCTGAGAAGGTTCGCAACAAAATTCTTCCTTAGCAACGGTATCTTGTACAAGCAAAACCATGATTCAACCTTACTGCGTTGTGTGGATAAGACTGAAGCAGAAAGGATCATGGAAGAGCTACATGAAGGGACCTTTGGTACACATTCCAGCGGACATACAATGGCAAAGAAGATCCTTCGGGCAGGGTATTACTGGTCCACAATGGAAGCTGACTGCTACCAACATTCCAGGACATGCCATAAGTGCCAGATTTATGCAGACAAGGTGCATGTTCCTCCAGTTCCTTTGAATGTTCTGACTGCGCCTTGGCCGTTTGCAATGTGGGGAATATACATGATCGGTGAGATTAAACCTACAGCATCTAATGGGCATTGCTTCATCCTAGTGGCGATTGATTATTTTACAAAGTGGGTCGAAGCAGCATCCTACGCTACGGTAACCAAGACTGTTGTGGCACGGTTCATTCGGCATAATCTGATCTGTCGGTAGGGCGTCCCAGAGAGGATCATTACAGACAACGGTACCAATCTGAATAACAAGATGATCACTGAGCTCTGCGAGCAGTTCAAAATACAGCACCACAATTCTTCTCCTTACAGACCGAAGATGAATGGGGCTGTAGAAGCAGCAAATAAAAACATTAAGAAAATCGTGCAGAAGATGACAGTGACTTATAAAGATTGGCACGAGATGTTACCGTTCGCTCTACATGGGTACCGTACCTCAGCTAGGACGTCAACCGGGGCAACTCCTTTCTCTCTGGTTTATGGTATGGAGGCAGTCTTACCGATCGAAGTGCAAATACCCTCTCTCCGGATAATGAAGGATGCAGATCTAAGTGAAGATGATTGGATTCAGACACGACTTGATCAACTAAACCTTATTGATGAAAAGAGACTTGCTGCTATCTGTCATGGTCAGACATACCAAAAACGGATGATCAGGGCATTTAACAAAAAGGTCAGACCACAAGAGTATCAAGTTTGGGATCTGGTAATCAAGCGAATCATCCTTCCTCAGAGTGATCCAAGGGGCAAATGGACCCCTACGTACGAAGGGCCATTTGTGGTTAAACATGTGTTCTCAGGAGGAGCCATGATTCTAACCAATATGGATGGTGACGACCTTCCTCACCCCGCCAATGCAGACATAGTAAAAAGATACTACGCATGAAAAAAAGACCCGCTAGGCTGACATGCCTAGGCAAAAATTAGGGCTTCCCGACGAACCAAAAGGGTTCGGGCAAAATGAAGGGATGAAATGAAAAAAATCTGTACACCCGGCAAGTCGAAAACCTGAAAAGGCGGCTTGGGCAAAAATGGGTATCCCGGTGGACTGAAAACCCGAAAGGGCGGTCCAGGCAAAAATTAGGGATAAAAGCGTAATACTATGTCTCATTGGATCACTTTGCATCCAGAATCCGGTATCTACATCAAGTTCAGACGGCATCGATCAGTCAGCTTCATCTTCGTTTAGGTCATCAAGTGATGAGACGCTCGGAGTTATAAAGGCAATAGCAGAGTTGAAACCCAGTGGGATCGTTCATTTCACACAGCTGTTTTATTTTCTCTTGTACAAAATATGTATAAACTCTTTTGCTCGACGACGTTCTCTTACTAGGACGTCAGCCTCTTGTACATAAACGCCTATTTACAGGCCATTCAAAAATCAATACAAATATACTTTTCAGTTAAAAATTGCCAATTGTTTTCCTTTTTCTGTTTTGTTTTACGAAGAACGTCCAAGGTTCAATTTGTGATATATGCATTGACAATAATTTTCTAACTCATGAATATTTGCATACGAAACAAAGGATTAATTGCAGGTAACATTAGAAACAGGGGCAATAAAGAGTTGTCTAAGCAATCCAATTGTTCCATCCTCCAAGGTACCAAGGTAGGTTCCGCTAAAGAACATAACCGGTATATCCTAATTCCCCAGAGAGTAAGCAGTCAGTACACTCTCTCCAAGCTATATTATCAAACCTTAAAGAAGTTGGGTATCCTCCAGCAGATCCCAACATTCCCCGACAGCATATACATACGTTCCTAACAAGCATCCACGACAGTCTTGATTTAAGATCGTTCCCCGGCATATCAAACATTCAATGGAGTTACTTCCCCAGCATATCAAAACTTCCCCAAGAGAGTCCAATCTAGTTCCCCAGGAAAGTTGGAATCCATCTCCCCAAGCAGTAAGCTTATCCCCTGTAGATTCTGGAAGCTTATCCTCGCAGAGCACGAACGCGTCGCCCGGCTTTATTCAAAGAGTTATTTCCTTACCGGGATATAACTAGGTTATCCTCAGCCAAAATCCACGGAAAGGACGTCGTCAACACAGTTCTTTCTTATCCCCAGCGAAGGCTACTAACACTTCCAACTCAACAATGGTATCCAGCAAGTTATCATCAACAACTCAGCAAAGTACCTCTCTCCCCACAGAGTGTTGCTTCCCAGCAAGATCGTCAGAGCACTTTTCTCCCCGCAGATTTATTCCATTCGCCAAGTTTATTCCCCAACGGAGTCATCTTCTCCTACCGGTATTCTTGCAATCATCATCCCCAGCGGAAGCAAAGATCTATTCTTCAACATCAGCCCAGGATATGACGTCCCGGCACCCGTCAAGGATTTATTTTCCTAGACGAAAAATACATTCATAAACATCACATACATCATTATAGCATGCATAGACGCATCATATCTTACAAATCTCATTTATGTTGAGAACATCATTGCTTGGTCCATATCATGCATTGCATATGACTGACCTTTACCTTTCAGGAAAGATTCAGTTAAATTCTCAATCATATTTCAAGACTCTAAGACCTTATCTGGTTCAGTTAAATCGACTCCAAAGATTTCTATGGTTATTATCCAGTCAAAGGCCTTCTCTGGTTCGGTCAGATCGACTCCAAAGATCTCCCTGTTTCTTATCCAGTTGAAGACATTCAAGACCTAGACCGGTTCAGTTAATCGACTCCAAAGATTTCTTATCCAGTCCAAGGCCTTCTCTAGTCCAGTTAAATCGACCCCAAACATATTTTTCTGATGAAGACTCAGTAGAAGTTATCTAAGGTTTTCTCAATAATTGCTATGGAGATTATAATTGCCTATGGTTCTCTCCCCGATACTGCGGAGACGATAATTCCATCTAAGGTTTTCTCAATGATTGCTTTTGAGTTGTAATCGCCTATGGTTCTCTCCCCGATACTGCGGAGACGATAATTCCATCCAAGGTTCTCTCAATGTTTGCTGTTGAGGTGGTAATCGCCTATGGTTCTCTCCCCGATACTGCGAAGGTGATAATTCCATCCAAGGTTTTCTCAATAATTTCTATTGAGATTGTAATTGCCTATGGTTCTCTCCCCGATACTGCGGAGACGATAATTCCATCTAAGGTTTTCTCAATGATTGCTTTTGAGTTGTAATCGCCTATGGTTCTCTCCCCGATACTGCGGAGATGATAATTCCATCCAAGGTTTTCCCAATAATTGCTATTGAGGTCGTAATCGCCTATGGTTCTCTCCCCGATACTGCGGAGACGATAATTCCCACCAAGATTTTCTCAACGATTGCTGTTGAGGTTAAAGTCATCCAAGATTCTCTCACCGTTCCTGTTGAGGTAGTAACCATCCCTGGTTCATTCATCACCATTTGAAGCTCCAGATTTAGCTCCTGTAACCAGTCAGGACATATCTATACAAAGCATCTGAAGACCAGCTCCTGCAACATGTCAGGTACTCATTTTTCTTATGCAGGTACGCAAGTTCTCGCTAAGGAATCTCTTATGCGATTGACACCCAGATGGCATCTATAAGCCCATCCACCTTCCATCATCTCTTAGCATGGAATCTATAAGCCCATCATCCTATCCATCAATCTCTAAATGGCATCTATAAGCCCATTCCACCATCACACTGCTACTATGTGAGCGCAAATTTCTGGGCACTCTAGTGTTCAATCATCTTCCACCTTCGGATTACGAAAGGCACGTCAGCCAATCTGCATCCTCAGGTCTAAGAAGATTGAACAGGGGCAACTGTTGTACCCCAAAATTTGCCCTCCCATATTCTTCAAGAATTGCAAAGTCAAAGCTTCAAAATTCCCCAAGGGCTGCACAGTGTAAGAGCCTCCTAAACAGTCAAAATTAGGGTTTTGGTTCTGGTCAAGAAAATGAAGTTTCCAAGGGTCCAATCAAGTCCCACATGCCTATAAATATGGTCAAGCATCCTCATACAAAGTTTCAAGGCTTACAGCACAAAATTGCACAGTCAAAAACCCTAATTGCACTACAGTCAACTGTAGGGGCAAAATGGTCATTTGGCAGTCAAAAGTTCAAATTTTTGGTCAACATCTCATTTTGAAGCCACAAACATCATTTGATCAATGCTTGATCATGATTCTCAAAGCTTGGCTCAAAAGTCATCAAGATGCAAAAGTTTCCTTATTTGGACAGTTGAAAAAGTCAACTGTAAATTGACCAGGGCATAACTTTCACATGGATTATCAGAAAAATTCCATCCAAATCTCATTTTGAAGAGAAAGACATTTCCTACAACTCCTCTTCATACTTCAAGTCCAAGAAATGCTCTCATAAAAAGTTATCAATTTCAACATTATAGGTCATTTTCAAAAGTCAACAAAAAGGGACTTTAAGTCAAAGGCCATAACTTGAGATTGGTAAATCAAAATGACATGGGACAAAAGACATTGGTTAGAGGACTCAAAGTCATTTCTAAAATGTCCAAGAACATGAGCAAAGCTTAAAAATTGATCAAGTTATGCCTTGTGGAAGTTGGGAAATTTTTGGATATTTTGAAAAGTCAACATTGCTTCAAATGACCTAAAATTGCTAATGGGCCTCTTTTTCTTCCACAATTCATTATCCAAGGCATGTACACGACCACTTGGCCCAAAGGGAAGTTTTTCTTCATTTTTTATTTATTTATTTGGATTTTTATTATTAATAATTCATTTAAATTAATTTAAATACATGAAAAATGTTAAACCTAATGTTTCAAATCTTTTTATGCATGATATATACTCAATAATTCGTGCATGATCAGATATAGAAGGAATTTAAGTTAATTGGCCATGATTTGTACCAAATAGGCATGAAAAATATTTGAAAAGATCTTGGAAAATCAAATCTTGCAAATCATGAATGCAAAGGTTTTTGGGTGATTTCTTTAACCCTAATCATTCACAGGTACATATAGATGCTAAACCTAATCCTAAAAGAGGGGAAGCTGCGCATAAACTCCAGAATCAAACTCACACTTTTGGCCAAAAAATTTCAAAACTAAAAACAAGGTTAGAGGTTGATTCAAGCAAAGAGGCTTATTCCATCACCTTCCTGAGGCTTTAAGGAAGATTCCCAAATCAAAACCAACTATTCTAACACCAAGAAACGTAAGATTGATCGCACCCTGTACAGGAAAAATTTCATGTTCTTGCATCACGAATCATATACTTTTAGCAGTTTTTAACATTTGAGTTGTGTTCATTATTCAATTCTGAAGCTAACTGTGTGGTTTGATTTTGCTTTCGTGCCCCATATGAGGATTCACCATTAAAGACATCTAGGTTTTCCAAGCTTTCAATTTAGGCATTTTTTCATGCTGTAAAATTAGGGAATCACAATACCATGGTTAAAACCAGCGCGATTGGACGAAGAGAACGAGACCCTCGCGCCTAATTTATGAGGCCCCAGGGGCTAATCGCTATTTTTCAATAGGGTATCTATGGGGACGTTTAAAAAACCGTTGCTGATGGTATTTTGTTTCAGGAAAAAAATAAAGCCATGAAGAAGATGACTCGGTGGCAAGCTATGAATGGTTGATTCAAATTTCGCGCGAAAAGCGCCCCACTAACGTTTGCTTATTTTATATTTTTTGTTAGTTATCATATATACAAAACGCGTTGAGTGCTTCAGTGGCAAGGCTTGTTAGTGGGAATCTCTAGGACCTGGGTTCGAGCCCCAGGTCCTCACCCTTTCCATATTATTTTTTCACTAACATTCCTATGCAGTTCAAGCCTTGAAGACCACCATGCATCCCTTGATCCAGATTACCACGCACCCACAGAGATTGATCTAGTGGCTCTGATCAGAGGAGCACCATGATCGTTGGTCAACACACCTGCACGCTGGCACAAAAGTCAACCAGGCTTTGCAAAAGATGGGCCCAAATTGCTATAATTCACCTCCTATTTGGGGACAGAACCCCCCAAGGTTTGCAAATCTCTCTTATATTTTTTTCTTTTTATTCTTTCAATTATTATTTTTTAATTAATTCTGTTAATTCAATTATTTTCATAAAAAATATATAAAAACATAAAAAAACAATCCAAAAATCAGAAAAGACTAAAATTGAATATATTTATTTAATTAGTATTTTTGTAAATAAAATTCATAATTAACTTAGTTTTCTTCTAATTTAGATTTAAATCTTAACATTTTCTTAAATAATTTAAAATTGGTAGAATTAGTTTTAATTAATTTTTATCCTTTTTTTCTTTTCACTAATAATTAACTATTTATTTTTATGAATTAAATCGCATTAATTAATTAGGGTTAATTTTAGGTTAAACTTTAACATGTTTTCATAATAAAATAAAAGTTGTAGAATTAGGTTTAAGTGCATTAAATTCTCATAAATACAAAAAAACTAAAAAATAATTTCTTTTTCTTTTTAATTTTAATTAATTTAATCATTTAATTTAATTTTGCAAAAAGGGTCCAACACCCTCGTTCTTAATTCTTATTTAATTCGCGTGTTTATTTCTTTTTCGTATAATTTTCATGTACCTCTCCCAAAGCCGTGTAATTAATTTCTTGCACTTTACTTTTCATTATTCCTTTATTTTTCTGTCAAATCGGGTTCTGGAAATTTTGGCGATGTGGACCCGCGCCTTTTGTAATAGCTTAGAACTTTACTTTTCTCGCAATATTTTTAACTGTTAATCAATGCATGCAAGAATGAATGGACAAAAAAATAAAAACAAACGCATAGATCACCTTTGACATGAACAAGACAAAAATATCTGAAAAGACACACAAATCACACACCACCCCTAGGGTACGCCTCACTGTTGCCTTGCCTCGAAAGGTGATCGTCGAGTAGAGGACGTTTTAGTAAGTCCTCATGATCCAGGAACCTGGCATGAGGGTAGCTTCTAAGGTGTCTTCCCATTGCTCTGATGATCACCATGTCCCGAACCTCGAATTTACCCGAACACCTCCAACGGTGGTGCTACCTACCTCTCAATGGTGGGATGGCACTACTTTAAAGGACATTTACACAGACGAATTCCTTAGGGTAGGTAGACGACTCTTGATACTTACTCTAATTTCAAAACAAATCAAAAAAATACTTTTCACGCCGACACCTTTTCAAAAAGCTTTCGAAAGCAATTTTTCAAACACTCTTGAGGACCGATACAAGAGTCGAATTGGAATTTTCAAAGAAACTTTTTTAAACCCACAGTTGAAAAGCAAACAAACCATTTTTGAAAACACAAGAGAGCAAGTATCTAAGAGCCCATGGATAACCATGGATAGAAAGGGTGCTAACACCTTCCCTTTCTATAATCTACCTCCCGAACCGAGAGCAATCTCTATAAGGAATTTTTCTGTGCTTTTGTCCTTTCCATTTGGAGAAAATAAAAGACGGTGGCGACTCTTGCTTCCGCGACATTTCGCGAACCAGCGTTAAACAGTCAGTTCCAGATCCACCGATCACACCCTGCTAAAATTCCAAGAGTCCAAAACTGCAAATACAAAAATACAAAAACCTGTTAGCTTTTGATTCTTGCATTCAGACTCCATTTTTTTTCCTCAAGTATTTTTTGACCAAAACCATCCATACAGTTTCTGATATACATTTAGAAACCATCCTGACTTTTGTGTTTATACTGTAACACATTCTCCATCCATATTCACCTCAAGGAAGTCAGAACTTTGCCCCCTTGGTTGTTCCAGAATTTCTCTTATCATTCATAGCCCAAGTTGAAAAGCTTCCAGCCTGCTGAGTACGTGAAGAAGCTATTAAGAACATCACCAGAGTTCAGAACCAGACTCCAGCTCACAGAATATTTTCCAGCTGCAAGGTAAGCTTCTACTAACTCTCATCATATTACTTAGGCATTATTAGATTTGCATGTTCAAAAATACAAAGTAGACATCATGATTTTGATGCTGTACGCATTCTGAGGTTTCACGTATTTGTATGCCTAAGTAGGGAGTAAATTAGTTCAGAACTTCTTAAGGAAATTAGGATTATCAAATTCATGCTTGCTTATGATTTATAGTTCTGATATCTCTTGTTTCTGAAACACTATGAAACCTGCCATAACTGTTATATACGCATCTTCTGTTCTGTTGAGAAATGACTAATTTGCAGATGTTATGACTAGCATGGTAGGGAGACTAAGTTCTGCCAGTGGTATTAGAACTTCTGAAATATTTTTTGTTCCTAGCGGACCCAGAACTTCTGACTTTACCTATTTCTACTAAAATGATTTTTGTTTTTGCAGCACGCCAGAGTCAGAACTTCTGATCTCTTTTAATTCAGCAATGTGCTGATTCTATTTTCTTTTTTTTTCCTTACTATTTTTTGCTATCGCTTCTATTTTAACTAATCAAAAACACCAAAAACATTTTACATTTTGCATGCTTTATTTTATTTCTTAAAACAAAGAGATCAAAAATATTTTCTTAAACAAAACTTATTTCTTTTCTTAAACAAAACAAGTCCATTTCACATTTTCTTGTATATTCTTACCCATTCAATATGGTTGTAATAGTAACTTAGGATTTAATTTTATTTGCAACCCCCATTTGTAAATTTGTACACCCCATCCCCAAGTGATTGTAATAGCGTAGAATATTTACCTTCCGCAATTTATCGCTTTCATATAAATGCTAGTAAAATAGGATTTGTATGGGAAGATAAAAACAACAAGTTGACAACTCCTAATCAAAGACTAAATGTATGCAAATCAAACACACTATTCACACATGAACCCCTATGGCTACCCCCACTTGTTGTCTAAAAATGGTCATGTTATGCATGTGAGACGTCTTAGCAAAAACAATCAAAATACAAGATCATAGTCCCTCGATGACGCTTCAAATGTTGCTTTATAAATGATCTTAGTCCCTAAAGAAAAATGATAAGATATCTTGCAACATTGATAATCATGGTTATACGATGACCCACGCCCGTCCCGTTTACATCCAAAGATAGGGTTACTTACCAAATCAATGGTAAGATAACAATGTCAAAGGAAAAGAAAATGAACGAGAAAGACTTTTGAGTAGGTAGATTGCTCCTAATTTCTTGCTCCATTTCAAAACAAACATCCTTGGTATTTTCAAAACAAACACATACACTTTCAAAGATCTTACAAAATTGAAAACATTTTCAAAAGATCGACATCTTTGTATACATTCTTACGAACGAGAATCATTACAAAGATTGCCTAAACAATGGCTTCTTTACAAAATACTTTCAAAAACCACATCAAGCACAATTTCAAACAAAAAAGCAAGTGATCTAGCAAGTAACTAAGAGCCCATGAAAAACCATGGATGAAAAGGGTGCTAATACCTTCCCTTTTCATAATCTACCCCCAAACTCAAGAAACAATCTCAAAGGTCTTTCCTGTGCTTTTTTACCTTTCCTTTTGGATAAAATAAAAGTCGGTGGCGACTCTTTCTAAACCGTAACATTTGCGATCAAACACAAAACACCCAAGTCAGTTCTCTCACCGTATCACAGAACTGGAGACTCTGCTGGGGAAAATTCTAAAAGTAGGGTTACCCTAGGGCTAGATCATATTTACTTGCTTACTTTGTTTGATTTGTTTGCTTTACATTATGGTTCTTTGTTTGTGTTTGAATCCTCTACCCGGATTTGGGATACATTATAGGTAAGTAGCAATACGTTGTGGATATTGTGCGGGGTATACCGACATGGTCTAAGCAATAGTTACGTTAGTGTAACATATTTGTGGGTACCGGTAGTCTTTGAGTTAATCAAAGAGAATACGGGGCCGCTGAGTGATGTCATAAAGCACTAATGAACTTCTAGAACCTTTACTTGACCAACTTGGCCTTTAGGATGTAATGAGATGATCGACTTTGGTGCAGTCCGAAGTTGGTAGATACTCGATACTACACTCATTGAGGTTTGGTTTCTTGGGATATTTTGGTCGCCATTAAAGAGGCTTGTGCTGAAACAATAACCAAGGAAACAAACCAGTGATATTGAGCTCCTTAGAACCCGGTTACTATTTTTAGGACAGGTTTGAGCCAACTAAACATCAAGAGGGTACTTACCTATGAAACCCTATGCAAGCCTAAACCTAATAACTTGTTTTCTTTGTTTGTATATACATACTTGTACATAACATCATGAACATCATAACATCATACACATTCACTAACTATTTCAAGGATTTTTTTAGATTCATCTTTGTGTTGTTTTGTATTATATGGATTCACTTTGCAGGAAAACTATTCAAGTCAACCTTGTATGGATACCTCCACAACTTAAGGAGATAGCTTCAAGGATTCCTGAAAACTCTCCATTCACCGAGAGACATGGTCGCCTACTCAACTTGGTCACCTCCAACACAGATGAGGACATGATGAAGGTGCTCTTTCAGTTCTTTGACCCCTTACACCATTGCTTCAAATTTCCCGACTATCAACTTGTGCCTACTTTGGAAGAATTCTCCAGACTCTTGAGAATTCCCATTCTCAATCAACTACCTTTCAACGGTACAGAAAGAGACCCAAATCCAGAAGAGATTGCTCAAGCTCTACACTTGCACTCCTCTGATGTCATAACTTATTGGGAAACAAGGAGTAGTGTAAAAGGTTTCTTAGCAAAGTTCTTGTTCGAGAAAGCCCAAAACTGTTGGAATTATTTGGATTTGCAAGCCTTCGAGGAAATTGTGGCTCTCCTCATCTATGGGATGATTTTGTTTCCAAATCCTGACCAACTCATAGATTTGAACGCCGTCAAAATCTTCATATCTCGTAATCCGGTGCCTACATTGCTAGGGGATATCCTACACTCTTTTCACACTCGCACAATGAGGAAAAGAGGTGTCCTTATGTGTTGAACTCCTCTCTTGGCAAGATGGTTTATTTCACATCTTCCCCAATCTGTATTAAAGAATGAGCAAGGTTCAAGGTGGTCACAAAGGTTGATGACGCTCAAACATTCAGACATTTATTAGTGCTCCTGATCCATAGAGAATGTTACTATTGTCGACCGTTGTGGGGAATTTCCTAATGTCCCTTTACTTGGAATTAGGGAAGGAATCACCTACAACCCCTGCTTAGCTTTAAGATAGTTTGGTTACGCCTGAAGGGATGGTCAGCACGAGATGTTGATTCAAGGTTTCGTATTTGACTACGATAACGACGATCAAGGTCTTCGCCAGAGATTTATTCGAGCTTGGAGGATGTTAAACAAGGTAGATAGCAAGACTTTGGGGCACAAGAATTCCATCCCTCTTGAGCCTTACCTTAAATGGGTACGAACTCGTGCTCAGAGTATTATGATGCCTTATCTCTCTATTCTCCTGGTAATAATTGAGCCTATCACGGAGGGAGATGTTCCATATACTATCCTACATCTTGACATGCCTACCTCTCTTGAAGACCTACAAAAGGATTGGATACAACTCAAGGGGGAGCGAGATACCTTCGAAGCCCAATTCTATGCAAGCGAGAAGAATGTTTTAGAACTCACTAGGCTACTTCATGAGGAACAGACTCTGAATTCCTACATTGCACCAAAGAGGATGCGTACTACCTTTTTATCTTAGAGTTTTTGTATTATTTTTCCCAAGAAGGAATTGATGTAATCAAGCTTTAATCTATTACTATAACGCGTGTTTCCTTTTTGTCTAAAACAAATTTGAAACTTAAAATCCTTGAAAACATTGCATATGCATTTATCATTCATCATAACATAAGCATGATTCTCGCAACAAGTCTCCTCATCTCTCTACTGTTTATTTCAGTGAGATGGATCTCGAGAAAACGGTGAAGGACCTCCAAGCTCAGAATGCACAGTTCCAACAGTTGTTCTTGACCCTAGCTAAAGGACAAAAGACAAAGAAGATAACCAGAGTTTTAAACATGGGAAGAAGGTTCCAAGGGCAGACAAGAAGGGCCCTAGACTTTGCAACAACATCCGGTGAGAAAGACAACCAAGATGGGAAGGGCAAGGAAATAATTATCCAGTCAGAATCAGAAGAGGAAGAGGAAGAAGAAAACTATTATGAAGAACAATATCCTCTAGCTGAGGACAAGTATAAACATCTCGAAGAGCGGTTGAGTGCAATGGAAATCCAAAAAGTGTCTGGCTTGGACTTTGAGGAGTTGGGGTTAGTATCGGGAATTGTCATTCCTCCAAAATTCAAAGCACCTATGTTCGCCAAATATGACAGAGTTTCATGTCCTAAAATGCATCTCTGGTCTTATGTGAGGAAAATCCAGCCCCATGTCGCTGACAAAGATTTATGGGTACACTTCTTCCAAGACAGTCTGTCTGGAACTCAACTTGATTGGTTTTATCAGTTAGAAAGAGCCAATATTCATAACTGGGAAGATCTTGCTGCAACATTTTACAAACAATACCAATACAACGCTGATCTTGCGCCAACCCGTACCCAATTCCAGAGTATGGCCATGGTTTCAAGTGAGGGCTTCAAAGACTATGCGCAAAAATGGAGAGACTTGGCTGGAAGAGTTCAACCTCCCCTATCTGAAAGAGAATTAGTAGACATGTTTTTGGGCACCTTGTCTGGTCCCTTCTTCAATCACCTAATTGAGAGTTCATCGGCAGGTTTTACTAAACTGATATTGACTGGAGAGAGGGTAGAAGTCGGGATAAAAAGTGGAAAGATTTAAAAAGATGCATCCTCTGCTGCTGTAAGGAAACCATTCATCGAAAAGAAAGAAGTGGTTGCTGTGTATCCTCAGAGAAATCACGTTAGGGCTGAACTCCGTCCAATAGTGGGGGCTGTTATGATCCCTAAAATTGCGCCTGATCAGCAAAGAAACAACCAACCAAGGATGGAAAGACCAGTCAGACAATTCACCAGAATTAACATCACCTTATCTCAAGTATTACCGCATCTGTGAAGATCCAACCTAGTGACTTTGAAAGAAGCTTCACAGAACTCTAACACAACATCTCCTCACTATCATCTTAATGCCCGATGTGCATACCACTCTGAGAGTCCCGACCATGACACTAACAACTATGTGTGTTTGTTTTGAAAATAGCAAGGATAGTTGTTTGAAATGGAGCAAGTAACTAGATGTAATCTACCTACTCAAATGTCTTTCTTATGTATTTTCTATTCCTTTGACATTGTTGTCTTACCATTTATTTGGTAAGCAACCCTATCTTTGGATGTAAACGGGACGGGCGTGGGTCATCGTATAACCATGATTAGCAATATTGCAAAGTATCTTAGAATTTTGAGGGACCAAGATCATTTTGTAAGGCAACTTTTGAATAGCGTCATCGAGGGACTATGATCTTATATTTGTTTTGTTTTGCCAAGATACTTTGCATGCGTAACAAGGCCATTTTTGTTTTAGGCAACCAAGTGGAGAAACCCTAAGGATGCTTGTGTGCAAGTGTATCATTTTTCATGCTTTGATTTTGTCTTGTATTTTAGGGTGTTCTATTTTGCTTTGTTTTGATCTTATCATACAAACCCTAATTACTAATCATGGCATGTAAAGCGGTAAATTGCATAATGTAAATATTACTAAGCTATTACAACAATTTTATGGGAGGGGGGAATACAAATTTGAATGGGGATTTGCAAAAATGTAAACCTAAATAAATTATTACAACCAAATCGAATTTGTACGAATTAGAATAAATAATACAATATTTAAAGATGCAATAAAATATACATGTAAGAAAAGATTTTTTGTTTTGTTTTTATGTAAAAGAAATTTTAATCTAAACCTAAAATTATAAGGAAAAGAAATTAATTTTTAAAAGGGAGGCTTAACCCTAATTATTATTTTAAAAGACAATAAAGTTCTTATATATTATTTTTTAAGTATTTTGTATTAGAATAATAAATAATATTGTATAAAAGTAAAAAAAAATTATATATGCAAAAATAAATATTTATAAGTATGAAATGAGAAATAAATAAGTAAATTAAACTAAATATACTTTGATTATATTTTACAAGTTATTAAGAAAATACATGATATATATTAAGAATAAAATATATTTCTATGTGAAAAATAAACTAAAATAAAATAAAATGCAATATTATGAAATTTACATTTTTTAGGATTTTTATGTATCAAAGAAAATATTTAATATATTAAAAATGAAAATAAAACAAATAAAAATAAAAAAATATAAAAAGTTGGCAGGGGGGTGATATAGCAAAACTGGCAGCAATGTTAGTAAAAATTGCAAAGCCCAAGGAACTAAGCCCAAACCTGCAAAAATCAGAAAAATGGAGAGAAGGAAAAATGTGAAAAAAATAAAAGTAGCGCCCAGGTTCGAACGCAGGACAGGGGTCTTACCAGCACGCTACTTTGCCACTGGGGTGGCTATACATCCATTGTCTTAAGGAAAGAAAAAATAATATAACACAAAACAAGTCCTTGCCCTGTACTTCATCTTCTTCCTCAAGCTTGCCCAAACATCCTGTAACTCTCTCATACTTCCATGAAAATGAAAACTCATAACATGAAAGTTATAGTATTTGAACTCACGATTCCAACCATATAAGTTATGTGAACTAACAATCAAAGGTCAGAAAGAATTTTAACAGCCCTAAATTTAAACCTAATATTTTCAGAAACTTCAAGTTCTAAATTCTCTCAACTCAAGTAAAATAAATGCAAGATAAAGATATGTACAACTTCGTTGCAATGAGGGCTACATTTTTTATTCACAAATCATGGCCAATGGTTGCCTGTACAAGGAGATAGAAGTTGAGATTTTACCTCCTTCAGTTGAAATCGTGTATGGAACTGGAGTGAGTTTGATGGAGGCCTGATGCTTGCTTGAGCTTCCTTGAACTTCCCTGAATGTATTCCAACCCTTGCTTTGCTCTGAAAGTGCCTGAAACTCCTTGGCCAAGTCAAACTGCAAGCTTTGAAAGCAACAATGGCAGATGATAGAAAAGTGGTTACAGAACAGGGATGAAAGTCTTGATTGGTTTTATATCAAGTAGGTAAGATGTTTTAATGATCAAGACTTGAAACGCACGAGCCAAATGGAAGATGGGTATGCTTATGCCAAAACTGCAAGTTTTGACAGATTTTTGGTATTTTTGTGCTTGGGAGTGTTTTAGGCCTTAACCAATCGTGTGCTAAGTTGTATTATGTTTGTATATTAGTATGGAATTGGTTTCATGTCAACCCTCTAACAGTTGTGCCAATTCTAGCCTTTTTGCAACTTTTCTTGCATTTTAAGTAAAGTGAAGGGACAATGCTTGCCATGCTTGTACTTGCTCTCTTAGGGTTGGTATCAGCTTGTAAAATTTGCTTTAGACCTGTGAGACTTGTATGTACAATGGAGATGGGTGCAATTCTCAAGAATTGGAAAGTGGCAAAAGTTGTGCTTTTCCAAAATGGCAATGGTCACTGTATGCCATTTATGGAATTACAACTTGGGTAATGGCTCTAGGGCATGGATCAAAGATTTGTAAACTGATTAAGCATTAAATTAAGGAGTGAGGAATAAGTTTGGGACCTGTAAAGCATGGATTAGGCAGCATAGGTACTGGTTGCAACTTTGTTCTTCATGAAATGGCTTGGACAAAAGTGAGAAATTGCCAACTTCATCTCTTCGATTCTCCATACTCAAAAATGATCTTGAGGAGTTCTTGAACATTTTGGAAATCTTGCAATGTGCTCTATAACTCATTTTTGAAATGAATTTTGAGATACCTCTTGGAACTAGGTGAAAAATTTCCATGAAGTTGGGTCCAAAAACTGCCTAAATTAGGGGAAAATTTCACTAAGTTATTTAGTTCATGACCATGTATTCATAAATATATATCTTGAGATCCAAACATCTTTAGGTAAACGTGTGTGAAGAAAAGTTATATATTTCATGGAGGTCTACAACTTTCATGTTGGGAACTTTCTTTGAATCATTATGCATCATGGTGAAAAAGTGGCCTAAAGTTGAGAAAAAATAAGAAATTTTCTATACTTAGAAAATTTTCTAAGTTAAGAAAAATTTCAAATTCAAACCCTAATCTTCAAACTTGGGTTTCTTGATGAACAAGTTTCATATTTTGACATGTTTTGATGAATTATGACCCTTGGCACTTGAATTTGATCAAAAAGTCAAAGTTTGACTTTTCAGTATACAGTTGACTTTTGATCAGTTGACTACAAATTTCATCTGTCAATCTAATGAAATTGAAATGTTTTGAGCCATGTAATAAGGTAAATATGGTGTAATTGAATCCTTGAAATCATGCCTTAACTCAATTGGTCATTTGTTAGGTTAAAAACCAGAAATTGCCCTTCCTCAGTCAAAACCCTAATTTTGACCATTTTGCCCTTTTGGTGATTTGACCAAATTTCTTGAGGAATTGTGATCCAAACTTGATCAAATGATACATATGAGTTTAAAATGTTGATGTGGATAAAAAATTATGAATTTTTACTGTAAATTGGCCATGGTTGACTTTTCCCCAATACATCTGATTTTTAGGTCAACTGTCCAATTGACTGATCAAGAATGTGGTTCAAGGCTTGAAACTTGTCATGAGTGATCTTAGGGGTCCATAATGATGTTTCAAAGTCACATGAAGCATTTATAGTCCAAAAATACTTGTGCAAACTCAAACCCTAATTTGGGGTTATCAGTGCAAGATGAGATGTCTTGAGCTGACCAAACCCTAATCCAGTCTTGAGTCAAAGAAATCTTGTGAGAAAAGTCTTGATAAATGAGAGGGAAAATTTTGGGGTACAACAAATGCCCCTGTTCAATCTTCTTAAACTTGATGAGTTAGATTGGCGAGTCCTACCATTCGTGACTCGAAGGTGAAAGATGATTGGACACTAGAGTGCCCAGAAATTTGCACTCGGTGATGCGATGGTAGAAGGAATGGGCTTAAAGATGCCATTTGGAGAAGAGATAGAACCTTGTTGGAGATAGGCTTGTATATGCCATCCAAGAATGTTTGTTGAGTAGTAAGTTATAAGTTGAAAGGAAATGCATCAGAATGGTGTCCGTGTCTGGAACGTATCTGAGTTATATCTTGAGACTGAATCTGTATGAACAACAAAATGGCGTCCGTGTTTGGAGCGTATTTGTACTGTATCTAAAAGTCTGAATTTGAATGAGTATCAGAATGGCATCCGTGTCTGGGGCGTATATGTACTGTATCTGAAAGCTGAATCTGAATGAGTATTAGAATGGCATCCGTGTCTGGAGCATATCCATATTATATTTGAAAGTTGAATCTGAATGAGTAACAGAATGGCATCCGTGTCTGGAGCATATCCATACTGTATTTAAAAGTCTGAATTTGAATGAGTATCAGAATGACATCCGTGTCTGGAGCGTATCCGTACTGTATCTGAAAGTCTGAATTTGAATGAGTATTAGAATGGCATCCATGTTTGGAGCGTATCTGAACTGTATTTGAAAGCTGAATCTGAATGAGTAACAGAATGACATCCCTGTATGGAGCGTATCCGTACTGTATCTGATTGTATATTGTTGATGGTAGTTGTTAATCTTATCCTAAAAAGGGTAAAATATTAGTTGGAACACCAAATTATGTTGCATGAAATGTATGATGCAATGTATTTGTTTTATCAATGTTTATGATATATGGATGCAATGTATGCGTATGTGAGCTAATTTGTTGTATTGTAGTTGGATTGGGGAAAATAAATCCCTGGCTGTTGTTGAGGATATGTGAGTCTTCACGTCTTGAAGTTGAAGTACTGACATAATCCTATTATGAGAGCAATGCCATATACTACTTGAGGAATCCTGAGAAATTTGATGATCTCTACCGGGGATTAATAATTTGAAGTTTTAGTTCCGTTGGGGATCTAAATGACGTACTGTGGGGAATTCTTATGAAATAGCCTAGAGACGTTTTCTGGCTCTTTCAATCTATCAGTAATTATCTTTCTCATTTTGTTTATTTGCAAACAGTAATTATGTTCAAATGCATATGTTCATTAATGAGTCATTGGACGCTTTTGCAAATAAAACACAAGTGTAAAAAAGACAAATAGTTTTCTGTACTTTCGAAGAGATATCCTTGTATTGACTTTGAATAAGCATTTTGTACAAAGGAGACAGTCATTCTAGTAAGAGAATGATGCCATAAAAAGCAAGAAAAACTTTATACAAAGAAAGATAGCTATGTGTGATAATCCCATGGGGTTCCCATTCTGCTATTGCCTTCGTATCTCCGAATATCTTGTCTATTTGTTGCTTCATCCGAAGATGATTGAATTGATCAGAAACTCCGAGTTTGTCAGTGGAAGTCAAGAGGTTGTCCTCAAAGTGATCCAACAAGACATAATCATACGCTTTAATTCCCTAACTTTTTCCTGGACCGCCCTTTCGGGTTTTCAGTCCACCGGGAAACCCTTTTTTGCCCAAGTCGCCCTTTCGGGTTTTCAACTTGCCGGGTGTACAGATTTTTTTAATTTTATCCCTAATTTTTGCCCGAACCTTTTGGTTCGCCGGGATGCCCTTTTTTTGCCTAGGGGTGTCAACCTAGCGGGTCTCTTATGTGTAGTATCTTTTGACTATGTCCGCGTACGCAGGGTGTGGCAGGTCATTGCCGTCCATGGTGGTTAAGATCATTGCCCCACCGGAGAAGATGTTCTTGATTACAAATGGTCCTTCATAGGTAGGAGTCCATTTTCCCCTGGGATCACTTTGTGGCAAGATAATGCCTTTGATCACTAGATCTCTAACTTGATATACTTGGCGTCTGACTTTCTTGTTTAAAGCCTTGATCATCCGTTTTTGATACATCTGACCATGGAAAATAGCGGTAAGTCTCTTTTCATCAATTAAGTTTAGTTGATCAAGTCGAGTCTAGATCCAATCGTCCTCATTCAAATCTGCATCCTTCATAATTCTCAAAGAGGGGATCTGAACCTCAATAGGCAAGACAACCTCCATGCCATAAACCAAAGAATAGGGTGTTGCCCCAGTTGATGTACGAGCTGTGGTACGATACCCGTGGAGAGCAAATGGCAGCATCTCATGCCAGTCCTTATAGGTGACTGTCATTTTCTGTATGATCTTTTTAATGTTTTTATTTGCAGCTTCGACGACACCATTCATCTTTGGCCGATAGGGGGATGAATTGTGATGCTGAACCTTGAATTGCTCGCACAAGGCGGTAATCATAGTATTGTTAATGTTGGTACCATTATCAGTGATGATCCTTTCTGGGATACCTTACCGGCAAATGAGATTCTGCTTGATGAAGCGGGCAACAACATTCTTAGTAACAGATGCGAAGGAAGCTGCTTCGACCCACTTTATAAAATAGTCTATAGCCACTAGAATGAAGCGGTGTCCATTGGAGGCTGTAGGCTTGATCTCCCCAATCATATCGATTCCCCACATAGCAAAGGGCCAAGGAGCCGTCAAGACATTTAGAGGAAACGGAGGTACGTGCACCTTGTCCGCATATATTTGACACTTATGACAGGTCTGAGAGTGTTGATAGCAGTCTGCTTCCATGGTAGACCAATAATAGCCTGCCCGTAGGATTTTCTTTGCCATCGTATGCCCACTGGAGTGAGTGCCAAAAGTACCTTCATGTAATTCAGCCATGATCTTTTCAGCCTCAATCTTATCCACACACCGGAGCAGAATGGAGTCATGGTTGCGTTTGTACAGGATGCCATTACTCAGGAAGAACTTAGCAGAGAATCTCCTTAAGAACTTTTTATCATTAATTGAAGCTCCTTCTGGATATTCTTGAGCCTCTTGACTTCATGAAACCAAGGCTGGTCCACTACTTCTTCAGTATTAATCTCGTGACAGTGTGCTGGTTCATCCATTCGTTCAATGGTGATCTGGGGAGCCTCGTTATCTCAATTAAGTTTAAACATAGATGACATTGTGGCTAGAGCATCTGCTAGCTGATTTTCTTCTCGCGGGAAATGCTCGAAGGTAATCTATTCAAAATGTGGTAGCAATGTCAAAACATGTTCTTTGTAAGGGATAAGGTTTGGATGTTTAGTGTCCCATTCTCCTTTGATCTGACTGATGACCAAAGTTGAATCTCCGAATACATCTAAGGATTTGATTCCCAAATCTATGGCAGCCTTGAGACCAAAGATGCATGCTTAGTATTCCACCATGTTGTTCGTACAGTTAAAGCAAAGTCTGGCAGTAAAGAGAGTGTGACACCCTTCCGGAGATATGAGTACAGTGCCGACCATTACCAAGTGCATTGGATGCCCCATCAAAGAACAGGGTCCATCGGGATCCTTGTTCAGGTCCGTCATATGGTCTGATCTCTTCACAGTCGTCTAATGTCATGATGTCTTCATCCGAGAATTCAAACTTCATGGACTGATAATCTTCTACAGCTTGATGAGTAAGATGATCAGCTAGCACACTGCCCTTTATAGCTTTCTGGGCAGTGTACTGTATGTCATATTCTGTTAGGATCATCTGCCATCTAGCTATCCTCCCAGACAGAGCAGGCTTTTCGAAGATGTACTTTATCGGATCCATCTTAGATATCAACAAAGTAGTATGAGTCAACATATACTGTCTTAGCCGGCGAGCAGCCCATGCCAGAGCGCAGCAAGTTTTCTCGAGCAGTGAATATCTGGTTTCACAGTCGGTAAACTTTTTGTTCAGGTGGTAAATAGCGTGCTCTTTTCGGCCAGACTCGTCACGCTGCCCCAATACACACCCCATTGAGTTCTCTAAAACGGTCAGATACATGATCAGTGGTCTTCCCTCGACTGGTGGCATCTAAACAGGAGGCTCTTGTAAGTACTCTTTGATTTTATCAAAAGCAGTTTGGCATTCATCATTCCATCTGACTACTTGATCTTTCTTCAATAGTTTGAAGATTGGCTCACAAGTAGCTGTTAGGTGAGAAATGAATCTGGAAATATAGTTCAGGCGTTCCAAGAATCCTATGACTTCCTTCTCGGCGCGAGGAGCAGGCATTTCTTGTATCGCTTTAACCTTGGCAGGATCAACCTCGATGCTTTTGTTGCTGACAACGAAACCTAAGAGTTTACCGGACCGGACTCCGAATGTGCACTTGTTTGGATTCAACCTTAGTTTGTACTTCTTCAATATCTCAAACAACTTCTACAAATGATCAAGGTGCTCCTCCTCAGTTTGTGACCGGGCTATCATGTCATCTACATAGACCTCTATCTCATGATGTATCAAATCATGAAATAAGGCTACCATGGCGCGTTGATAGGTTGCCCCATCATTCTTTAGTCCGAATGGCATCACTTTGTAGCAGAATGTGCCCCACTGCGTGACAAATGTAGTTTTCTCTATGTCCTCAGGTGCCATTTTGATTTGGTTATAGCCTGAGAATCCGTCCATGAAGGAAAATACTTTATGCTGAGCTGTATTGTCAACCAGGATATCGATGTGGGGAAGTGGAAAATCATCTTTAGGGCTGGCCCTGTTTAAATCTCTATAATCCACGCACATTCGTACTTTGCCGTCCTTTTTAGGCACGAGAACAATGTTGGCAACCCATTGAGGATAGGAAGTGACAGCCAAGAATCTAGCATTGAATTGTTTCATTACTTCCACTTTGATCTTCTCTGACATGTCAGGTCTCATGCGGAGGACTTTTTGTTTCACTGGTGGACAATCTTCTCTTGTGGGCAGACGATGTACCACGATGTCTGTATCAAGTCTTGGCATGTCTTCGTATGACCAGGCAAAGATCTCAACATAATCATGCAATAACTTAATTAGATGCTCCTTGACACTCGGCTCTAGATTGGCACCCACCTTGATTTCCTTTTTGTCTTCCTCGGTACCCAAGTTGATTGTATCCAACGGTTCCTCATGAGGCTGAATAGCTCTTTCCTCTTGTTGTAGTAGTCTGGCCAATTCCCCTGGTACTTCACAATCTTCCTCACCTTCGTATTCGGCTTGGTAGATTATATCCCAGAGTCACTAAAGGCCATAGCAGTGTCGTTACCCATGGGATCCGTAATGGAGGGGTACTTGCATTTGTGAGTGTGGGTGTGTGTAAGGGTATAGCCATCTTTAAACAATAAAGTGTAAAAGAAAGACAATGAGCACAAAAGGTTTGTATGTGAAAAACGTCCATGATTCATTGAATGTCATATGAAGATGAAATAAAAACCCTTACAAATGGACCATTGTGCCTCGGGTAAGACACAAGGTTTTTAATATGAGAATTGTTTGTGAATATTACAAGTCCAACAAAAATGTAAAAGATAAATTACTGAGAGATGAAAGTTATTGGGACAAAGTCTCTGGCTTCCCAATTGCGAAGTCCTCCGTTGACAGTAGGAAATATACAATCTTCCAAGTTGCCATCTCCTTCACCATCTTCCACTGCGTTGACCTCTTGGTTGCTAATCTTCAAAGGTGGCCCTCCAGCACGGGCACGGCGCACAGCCTTATGAGCATTTAAAGTAAACCCTAAGCCAAACTTGTCAGATTTATATGGAATGTCTGGAAGCTGCCCCCAGATGGTGCATCCACCCTCCTCTACTACTGACTTAGCGTCCTTTAGAGATGACATCCGAAGAGGAGGTCTTGTGATATTGGGGATTTGGGATACCGTCTTGGTTACCGCTACCTCTTGAGAGACTTCTTAGAAATGTTGAAAAGGAGTTTCAATGAACTCTCCATCCAACTCCATATACCGGAAAGAATTTAGGTGGCTAATCATGCACTCTTCCTCCCCGTGGACGGTGATAATCTTTCCATGGACCGGGTATTTCAGCATTTGGTGTAGTGTAGAGGTGATAGCACCAACATTATGGATCCATGGTCGTCCCAACAGACAAGAGTAAGAGGGGAGGATGTCCATTACATAGAAGGTTGAGTTGAACGTATGAGTTCCCACCTTTATCGGGATGTCCACCTCCCCGTGGACCATCCTCTTTGAGCCATCAAATGCTCTCACAATTATGTTACTGGGTTTTAATGTCAGCCCTTCGTAATCCAATCTATCAAGAGCTTTCTTCGGTAAAACATTCAAAGATGAGCCCGTGTCCACCAAGACATGGGCTAGAGTCGTTCCTCTACACTCCACATAGACATGTAATGCCTCGTTGTGCTTTCTCCCTCTTGGTGTCAAATCAACATCAGAGAAGCCTAGGCCGTTATCAGCTATCAAACTGGCCACACAATCTTGGAATTGGTCAGTGGACGTCTTTTGTGGCACATGGGTTGTCTTCAGGAACTTCACCAGAGCTTTCGCATGTGCTTCAGAACACAGCAGCAATGCTAGCATGGAGATCTTGGAGGGAGTTTGCCCCAACTGTTCAACCACGTCATAGTCACTCTTCTTTATTATCCTCAGGATCTCCTCCATTTCCTTCTTGTAGGTTTCAGGGATAGCTAGTGGTTGAGCCTTCGTTCGGACAGGCTCTTCTTGAATACTTTTTCCTCGATTTTCAGCAGTAGAAGTGTTGGTAGGGATAATAGTGGGGATCGTGTCGTCTTTGTCATTAGGAGCACTTGCAGGTATGGTTATTGGTATAGAGGTAATATTCAGAACAACCGCGGGTCCAAAAACTTCCTTTGGAGGGGCAATCTCTGGAGAGAAGATTCTACCGCTACGGGTAATCTTGCTGGTTCCGGCAATATTGCTAATGTCAGAATCTTCTTCTTCGGAGCTCACTTCTTCGGCGGTCAGCCCATCTTGTTTGATACCATGGTAGTAGATTTCTCCACCGTAATTCCACGGTACTATTTTATCTGATTCATATGGGACCGGCCCGGGCATTGTGATTATGAGAGGAGTAGTCTTTGGAACCGATGTAATCCTAACAGGTCTTTTGGGGGCCCTGGAAGGATTGACGGAGATGGTTATAATTAAAACGTCTTTAACAGGAACAAGTGAAACATGAGCATTTTCAAACAGAATCTCTTGGTTGTCTATCAAGCGTTGGATGCCTGTCTTCAACAGAGGGCAAACAATTGGTGAAGATAAGCAAAGATGGCAGTCTTCATTGCAACCTGGGAATATACCATCTTTCAACAAGTTTATCTTAATGATTGGGAGCGGAGTCAAGAGTTCATCCACTGTAGCAACAAACAAATCTTCTTCGATAGCATTGGCGTTGTGACCATGCCTAGGCATCGGAGCGGAAATGACATTTGGCTTCTCGGGTGCATCAAACTCAATTTCTTTTGCATCTATGAGGTCTTGAATTTTTTTTAAAGCCCAACAGTTGTTAGTGTCGTGACCCGGACTTTCAAAATGATATGCATATCTGGCATTTGGGTGATAATGAGGGGACATAGTGTTGGGATTCTTTGGAGCTTCTTTTAAAATTGCCAGATTAGTTTTCAGAAGATATGGTAAAACCTGGGCTAGGGTCATATTAATTCCATTGAATTGCCGGACTGGCCTTTCCACCCTTGGTTGGTTACTTCTTGGTTGATCAGATGTAGGCTTTGGGATCATAATGGCCCCTACCATTGGTCGGCGCTCAGCTCTCCCTTGGTTCCTTTGTGGATAAACAACAGATACCTCCTTCTTTTCGGTGAAAGGCTTTCTCACAGCTGTAGAGGCAGACGAATCCTTCTGAATCTTTCCACTTTTTATGCCAGCTTCCACCCTTTCTTCGGTTAATATTAACTCAATAAACCCAGCAGATGAACTCCCAACCAAATGGTTGAAGAAATGGCCCGATAAAGTGCCTAAGAACATATCCACCAACTCCCTTTCAGACAGAGGGGGTTGCACTCTCCCAGCTAGATCTCTCTATTTCTGCGCGTAATCTTTGAAACCCTCATTTGAAGCCATAGCCATACTCTGAAGTTGAGTATGGGTAGGCGCCAAATCCTCATTATACTGGTACTGTTTATAGAAAGTCGTGGCAAGGTCTTCCCAGTTGTGGACGTCGACCCTTTCTAATTGGTAAAACCAATCGAGTTGTGTTCCAGATAAACTATCTTGGAAAAAATGCACCCACAAGTCTTTATCGGTAGAGTGCAGATGGATCTTTCTCACGTATGATCGGAGGTGCATTTTAGGACATGACACCCCATCATATTTTGCAAACAACGCCACTTTGAACTTTGGTAGGATCGCAATTCCCGATACTAGCCCCAATTCTTCAAAGTCTAGACCTGGTACCCTTTGTATTTCCATAGAGCTCAAACGCTCTTCAAGATGTTTGTACTTATCATCAGCCGGAGGGTACTGTTCCTCAGAGTAGTCTTCCTCTTCTTCATCCTCTTCCGATTCTGACGGAACCGCTGTTTCTTTTCCTTTTCCTTCTCCTTCCCCGGAAGTGGTTGCAAAATTCAATGTTCTTCTAGTCTGTCCCTGAAACCTTCTCCCCATATTCAAAACCCCAGTGGTTTTCTTTGTTTTCTTCTTTCTTTCTTCAGCTAACAGGGTTCAACTCATCTTGCCCCTTTGCTAGGGTCACGAGTAACTGTTGAAACTGCATGTTTTGAGCTTGAAGATATTTGACCGTCTGTTCGAGATCCATCTTACTGAAATAAACAGTAGAGAGATGAGGAAACTTGTTGCAAAAGACCTGTTTATGTTATGATGAATGATATGTGCATATGTAATGTTTTCAAGGATTTAAAAAAAATTCAAATTTGTTTTAAACAAAAAGAAACACACGTTATATTAATAAAACAGAGTTTGAATACATCAATGCCCCTTGGGCAAAATAATACAACACTCTAAGATAAAAAAAGTAGTGCGCATCCTCTTTGGTGCGATGTAGGCATTTAGAGTCTGCTCCTCATGAAGTAGCCTAGTGAGTTCCAAAACCTTCTTCTCGCTTGCGTAGAATTGGGCTTCGAAAGTATCTCGCTCTCCTTTGAGTTGTATCCAATCCCTTTGTAGGTCTTCAAGAGATGTGGGCATGTCAGGATGTAGGATAGTGTATGGAACTTCTTCCTCCATGACATGCTCAATAATCACCGGGAGAATGGAAGGATAAGGCATCATAAGACTTTGAGCGCGGGTTCGTACCCACTTGAGGTAAGGCTCAAGAGGTATGGAATTCTTGTGTCCCAAAGTCTTGCTATCCACCTTGTTTAGCATCCTCCAAGCTCAGATGAAACTCTGGCGAAGTCCTTGATCGTCGTTGTCGTAGTCGAATACCAAGCCTTGAATCAGCATCTCATGTGGACCATCCCTTTGGGCGTAACCAAACTGTCTTAGAGACAAACATGGGTTGTAGGTGATGCCTCCCCTAATTCCAAGTAGAGGGACATTAGGGAATTCCCCATAATGGTCAACAATGATAACATTCACTTTAGATTGAGAGCACCAATGATTATCTGAATGTTTGAGCGTCATTAACCTTTGTGACCACCTTAATCCTTGTTCATTCTTCAAGACTGATTGGGGAAGATGAGAAATAAACCATCTTGCCAGGAGGGGAGTGCAACACATAAGGACACCTCTTTTCCTCATTGTACGAGTGTGAAAAGAGTGTAGGATATCCCTTAGCAATTTAGGCACCGGATTGTGTGACATGAAGATTTTGACGGCATTCACATCTATGAGTTGGTCAGGATTGGGAAACAAGACCATCCCATAGATAAGAAGATCCACAATCTCCTCAAAAGCTTGTAAGTCTAGGGAATTCCAACAGCTATGGGCCTTCTCAAACAGAAATTTTGCTAAGAAGCCTTTGACACCACTTCTAGTCTCCCAATAAGTTGTGACATCAGATGAGTGCAAGTGCAGGGCTTGAGCAATCTCTTCTGGCTTTGGATCTCTTTCCGTACCTTTGAAAGGTAGTTGATTGAGAATAGGAATTCTCAAGAGTTGAGAGAATTCTTCCAAAGTGGGCACAAGCTGATATTCAAGAAATGTGAAGCAATGATGCAAAGGGTCAAAGAACTGGAAGAGCACTTTCATCATATCCTCCTCTGTGTTGGAGGTGACCAAGTTGGGTAGGCGACCATGCCTCTCGGTGAATGGAGAGTTCTCAGGGATCCTTGAAGCTAGCTTCTTGAGTTGTGAAGGAACTCTTACAAGGTTGATTTGGATAGTTTTCCTGCAGAGTGAATCCATATCCTACAAAACAAGAACAAAGATGAATCTCAAAAATCCTTGAAATGGTTAGTGAATTCATATGATGTTCATGATGTCCATGATGTTATGTACAAGTATGCATATACAA
Source organism: Vicia faba (assembly GCA_948472305.1). Classification (NCBI taxonomy): domain Eukaryota; kingdom Viridiplantae; phylum Streptophyta; class Magnoliopsida; order Fabales; family Fabaceae; genus Vicia; species Vicia faba. The sequence goes on from OX451738.1 coordinate 877,045,312, forward strand.
GCAAATCAAACAAGTTCTTAGTTTAGGCTTGCATGGGGTTTTATAGGTAAGTACCCTCTTGAAGTTTAGTTGGCTCAACCTGTCCTAATAATAGTAACCGGGTTCTAAGGAGCTCAATATCACTGGATTGTTTCCTTGGTCATTGTTTCAGCTCAAGCCTCTTTAATGGCGACCGAAATATCCCAAGAAACCAAACCTCAATGAGTGTAGTATCGAGTATCTACCAACTTCGGACTGCACCAAAGCCGGTCATCTCACTACATCCTAAAGGCCAAGTTGGTAAAGTAAATGGTTCTAGAAGTTCATTAATGCTTCATGACATCACTCAGCGGCCCCGTATTCTCTTTGATTAACTCAAAGGCTACCGGTACCCACAAATATGTCACACTAACATAGCTATTGCTTACACCATGTCGGTATACCCCGCACAGTTTCCACAACGTATTGCTATTTACCTATAATGTTTCCCAAATCCGGGTGGAGTATTCAAACCCAAACAAAGAACAATAATGTAAAGCAAACAAGTTAAACAATGTAAGCAAATAAATGTGATCTAGCCCTAAGGTAACCCTACTTTTATAAATTATTCCCCAGCAGAGTCGCTAGTTCTGTGATACGGTGGGAGAACTGACTTGAGGGTTTTGCGTTTTATCGCAAATGTTGCGGTTAGCAAGAGTCGCCATCGACTTTTCTTTTATCCAAAAGGAAAGGTGAAAAAGCACAAGAAAGACCTTTGAGATGTTTTCTTGAGTTCGGGGGGGGGGGGGGTAGATTATGAAAAGGGAAGGTGTGATCGGTGGATCTGGAACTGACTGTTTAACGCTGGTTCACGAAATGTCGCGGAAGCAAGAGTCTCCATCGTCTTTTATTTTCTCCAACATGGAAAGGACAAAAGCACACCAAAATTCCTTATGAGATAGTTTCTCGGTTCAGGAGGTAGATTTATAGAAAGGGAAGGTGTTAGCACCCTTTCTATCCATGGTTATCCATGGGCTCTTAGATACTTGCTCATTTGTGTTTTCAAAAGTGTTTGCTTTTCAATTGTGAGTGAGTTTAAAAAAAGTTTCGTTTAAAGATTTCAGATCGACTCTTGTATCAGTCCTCAAGAGTGTTTGAAAAATTGTTTTGAAAGCTTTTTGAAAAGTGTCGGTGTGAAAAGAGTTTTGTTTGTTTTTGAATAGAGCAAGTATCTATGAGTCATCTACCTACCCTAAGGAATTAGGCTGTGTAAATGTCCTTAAGGTAGTGCCATCCCACCATTGAGAGGTAGGTAGCACCACCGTTGGAGGTGTTCGGGTCAATTCGTTTGTAGGGACAGTGTGGTCACCGAGCAACAACAAGACACCTTAGAAGCTACCCTTATGCCATTGATCTTTTAATTCTGAGGCAACTATTCCGAGGCAACCGTTTCGAGGTAACTTGTTTCGAGGAAACTAGATCAATGGACATAAGGACTCACTAAGACGTCCTATGCTCGACGACCACGTTTCGAGGGGCAAGGCAACAGTGAGGCGTACCCTAAGAGTGGTGTGTGAATTTGTGATTGTTTTCAGTTATGTTTTATCTTGTCATGCATTGGGTGAGCTACACTTTGATTTTATTTGGGCCATTCATTCTTTCATGCAAAATTTAGCAGTTAAGGGGTGCGGAAATTAAGTGCAGAAAATAAAGGTCCTACGCTATTACAAGGCGCGGGTCTATACATCGCCAAATTAACAAAGACCCGTTTTTTAATAAAATGCAGAAAGTAAATAAGTTCCTAATTACTATTACAAAGCTTGGGCAATTACATAATATTAAAAAAAGGAAATAAAAGTAAATGCGCGAAGAGAAACTAGAGTCGAATGTTCGAGGGCGTTGGACCCTTTAAAGAAATTAAATGAAATTAAAAAGGTTAATTAATTATTTAACAAGAAAAGAAGAATGTTTTTTTATGGTTTTTGGTATTTATGAAATAAAGAAAATTAAAATTAAAAGAAACCCTAATTCTAAATATTTTTAATTATTAAAGATAAAGATTAAAGTTTTAACCTAATTTATACTAATTATTTATTACATGTTTATTTACAACATTAATTAATAATTATTAATAGTAATAATAAGAAGGAAGTATTTATTAAGAAAAAAAGGGAAAAAATATTAAAAAACCTAATTTCTACACATTTTAGTTATTTAGAAAAAATTACAATTAAAACCCTAAATTAAACTAAATTGATTATTAAAATTTATTTACAAAAATATTAATGCATTAAATATTAAATAAACATATTTTATTTTTTTGATTTTCTGATTTTTGTGTTATAAAAATTATATTTTATGAATTAAATAAAACAATTAAAATAATTAAGAGAAAAGAAAAGGAGAGAAAAAAAATACAAACAATGGGGTTAGGAGGTGTTATTGAAGCATTTGGCCCACTGAATTCAAGGCCTTTGTTGACTTTTCTGTACTTGCATGTGGATCCATTGACTGGCGTGCATGATGGAGTCCAGGTTCTGGCCATTGGATTGATCTCCTGGGCGCGTGACAAGCAAGCAGGCGAGGGTATATGGTACTCCTTTGGATGAGAGCTACGATGGAACATGCTAATGAAAAAAATCATGAAATATATAAGGGGACCTGGGAATCAAACCCAGGTCCCAATACCTGCAAGCCAACGCATCAACCAATCCAACCAACGCGTATGTTTGATATTATTATGGAACGTAAATAACATATGTGAAAACAAACGCTATTGGTATAAAATAAAAAATCACGCGCGGATATTCAAACTATCCAGTCACGTATGGACACGCCTTTGCCTGTAAATAATATCAAATAGCGGGGGTTTTAAACCCCCACTAACCCCTAACCTGAAAAATAGCGAACAAAATATAGGCAAGCATAAAAAGAGCGCGATGGGTGATTTAGCTTCGTTTGAATGTTACGAGTCCATTGGTACCAGTTTCATGGCCTGATTTTTCCATATATGCAAAACCCCAAATTGAAGCTTCTAAAACCCTAACCTACGTTCATGGCAACTTTTGATACAGACATTATTAATTCAATTCAAGGACACCAATAACTTCAGGACGTTCATGTTAGTGTAAATCAACAACAAAAATGCATGAATAATGCCTAGAAATCAAAACACGATTATGGATGATTTTAAGAAAAGTAAGATTCTGTTATACCAATTCCTTGAGTATGGAAGGCTGGTTTCGATTGGAATAGCTTCCTGGTAGTGTCAGCAAGCTTTTGGAATCCTTTTGCAGCCTTGAACTGTCCTCTAGATAGGTTTTCAGTTTTCAAATTTTGTCCAAAAATTGCAAGTTTGTTCTTGTGTTCTGAGCGCAGCTTTTGTGTCTCTAGCCTTAGGTTTCACTTATGCACATGTATATGAATAGAATTAGGTCAAAAAGCCAGCCCAAAATCCATCCATTTATGACTTTGAATATTTGATTTTCCATATCTTTTCTTCAATCTTTTTCATGCCAATTATGCCAAATCATGGAAGATTCTTTCCTTTTTGAATGGTACACGAGATATTGAGCACCTAATGAGTGAAATCTCTGCATAAAAAGATTTGAAAGGTGTGATTTGCTATTTTTCATATTTAATTTTAATTAAGTGAATTAATAATAATAAAAATTCAAATAATTAATCAAAAATGAGAAAATAACTCCCTTGGAGGTCAATGGGTCGTGCATGGCCTTTGGGTGATGATTCATGGAAGAAATTGAGGCCCATTAGCATTTTTGAAGCATTTGAAGCAAAGTTGACTTTTCAAAATTCCCAAAAATTTCCCAACTTCCACAAGGCATATTTTGCTCAATTTTTAAGCTTTGATCATGTTCTTGGACATTTTGGAAAGGTCTTGAAGTCCTCTAACCAATGTCTTTGTCCCCATGTCATTCGGATTTACCAATCTCAAGTTATGGTCTTTGACTTAAAGTGCCTTTTTGTTGACTTTTGAAAATGACCTATAATGTTGAGATTGATAACTTTTTGTGAGAGCATTTCTTGGACTTGAAGTGTAAAGATGAGTTGTAGGAAATGTCATTCTCTTGAAAATGAGCTTTGGATGGAATTTTTCTGATAAACCATGTGGAAGTTATGCCCTGGTCAATTTGCAGTTGACTTTTTCAATTGTCCAAAAATATAAACTTTTGCACCTTGAGACTTTTTGAGCCATGCTTTGATAATCATGATCAAGAATTGATAAAATGATGTTTGTGGCTTCAAAATAAGATGTTGACCAAAATTTTTGACTTTTGACTGTCAAATGACCATTTTGCCCCTACAGTTGACTGTGAAGCATTTAGGGTTTTTGACTGTGCAATCTGATGCTGTGAGTCTTGAAACTTGACATAAGGATGCTTGATAATGTTTATAGGCATGTGGGACTTGTTTGGACCCTTGGAAACTTCAATTTCTTTGCCATAACCAAAACCCTAATTTTTGACTGTTAGGAGGCCATTGGACTGTGCAACCCTTGGGAGATTTTGAAGCTTGATCTTGACAAATCTTGGAGAATATGGGAGGGCAAATTTTGGGGTACACCAGAAGGTATTAGAACCTTTTTCATCCATGTTTTTCCATGTGATCTTAGTTACTTGCTTAGATCACTTGTTTTTTTTTTGTTTGAAATTGTGCTTTGTGTGGTTTTGAAAGTATTTTGTAAAAGAGGCCATTTGTTTAGGCAATCTATGTAATGATTCTCGTTCGTAAGAATGTATACAAAGATGTCTGTATTTTTGAAAATGTTTTCAATGTTTGTAAGATGTTTGGAAATGTGTGTGTTTTTTTTGAAAATAGCAAGGATAGTTGTTTGAAATGGATCAAGTAACTAGAAGTAATCTACCTACTCAAATATCTTTCTTATGTATTTTCTATTCCTTTGACATTGTTGTCTTACCATTGATTTGGTAAGCAACCCTATCTTTGGATGTAAACGAGACGGGTGTGGGTCATCGTATAACCAGGATTAGAAATATTGCAAAGTATATTAGCATTTTGAGGGACCAAGATCATTTTGTAAGGCAACTTTCGAATAGCGTCATCGAGGGACTATGATCTTATATTTGTTTTGTTTTGCCAAGATACTTCACATGCGTAACATGACCATTTTTGTTTTAGGAAACCAAGTGGAGAAACCCTAAGGATGCTTGTGTGCAAGTGTATCATTTTTCATGCTTTGATTTTGTCTTGTATTTTAGGGTGTTCTATTTTGCTTTGTTTTGATCTTATCATACAAACCCTAATTACTAATCATGGCATGTAAAGCGGTAAATTGCGTAATGTAAATATTACTAAGCTATTACAACAATTTTATGGGAGGGGGAATACAAATTTGAATGAGGATTTGCAAAAATGTAAACCTAAATAAATTATTACAACCAAATCGAATTTGTATGAATTAGAATAAATAATACAACATTTAAAGATGCAATATAATATACATGTAAGAAAAGATTTTTTGTTTTGTTTTTATGTAAATTTTTTTTTAATCTAAACCTAAAATTATAAGGAAAAGAAATTAATTTTTAAAATGGAGGCTTAACCCTAATTATTATTTTAAAAGACAATAAAGTTCTTATATATTATTTTTTAAGTATTTTGTATTAGAATAATAAATAATATTGTATAAAAGTAAAAAAAAATTATATATGCAAAAATAAATATTTATAAGTATGAAATGAGAAATAAATAAGTAAATTAAACTAAATATACTTTGATTATATTTTACAAGTTATTAAGTAAATACATGATATATATTAAGAATAAAATATATTTCTATGTGAAAAATAAACTAAACTAAAATAAAATGCAATATTATGAAATTTATATTTTTTAGGATTTTTATGTATCAAAGAAAATATTTAATATATTAAAAATAAAAATAAAACAAATAAAAATAAAAAAATATAAAAAGTTGGCAGGGGGTGATATAGAAAAACTGGCAGCAATATTAGTAAAAAATGCCAAGCCCAAGGAACTAAGCCCAAACCTGCAAAAATCAGAAAAATGGAGAGAAGGAAAAATGTGAAAAAAAAATAAAAGTAGTGCCCAGGTTCGAACCTAGGACATGGGTCTTACCAGCGCGCTACTTTGCCACTGGGGTGGCTATACATCCATTGTCTTAAGGAAAGCAAAAATAATATAACACAAAACAAGTCCTTGCCCTGTACTTCATCTTCTTCCTCAAGCTTGACCAAACATCCTGTAACTCTCTCATACTTCCATGAAAATGAAAACTCATAACATGAAAGTTGTAGTATTTGAACTCATGATTCCAACCATATAAATTATGTGAACTAACAATCAAAGGTCAGAAAGAATTTTAACAGCCCTAAATTTAAACCTAATATTTTCAGAAACTTCAAGTTCTAAATTCTCTCAACTCAAGTAAAATAAATGCAAGATAGAGATATGTACAGTTTCGTTGCAATGAGGGCTACATTTTTTATTCACAAATCTTGGCCAATGGTTGCCTGTATAAGGAGATAGAAGTTGAGATTTTACCTCCTTCATTTGAAATCATGTATGGAACTGGAGTGAGTTTGATGGAGGACTGATGCTTGCTTGAGCTTCCTTGAACTTCCCTGAATGTATTCCAACCCTTGCTTTGCTCTGAAAGTGCCTGAAACTCCTTGGCCAAGTCAAACTGCAAGCTTTGAAAGCAACAATGGCAGATGATGGAAAAGTGGTTACAGAACAGGGATGAAGGTCTAGATTGGTTTGATATCAAGTAGTTAAGATGTTTTAATGATCAAGACTTGAAACGCACGAGCCAAATGGAAGATGGGTATGCTTATGCCAAAACTGCAAGTTTTGACAAATTTTTGGTATTTTTGTGCTTGGGAGTGTTTTAGGCCTTAACCAATCGTGTGCTAAGTTGTATTATGTTTGGATATTAGTATGAAATTGGTTTCATATCAACCCTCTAACAGCTGTGCCAGTTCTAGCCTTTTTGCAACTTTTCTTGCATTTTAAGTAAAGTGAAGGGACAATGCTTGCCATGCTTGTACTTGCTCTCTTAGGGTTGGTATCAGCTTGTACAATTTGCTTTAGACTTGTGTGACTTGTATGTACAATGGATACAGGTGCAATGCTCAAGAATTGGAAAGTGGCAAAAGTTGTGCTTTTCCAAAATGGCAATGGTCACTTTATGCCATTTATGGAATTGCAACTTGGGTAATGGCTCTAGGGCATGGATAAAAGCTTTGTCAACTGAGTAAGCATTAAATTAAGGAGTGATGAACAAGTTTGGGACCTGTAAAGCATGGATTAGGCAGCATAGGTACTGGTTGCAACTTTGTTCTTCATGAAATGGCTTGGACAAAAGTGAGAAATTGCCAACTTCATCTCTTTGATTCTCCCTACTCAAAAATGATCTTGAGGAGTTCTTTGACATTTTGGAAATATTGCAATATGCTCTATAACTCATCTTTGAAATGAATTTTGAGATACCTCTTTGAACTAGGTGAAATATTTCCATGAAGTTGGGTCCAAAACATGCCTAAATTAGGGCAAAATTTCACTAAGTTATTTAGTTCATGACCATGTATTCATAAATTTATATCTTGAGATCCAAGCATCTTTAGGGAAAAGTGTGTGAAGCAAAGTTGTAGATTTCATGGAGGTCTACAAATTTCATGTTGGGAACTTCTTTGAATCATTATGCATCATGGTAAAAAAGTGGCCTAAAATTGAGAAAAAATAAGAAATTTTCTATACTTAGAAAATTTTCTAAGTTAAGAAAAATTTCAAATTCAAACCCTAATCTTCAAACTTGGGTTTCTTGATGAAATTTTTTCATATTTTGACATGTTTTGATGAATTATGACCCTTGGCACTTGATTTTGACCAAAAAGTCAAAGTTTGACTTTTCAATATACAGTTGACTTTTGATCAGTTGACTGTAAATTTCATCTGTCAATCCAATGAAATTGAAATGTTTTGAGCCATGTAATAAGGTCAAGATGGTGTAATTGAATCCTTGAAATCATGCCTTAACTCTATTGGTCATTTGTTAGGTTAAAAACCAGAAATTTCCCTTCCTCAGTCAAAACCCTAATTTTGACCATTTTGCCCTTTTGGTGATTTGACCAAATTTCTTGAGGAATTGTGATCTAAACTTGACCAAATGATACATATGAGTTTAAAATGTTGATGTGGATAAAAAATTATGAAGTTTGACTGTAAATTGGCCATGGTTGACTTTTTCCCCAATACAACTGATTTTTAGGTCAACTGTCCAATTGACTGATCAAGAATGTGGTTCAAGGCTTGAAACTTGTCACGAGTGATCTTAGGGGTCCATAATGATGTTTGAAAGTCACATGAAGCATTGATAGTCCAAAAATCCTTGTGCAAACTCAAACCCTAATTTTGGGTTATCAGTGCAAGATGAGATGTCTTGAGTTGACCAAACCCTAATCCAGTCTTGAGTCAAAGAAATCTTGTGAGGAAAGTCTTGATAAATGATAGGGCAAATTTTGGGGTACAACAGCTTCCCCTGTTCAATCTTCTTAAAATTGATGAGTTAGATTGGCGAGTCCTGCCATTCGTGACTCGAAGGTGAAAGATGATTGGACACTAGAGTGCCCAGAAATTTGCACTCGGCGATGCAATGGTAGAAGGAATGGGCTTAAAGATGTTATTTGGAGAAGAGATAGAACCTTGTTGGAGATGGGCTTGTAGATTCCATCCAAGAATGTTTGTTGAGCAGTAAGTTATAAGTTGAAAGGAAATGCATCAGAATGGTGTCCGTGTCTGGAACGTATCTGAGTTATATCTTGAGACTGAATCTGTATGAACAACAAAATGGCGTCCGTGTTTGGAGCGTATCTGTACTGTATCTGAAAGTATGAATTTGAATGAGAATCAGCATGGCATCCGTGTCTGGGGCGTATCTGTACTGTATCTGAAAGCTGAATCTGAATGAGTATTAGAATGACATCCGTGTCTGGAGCGTATCCGTATTGTATCTGAAAGCTAAATCTGAATGAGTAACAGAATGGCATCCGTGTCTGGAGCGTATCTATACTGTATCTGAAAGTATGAATTTGAATGAGTATCAGAATGACATCCGTGTCTGGAGCGTATCGGTACTGTATTAGAAAGACTGAATTTGAATAAGTATCAGAATGGCATCCGTGTCTGGAGCATATCTGAACTGTATTTGAAAGCTGAATCTGAATGAGTAACAGAATAGCATCCGTGTCTGGAGCGTATCCGTACTGTATCTGATTGCATATTGTTGATGGTAGTTGTTAATCTTATCCTGAAAAGGGTAAAATATTAGTTGGAACACCAAATTATGTTGCATGAAATGTATGATGCAATGTATTTGTTTTATCAATGTTTATGATATATGGATGCAATGTATGCGTATGTGAGCTGATTTGCTGTATTGTAGTTGGATTGGGGAAAATAAATCCTTGGCTGTTGTTGAGGATATGTGAGTCTTCACGTCTTGAATTTGAAGTACTGACAGAATCCTGTTATGAGAGCAATGCCATATACTGCTTGAGGAATCCTGAGAAATTTGACGATCTCTACCGGGGATTAATAATTTGAAGTTTTAGTTCCGCTGGGGATCTAAATGACCATGTATTCATAAATTTATATCTTGAGATCCAAGCATCTTTAGGGAAAAGTGTGTGAAGAAAAGTTATAGATTTCATGGAGGTCTTCAACTTTCATGTTGGGAACTTTCTTTGAATCATTATGCATCATGGTGAAAAAGTGGCCTAAAGTTGAGAAAAAATAAGAAATTTTCTATACTTAGAAAATTTTCTGTTAAGAAAAATTTCAAATTCAAACCCTAATCTTCAAACTTGGGTTTCTTGATGAACAAGTTTCATATTTTGACATGTCTTGATGAATTATGACCCTTGGCACTTGATTTTGACCAAAAAGTCAAAGTTTGACTTTTCAGTATACAATTGACTTTTGATCAGTTGACTGCAAATTTCATCTGTCAATCCAATGAAATTGAAATTTTTTGAGCCATGTAATAAGGTCAAGATGGTTTAATTGAATCCTTGAAATCATGCCTTAACTCAATTGGTCATTTGTTAGGTTAAAAACCAGAAATTGCCTTCCTCAGTCAAAACCCTAATTTTGATCATTTTGCCCTTTTGGTGAATTGACCAAATTTCTTGAGGAATTGTGATCCAAACTTGACCAAATGATACATATGAGTTTAAACTGTTGATGTGGATAAAAAATTATGAAGTTTGATTGTAAATTGGCCATGGTTGACTTTTTCCCCAATATAGCTGATTTTTAGGTCACTTGTCCAATTGACTGATCAAGAATGTGGTTCAAGGCTTGAAACTTGTCATGAGTGATCTTAGGGGTCCATAATGATGTTTGAAAGTCACATGAAGCATTGATAGTCCAAAAATCCTTGTGCAAACTCAAACCCTAATTTTGGGTTATCAGTGCAAGATGAGATGTCTTGAGCTGACCAAACCCTAATCCAGTCTTGAGTCAAAGAAATTTTGTGAGAAAAGTCTTGATAAATGAGAGGGAAAATTTTAGGGTACAACACCACGATATCAAACAAGACTGGCCAGCTGCCGAAGATTCAAGTTCTAAAAAAGTTGACTCCGATATCAGTAATATTGCAGGGACTAGCAAGATCACCCGAAGCGGGAGGATATTCTCTCCAGAAATTTCTCCTTCAAAAGTAGTTTCTGGACCCGCAATCATTCCTGTTGTTCTTGCTCCTCCAAAGGTTATTCCCAGTCCTACAATCATCTTTGCAAATACTCCTGCTAACAAAGTTGTTACCATCCCTGTTATCACCCCTACAGGGCCTACACACATTCCCGCTGCCGAGTCAGCCAAGACTCGAGGAAAAGGTATTTTGATTGAGCCTGTCCAGACGAAGGCTCAATCAGTAGCTATCCCTGAGACCTCCCCGAAAGAGATGGAGGACATTCTAAAGATCATAAAAAGGAGAGACTACAATGTAGTCGAGCAACTGGGGGAAACTCCATAAAAAATTTCCATGCTGGCTCTACTACTATGTTCTGAGGCATATGTAAATGCCTTGGTAAAATTCTTGAAAACTGCCCATGTACCCAAAGAAACATCTGCCGATCAGTTCCAAGACTGCGTAACCAGCTTGACCGCAGATAATGGTCTAGGTTTTTCGGATGCTGATTTAACACCAAGAGGAAGAAAGCATAATGAGGCGTTGCATGTCTCGGTTGAGTGTAGGGGCACAACCTTGGCTCATGTTTTGGTGGACACTGGCTCATCTCTGAATTTATTGCCTAAGAAGGCTCTTGACAGGCCTGTGTAGCGGTAGAAATATTCAAGACTAAGCCATTGGATTGACTAGACTTTATACAAATAAAAAAAAATCGCCACCGCGCTTTATTGTTTCCAAAGGAATGAGAAAAGAGCGAATAACCCAAAAAGAGGCGGAAAGATTCAAGGTAAGGGGGTTGGTTATGCATAGGGAAGGTATTAGCATCCTAAACATGTACGGTACTCTGCAGAAGCCTCTTTGTAAAATCTGTATATTTTGGCTATAAAATATGTTGTATATATAAAAAAATGGATGGTGGAAGTGAGAAAAGAAATATATTTTTTATAATTTTTTCACCCGCCGCGGTTGCAAACCTTTAGTGCCTACATACCACCTTTTCGTTCAATAGGGGATCAGGGTACGCGTAGTTCCTCTTTTAAATATTTAAAACACAAATGCGTTGATTAATTTTATGAGATGAAACATCATTGTCATTGTCCGTATGGAAAATATACCTACTACCCGCACTCATGAGAAAGGAGAATTTGCATCATCTCAAAATGGAGGATATGGTTTGGATTTTAAAAAAATGAACAATGCCTCACTCAACACCAAAGTGGAAAATATCTCTCTTTACTACATATTGTATAAGTATAGTTGTTTGCATCACTACAAGGATTGACAAAAGTTCAACCTTTTTTGAGAAAAGTTTTCAAAATAAAAGAGCCAAAGTGGCAAAATGGTTTGAAATGAGATTGATTGACTTTTAGTCTTCTCACAAAAATGTCAAGGCATTATTAAGTTTATTGGAGTTTATTTATGAAAAATGTTTTGAAAATGCATGGACATAAGTCCAAATTTATTATGAAAGTGGTTCAAGTTCAAAAACAAGAAGAGTTTTCAAAAAGGGAAAGAAGATTTTTGAAATTAAAGAAGATGGGAGGAGAAGAAGGGACTATCCTAAAGCATAAGGTAAAAACTAGGGATAAGAACCATCTAACCAACAAGAAACCAATACTTGACATTATGAGCCAAGATAGAATTCCCATTCCTTGGATTGAAACCAATCAAGCAAAGAAATACTAGACCTCTTGATAGAACCAAACTTCAAATGTATTAAGTCTTCACAAAAAATTGGGCAGAGTAACGGCTGTATACGAGTGAATTCCAGATTACAAACAAAGGGTGTAATCACAAAAACTTGCACATAAAAACAAACAAACAACCCAATGTCTTGAGGTAAACCTCAAGAACTCCAGACAAAATAATAATATAAGATCTCCAAGATAGGTCAAGGTTTCTAATCCTAAGTCCAAGAAAAGTCCCATGCTTCATAATGCCAAGGATAGTAACCAAATAGTCCAAGCACCAATAAAGATTATTTAGGGTTTATGTTGATTATTAAGTATCTTAAGAAAGGAAAAGAAAAGCTCAAGTGAGCAAAATAAAAATGGCAATAAAATAAATACTCAAATGAGCAAAGATGAAAATGATATGAAATATGAATGCTAAAAGTAAATAGTACATAAAGCATAAAAAAATAAAAGTATAAGGTAAACAAGTCAATAATTAGTGGTTAGTTGTATGACCATCTTGAAGCTTGCATTTGGAAATCATTAGAGGATTGGTAGAACCAAAGCCTCCGCACAACAAGTTGCATTCGCTTTTTGTCAAGTATATCATCCATTTGGAATTCTCATAAGTACCATTTAATGATCAACGGTGTTTAAGTGATCTGCATTGACCAAAGGTGTTGTAGATCCATTAGAGGATTGGTAGAACCAAAGCCTCCACACAATGAATCTCAAGGTTATTGGATCAAAGAGATAAAATTAACATACTTGGGCTTGCAATCATAAGTTTGGGCCACGAATGATCATTTATTCGAATCGGGACAAATTTTAGTGCTATGTTAAGCAATCGTAAGTGGACTTATATAGAAGTCGCACCTATTTTGATGCCGGTCAATAGCAATCTATGCACCATTTGTCTTGAGACATGATATAGAGATCATGCTCCAACAACATCTAGTACAATAAGAAAGGGATGAGATGAAGAGGGATGGGAAAAATATACAAACCACATTTGAATTAAATTTTAATCAAACTATTATTAAAATCATTCATCCATTTTTGTGGAGTTAAACTCAACACCATAGATCCAATGATGTTAATAAAGTTCATGATCCAAAATCTAACCCAAGATCCGCCATAAAATAACCACAAAATAATATCACATTTAATATACACAAAAAGAATTTTTAAAAATGTTTTAAAAAAAGAAAATAATGAGAAAAATATCAACTATGTTCAAATTAATTAAGAAATGAAAAGTAAGACCATAGAAAAATAAGAAAAAGGCCCAAGTAATTTTACAAAATTTTTTGGTAATTTTTTAAAGTCAAACTATTTTTAAAATTAAAATAAATGGGTCAAATAAACAAAAAATGGTAAAAAATAGTAAAGTCAGAAACAAAAATAAAATGAGGTCACCAACATTTGTCACAATATCATTGGATCATTCCATAATTTTTTTCAGAATTTAAAAATGTATAAAAGTATTTTTAAGCATTTAAAACAAATCAAATAAGTGCAAAATTTGTAAAAAATACCAAAACACAAAATTAAATCGTGAAAAAATAAAAATTAGAAAGAGAGTAATCAATAATATTTTTCATAATTTTTTCAGATTTTTTGGACTAAAAATGATTTTTCTATGATATTTTGAAATTTAAAACAATTAAAATATAAAAATCAGAAAAAGAAAATAAAAGTAAAATATGTGGACCATTGGATGAAATTCAAAACGCGTTAGTAATCAAATCCAATGGATCTGGCGCGCTGTGCATATCATGGTCATTAGTGAATATTGTACAAAATCATTAATTAAATCAAAATTTGAAAAATACAGATGGCGCGCCTTCATTGGTTAGAAGATGACACATTGGTCATCTTCAACCTCCAGCCATCACGAATTGCAGGTCTATCAAACTGTAAAATCAGAAGCTCAGACCTATGCCATTCACTTCGTCTCTTCAAGACGAAGACAACCACACCCTCGCGCCAAATTTATATAAACTGTAGCTCAAGCAATTTGGAAGGAAAGTTTTGAAAAGGGATTTGAAATTTCATGGTCAAAACGTGTTTCCATTAAAAGGTAAGTGTTGCGACTAGAACCAGGGGAATGAGAGCAACACAATGATATCAGAGTTTTGAAGAATTGATGAAGGAACCTACCTATTGAAGTTGAGTTGCAGAGCTCTGAAACTGGACTTCTATGGAGCAGTATAGGGCACGATTCTTGAATGTAATTATATAGTTAGATTCAGGGAAGATCAAGAAAGGTGAATTGATGGAAAAATTGGATTAAAAAAGGGTCGAGAATGGATTTTGAAGTTACATAAAATTGAGTTATGGAGCAAGTTTGGCAGGGTGATTCTGGCTATCCAAGCTTGGGAAATTGAATGGGATAGTTCATGTATTTATAGGAGAAGTGAATGGAATCAAAAGGAAGAGTGAATGATGCATTTTGGAGGGAAACCGTGCACACCTGATGCACGAGTGAAGTGTGATACAAACTTCATCAAAACTCATCCAATTCTTGCGTTTTGATGCGCTAAACAAATCTGGAACTTCACTAAACATGTTTAGAGGCAAAAACGCGTGAAAAACTTGTGATTATAGGCCACATTATGGATTTCAAAATTCTGACTTGGTGAGAAATTAAATTTCAAAGTGCCAACTTCTGACCAATGGCATTTTCAACTCAAGGGCTCTCAGGGCATGGTTCTTGATGCTTTAGAAAGACGAAGTTACAAGCTTTGCAATGGAAAAATAATGGAGTTAAATGGATGCTTGAGATGAAAGTTGCATTGAGTCAAAGTTGAAGAAAAAGGGTTGACTTTCTATACTTTGAAATATTTCACATTCTTCTTCAAAAATGACCTATAATGTCTTGCATCCAAACATGGCCTTCCACTTGGAATTTTCTCTTGACCAAAAAAGATGACATGAAGTAGAACTCTTGAATGACACTTTGAAACTTGAATCATTCAAACTATCTAAATTTTGAGCAAGTTATGACTTGTTTAAGTTGGCAAAAAATCATGAAATGACCTATAATCTTTTGCATCTTTAAGGAAACTTCCATCCATTTTCCCACTTTGCACATAAAAGAAGGCATAAAGTTCACATCTTCAAGATCATTATGGAAAAATAATGGACTCAAGGTGATAAAAATTGACCAAGTTAGGACCATTTGAAGTCACTCATGTAAAATTGTGGATTCATCTGGATGACTTGTAATCTTTCTTCTTCACCAAGTTCCTTCCACATGAAAACTACTTGGAACTTTTGAAGTGATTTGTTGATAACCATTTTAAGAGGAGGATATCTTTGGAATCACTCAAAAATACCAAAAGGTGAGCAGAATGTACTCCTTTGAAGTTCAAAACCCTAGCTCCTAGATCAAGAAAATGCTTTGAGGAACTTTGACAAGTTTGAACAAACTTCTTGTACCAATATTCTTGCTTTGTGAATAGAAGTTGTTGAGGATGATAATGAGGACTCATATCCACAAAAACCACTTTTATATCTGGAAATTTGATAGAAATATGCTCTTGTGACCAATAGGAACAAGGCCTTGTCCAAACATGACAACTTCTCCAATCAACCCCTTGTACTTTTGAGTCAAATCTAATAACCTTGAAATGTGATGAACCAAAGCAACCTTGCCATGCCAATTCTCCCAAAACCAATCCAATGGTGAGGTTTGAACTTCTCAAGCTATATTGACTAGGGAATGGAAATAAACTCATGAACCCATGGGGTAGCTTGTTAAATCTCATTGCCTTCACCTATATGGATAACAAGCAAGACAAACCAACATTGCATTTTATTAGTTAAATGAAGAAAAAAAAACAATATTCATGATCACAAAAGGAACATAAGTCAAGGTGCTTGGTAATCCCTAAAAAGCGGAAAAACTAAATATAGGGAGGGGAACCAAGAATCCTAGTGTGATCTTGTTGTGAGTGAATCAACATGGTATGATGAAGGGATCTTAGGGGCAAAAATTGGGGTACAACAGCTGCCCTTATTTAAGTTTCTTCTATCCGGAGATATGAAGGTTAAAAATCTTCGTGTCGACGCGATCGAAGATACTTAAATATAAAACAAACCCTATTTTTGGCCCTAAGATACCATGCAAATGCTTATGATCATGAATGCATATGAACATGACCAAAGAGACGCAAAAATAACACTGGGGATGAAACAATAATAAAGAAACAAAGGAGCACCCCCACCAGGAAAATAAATCACTGGTGGACCCAGAGAACTGAATCAGAGAGGATGGTAGGATGGTCAAAGGACACACCAACTTCTTCTGAAGGCGAAGCTACCGACGTTTACTGAAGGCAGAGAGAAAGATAACAAACATCGACATTCACTGCCAATGTCCTACCAACTTTCACTGAAGGTAGAAAGAGAATATATCATATCACCGCCGTTCACTGTCAATGAACTACCAACTTTCACTGAGGGAAGAAAAAGATAACAAACACCGACGTTCACTGTCGATGGTCTACTAACTTTCACTAAAGGTATAAAGAGAATATATCATATCACCTCCGTTCACTGACGATGAACTACCAACGTTCACTTAGGGTAGAAAAAAGATAACAAACACCGACGTTCACTGCCGATGGTCTACCAACTTTCACTGAAGGTAGAAAGAGAATATATCATATCACCACCGTTCACTGACGATGAACTACCAACGTTCACTGAGGGTAGCAAAAAGATAACAAACACCTTCGTTCACTGCCGATGGTCTACCAACTTTCACTGAAGGTAGAAAGAGAATATATCATATCACCTCCGTTCACTGACAATGAACTACCAACGTTCACTGAGGGTAGCAAAAAGATAACAAACACCGACGTTCACTTCCGATGGTCTACCAACTTTCACTGAAGGTAAAAAGAGAATATATCATATCACCTCCGTTCACTTATGATGAACTACCAATATTCACTAAGGGTAGCAAAAAGATAACAAACACCGACGTTCATTGTCGATGATCTACCAAATTTCATTGAAGGAAGAAAGAGAATATATCATATCACCTCCATTCACTGACGATGAACTACCAACGTTCACTGAGGGTAGCAAAAAGATAACAAGTTTCCCCAAGATTCTGGAGTTTCACCTAGAACGGGTCTCAACTTCTTCTTTAACCAAGGCACTCCGCCTGGAAAGGATAATATATAAGCTGTCTCAAATAAAGAGACTTGCTACTTGTTGTTACGGAGGGTTGTAAAAATAGATGAATTTTTGGGAAGGAGGTATGACTTCCTAGGGAGATTCCATGATACTCTTGCTGAGGGGATAAAGTCTTTTGTGCAAAATAAATGCACCAACCAAAACTTGGGGTTTTCAGCAATCCAAAGTGAATAGCATTACCGGGGAACCACAAATCCAAACCAGAAATAAACTGGAATGAAAAAGTCAACCAGAATTCATCCTTTGAGAAATAAATTCAAGAGGGAAAACCAAATTTATCCAAACAAGGAGCTGTACCGGAAGGCTTAAATCAAAAATATTCTATGAGGGACAACTCAGTAGGGAAATTGAAAGAATATACATTTTCTGCTTAAGTCCAACACTCTATTGAAAAGAGGGCAACATAACTATGCAAAACAGGGTAATATGTCAACAAAAATATTATTAAATGTCAATGAACAATGATATGCTAATTTTAGCTATGCATGATGTATGTATGAATGTATGAGTGCTATTGTGCGTATATTGACAAAACAGATAGACAATCATTGGGAACAAACAAGTAAAACTGCCTCAGGAACTAACAACGCTCGGCTAAACTTCATCCAAGATGATCATTCCAAGAAAGGTAAAGGAAAACTGCGGAAACAAAACCTACTGCCTGCTTTAACTTTACTAGGGAGAAACATAATCCGGAGGTAGGCAAATCAAAGTGATGAAATAAACGGATACCGGGATAGAACATCCTTCTTCAGGCTTCATCGGGGAAACCAGTGTTTTTTCAAAAGTAACATGCCTACTGGAGATTGCAAGACCAGTCTCAAATAAAGCAGACTGACACCGAAACATCCAAACTTCGCTGGGGAATTCAAGCCTACTTCACTGGAGAAAAATGCGGATTGAAACTTCACATCATCAAAACTCAGAAAAGAGGAGAAATGAATCCAAACTTGACCGAGGATACTGGAATCATGAACCCAATACAGTGAAAACAACCCGAGTAGACCTTCCCGAGGGGAACAAAAGCTTCTCAAAACAACTGGAGTTTGTCCATTCCTGGGATCACCATTTTTATTGTCATTGCTTCATCACAACTCTCAAAGTAAAAGTAAATTGTAAACATCTTTTTTTTTGAAAAATCAATTTTGTTATTTAATCTCTTTGCTTTAAAAGTTATTATCAGTAATAAATGGAGTCTTTGCAAGCTAAATAAAATAAGAAACACAAAGAATTGGGTAAAAGCTTGAATTTCATTAATAGAATGGTAGTCTGCGAATGGCGAGACTCCATAGATGATTACAAAGTTTGAGAAATGGTAATACAAAATGGAAAAGATACATTGAGATACAATGACCACTATCCCCCCTAACAATATTTGTAATCCTAAGCAACAACTTTTGTTGAAGTATGGTGATGATCCGAGAAGATTGTTGCTTCAACGATCAAGTCTTGTCTGACATAGTTACTTGCCAAGAAAATCCCTAACTTTTGCCTAAGCTTCCCTTGTGGGTTTTCAACTTAGCGGGAAATTTATTCTGTTTATGTCTCTAATTTTTGCCTAGACCGCCCTTTCGGGTTTTCGGCCTACCGAGACGCTCCTTTTTTGCCTAAGCCGCCCTTTCGGGTTTTCAACTTAGCGAGTTGTTCTTTTATTTCTTTAGGCGAAGTATTTCTTGACTGCATCTGCGTTCATGGGACGTGGGAACTCATCTCCATCCATAGTTTCAAGAATTAATGCACCACCAGAGGAGGCTTTCTTGACAACATATGGGCCTTCGAAATTGGGAGTCCACTTGCCCCTAGAATCGATGTTGAAAGACATGATCTTCATGAGCACGAGGCCGCCTTCTCTAAACTCACGAGGTTTGACCTTTTTATCAAAAGCTTTATTCATTCTTCTTTGATATAATTGGCCATGATACAAGGCTGTCACTCTCTTCTCCTCAATCAAATTCAATTGGT
The DNA here is from genome assembly GCA_948472305.1 of Vicia faba. NCBI lineage: Eukaryota > Viridiplantae > Streptophyta > Magnoliopsida > Fabales > Fabaceae > Vicia > Vicia faba. Next base: position 877,064,809 of record OX451738.1, read on the forward strand.
CAAACCTATTTTGGACCCATTCAGCCTCCGTTAACTTGGTTTCCTTTATCACACGCAACGAGGGAATCTCTACCTCGAGTGGGAGTACAACTTCCATTCCATACACTAAGGAGAACGGGGTTGCTCCTGTTGAAGTGCGGACAAGTTCGATATCCATGCAGAGCAAAAGGGAGCATTTTATGCCAATCCTTATAAGTAATAACCATTTTCTGGATAATTCTCTTGATATTCTTATTAGCAGCTTCAACAACCCCATTCATCTTTGGCCTGTATGGAGATGAATTGTGATGGACAATCTTGAATTCTTCACACAGTTCTATCATCATCTTGTTGTTCAAATTCGAGCCATTGTCAGTGATGATTCTGTTCGGAACACCATACCGACATATAAGATTATTCTTGATGAAACGTACAACCACCTGTTTAGTAACATTGGCATATGAAGCAGCCTCCACCCATTTGGTGAAGTAATCAATTGTTACCAAGATAAAACAGTGCCCTTTCGAAGCTTTGGGTTCTATCATCCCAATCATGTCAAAACCCCACATAGAGAAAGGCCACGGGGAGGAAATCACATTGAGGAGTGTTAGAGGCACATGGACCTTGTCTGCATAAATCTGGCATTTATGGCACTTCTTTGCAAATTTACAACAATCAGATTCCATTGTCAGCCAATAATAACCCGCCGTTAGCATCTTTTTAGCCATCGAATGTCCATTGGAATGAGTGCCAAATGAACCTTCATGAATCTCATGATCAACATGTTTGCTTCGTGTCTATCCACGCATCTGAGCAAGACCATGTCATAATTTCTCTTGTATAACACATTTTCACTGAGGAAGAAACTGCCTGCCAATCTTCTCAATGTTTTTCTATCTTTCTTCGACGCATCAATCGAGTATTCCCGAGTCTGAAGAAAATGCTTGATATCATAATACCAAGGTTTTTCATCTGCTACCTCCTCTGTTGTAAACAAATGAGCGGGCCTATCCAGCCGTAGAACCGTAATTCAGGGTATATCATTCCAAGTATTCACTTGGTACATAGAAGCCAGAGTTGCCAGAGCATTCGCCATTTGATTTTCATCTCTAGGGATATGATGGAATTCAACTTTATTGAAGAATGGTAATAATCTTCTAGCATAATCTTTGTAAGGGATCAATCCAGGGTGACGAGTATCCCATTCTCCTTTAATCTCATTTATTACCAAAGCTGAATGACCATACACATCTAGAATTTTGATTCTGAGATCAATAGCTTCTTCGAGACCCATGATGTAAGCCTCATATTCTGCCATATTATTAGTGCAATCAAATGTTAAACTTGCGGTAAAAGGAATGTGAGATCCATGAGAAGTGACAATCACAACACCAATTCCTTTACCATAAACATTCGCAACTCCATCAAATATCATACTCCAACGAAATTCAGGGTCAGGAACTTCCTCAGGTAATGGTTCATCATAATCCTTCACTTTTAGGAACATCACATTCTCATCGGGGGAATTCATATTCTGCAGACTGGTGATCCTCCACTGGTTAGTGATCAAGATAATCTGCCAACACACTACTTTTAATAGCTTTTTGAGTGCGGTATTCGATATCATATTCAGATAACAACATCTGCCAGTGGGCAATTCTCCCAATAAGAGAAGGTTAACAAAAATGTACTTGATTGGATCCATTTTGGAGATCAACCAAGTGGTGTGATTCAACATATACTTCCGCAAACGCTTTGCCGCCCAGGACAAAGCACAACATGTTTTTTCCAGCATGGAATACCGCGAGTCACAATTAGTGAATTTTTTACTGAGATAATAAATGGCGAACTCCTTCTTCCCTATTTCATCTCGTTGTCCCAGAATACAACCCATGGATTTATCTAACACTGTCAGATACATAATTAACGATCTTCCTTCTATGGGAGGGAGCAAGATAGGAGGTTTAAGCATATACTCTTTAATACTTTCAAATGCCCTTTGGCAGTCATCCGTCCACACACAACCTTGATCTTTCTTTAACAACTTAAAGATTGGTTCACATGTTGCAGTCATGTGGGAAATGAATCTGGAAATATAATTCAAACGCCCGAGGAAACCTCTGACTTGCTTTTCAGTTCTTGGTGCTGGCATTTCTTGAATTGCTTTGACTTTATCAGGGTAAACTTCAATTCCTTTCTGGCTAACAATGAAACCCAACAACTTCCCCGATCGAACACCCAATGTGCATTTATTTGGATTCAAGCGGAGATGATACTTCCTCAAACGCTGAAACAACTTCAACAAATCTTCTATTTACCCTTCTTCAGTATGGGATTTGGCAATCATATCATCAACATATACTTCAATTTCCTTGTGCATCAGATCATGGAATAGGATTGTCATAGCACTCTAGCATGTTGCACCAGCGTTCTTCAACCCGAAGGGCATCACTCTGTAACAGAATGTTCCCCAGGGTGTGATAAGTGTTGTTTTTTCCATGTCCTCTAGAGCAATTCTTATTTGATTATACACGGAAAACCCGTCCATTAACGAGAATACTTTGAATTTTGCCGTGCTATCCACTAACATGTCAATATGTGGCAATGGAAAATCATCTTTTGGACTAGCTTTATTTAGATCTCTGTAATCTACGCACATGTGGACTTTTCCGTCTTTTTTTTGGTACTGGGACAATATTGGCAATCCATTGAGGATACACTGACGTCACGAGAAAACCAGCATTAATCTGCTTTAGAACCTCCTATTTGATCTTTACTTCCATATCTGGGTGAGTTCTTCTCAACTTTTGTTTAATTGGCGGACACTTTGGCTTCAAAGGAAAACGGTGCTCTACAATATTTGTATCTAGACCAGGCATATCTTGATAAGACCAAGAAAAAATATCCACATACTCCTTCAACAACTCAATCAACTTTCTCTTTACATCAGGATGCAGCAATGCTCCAATCTTGACTTTCTTCGGATCTTCTTCTGAACCCAAATTGATCACTTCCAATGGCTCTTTATATGGCTAAATGGTATTTTTCTCGTGCTCAAGCAACCGTGAGACCTCTTCTAGAATCTAATCATAATATTCTTCTTCAGCCTCATACATAGGACATAAGTTGGGAGAGGGTGCATGATCATTGTATTCAACGGGTTTTTTAGTTAATCTACACATATGATTTATGATTGCTTTTAGAAAATGACACATATAACAAGTGATTATGCAAATTGAATTTCAATTATTATTTATTTTGAAAGGTTTTTTCTGATTACCATTTTCCAAGAAAAATTAGAAAATAAAGACATAATTTGGGAAGCAAAGACAACTTTTATTAATGATCTTAAAAGTCACAGCAAACAGATAAGCCCTTCAACATTAATACTTCCATATTGGGCAGAGTGAAAGCTTTTCAAGAAAAAAAGATTAACAAATCAAATTACTTTGAAACATGTATGCAAGAGGGAACATCAATGGTGACCCAGTTCTGAACCTTGACTCCGTGCGTCACATAATTCGACATTTCCTGCCCTGCTTCATCCTCCTCAACAACATTAACTCCAGAATCAGTTGGACGGAGGTAACCTCCGCTGCAGAAAACATTATGATAGTTGCTCATAGTAGACTTTGACTTCAAACTTTCGCCTTTTGCATTCTCCTAAGAGAACCCCAAGCCAGTTTTGTTCTTGTTCACGGGTGGATCCACAATTCGTCCCCAGACTTCATTATGACCCTTACGCACAACCTGCTGCGCATCCTTCAGCGAGACCATGGAATTATCATTTCTCCTTATGTTGTCAATGGATAAGGCTTGGAACTGGGTTCCAACAGTAGCTTCATCCGCTTCTATAATGCTGAAAGAGGATAAATGAGATATCAACAAGGCCTGCTCCCTATTTATGATCACTACCTTCCCTTCACGCACAAACTTTAGCTTCTGATGTAAAGTTGAAGTGACAACCCTTGCTTCATGTATTCACGACCGTCCTAGCAGACAACTATAAGTGGGAATGATGTCCATGACCTGGAAGGTTATCTGGAACACATGTGGTCCTATATGGATAAGTAAGTCCACTTCATCGATGGCAGATTTCCTTGACCCATCAAACGCCTTCACAATGATGCCACTCGGGCGCATAGGCGTTCCTTGATATTTCAACTTCATGAGAGTACTCCTTGGTACAACATTCAACGCAGATCCATTATCAATTATCACATTGGATAGTGAATCATTCTTGCAGTTCATAGAGATGTGATGGGCCAGGTTGTGATTCCTCCCTTCATCTGGAAATTCATCATCGCAGAAACTCAAGTTATTTCATGATGTAATGTTTCCTATTACGCTGCTGAATTGATCTATTGGCATATCACTCTCCACAAAATATTGGTCCACTACCCTCATCAAGGATTCTCTATTAGCAGAGGAGTTCATCAATAAAGCTAAGATAAATATTTTTGAAGGAGTCTGAAGTAGTTGATCTACAATTCTATAGTCACTCATATTAATTATCTTCAAAATATCATCCACTTATTTCTCTAACGTAGCTCCACTAGTCTCTCCTCTAGCCTTCTTAGGTTCATCATTCTCAACAATTTTCTTTCCAGTAGCAACATCTCTCCGAGCAACCGATGCAAACACACGACCTCTATGGGTCACCCTGCTATTTTCAGCTATATTTCTAATATCAGGTATTGGCTGGATGGGAACTTCCACTCCATCTTCTAAGATTGTAGCGTTGTATTTGTAAGGCACAACCTTATCTGATTTATAGGGGATAGAACCTGGTAAGCTAATCACCAATGGGGTAACAACTGGCTTGCTATGATACTCCACTTCAAAATGGGAAGGTGCACCAAAACAAGGAACAATGATGTTTACCCCTTCCTCAACACAATCAGTCGTCAATAAGTCATTTATGGAAAACAAATCTTCGTCTGAAGAGAAATACTCATCTGCAGAGACATACTCTTCATCTGACTCTTCTTTTGTTAAACAAACCTCAACCATATCAACCTCATGATAATAATCCCTCTGACCTGTAATCTTGATAGTTCCATTGTCTAACAACAACTGAACACCTTTCTTCACGATTGAACATCCTCGGGGATCTCGATAGCAAACTAGGCAAGATCCATATTGGTGTCCCACCTGACCAGCCGTATGGCAGAAGGTAGCATGCAACTGCGCGAGATCCTCATTCATATCCTCCACATCAAAAATTCTGAATTCACCAGAACATCCGGAAACCATGTTCACTTCCTTTTCATACTCTACCCTAGGCCTGATTATGTGGATGAGGCCATAATCCATCATCTCCTGTAAATCAACCTTTATCTTCTTGCAACCCTGTATGTCTGTACTGCAAATAGCACAACCAGAATGGTCATGCGTATAGTAGCCAAATTCACAGAGGTCTGTGTGCATTTTCACCAAATCTCCTCAAACTAGATGAGTATCAAAAATCCGGAAGTCGTCTGGACAACCGGCCACCATATTTACAACATTTACTCCCCCGTGCTTGGGTAGAGGGTTAGCTTTCATATTAGGTCCCACGTCCTTGAAAGATAGAACACCAGACTTTACCAATTTCTGCACCCCAGTCTTCAAAGGATAAAAATTCTCAACATTATGCCCTGGTGCTCCTTGATGAAAAGCACATGTTTGGTCTGCCTTGTAATACCAAGGCAATGGTGATGGTACGACGGGAGGTGGTCGTGTCTGGACCAACTTCTTCTTAATCAATGCTGGTAATAGCTCTGTATAGCTCATGGGAATAGGGTCATAACTCTCCCTTCTCTGATTATACCATTGATTCCCCTGTTGGGACGGTCTCTGATAAGAAATGGTAGTTGGAGCGACATTCATAACAAGAGTAATTGAGGTGACTTGCTGATGACGCTGATAATTCCTTCTAGGAGTGTTTACCCTCCTCTCTTGTATAACAACATTTACATCTCCTTCTTTCTTCTTGGTAAACCCATAAGATGGCTTCTTTACACCTCCAGATCCTTCACTCTTCGTCAAACGACCTTCTCTTACAGCCTCTTCTAAGCGGATACCCATTCCTACCATCTCAGTAAAGTTAGTTGGCGCACTTGCTACCATCCTATCATCGTAGAAAGCACCCAGCATTTTCAAGAAAATCTTAGTCATCTCCTTCTCTTCCATGGGAGGAATCACTTGGGCGGCTACCTCACGCCATCTCTATGCATACTCTTTGAATGATTCCCTGTCTTTCTGAACCATGGCCCTAAGTTGGTCACGGTCAGGCACCATGTCCACGTTTTACTTGTATTGTTTGATGAATGTTTCTCCCAAATCATTAAAAGTATGGATATTGGCATTGTCCAAACTCATATATCACTTTAACGCAGCACCAGTCAAACTATCCTGAAAAAAGTGAATCAGCAGACGCTGATCATCAGTATGGGTAGATATCCTCCTTACGTACATCACCAGATGAGCACGAGGGCAAGTGTTGCCCTTATACTTCTCAAATTTCGGGACCTTGAACTTAGCAGGTATCTTAACGTTTGGGACCAAACATAGCTCATTCACATTCTGCCCAAATAGCTCTTTTCCCCTAAGGGCCTTCATGTCTCTTTGCATCTTGTCAAATTGCTCTTGAAAATCATCCATTATGTCATAAAGACCCATGTCTTCACTTAGTGGAGGGAAAGGACGACACACATCATCATTAACAAATGGAACCATATTCACCGAAGGAGGTGCAACATGAACAACATGCACCACCGAAGATGTTGGGGTAACAATAGTCTGAACCACTAGAGTATCTTGAGGACCAAGATTGAAACCTTCAGAAGATAAATTCTCTAGCATTCCCCATGGATAACCTTGAGGCATACGACTATGAACAACAGCCGGAGTAGAAGATACGGGAACAGTCGGAACTTCAGTAGTTGCCCTTGTTGGTTGAGGTTGAACACTCGGTGGCTGATTCTGAGCAGCCACCAGAGCTTCCATCAGAGTAGTCAGATTGGCCATGCCGACCTTCGAAGCAGAAACTTCCTCGCGCAGCTCGCGATTCTCTTGTTCTAAGTTATCTATCTTCTTTTTGAAATTAGCCCGAGTATTGTAGTGATGAGTCAACTTGCTGAACGAAGTAAAGAAGCTTGGTAAGATACCTGGATATGCATAACAAATGCAAGAAATATGTGCAATATGATGCATGATATGCAATGCACATGATTATTTTTACTTTGTTATTTAATATTTCGAGGGATTTATAGATTTATAGACATATTGTAAACATCAAAGTAATAACGCTTTTGAAATACTGAAATTTTTTTATTATAATAACTCCAAAATGGATTACAAGTTTCAATGATCCCAAGTACAAGATGAAAATAAAATCTAAAACCCTGAGAAATAAAACCGATGGAGATCACTCTATACGTTTGCGCTTCCCTGTGAGCCTAGCAATCTGAGCCTTCAACCTCTAGTTTTCTTCCGCATATCTGGTGGCAACCTCCTTCCAATCATCTGAATCAGGAAGTGAGTGATCAACACCTGATTGAGGATTAGGAGAAAATAAATCCCCTTTCCTACCCATAGACTCTACCGCTCGACTCTCAAGAATCTCAATCAAGTCGTCTTTCTCCTTCAGGTCTGCTCTGTAGGAACTCTCTAAAGTTTGGAACTTGTTCTTTCAAGCATCCCTCTCCTGTTGCATCCTAACCAAAGCAAGTTACAACTCTTCTAGATCATCTAATAAGGGATAAGTGTTCTTCACAAATAGATCAGAAATGGGTGTCTCCCGGGTATATGGCATCTTTAACTGAATGGCTCTCGATCGGATCCATTGAAGATATGGCTCCAAAGAAACAACACCCCTAGGTCCAAAATCCTTCCTACTCTTATTATGAATGTGACACCAGGCCTTCACAATCTTCTCCCTAGCTTCCCTATGGTCTTCCCCTTCCTTAAGAAAGAAACTACTCAAATGAATACTATTCGGTTTATCCCTTATCGGATAACCAAGCTATCGCCGTGCAAGAATAGGGTTATAGTTAATTCCTCCCTTTGTACCAAGAAGAGGTACATTGGGGAAACTACCACAACTGTCAATAATATCTACATCCTGGTAAGCTCAATGATACCAATCAATGAGTCATATGAGAGATAAACCACCGGTACAACAGAGGCGTGCAACAGATAATCATCCCCCCATGATAAGAATTCCGAAGATGAATAGAGTAATAAACATCACCCAATAATGTAGGAACTGGGTTTCCAATCATGAAAATCCTGATAGCGTTAATGTCTACAAACTTGTCCACATTAGGAGATAAGAACAACCCGTAAGCAAGTAGAGCAAAGATGGCCTCAAAAGCAACTGTACTCTTCATTCTGGCAAAGTAACGAGCCTTCTTCAATAAGAACTGGGCTGGTAATCCTCTAATCCCTCCTTTGGTAGTCATATGGGCTTCCACCTCAGAGCTCCCCAGGTGAATCAAAGCATCAATGTCATGTGTTTTTGGCTCACCCTCCAAACTAGTAAAGGGAATACGATCGGTAACAGATAAATCCAATAAATAAGAATAATCCTCCAGTGTAGGTATCAACTAATAGTCGGGAAAAGTAAAGCAACGATACATCAGATCATAGAAATGGATCAAGGTCGAGAGAATACCCTCCTTTATCTTTAGCTTTATGAGAGGAATAATGGACCCATACTTCTTCCGAAAGTCTGCAGAACACTCGACCTCGGGAATTAGACTGGTCAACTCATCTATCTTGGGATCCTTGAAACTTTATTTTCCGGTATTTCTCTTTCTAGAATCCATGGTTAGAAAGTACCTGAGATATTCACAAATAGTCAACCTTTAAATCCCTTGAAATATGGTTTCTTCAAAAGATGCTTATGAGTGCATGGATGCATGATACAACAATCACACACAAGATCACACATATAGGGTTCATAGTTTCAACGTCACGAGCATGAGGTCGAAGGTACTACCCATAAGGTATTGGTCTAAAAAGTTATCACCTGCCGAACAAGGTTCTAGAGGTTCCCAGAGTCTACATCCTTCCTTCGGATATTACCAACTTCCCGATTAACTCGGTAATTAGTAATATTCTCAAGAAAGACTCGTCCGAGCATAGTATCGCGTGATAACTATTTTCGGATTACTCTATCATAGCTTCTGCACTACACCTAAAAGGCCAAGATGGGTTTGGTATTCTACGGTCCTCAGTTTCAGCAGGCTCCCAGGTCAAAAGTAGTACGTCTTCCCGATTACTTGGTAAACGACAATACAGTCATAGGGGCCTCCACTGAGTGGGGGATCTCATGCCTCCTTTTTTTGGATTACTCCCTCAAAGTTAACATGACTATACCGCCCGTCCTATCTTAAAGTTTGCCCAAGTCCGGGTATAGGACTTATGAGTAATCACCAAGCACCCTGAAAACCAGGAAAATCCAGACAAACATATATACAACATATATCACAAAAAACAGTAATAACACATATACAGATATAAATAAAGATAAGCTTAACCCACTTAGGGATGGACCAACAAGAGGTCAATCTGTCCCCAGTGAAGTCGCCATTTTTCTGTAGCGGTAGTAATGTTCAAGACTAAGTCATTGGATTGACTAGACTTTATACAAATCAAAATAAAAATTGCCACCGCGCTTTATTGTTTCCAAAAGAATGGGAAAAGAGAGAATAACCCAAAAAGAGGGGGAAAGATTCAAGGTAAGGGGGTTGGTTATGAAAAGGGAAGGAATTATCACCCTAAACATCTATGGTACTCCGCAGGAGCCTCTTTGTAAAACCTGTATATTTTGGCTATAAAAAATGTTGTATATATAAAAAAAATGGATGGTGGAGGTGAGAAAAGAAATATATTTTTTATAATTTTTGCACCCGCCGCGATTTCTAACCTTTAGTGCCTACGTACCACCTTTTCATGCAATATGGGATCAAGGTATGCGTAGTTCCTCTTTTAAAAATTTAAAACACAAATGCGTTGATTAATTTTATGAGATGAAACATCATTGTCATTGTCCGTATGGAAAACATACCTACTATCCACAATCATGACAAAGGAGAATTTGCATCATCTCAAAGTAGAGGATATGGTTTGGATTTTAAAAAAATCAACAATGCCTCACTCAACACCCAAGTGGAAAATATATCTCTTTACTACATATTGTAGAAGTATAGTTGTTTGCATCACTACAAGGATTGACAAGAGTTCAACCTTTTTTGAGAAACGTTTTTAAAATAAAAGAGCCAAAGTGGCAAAATGGTTTGAAATGAGATTGGTTGACTTTTAGTCTTCTCAAAAAAATGTCAAGGCATTATTAAGTTGATTGGAGTTTATTTATGAAAAATGTTTTGAAAATGCATGGACATAAGTCCAGGTTTATTATGAAAGTGGTTCAAGTTCAAAAACAAGAAGAGTTTTCAAAAAGGGAAAGAAGATTTTTAAAATTAAAGAAGATGGGAGGAGAAGAAGGGACTATCCTAAAGCATAAGGTAAAATCAAGGGATAAGAACCATCTAACCAATAAAAAACCAATACTTGACATTATGAGCCAAGATAGAATTCCCATTCCTTGGATTGAAACCAATCAAGCAAAGAAATACTAGACCTCTTGTGAGAACCAAACTTCAAGTGTATTAAGTCTTCATAAAAAATTGGGCAGAGTAACGGCTGTATACGGGTGAATTCCAGATTACAAACAAAGGGTGTAATCACAAAAACCTGCACAAAAACAAACAAACAACCCAATGTCTTGAGGTAAACCTCAAGAACTCCAGACAAAATAATCAGATAAGATCTCCAAGATAGGTCAAGGTTTCTAATCCTAAGTCCAAGAAAAGTCTCATGCTCCATAATGCCAATGATAGTAACCAAATAGTCCAACCACCATTAAAGATTCTTTAGGGTTTATGTTAATTATTAAGTATATTAAGAAAGGAAAAGAAAAGCTCAAGTGAGCAAAATAAAAATGGCAAGAAAATAAATGCTCAAATGAGCAAAGATGAAAATGGCATGAAATATAAATGCTAAAAGTAAATAGTACATAAAGCATAAAAAAAATAAAAGTATAAGGTAAAGAATTCAATAATTAGTGGTTAATTGGATGACCATCTTGAAGCTTGCATTTGGAACTCATTAGAGGATTGGTAGAACTAAAGCCTCCACACAACAAGTTGAATTTTCTTTTTGTCAAGTATATCATCCATTTGGAATTCTCATAAGTACAATTTAATGATCAACGATGTTTAAGTGATCCGCATTGACCAAAGGTGTTGTAGATCCATTAGAGGATTGGTAGAACCAAAGCCTCCACACAATGAATCTCAAGGTTATTGGATCAAAGAGATCAAATTAACATACTTGGACTTGCAATCATAAGTTTGGGCCACGAATGATCATTTATTCGAACCGGGACAAAATTTAGCACTATGTTAAGCAATCGTAAGTGGACTTATATAGAAGTCGCACCTATTTCGAGGCCGATCAATAGCAATCTATGCACCATTTGTTTTGAGACATGATATAGAGATCATGCTCCAATAACATCTAGTGCAATAAGAAAGGGATGAGATGAAGAGGGATGGAAAAAATATACAAACCACATTTGAATTAAATTTTATCAAACTATTATTAAAATCATTCATCCATTTTTGTGGAGTTAAACTCAACACCATAGATCCAATGATGTGAATAAAGTTCATGATCCAAAATCTAACCCAAGATCAGCCAGAAAATAACCACTAAATAATATCACATTTAATATACACAAAAAGGGTTTTTAAAAATGTTTTAAAAATAGAAAATAATGAGAAAAATATCAACTATGTTTAAATTAACCAAGAAATGAAAAGTAAGACCATAGAAAAATAAGAAAAAGGCCCAAGTAATTTTACATTTTTTTTTGGTAATTTTTTAAAGTCAGAAACTATTTTTAAAATTAAAATAAATGGGTCAAATAAACAAAAAATGGTAAAAAATAGTAAATTCATAAACAAAAATAAAATGAGGTCACCAATATTTGTCACGATATCATTAGATCATTCCATAATTTTTTCAGAATTTAAAAATGTATAAAAGTATTTTTAAGCATTTAAAACAAATCAAATAAGTGTAAAATTTGTTAAAAAATACCAAAACACAAAATTAAATTGTGAAAAATAAAAATCAGAAAGAGAATAATCAAAAATATTTTTCATAATTTTTTCATATTTTTTGGACTAAAAATGAATTTTCTATGATTTTTTGAAATTTAAAACAATTAAAATATAAAAATTAGAAAAAGAAAATAAAAGTAAAATATGTGGACCATTGGATGAAAGTCAAAACGCGTTAGTAATCAAATCCAAGGAATCTGGCGTGTTGTGCATATCATGGTCATTAGTGAATATTGTACAGAATCATTAATTAAATCAAAATTTGAAAAATACAGATGGCGTGCCTTCATTGGTTAGAAGATGACACGTTGGTCATCTTCAACCTCCAGCCATCAAGAATTACAGGTCTCTCAAACTGTAAAATCAGAAGCTCAGACCTATGCCATTTGCTTCGTCTCTTCAAGACGAAGACAACCACACCCTCGCGCCGGATTTATATAAACAGTAGCTCAAGCAATTTGGAAGGAATGTTTTGAAAAGGGATTTGAAATTTCATGATCAAAACGTGTTTCCAGCAAAAGGTAAGTGTTGCGACTAGAACCAGGGCAATGAGAGCAACATAATGATATCAGAGTTTTGAAGAATTGATGAAGGAATCTCTCTATTGAAGTTGAGTTACAGAGCTCTGAAAGTGCACTTTTATGGAGCAGTATAGGGCACGATTCTTGAATGTAATTATATGGTTAGTTTCAGGGAAGATCAAGGAAGGTGAATTGATGGAAAAATTGGATTGAAAAAGGGTCGAGAATGGATTTTGAAGTTACAGAAAATTGAGTTATGGAGCAAGTTTAGCAGGGTGATTCTGGCTATCCAAGCTTGGGAAATTGAATGGGCTAGTTCATATATTTATAGGAGAAGCGAATGGGATCAAAAGGAAGAGTGAATGATGTATTTTGGAGGGAAATCGTGCACACCTGATGCACGAGTGAAGTGTGATACAAACTTCATCAAAACTCATCCAATTCTTGCGTTTTGATGCGCTAAACAAATCTGGAACTTCACTAAACATGTTTAGAGGCAAAAACGCGTGGAAAACTTGTGATTAGAGGCCACATTATGGATTTCAAAATTCTGACTTGGTGAGAAATTCAATTTCAAAGTGCCAACTTCTGACCAATGGCATTTTCAACTCAAGGGGTCTTAGGGCATGATTCTTGATGCTTTAGAAAGACAAGGTTATAAGCTTTGCAATGGAAAAATAATGGAGTTAAATGGATGCTTGAGATGAAACTTGCATTGAGTCAAAGTTGAAGAAAAAGGGTTGACTTTCCATACTTAGAAATATTTCACATTCTTCAAAAATGACCTATAATGTCTTGCACCCAAACATGGCCTTACACTTGGAATTTGCTCTTGACCAAAAAAGATGGCATGAAGTAGACCTCTTGAATGACACTTTAAAATTTGAATCAGTCAAAATCTCCAAATTTTGAGCAAGTTATGACTTGTTGAAGTTGGAAAATAAATCATGAAATGACCTATAATCTTTTGCATCTTTAAGGCAACTTTCATCCATTTTCCCACTTTGCACATAAAAGAAGGCATAAAGTTCACATCTTCAAGATCATTATGGAAAAATAATGGACTCAAGGTGATAAAAATTGACCAAGTTAGGACCATTTGAAGTCACTCATGTAAAATTGTTGATTCATCTGGATGACTTGTAATCTTTCTTCTTCACCAAGTTCCTTCCACATGAAAACTCCTTGGAACTTCTGAAGTGATTTGTTGATAACACTTTGAAGAGGAGGATATCTTTGGAATAAATAAAAAATACCAAAAGGTGAGCAAGATGTACTCCTTTGAAGTTCAAAACCCTAGCTCCTAGATCAAGAAAATGCTTTGAGGAAATTTGACAAGTTTGAACAAACTTCTTGTACCAATATTTTTGCTTTGTGAATAGAAGTTGTTGCGGATGATAATAAGGACTCATAACCACCAAAACCACTTTTATATCTTTGAATTTGATAGAAATAGCCTCTTGTGACCAATAGGAACAAGGCCTTGTCCAAACATGACAACTTCTCCAATCAACCCCTTGTACTTTTGAGTCAAATCTAATAACCTTGAAATCTGATGAACCAAAGCAACATTGCCATGTCAATTCTCCCAAAACCAATCCAATGATGAGGTTTTAACTTCTCAAGCTATATTGACTAGGGCATGGAAATAAACTCATGAACCCATGGGGTAGCTTGTTAAATCTCATTGCCTTCACCTACATGGATAATAAGCAAGACAAACCAAAATTGCATTTTATTAGTTAAATGAAGAAAACAAAACAATATTCATGATCACAAAAGGAACATAAGTCAAGGTTCTTGGTAATCCCTCAAAAAGGGAAAAACTAAATGTAGGGAGGGGAACCAAGAATCCTAGTGTGATATTGTTGTGAGTGAATCAACATGGTATGATGAAGGGATCTTAGGGGCAAAAATTGGGGTACAACAGCTTGATTGTGAGGGATTGACATTAAAGCCGAGTAACATATTAGTAAGGGCCTTTGACGGCTCAAAAAGGACGGTGCATGGGGAAGTGGATATCCCCATAAAAGTTGGAACACAAACATTTGATTCAACTTTTTATGTAATGGATATCCGCCCCTCATATTCCTGCTTGCTAGACAGACCGTGGATTCACAATGCTAGTGCTGTCACTTCTATGTTACGCCAAATGCTGAAGTACCCGATTCAAGGGAAGATTATCACTGTTCATGGAGAAGAAGAGTATATGATCAACCATCTCAATTCCTTCAGATATGTGGAGTTAGATTGCGAATTTATTGAAACTCCATTCCAACACTTTGAGGAAGTCCCGCAAGATGTGGCATTAACCAGGGTTGTTCCCAAGATCACAAGGCCTCCACTCAAGATGTCATCTTTGAAGGATGCAAAGGCAGTGATAGAAGAAGATGGGTGCACTATCTGGGGACAACTCCCAGATATCCCATACAAATCTGACAAGTTTGGCCTAGGTTTCACTTCAAGTGCTCAGAAGGTTGTACGCCGCGCTCGTGCTGGAGGACCACCCCTGAAGATCAACAACTGTGAAGTCAATGCGGTAGAGGATGATGAAGATGGTTGCAACCTGGAGGATTGGATCTTTCCAACTGTCAGTGGAAGGATCAACAATTGGGAGGCTAGAGATTTTGTCCCGATCACTTTTATCCCACAATAATTTGTCTTTACATTTTGTTGGATCTGTAATATTAAAAAAATTCAAACTCTTAAAACCTTGTGTCTTACCCGAGGTGAAATGGTCCATTTGTAAGGGTTATTATCTCATTTCCATATGACATCAAGGAATCATGGACGTTTTGCATACAAACATTGTGCTCATTGTTTTTTTTTTCTTTTTACATTTTCATTTCTTTCAAAGATAGCTATACCCTTACACACACTCACACTCACAATGTAGGTCTACATCCGTTCGGGGTCCCATGGGTAATGGTTCTGCTATGGCCTTCTGTGACTCTGAAAATATAATCTACCAAGCCGAAGACGAAGGTGAGGAAGATTGTGAAGTACTAGGGGAACTTTCCAGATTACTACTACAAGAAGAGAAAACCATTCAGCCTCATGAGGAACCCATGGATACGATCAACCTAGGTACCGAGGAAGACAAAAGAGAAGTCAATATGGGTGCCAATCTGGAACCTAGTGTCAAAGAGCGTCTGATTCAGTTGCTACACAAGTATGTTGAGGTCTTTGCCTGGTCGTATGAAGACATGCCAGGACTTGATGCAGATATTGTAATGCATCGTCTACATACAAAAGAGGATTGCCCACTGTTGTACCCCAAAATTTTCCCACCCATATTTCTCAAAACATTTCAAGAAAGATCCCCAAGTTGCTCAAGGTAGTCCAAGGGTTGGCCAGACAAACTCTCTCCTAAGGGAGTCTACCTCAAATTAGGGTTTCATGTTGCATCAAGATACTTGAGTCCAAGGGACCCCAAATGCTCACATTGTCCTAATATGTTCTCAAGATCATCCATGTCAAGTTTCAAGACTTACAGAGGAAGTTTGCTTAGTCAATTGCTCAAAGGCCTGAAAATCGACTGTACTAGGGCAAAAGTCAACTCTGGCCCACATACAGTCAAACTTCAATATTTTTGGTCAAAATCCTCATTTTGAAGTATATTTCATCATTTGATCAAGGGTTGATCATGATTCATCAAGGATTGCTCATAATTCATCAAGACTCAAAAGTTGCTAAATTAGGGTTTTATAGGAAAAGTCAACTCAACTTTGACCAATCATAACTTTCTCATACTTTATGAGAAATGACCCATCCAAAGCTCATTTTGAAGAGTATGCAATTCCCAAGAATCCATATTCATCTCCCAAGTTCAAAATATGCACTCACAAGAAGTTATGAATTTGGACATTATAGGTCATTTTGGAAAATCAACAAAAACACCTTTTCGGTCAAAGCTTCTTACATGAACATGGAAGATACAATTGAGATAAAACCAAATAGGTATCTTAGGGGACATCCTAAGCTTTCTAAAAAGTCAAAGAACACCCTCATAAGGTTAAAATTGAGAGAGATATGCATTGTCAAAGTTGGACAATTTTTGAAAAAATGCATGAAGCAAATATTGACCAAACTTGGATTTTTTACAAATGGGCCTATCTTTTCAAGTTTAAAACTCATTCCTAACATGCTCCACGACCTCTAAGCTCACCCATACATTTTTCTACTATTTATGCTATTTATTTTGATGATTTATTCATTAAAATTCAGAATTAAATAAATAAATAAATAAATAATAGAAATAATGTAAATTTTGATGTGAATCCATTTTGGGAAAGTTTTATGTTGGTTTATGTCAATTGATTTTGTGCAATAACTTTTCAAATATGTCCAGGTTCATCCACATGTGAAAATGGCATAAAATCATCAAATATGGCATTTTTTTCAAATCTTGATCATGGTCTTAAAACACAACATTATGAGGGAGATTATTTCCATGATTTCTTGTCTCCTCATTCTCCTCTATAAATATAAAGCCATACAAGCTTGAAAGACACGAAAATCCTCTCTAAAAAGCTCTCAAAAAGCTCTTCAAAAAGCTCTCTAGAAATCAAAGAATTGGTGCAAGTCATATCTCGAGGTTCCGGTCTCTCTCAATTGACATCAAGCCTCAAACCATACTCTTGAAGTCCTCAAGAGTATTTCAAGGCCCAAGAGCAATCCATCACACGCCTAACACACCCCCCATTTGACAACACCAGTTTGATAAAATTTTAAACTTTGAATCTCTAATTTTAATCACATTTTATGGTATGCTAACGTTTGTTTGAGTTTATATAGAACAATTATGGATGGTTGAATCATAGGTTCCACGCAAGAATCAAAAAACACCGTAGTTAGAGCTTGAAGCTTTCGAAGATTCGGGCCTAGGGATTTCTGATGATTGCACCCCCTGTTTACTTTTGCTACTAGGCCCATCTTTATTTTCATGTTTTATTCGTTTTGTTTATTTCTTTTAATCCCTTTTATTTTTTTATCAATAAACAAATATAAAAATCACATAAAAATAGATTTAGGATTTTTTCTTAATTAAATTTTAATTTTAGGTAAAACTTTAATTTCTTTTTGTAAATAACTTAAAAATAATTAGAATAAATAGGTTTTATCACTAACTTAATTATATTTTATTTTTTCCTAAAATAACCAAAGAAACCAAAATATGTCATTTAATTATTTTTATTAATTAATTTAATTAACTAATTAATTGCATATTTAATTTAGAAAACTTTTTCTTTTTTTAAAAACAACAAAAACATATTTTCTCTTTTAATTAGGATAGAAGGGTCAAAACCTTAGTTCGCACTCGTTCTAATTTTCATCGCGCGCTTTATTATTATTTTTATTCATATTGATGTCACTGCCTACAATTTGTAATAGTTTAATTAGGACGTTTATTTCATTTATCGCTTTATTTTCAAAGGGTTTGTTTTTGGCTATGTAAATACCCGAAGCCTTGTAATAGCGTAGTTTAATTTCCGCACTTTAAATTCCGCAAATTATTAACTGTTAGATGTATGATATAGGGATGCATGACAAGAATGTATGATTAATTTTAAAACAGTTAGATCACCCTAAATGTGCAAAGATAAATAAACTGAAATTGAATCATTCGCACATGCGCACTCCTAGGGTACACTCCCACTTGGTTGCCTTCGGTAAACGATCATTGAGTATAGGATGCTTTAGTGGTCGTCCTTTTGTCTAAACAAAGATCAAAGTCCCGATTCGGAAAAGTTTCCTCGGAATGGTTGCCTCGGAATTATTGCCTCGAATAATTGATCTAAGACATTAGGGTTACTACTAAGACGTCCTAACATTGCTTTAGTGACCGTACGTCCCTTTCGAATTGACCCTCAAAACTCCAACGATGGTGCTACCTACTCACTAATAGTGGGATAGCATTGTCTAAAGGAAATGAACATAGAATGATTATTTTTTTGAGTATGTAGATTAGTTCTTAGATACTTGCTCATTCAAAACAATTTTTTTACACTTACACTCCTTTACAAACAAAGTTTTCAAAAACACTTCATTAAACTCTTGAAGACAAAAGCAAAAGTTAAATCGAATTCAAAACAAAAACTTTTCAAAGTGCACAAACACAAAGAAAACAATTTTGAAAATGATGAGCAAGTACCTAAGAGCCCGTAGATAACTACGGATAGAAAGGGTGTTAATACCTTCCTTTTCTATAATCTACCCCCCGTACTCAGAAATATCTCGAAAAAGGAATTTTTCTGTGCTTTTTTTCCTTTCCTTGTTGGATAAAATAAAAGTCGGTGGTGACTCTTGATTACTGCGACATTTTGCGAAAACAAACGCAAAACGCACACCAGCAAAATTCCTTAACGAAATAGGGAAACACGTCCCGGTTCTGGCCACCGTATCACAGAACTGACGACTCTGCTGGGGAGTTAATAAGTGGGGTGTACCTTAGGAATAGTTCATAATATTGTTTTCAATTGTTTGATTTGTTTGCTTTATTTTCTGGGCTTTGTATCAGAGTTACTATAGATCCTAACCCGGATCTGGGGGATACCTTTTAGGTAAGTAGCAATAGACTGTGAGGGAACTGTACAACATAGACCGATATGGTTGAAGCAATAGCTACGTTGGTGTGATGCATTAGTTGGTACTGATATCCCTTGTGGAGGAACCGGAAGAGTATGGGGCTGCTAATGGGTCATTAAGCATCAACTGACCTTAGAACCTATAATTGACCAACTTGGCCATAGAAAAGTAGCAGTATGCTACACTCATTGAGACCATACTCTCGCGATGATTCCGGCTGCAAGAAAAGGTTGCTAAACTGGAATTATGACCGATCGAGGATGGTCAGTGATATTGAGAACCTCTAGAACCCAGTTACTATTACTAGGACAGGTTGAACCAACTAAACTGAAAGAGGGTAATACCTAAACTCCATGCCAGCCTGAAATTTAAAGGCTATTGTGTGACTTGTGTGCTTTCAAACTTGAACTACTTGCATAGTTTTATTATCTGACAACATGAGTTCGTTGCAGTTTTTGTTTATAGTCCTTATCCAATAACTTGGATTTCTTGCCGGATTTACTTGTTTGCATCACCTCGTATTTTTGCTTAAACGCATAGCATACACATCATAACATCATGCCTTAACATTTCCTTAACCATTTCAAGGATCTCAAAGGTTTGTGATGCAGGTTATGGTAAATCAAACGTCTATCAAGGGGCAAAGAGGATTTATTTTCCTCTAGCCAATGTCATCTAGAGATCAAAACACGATAATTTGAGTCGATGGCTATGATCCACTCGATATGGTGAGCTTGACTCTTGAAGCAGGACTCTCGACGACATGAAGTTTCTTCAATCAAAGCTGCAAAATTCAAAATCTAACAGTTTCTTGTTTACCCCGCGAGATCCTTGAAAAAATTGCATACATATATCATACATATCATTGCATAAAAGGTCTCCCAGTACAGGTCTCTCATGTTCTCACTGTTTATTTCAGCAATGGCTCTCCAACAAGACAACCAAGATCTTCATACTCAAGAAACTCAGTTCAGGGAAATGTTCCTAAACCTATCCAAGGGGCAGGAAGAGTTGAAAACACTCCTCGTCTCGAACCTTGTTAAGAAAAATCTTGAAGACAATAAGGACGAACGACTGGAACAACTGCAAGCTGAGGTAGATGCAATAAGAACCCCAGTGTTGGGGCAGTTGGATCTCATCCAAGGCTTAGCCCGGGCACAAGAAGAGCTGAGAACCATTATCAACCAGCTTCATCAAGACAGATACAACACCATGAAGCAAACAGTCGAGGTCAGGGACCAAGTCATTAATCAGCCTCCAAGAAGACAAGGGTTTGGGTTGGTAAAGAATGGACCTCTCCAAGTTGCTACTACCTCACGGGTCCAACAACAACCTCGCCAAAAGCAACGGGTTAATCAAAGTAAGCCAGATACACCCAAGAGGCAATTTACCAAGCTCAACATGTCGTTGTCTCAGGCTTTATAACACCTGTTGAGATTGAATCTGGTGACATTAAGGGACCCTCCTCAGAATCCCAACATAGCCTCCCCAGACTATAATCCTGATGCAAGGTGTGCATATCATTCCAACAGCCCGGGGCATGATACTGATGACTGTTGGGCATTGAAAAACAAAATTCAAGACCTGATCAATAAAGGAGCATTGGAATTCACACAAGATGGTCAATTGGAATGTTTTTGTCAATCCTCCAAGGCTCACCATTTGAAGTGACAAGTTCTAACAAGAGAGGCTTTTGTTCATTGGATTTTCAAGTTGTAATTTTCTTTTGATTGTTCAAACATTTATTCATGTCAAACTTTGTTACTTTATCAATGCATTGCGTATGTCTGATTTGAATCGATCCATTCGTATTCACTATATTCAAATTGCTTTCATTTTTGTGATGTTCAACTCTCGATTAAAAATTCCAAGCCTTTAGAGGGAGGATGACGAAATGATATCAAAATCTCTACAGTATGCTTTTGAACAGACCCCGCTGACGATGTATAGGCGTTGTTTCAAATCCTAAACAGTGGAGTTATAAGGAAGATAATCCCTAGTAAACCCCTTTGAGCCAAAGAAGTAGGAGTTTTTCTTTTCACACAAATTAAAACCCTTAATCACAACCTGGGGAAGGGTAGTTTCTCAGTTAATTCGGGTGCACAATGAATGGCATCAAAGAGGTCCTTCCAAAATAAAAGATGGTGATGGTTCCTCATAATCGTCAGGACAAGCAGTCATTATCTCTCAGAAATAAAAGCCCATTAAGTCAAAACCTATGAAGGAGACTTACAAAACTGGGGCATCCCGCTGTCTGTAATCACAAAAGAAACAGTTCAGGCAAAAAGATAGGGATAACGAAATCAAAAAGAAAGAGGTCCTACAAACTCTCAACAAAATGACTGCATGTTCAAAATAATCTGTCAGTATCCGAACCATCACTGGAATATCAGAGCAAAGACTCAAAACGGGGTCTAAATGCACAATTAGCTGAGTTTAGGATCGAAGAACATCACCAAGAACAAGTGGGTACAAATAAAAGCTGAGCCTTTATCCTTTGTTTCTTGAAACGTGAACCAGACCACATTATAACCCTTAAAAGTCCTAGCTGAGGCATGGGTTAGTTTAAAAGCATACTGTTACAAAAGGTATCCCGACTCCTATAGGGCTTGCTGTAAATCCTGAGTTGACATCACATTTTACAAAAATTCGCTTGTTTTATTGAAAACTGCATTTTCAAAGAACTTCAAAATAGACATAAGCATTACATTCTTAAAATAACATTGTTTGCATATGACTATTTGTTCAACAACAGAGAAATTCGCACGAAGAATATCTAGTGAACAAAAACCTTTTCAATAAAAAGGGTCACCTCAAGTGGAAAAAAACACTTCCAACCAAGGGGCACGACATGAGATTTGTCTATCATCTGGGGCAGTCAAATCAAGATTCAAGGAGTCTCTCAAAGATGCCAAATAGCCAGGGGCAGATCTCCATCTGAATCACTTGTGGCATTGGACATGAATTCCAGCAACGAATCTTGTATGATCAAACGAACATCTTCTGGTAGTATGGCAACACAACACTACCGACAATGACAACTCCCTACACCCTGAGAGCATGGACATAGTCAGAAAATACTACGCATGAACAAAGACCCGCTAGGTTGACAGGCCTAGGCAAAAATAAGGGCATCCCGACGAACCAAAAAGGTTCGGGAAAAAATTAGGGATAAAAACAAAAAAAGATTTGTACACCCGGTAAGTCAAAAACCTGAAAATGCGGCTTGGGCAAGAAAGGGTATCCTGGTGGACTGAAAATCTGAAAAGACAGTCCAGGAAAAAGTTTGGGATTAAAGCGTACGACTATGTCCTGTCATCTCGTCACTTGCCTACCAGAAGAAGATTTGTCATTTCAATCGGCAATTACCAAGCACCTCATAGGTTGGAATAATACTCGATCCACAAGGCCTCCGCAGGAACCTTATCCCGCAGATACAGGGGCAGAAAAGTCTCGATGCAAAGTCATTGTCATATCCTCAGCCCGCGTCCCAGTAACATCTACACTCCCCGCAGAGTAAGAAAATGACAGTGGTGTTAATTCTCCCCAGCTGAGGCTCGCAACCACGAATGGGTCGGTAAGATTCTCCCCAAGCAGAGTTTATCTATCACCAACACTGGAAGATTATCCCCAGTGGAGTCTGGAAGATTATCCCCAGTAGAGTCTAAAAGATTACCTCCAGTGAAGTCGCCATTGGAAAATCATCCCCAGCGGAGTTCATTCCTTTCACAGACAGAAATTCAATCCCCAACAGGGTTCACTGTCACCAGCAACAGTAATTCATCCCCAGCTGAGTTTTATTTCTCCAAATCAGCAAATCTTCTAGCAGAGTATATACTCCCCACAGAGTCATTTCCTCGTCGGTCCATTCCCCAGTGGAGTTATTCTCTCCTGCAGTATTATTCTCCCAATCATCTTCGGTCGTTATCTCCAGCAAGCGAAACTCTTTATTCTCCAACAACAGTTAGGGATTTATTTTCCCAAACTTGGACGTACCACAATAGCATTTCATGTTCATATATCATGACGTGCGCATACATATTGCATATAGCATAATTTCGTTTATTTTGAGAACATCATCATACAATGCATGTCATGCATCATATAAAATTAATCATGTACCTTTTCAGGAAAGATGGTTATCATCAACAACTTCCTGCAAGTTCAAGATTAACTCTGGAAACTAAACAGACTTTACACGGGTCCGTCACGAAGCAATCTTACACGGGTTTCTCCTAAATACAGCTTTATACAGGTTCGTCACAAAGTAACCTTACCCATGTTCCTCCTGAAGTTTTATACAAACTTATCACAAAGTAACCTTACCCAGGTTCCTCCTGAAGTTTTACACGAACTTAACTTATCACAAGGTGACCTTACCCAGGTTCCTCCTAAAGTTTTACACAGACTTATCCCGAAGCAACCTTACCCAGGTTCCTTCTCGGTCCCGATGTAGTTTCACCCAAACTCATCCTGAAGCAACCTTACCTAGGTTTCTTCCCGGTTCAGATGCAGTTTTACCTAAACTCCTCATGAAGCAGCCTTACCTAGGTTTCTTCCTGGTTCAGATGCAGTTTTACCTAAACCCATCATGGAGCAACCTTACCTAGGTTCCTTCTCAATTCAGATGTAGTTTTACCTAAACCCATCATGGATCAACCTTACCTAGGTTCCTTCTCAGTTCAGATGTAGTTTCACCTAAACCCATCATGGAGCAACCTTACCTAGGTTCCTTCTCTTTCCCGATGTAGTTTCACCTAGGCTCATCCTGGAGCAACCTTACCTAGGTTCCTTCTCTTTCCTGATGTAGTTTCACCTAGACTCATCCTGAAGCAACCTTACCTAGGTCCCTCCTCAGTCCCGATGCAGTTCTACCCAAACTCTTCACAAAGCAACTTTACCCAGGTTCCTTCTCGGTTCAGACACAATTTTACCCAAACTCCTCACAAAGCAACCTTACCCAGGTTCCTTCTCGGTTCAGACACAGTTTTACCCAAACTCCTCACAAAGCAACCTTACCCAGGTTCCTTCTCGGTTCAGACGCAGTGTTATCCAAACTCCTCACGAAGCAACCTTACCCAGGTTCCTTCTCATAACCCTACTATCCAGTTTTCTTTTCTCTTATCTCCAGAAAGCAGTCCACAACACTGTAAGACCCAGACCTATCAAACACAATTAGTTTCACCTTTCCCTAATAGGTCGCGATGCATCCTGTACACACAACTAGATACGCAGTTCACTTCCGCTTCCTCAGGCTGGAGTTAATTCCTCAGTTGAATAATGGATGACTGAAGTTCCTAAATGTCAGCAGAGACGATTCCTCAATTGAATAACGGATGACTGAAGTTCCTAAATGTCAGCAGAGATGATTCCTCAGTTGAACAACGAATGACTGAAGTTCCTAAATGTCAGCAGAGATGATTCCTCAGTTGAACAACGAATTACTGAAGTTCCTAAATGTCAGCAGAGATGATTCCTTAATTGAACAACGGATGATTGAAGTTCCTAAATGTCAGCAGAGATGATTCCTCAGTAGAATACAGACGACCGAAGTTCCTAAAATTCAACAAAGATGTTTCCTCATTGGAATACGGACGAACGAAGCACCTAAAATTCTACTTCTCTCAATAAAGATCATCCCTCCCCAGCGGAATCTTCCTCAACGACAGGTATACAAGCTCTCGCTAAGGAATATCTTATGCAATCGACACTCCTTCAGATGGAATCTTTAAGCCCATCCCCTCGTCAGCAATTTCCAAATGGCATCTGTAAGCCCATTCCCGACATCACAAGACAATTACCACTTCATGCGAGTCCAAATTTCTGGGCACTCTAGTGTTCAATCCTCTTCCACCTTCGGATCACGAAAGGCACGAAAGCCAATCTAAATCTTCAGGTTTAAGAAGATTGAATAGGGGAAGCTGTTGTACCCCAAAATTTGCCCTCCTATATTTCTCAAAACAGTTCAAGAAAGATCCCCAAGTTGCTCAAGGTAGTCCAAGGGTTGGCCAGACAAGCTCTCTCCTAAGGCACTCTACCTCAAATTAGGGTTTCATGTTGCATCAAGATACTTGAGTCCAAGGGACCCCAAATGATCAACATTGTCCTAATATGTTCTCAAGATCATCCATGTCAAGTTTCAAGCCTTGCAGAGGAAGTTTGCTCAGTCAATTGCTCAAAGGCCTGAAAATCGACTGTGCTAGGGCAAAAGTCAACTATGGCTCACATACAGTCAAACTTCAATATTTTTGGTAAACATCCTCATTTTGAAGTATATTTCATCATTTTATCAAGGGTTGATCATGATTCATCAAGGATTGCTCATAATTCATCAAGACTCAAAAGTTGCTAAATTAGGGTTTTGTAGGAAAAGTCAACTCAACTTTGACCAAGCATAACTTTCTCATACTTTATGAGAAATGACTCATACAAAGCTCATTTTTAAGAGGATGAAATTCCCTACAATACATATTCATCTCCCAAGTTCAAAATATGCACTCACAAGAAGTTATGAATTTGGACATTATAGGTCATTTTGGAAAGTCAACAAAAACACCTTTTCGGTCAAAGCTTCTTACATGAACATGGAAGATCCAATTGATATAAAACCAAAGAGGTCTCTTAGGGGACATCCTAAGCTTTCTAAAAAGTCAAAGAACACCCTCATAAGGTTAAAATTGAGAGAGATATGCATTATCAAAGTTGGACAATTTTTAAAAAAATGCATGAAGCAAATATTGACCAAACTTGGATTTTTTACAAATGGGCCTATCTTTTCAAGTTTAAAACTCATTTCTAACATGGTCCACGACCTCTAAGCCCACCCATACATTTTTCTACTATTTATGCTATTTATTTTGATGTTTTATTCATTAAAATTCAGAATTAAATAAATAAATAAATAAATAATAGAAATAATGTAAATTTTGATGTGAATCCATTTTGGGAAAGTTTTATGTTGGTTTATGTCAATTGATTTTGTGCAATAACTTTTCAAATATGTCCAGGTTCATCCACATGTGAAAATGGCATAAAATCATCAAATATGGCATTTTTTTCAAATCTTGATCATGGTCTTAAAACACAACATTATGAGGGAGATTATTTCCATGCTTTCTTGTCTCCTCATTCTCCTCTATAAATATAAAGCCATACAAGCTTGAAAGACACGAAAATCCTCTCTAAAAAGCTCTCAAAAAGCTCTTCAAAAAGCTCTCTAAAAGCTCTTCAAAAAGCTCTCCAGAAATCAAAGAATTGGTGCAAG
Organism: Vicia faba; assembly: GCA_948472305.1. Classification (NCBI taxonomy): domain Eukaryota; kingdom Viridiplantae; phylum Streptophyta; class Magnoliopsida; order Fabales; family Fabaceae; genus Vicia; species Vicia faba. The sequence goes on from OX451738.1 coordinate 877,091,337, forward strand.
TCATATCTCGAGGTTTCGGTCTCTCTCAATTGACATCAAGCCTCAAACCATCCTCTTGAAGTCCTCAATAGTATTTCAAGGCCCAAGAGCAATCCATCACACGCCTAGCATGCCCCCCATTTGACAACACCGGTTTGGTAAAATTTTAAACTTTGAATCTCTAATTTTAATCACATTTTATGGTATGCTAACGTTTGTTTGAGTTTATATAGAACAATTATGGATGGTTGAATCATAGGTTCCATGCAAGAATCAAATACACCATAGTTAGAGCTTGAAGCTTTTGAAGATTCGGGCCTAGGGATTTCTGATGATTGCACCCCCTGTTTACTTTTGCTACTAGGCCCATCTTTATTTTCATGTTTTATTCGTTTTGTTTATTTCTTTTAATCCCTTTTATTTTTTATCAATAAACAAATATAAAAATCACATAAAAATAGATTTAGGATTTTTTCTTAATTAAATTTTAATTTTAGGTAAAACTTTAATTTCTTTTTGTAAATAACTTAAAAATAATTAGAATAAATAGGTTTTATCACTAACTTAATTATATTTTATTTTTTCCTAGAATAACCAAAGAAACCAAAATAGGTCATTTAATTATTTTTATTAATTAATTTAATTAACTAATTAATTGCATATTTAATTTAGAAAACTTATTTCTTTTTTTAAAAACAACAAAAACATTTTTTCTCTTTTAATTAGGATAGAAGGGTCAAAACCTTAGTTCGCACTCGTTCTAATTTTCATCGCGCGCTTTATTATTATTTTTATTCATAATGATGTCACTGCCTACAGTTTGTAATAGTTTAATTAGGACGTTTATTTCATTTATCGCTTTATTTTCAAAGGGTTTGTTTTTGGCTATGTAAATACCGGAAGCCTTGTAATAGCGTAGTTTAATTTTCGCACTTTAAATTCCGCAAATTATTAACTGTTAGATGTATGATATAGGGATGCATGACAAGAATGTATGATTAATTTTAAGACAGTTAGATCACCCTAAATGTGCAAAGATAAATAAACTGAAATTGAATCATTCGCACATGCGCACTCCTAGGGTACACTCCCACTTGGTTGCCTTCGGTAAACGGTCATTAAGTATAGGATGCTTTAGTGGTCGTCCTTTTGTCTAAACAAAGATCAAAGTCCCAATTCGGAAAAGTTGCCTCGGAATGGTTGCCTCGGAATTATTGCCTCGAATAATTGATCTAAGACATTAGGGTTACTACTAAGACGTCCTAACATTGCTTTAGTGACCGTACGCCCCTTTCGAATTGACCCTCAAAACTCCAACGATGGTGCTACCTACTCACTAATAGTGGGATAGCATTGTCTAAAGGAAATGAACATAGAACGATTATTTTTTCGAGTATGTAGATTAGTTCTTAGATACTTGCTCATTCAAAACAAATTTTTTACACTTACACTCCTTTACAAACAAAGTTTTCAAAAACACTTCATTACACTCTTGAAGACAAAAGCAAGAGTTAAATCGAAGTCAAAACAAAAACTTTTCAAAGTGCACAAACACAAAGAAAACAATTTTGAAAATGATGAGCAAGTACCTAAGAGCCCGTAGATAACTACGGATAGAAAGGGTGCTAATACCTTCCCTTTCTATAATCTACCCCCCGTACTCAGAAATATCTCGAAAAAGGAATTTTTCTGTGCTTTTTTTTCCTTTCCTTGTTGGATAAAATAAAAGACGGCGGTGACTCTAGCTTACTGCGAAATTTTGCAAAAACAAACGCAAAACGTAAACCAGCAAAATTCCTTAACAAAATAGGGAAACTTGTCCCGGTTCTGGCCACCGTATCACAGAACTGACGACTCTGCTGGGGAGTTAATAAGTGGGGTGTACCTTAGGAATAGTTCATCATATTGTTTTCAATCGTTTGATTTGTTTGCTTTATTTTGTGGGCTTTGTATCAGAATTACTATAGATCCTAACCCGGATCTGGGGGATACCTTTTAGGTAAGTAGCAATAGACTGTGAGGGAACTGTACAGCGTAAACCGATACGGTTGAAGCAGTAGCTACGTTGGTGTGACACATTAGTTGGTACTGATATCCCTTGTGGAGGAACAAGGAGAGTATGGGGCTGCTAATGGGTCATTAAGCATCAACTGACCTTAGAACCTATAATTGACCAACTTGGCCATAGAAAAGTAGCAGTATGCTACACTCATTGAGACCATACTCTCGTGATGATTCCGGCTGCAAGAAAAGGTTGCTAAACTGGAATTATGACCGATCGAGGATGGTCAGTGATATTGAGAACCTCTAGAACCCGGTTACTATTACTAGGACAGGTTGAACCAACTAAACTGAAAGAAGGCAATACCTAAACTCCATGCCAGTCTGAAATTTAAGGGCTATTGTGTGACTTGTGTGCTTTCAAACTTGAACTACTTGCATAGTTTTATTATCTGACAACATGAGTTCGTTGCAGGTTTTGTTTACAGTCCTTATCCAATAACTTGGATTTCTTGCCGGATTTACTTGTTCGCGTCACCTCGCATTTTTTCTTAAACGCATAGCATACACATCATAACATCAAGCCTTAACATTTCCTTAACCATTTCAAGGATCTCAAAGGTTTGTGATGCAGGTTATGGTAAATCAAACGTCTAGCAAGGGGCAAAGGGGATTTATTTTCCTCTAGCCAATGTCATCTAGAGATCAAAACATGATAATTTGATTCGATGGCTATGATCCACTCGATATGGTGAGCTTGACTCTTGAAGAAGGACTCTCGACGACACGAAGTTTTTTCAATCAAAGCTGCAAAATTAAAAATCTAACAGTTTCTTGTTTACCCCGCGAGATCCTTGAAAACATTGCATACATATATCATACATATCATTGCATAACAGGTCTCCCAGTACAGGTCTCTCATGTTCTCGCTGTTTATTTCAGCAATGGCTCTCCAACAAGACAACCAAGATCTTCATACTCAAGAAACTCAGTTCGGGGAAATGTTCCTAAACCTATCCAAGGGGCAGGAAGAGTTGAAAACACTCCTCGTCGGGAACCTGGTTAAGAAAAATCCTGAAGACAATAAGGACGAATGACTGGAACAACTGCAAGCTGAGGTAGATGCAATAAGAACCCAAGTGCTGGGGCAGTTGGATCTCATCCAAGGCTTAGCCCGGGCACAAGAAGAGCTGAGAACCATTATCAACCAGCTTCATCAAGACAAATACAACACCATGAAGCAAACAGTCGAGGTCAGGGACCAAGTCATTAATCAACCTCCAAGAAGACAAGGGTTTGGGTTGGTAAAGAATGGAACTCTCCAAGTTGCTACTGCCTCACGGGTCCAACAACAACCTTGCCAAAAGCAACGGGTTAATCAGAGTAAGCCAGATACACCCAAGAGGCAATTTACCAAGCTCAACATATCGTTGTCTCAGGCTTTATAACACCCGTTGAGATTGAATCTGGTGACATTAAGGGACCCTCCTCAGAATCCCAACATAGCCTCCCCAGACTACAATCCTGATGCAAGGTGTGCATATCATTCCAACAGCCCGGGGCATGATACTGATGACTGTTGGGCATTGAAAAACAAAATTCAAGACCTGATCAATAAAGGAGCATTGGAATTCACACAAGATGGTCAATTGGAATGTTTTTGTCAATCCTCCAAGGCTCACAATTTGAAGTGACAAGTTCTAACAAGAGAGGCTTTTGTTCATTAGAATTTTCAAGTTGTAATTTTCTTTTGATTGTTCAAACATTTATTCATGTCAAACTTTGTTACTTTATCAATGCATTGCATATGTCTGATTTGAATCAATCCATTCGTATTCACTATATTCAAATTGCTTTCATTTTTGTGATGTTCAACTCTCGATTAAAAATTCTAAGCCTTTAGAGGGAGGATGACGAAATGATATCAAAATCTCTACAGTATGCTTTTGAACAGACCCTGCTGACGATGTACAGGCGTTGTTTCAAATCCTAAACAGTGGAGTTATAAGGAAGATAATCCCTAGTCAACCCCCTTGAGCCAAAGAAGTAGGAGTTTTTTCTTTTCACACAAATTAAAACCCTTAATCACAACCTGGGGCAGGGTAGTTTCTCAGTTAATTCGGGTGCACAATGAATGGCATCAAAGAGGTCCTTCCAAAATAAAAGATGGTGATGGTTCCTCATAATCGTCAGGACAAGCAGTCATTATCTCTCAGAAATAAAAGCCCATTAAGTCAAAACCTATGAAGGAGACTTACAAAACTGGGGCATCCCGCTGTCTGTAATCACAAAAGAAACAGTTCAGGCAAAAAGACAGGGATAACGAAATCAAAAAGAAAGAGGTCCTACAAACTCTCAACAAAATGACTGCATGTTCAAAATAATCTGTCAGCATCCGAACCATCACTGGAATATCAGAGCAAAGACTCAAAACGGGGTCTAAATGCACAATTAGCTGAGTTTAGGATCGAAGAACATCACGAAGAACGGGTGGGTACAAATAAAATCTGAGCCTTTATGCTTTGTTTCTTGAAACGTGAACCAGACCACATTATAACCCTTAAAAGTCCTAGCTGAGGCATGGGTTAGTTTAAAAGCATACTGTTACAAAAGGTATCCTGACTCCTGTAGGGCTTACTGTAAATCCTGAGTTGACATCACATTTTACAAAAATTCGCTTGTTTTATTGAAAACTGCATTTTCAAAGAACTTCAAAACAAACATAAGCTTTACATTCTTAAAATAACATTGTTTGCATATGACTATTTGTTCAACAACAGAGAAATTCGCACGACGAATATCTAGTGAACAAAAACCTTTTCAATAAAAAGGGTCACCTCAAGTGGAAAAAAACACTTCCAACCAAGGGGCACGACATGAGCATTATCTATCATCTGGGGCAGTCAAATCAAGATTCAAGGAGTCTCTCAAAGATGCCAAATAGCCAGGGGCAGATCTCCATCTGAATCACTTGTGGCATTGGACTGAATTCCAGCAACAAATCTTATATGATCAAACAAACATCTTCTGGTAGTATGGCAACACAACACTACCGACAATGACAACTCCATACACCCTGAGAGCGTGGACATAGTCAGAAAATACTGCGCATGAACAAAGACCCGCTAGGTTGACAGGCCTAGGGAAAAATAAGGGCATCCCGACGAACCAAAAAGGTTCGGGCAAAAATTAGGGATAAAAACAAAAAAAGATTTGTACACCCACTAACTTAATTATATTTTATTTTTTCCTGAAATAACCAAAGAAACCAAAATAGGTCATTTAATTATTTTTATTAATTAATTTAATTAACTAATTAATTGCATATTTAATTTAGAAAACTTATTTCTTTTTTTAAAAACAACAAAAACATTTTTTCTCTTTTAATTAGGATAGAAGGGTCGAAACCTTAGTTCGCACTCGTTCTAATTTTCATTGCGCGCTTTATTATTATTTTTATTCATATTGATGTCACTGCCTACAGTTTGTAATAGTTTAATTAGGACGTTTATTTCATTTATCGCTTTATTTTCAAAGGGTTTGTTTTTGGCTATGTAAATACCGGAAGCCTTGTAATAGCGTAGTTTAATTTCCGCACTTTAAATTCCGCAAATTATTAACTGTTAGATGTATGATATAGGGATGCATGACAAGAATGTATGATTAATTTTAAAACAGTTAGATCACCCTAAATGTGCAAAGATAAATAAACTGAAATTGAATCATTCACACATGCGCACTCCTAGGGTACACTCCCACTTGGTTGCCTTCGGTAAACGGTCATTGAGTATAGGATGCTTTAGTGGTCGTCCTTTTGTCTAAACAAAGATCAAAGTCCCGATTCGGAAAATTTGCCTCGGAATTATTGCCTCGGATAATTGATCTAAGACATTAGGGTTACTACTAAGACGTCCTAACATTGCTTTAGTGACCGTACGTCCCTTTCGAATTGACCCTCAAAACTCCAACGATGGTGCTACCTACTCACTAATAGTGGGATAGCATTGTCTAAAGGAATTGAACATAGAACGAATCTTTTTTCGAGTAGGTAGATTAGTTCTTAGATACTTGCTCATTCAAAACAAATTTTTTACACTTACACTCCTTTACAAACAAAGTTTTCAAAACACTTCATTACACTCTTGAAGACAGAAGCAAGAGTTAAATCGAAGTCAAAACAAAAACTTTTCAAAGCGCACAAACACAAAGAAAACAATTTTGAAAATGATGAGCAAGTACCTAAGAGCCCGTAGATAACTACAGATAAAAAGGGTGCTAATACCTTCCCTTTCTATAATCTACCCCCCGTACTCAAAAAATCTCGAAAAAGGAATTTTTCTATGCTTTTTTTCCTTTCCTTGTTGGATAAAATAAAAGACGGTGGCGACTCTTGCTTACCGCGACATTTTGCGAAAACAAACGCAAACTAGAAAAATTCCTTAACGAAATAAGGAAACACGTCCCGGTTCTGGCCACCGTATCACACCCACCAGTAAAACAAAAGGTCTGTCGCATGCGACCAGATATGTCAGAGAAGATTAAAGCTGAAGTCATGAAGTAATTCAATGCTGGATTCTTGGCCGTCACCTCTTATCCGCAATGGGTTGCCAATGTTGTCCCCGTGCCCAAAAAGGACGACAAGGTACGAATGTGCATGGATTACAGAGATTTGAATAGGGAAAGCCCTAAGGATGATTTACCACTTCCCCACATTGACATCCTAGTTGACGATACTGCACAACACAAAGTGTTTTCCTTCATGGACGATTTCTTAGGTTACAACCAAATCAAAATGGCGCCTGAGGACATGGAGAAGACAACCTTTGTCATACAATGGAGCATATATTGCTACAAAGTGATGCCGTTCGGACTGAAGAATAATGGGGAAACCTATCAGCGTGCCATGGTAGCTCTATTTCACGACATGATACATCACGAAATAGAGGTCTATATGGACAACATGATAGCTAGATATCAAATAGAAGAAGAGCATCTTGATCATTTACAAAACTGTTCGAGAGATTAAAAAAGTACAAGCTGAGGTTGAACCCAAATAAATGCACGTTTGGAGTAAGGTCTGGTAAGCTCCTAGGCTTTGCCGTCAGCAATAAGGGTATTGAAGTAGATCCTGACAAAGTAAAGCGATACAAGAGATGCCTGCTCCTCGTACTGAAAAGGAAGTCAGAGGATTCTTGGGACATTTGAACTACATTGCCAAATTCATTTCTCACCTGACAGTTACCTGTGAACCAATCTTCAAACTATTGAAGAAAGATCAAGTAGTCAAATGGAATGATGAATGCCAAACTGCTTTCGACAAGATCAAAGAGTACCTACAAGAGCATCATGTTTTGATGCCACCAGTCGAGGGAAGACCGTTGATTATGTATCTGACCGTTTTGGAAAATTCAACGGGGTGTGTGCTGGGGTAGCATGACGAGTCTGGCCAAAAAGAGCACACTATTTATTACCTGAGCAAAAAGTTTACCGACTGCGAAACAAGATATTCACTGCTTGAGAAAACTTGTTGCGCTCTGGCATTGGCTGCTCATCGACTAAGACAATATATGCTGACTCATACTACCCTGTTGATATCTAAAATGGATCCAATAAAATACATCTTTGAGAAACCTGCTCTCTCTGAGAGAATACCGAGATGGCAGATGATCCTAACAGAATATGACATACAGTATACTACCCAAAAGCAATAAAGGGTAGTGTACTAGCTGATCACCTTGCTCATGAAGTTGTGGATGACTACCAGTCCATGAAGTTCGAATTCCCAGATGAAGACATCATGATGGTAAATAACTGTGAAGAATTCAGACCATATGATGGACCTGAACAAGGATCCCGATGGACCCTGGTTTTTGATGGGGCACCTAACGCACTCGACAATGGTATTGGTGCTTTACTCATTTCTCTTGAAGGATGTCATACTCCTTTTACGACAAGACTCTACTTCAATTATACAAATAACATGGCGAAATACGAAGCATGCATCTTTGGTCTCAAAGCTGCCACAGACTTAGGGATCAAGTCTTTGAATGTATTCGGAGATTCAGCTTTGGTTATTAGCCAGATCAAAGGGGAATGGGACACCAAACACCCTAACCTTATCCCTTACAAAGAACATGTTTTGACGTTGCTCCCACATTTTGAGAAGATTACCTTCGAGCACTTCCCGCGAGAAGAAAATCAGCTAGCTGACGCACTAGCCATAATGTCATCTATGTTTAAACTTAAATGGGACAATGAGGCTCCCCAAATCACCATTGAACGAAGGGATGAACCAACACACTGTCACGAGATTAATACTGAAGAAGTACTGGACCAGCCTTGGTTTCACGAAGTCAAAAGGTATCTCGAGGCTCAAGAATATCTAGAAGGAGCTTCAGTCAATGATAAGAAGTTTTTAAGGAGATTATCTGCTAAATTATTCCTTAGTAATGGCATTCTTTACAAACGCAACTATGACTCTGTGTTACTTCGGTGCGTAGACAAGGTTGAAGCTGAAAGGATCATGGCTGAGTTACATGAAGGCACTTTTGGCACCCATTCCAGTGGGCATACAATGGAAAAGAAAATCCTACGGGCAGGCTATTACTGGTCTACCATGGAAGCAGATTGCTATCAACACTCTCGAACCTGCCACAAGTGTCAAATTTATGCTGACAAGGTGCACGTACCTCTGGTTCCTCTGAATGTCTTGATGGCTCCTTGGCCCTTTGCTATGTGGGGCATTAATATGACTGGGGAAATCAAGCCAACAACCCCTGTTGTACCCCAAAATTTGCCCTCCCATTTTTCATAGAAGACACAACCCTAGGGTTTCTCAAATAATCAAGTTGGCTCAGAAATCGACCAGACAGATTCTCCTCTGTGGCAATAAACCAGCAATTAGGGATTTTCTTGCAATTCTCAGAAGGAAATGAATTCTCAAAAAGATTCAATTGGTTTTCACAGATCTTCATGCTTTCTCAAGTTTACTGAAAAGACAATGTTTGTTCTCAGAGCATGGTTTGTTTGGGACAAGAGATTAAGACTGTCATGTAGGACACTCGTGATTGTTTGATCCAGGTTAACTAGATGATTTGCGTCTTTTAAAACATTTTCTTGGTTAGGAAATGGAATATACAACACGTGTTTGTTTGAAATGCAATTACAAGAATTATTGGGATTACTTGGAATTTAAGTTACCAGACTGAAACACTTTACTTCAAATATCTAGATTGGGCATTTCAATAATCAAATAGGATGCGAGGAGAAATTACAAGTTATTGTTGGTAAAGAATTTCAATTGACACCAGAATATTTCATAAGACTTTCTCCAATTTCATACATTGTTACAAAACAATTTATTCTTTTAAATACTTTAGGTCTTACAACTTATCGTATTTGAAAATAAATTGATACAATTATTGGATACAATACAAGAATGATTTTTCTAAAATACAAAGGAAATTCAAAACTTTGATTGGCCTAGGAGAATTAATCTATGCCTAAGTTTGTCTGAAGATTGAAGTCGTATCCAATTCTTTTTCTTATCTCCAAGACTTCCATGTTTGCCATAAAGTTCTTGCTTTCCTTGCTTTGTCATCTCCATTTTGCTCACATGAAAATAAAAGAAAGAAAAATAGTTAGTACAAGTTATTTGGGCATGAACAAAATTTTCCAAAAAAAAAAGTATTCATCATTAAAGTTTGCAAAGTGGAATCAGAAGGCCATTTTAATTCATCACAATTTATTTCCTATATTTTGCAAATCACAAGAAGATTATTCTTCTTGGTTCACAAAAAGAAAGAGGAAAAGAAATGCTACAAAGCTGTCCAAACAAGCAAATATTACAAAACTGTCCAAGAAATGCTACAAAGCTGTCCAAACAAGAAGAGATGCTGCAAAATTGCTCAAACAAATATTGCAAACAGAACCAAACAAACAGCAATATGGTAAACAATAAACAGCAAAACTGTCCAAACAAGAGGCAAGCAAAATTGTCCAAACAGAATGGTATAAACTGAATCAAACAGCAGCGCAAACTGGACAAAAACGAGGCAGCAATATAGCAGTAGACAACATCAACAAAAGGCAGAAGTATGGCAACATAAGATGCTAAGTCAAACAAAGAAACTTGTTCAAGAAGCATAAAATCATCATTTTCCTTTGCAAACTTTTCAGAATTGGAAAAAAGGGGCAAAAAGCAATTTGCTTTCCTATTGTCATTGAGAGAGAATAAAGGAAATAAGTCATCTAGGTTATTGGGATGCACAACCCTGTTGCCCTACCTATCACAAATTGCATAGAAGTTGCTAGAAAACAAAACTGCCACCAAAAAGCCATAAGAACAATATGTTAAAATATTCAAAATTGTTGGTTTCCCACCATTTTGAATATAGATAACAGAAGTAAGGTGAATATAATAAGAAGGAAGCAATAGAACAACAACAGAAGTCTCAAGTCTGAACCATCACCAAATACAAAAAACTGTCAAAGTCCAAAAAACTGAAAAAGTCTCAAAACCTCAAACCTCCAAAACCTGAACCGAGCCAAACCTCAAAAAACAACTCTCAAGCAGAAGCAAGAGAAACCCACAAGTCAAAAACTCAGAAAACACATAAATCTCAAAACTGTAAACCAGCATCCAACTCCCAAAAAGCCAAATATCCCAAACCTGAACCAAGCTTCAAAAACATGAAAACCATCAAACCTGCAACCTATTAACCAGCATGCAGTAGCCATCACCAATTTCACCAAAACTGTTGTCAAACCTCAAAAACCATCATCAATCCAAAATAGAAAACCAGTAAGAATCTCAACACGGTAACCTGTCAAACATCCACAAACCCAAAACCACAAGTCTAAAGTTGTAACAAAGCCAACAAAACACAAATCTCAAACTGAGAAATCAGAACCATCAACAAAAGCAAAAACCTGTCAAAATCCATAACCAAAAACACAACCAAAAACTTGCATCAAACTCCAACAACCAAAAACCAATAACATATATCCAAGGATCATCAAACAAAAACCAGTAGCCAAGAATCAAACCAAAAACATGTTAACTCAAAACACAGTAACCTCATCCCAAAAGCCTAAAACCATTTTCAAACTCACAAAACAGTAACAAGCCATAAAATCCAGATGATAACCAATATCATCAAGGGAAAACAGAAGAGTTTACCAAAGAGTCAGGAACACCAACGCCTTCATCCTCATCTCCTCCCCCCACGCAGCTCCGACCACCAAGGAGCGTCGTCCTCAATCTCGCCATCCCCTTTCCATTTCACAGAAAAGTCTCCAACAAGTATGAACTTTCCTTCTTTCTCATGAATCCCTAAAATCATTTCCTGCACTTCAATGGATAACAAGGTAGATTAACATAAAAAACACATAAACAAGACAAAAACCAATTAGTAAAATCGTTAAGAAGAACAGAACTTCACCTTTTTCAAAGAAAATCGCTAGAACTCGTTTAGGGAGGCGAGATTAGGGGCGTTCCGACAACTGAGAGTTGGGGGGAGGATCAAATAAACCAGATTCAGACATTTTTGACATAAATCCGATTTCAAAATTAGGGTTTCAAAATTGCGAATCGCGGTGAGGCAAAGAGACGGCATGTGCGATTTTGTTCGTGAAAATGAGACAGGGATGGTTAGTGAGAGATTTAGAGGTTTCATCAACAGAGATGAAAAGATGAACAAAGATGAATGAGAGGGATGAGAGTGGTGCTGTGAACAAAGGGTTCCAAGAACCCTAATTTTGTTTTGCATTCCCTTAATCAAACAACTAATGCAGCTTAAGAAGTTTGGGATGATTTGCTTGCCCTTAAGCCCATTTGTGTTTGCTGGCCATACACCCCCTATGCCTGTTTTTAGTTACAGCAAAACAACATTTTGGTTTGGGCCTCTCATATAAATTCACTTAAGCCCATGTTTCTTGCTTTTTTTTAATTTGTTTCCTTTTTATATTTTATTTGTTAACAAAATTACTAAATAAAACATAAAATGCATTTTTACTAATTTGATTTAAGTTTTGTAAATTGATTTTTATCATTTTTCTTTTTTTATTAAATTTTGTTTTAGATTTAGTTGCTATAATAAAACCCCAAAAATAATAATAGGACTTAGTTTTGTCATTTCTTTAATTTATCTTGTTACTTACTTAATTAATAAAATACAAAAAAATAAAGATTTTAATTTAATCATTTTTTTAGAATAGGTTTTATCTTTTCTCTTTTCATGTAAATACTTAACATTTCATTTCATACTTTGTTGATTTTATCTCATGGATTATCATAGCTTTAATTAAATTGCACAAAAAATCGATTTGGTTGTATTGTTTGATATTCGGACATTTCTATCTCATTTGATTCATCCCCATTTGTAACAATTGTACCCTCATTCCCGAATACTTTGTAATAGTGTAGAATTTCAATTCCCGCAATTTACTGTTTTCCATATACTGTATAGTAATTAGGCGTGTATGATAAGATTCAAAATCAATCGCTAGATGACCTAATCAAAGAATAAAATACTTTGAAACCAACACACTTTTTCACACGCGCACTCTAGGGTAACCCCGCTCGTTGCCTCGGAAATACAATCATGTCCCTCGAATATGAGACGCTCTAGCAATGACCCTTCGATAAAAAAAGATCGTAGTCCCTCGATGACCCTCAATGTTGCCTTCGATTAAAACGATCTCATCCCTTACAAAAATTGCTAAAACGTCTTCCAAGTTGCCTTCGATGATTGTGAAGTTGACTCGCGCCTGTCCCTTCACATCCAACGATGGGGCTTCTTACCAAATCAATGGTAAGATAGCACCTTTAAAAGGAGGAAAAAAAGAACAACTTAAGACCTTTCGAGTAGATAGATTCGCTCTTAGTTACTCGCTTGCTCACGATAAAAACTTTTACACCTACACTCTCATTTCAAAACATTTTCAAAACGACAAAAATGTTTCGTATACGTTCTTATAGAGACAAGAACCATTGCAAAACATCTTTTTAAAACACTTTTCGAAACACGATTCACAAAAACATCTTTGAACCATTTTTTCAAAAACAAAACTTTGTATACGTTCTTATAGAGACGAGAACCATTACAAAGAGATTTTTAAAAATACTTTCAAAGCCCATACCACAAGCACACAATTAAATGAAAGCAAGTGATCTAAACGAGTAACTAAGAGCCCATGGAAAACCATGGATGAAAAGGGTGCTAATACCTTCTCTTTTCATAATCTACCCCCCGAACCCGAGAAAATCTCGAAAGGTCTTTCGTGTGCTTTTTTACCTTTCCTTTTGGATAAAAGAAAAGTCAGTGGCGACTCTTGCTAACCGCACAAGTGCAATCGAAATGTAAAACATCAAGTCAGTTCTCCCACCGTATCACAGCCTTTAATGGACACCGCTTCATCTTAGTGGCCATTAATTATTTTAAAAGTGGGTTGAGGCAGCCTCCTTCGCTTCTGTCACCAAGAATATTGTCACCCGATTTGTCAAGCAGAACCTCATCTATCGTTACGGTATCCCAGAGAGGATCTTCACATACAATGGTACAAACCTGAACAATAATATGATCACCGCCCTGTGCGAGAAATTCAAGATCCAACATCACAGTTCTTCCCCTTATCGGCAAAAGATGAATGGTGTTGTCGAAGCTGCAAATAAGAATATCAAAAAGATCATACAGAAAATGGCAGTCACATACAAAGACTGGCATGAGATGCTACCATTCTCTCTCCATGGGTATCGTACTACAACTCGCACATCAACCGGGGCAACACCCTATTATCTGGTATACGGCATGGAAGCTGTCTTTCCTATTGAGGTTCAGATCCCCTCTCTAAGAATCATGAAGGATGCAGGGCTGAAGGAAGACGATTAGATCCAGACTCGACTTGATCAACTAAACTTGATTGATGAGAAAAGACTTACTACTGTCTGTCATGGTCAAATGTATCAAAAACGGATGATCAAGGCTTTCAACAAAAAGGTCAGACGACAAGTATATCAAGTTGGAGTTCTGATGATCAAACGTATCACACTGCCGCAAGGTGATCCCAAGCGCAAATGGACTCCAACATACGAAGGACCATTTGTAATCAAAAACATATTCTCTGGTGGCCCAATGATCTTGACCACCATGGATGGTGATGACCTACCGCACCCTACGAACACGGACATAGTCAAAAGATACTACGCATAAGAGACCCGCTAGGTTGACACACCTAGGAAAAACAAGGGCATCTCGGTGAACCAAAAAGGTTTGGGCAAAAATTAGGGATAAAACAAAAAAAATCTGTACACCCGGCAAGTTGAAAACCTGAAAGGGTGACTAAGGAAAAAAAGGGTTTCCGATGGACTGAAAACCCGAAAGGGCGGTCAAGGAAAAAGTTAGGGAATTAAAGCGTATGACTATGTCCCGTTGGATCACCTTACGGACAACCTTTGGCTTCAACTGACAAACTCAGAGGTTCTGATCAATTAAATCATATTCGGACGAGGCAACAAATAGACAAGATGCTCGGAGATACAAAGGCTATAGCAGAATGGGACCCCATGGGATTATTGCACATAGCTATCTTTTATTTGTATCAAAATTTTCATTTTTTCACGACAGCATTCTCTTACTAGAATGCTTGTCTCATTGTACAAATACTTACTCAAAGTCAATACAAAGATATCCCTTTGAAAGTGCAAAACTATCTGTTTTCTTTACTTTTGTGTTTTGATTACAAAAACGTCCAAATGATTCTTTTTGAACATATGCATCTGAACATAATTACTGTTTACAAATAAAAAAAATAGAAAGACAATCACTGATGGCTTTAAGGGGTGGGGAAATCTCTCCATGCTATTTCCATAAGTCCCCGCAGTATGCAGTTTAATCCCCAACGGAACAAAGCTCCCAGCTATCAAATCCCCAATAGAAGTCATCAAATTTCTCAGGATTCCCCAATAGGATTTTACAAACAGTACACGACATTCCCCTTGCAACAAAGTTTATTTCTCTAAGGAGAAATTCATCAGCACTTCAACTTCACAACATGAAGACTTATACTCCATATCCTCAGCAGTGGACAAGGATTTATTTTCCCCAATCCAATAGCAGTACCGCAGAATCAACTCACATACGCATACATTGCATCCATATATCGCAAACATTGATAACACAAATGCATTATACTATGAATTTCATACAACATGACTTTGCATTTTAGCTAACATTTTACCCTTTTCAGGATAAGGTTAACAGCTACCATTAATAATGTTCAAAGTTTTCAGATATAGTTCAGATACGCTCCAGACACAAATGCCATTCTGATACTCATTCAGATTCAATTGTCAGATACAGTTCAGATACGCTCCAGATACGGATGCCATCCTGATACTCATTCAGATTCAATTGTCATATACAATTCAGATACGCTCCAGACACGGATGCCATTCTGATACTCATTCAAATTTCAACTTTTGATACAGTTCAGATACGCTCCAGACACGGATGCCATTCTGATACTCATTTAGATTTAATTGTCAGATACATTTCAGATACGCTCCAGATACGGATGCCATCCTGATACTCATTCATATTCAATTGTCATATACAGTTCAGATACGCTCTAGATACGGATGCCATCCTGATACTCATTCAAATTCAATTGTCAGATACAGTTCAGATACGCTCCAGACATGGATGCCATTCTAATACTCATTCAGATTCAACTCTCAGACACAGTTCAGATACGCTCCAGACACGGATGCCATTCTGATACTCATTCAAATTCAACTCTCATATACAGTTCAAATATGCTCTAGACACGGATGCTATTCTGATACTCATTCATATTTCAACTTTTGATACAATTCAGATACGCTCCAGAAGCGGATGCCATTCTAATACTCATTCAGATTTCAACTTTTGATACAGTTCAGATACGCTCCAAATACGGATGCCATCCCGATACTCATTCAGATTTCAACTTTTGATACAGTTCAGATACACTCCAGATAAGGATTTCATTCTGATACTCATTTGGTTTCAGCTTATAGATACGGTTCAACAACCTTTCTGGATGGCATCTACAATCCTATCTCTAACAACTCTCTATCACCTCTATGAATGACATCTTTAAGCTCATTCCCTATACAATCAACCACAACATCACCGAGGGCAAATTTTTGGGCACTCTAGTGTTCATTCCTCTTCCACCTTCAAGTCACGAATGGCAGATGCACCAATCTAACTCTTCAAGTTTAAGAAGATTGAACAGGGGCAGCTGTTGTACCCCAAATTTTGTCCTCTCATTTCTCAAAGGATCACCCTGGACCCTCAGGTTTGTTCCCATCCAATTTTAAGCCTTGAATTACAATTTTTTCAAGAAAGTCATTCACAAGGACAAAACGGTCATTTGCACACTAAAAAGTCAAACTTTGACTTTTGGATCAAAGTCAAGTTTTAAGAGTCATATTTCATCAAGACATATTGAGATATGTTGTTTCATCTAGAAATTCAAAAGTCAAAAGTTACTTTGGAAAAGTCAAATTTCTAAATACTTAGAATTTTTCTAACTGTTTAAGAAATATGACAAGCTCAGAACTTTTGATCAGATTATCACCATGATGCAAGCTGATTCTGGATTAACTTCTAACACAAGAGTTATGGACTCAAACAAGATCTGAAACATTATAGAACAAAACTTCTCCTAGAATTGCTGGGGTTTCAAGTTATGACTCCTCAAAGACACGTCCATGAAACTGAAGCACTCAGCAAATTCTGGACAGTTCCAAGATAGAGTTTGGTTACAACTTCTGGGCCAGTTTTCACAAAGATTCAGTCATAGTTTGCAAGGGTAATTTAAAAAAGTTTTACAAAGCGTGTTGTAAGCTTCCTGGAAAGTCTGAGAGCTCCTTCAGAACATGCTGGAGCAAGGAGATACAAAGATCAGAAGTTGGATGTTTATTCTAAATTATGTTGAAGCTGAACCTCTGACCCAGAATTAAGAAATGATGCAAAATCTCACATTGCAGGATTTCTGGTTTGATAAATGTCATCATCATTTAATGCTCACAACCACTTTTGAGTCTTTATCCATAAAAATTTCCCCACGTGTGGCATAGGAGTACCTTTACTGTCTTGGAAAAGAAAACTTTTGTACAAAAGTGTGTTGGGCCCGTACATTGCTTTTTATTTTGAGGTTACCTTTCCTTAATTCCTGCTTACAAATCCAGCTTAGGCGCTTCTAAAACTGCTAACCACGGTACCTATTTGAATTTACTTCAAGAGAAAGTCAGCGTCTAGCTTATGATGGTGGTGCCCCTTGACCTCTCCAAGCTACTAAACCTTTGCCTATAAATTAGACTTTATTGGTAACTGTAAAAAGGTGGAATTTTTAAGAAAGAAAAAAAGCCTTGAACCCATGCTAAAATTCCAAGAGTCCAAAACTTCAAATACAAAAATACAAAAACCTGCTAGCTTTTGATTCTTGCATTCAGACTCCATTTTTTTCCTCAAGTATTTTTTGACCAAAACCATCCATACAGTTTCTGATATACATTTATAAACCATCCTAACTTCTGTGTTCAGACTGTAACACATTCTCCATCCATATTCACCTCAAGGAAGTCATAACTTTTCCCCCTTGGTTGTTCCAGAATTTCTCTAATCATTCATAGCCCAAGTTGAAAGCTTCCAGCCTGCTGAGTACGTGAAGAAGCTATTTAGAACATCACCAGAGTTCATAACCAGACTCTAGCTCAGAGTATTTTCCAGCTGCAAGGTTAGCTTCCGCTGACCCTCATCATATTACTTAGGCATTGTCAGATTTGCATGTTCAAAAATACAATGTAGACATCATGATTGTGATGTTATACGTATTCCGAGGTTTCACGTATTTGTATGCCTAAGTAGGGAGTAAATTAGTTCAGAACTTCTTAAGGAAATTAGGATTAGAAAATTCATGCTTGCTTCTGATTTATAGTTCTGATATCTCTTCTTTCTGAAGCATTATGAAACCTGCCATAACTTTTATATGCGCATCTTCTGTTCTATTGAGAAATGACTAAGTTGCAGATGTTCTGACTAGCATGGAGAGGGAGACTAAGTTATGCCAGTGACATCAGAACTTCTGAAATCTTCTTCGTTCCCAGCGGACCCAGAACTTCTGACTTTACCTATTTCTACTAATATGATTTCTGTTTTTGTAGCACGCCAGAGTCAGAACTTCTGATCTCTTTTAATTCAGCAATGCGCTGATTCTATTTTCTTTTTTTTCTTCCTTACAATTTTTTTTCTATCGCTTCTATTTTAACTAATCAAAAACACCAAAAACATTTTACATTTTGCATGCTTTATTTTATTTCTTAAAACAAAGAGATCAAAAATATTTTCTTAAAGAAAACTTATTTCTTTTCTTAAACAAAACAAGTCCATTTCACATTTTCTTGTACATTCTTACCCATTCAATATGGTTGTAATAGTAACTTAGGATTTAATTTTATTTTCAACCCCCAATTTTAAATTTGTACACCCCATCCCCAAGTGATTGTAATAGCGTAGAATATTTACCTTCTGCAATTTATCGCTTTCATATAAATGCTAGTAAAATAGGATTTGTATGGGAAGATAAAAACAACAAGTAGACAACTCCTAATCAAAGACTAAATGTATGCAAATCAAACACACTATTCACACATGCACCCCTAGGGCTACCCCTACTTGTTGCCTAAAAATGGTCATGTTATGCATGTGTGACGTCTTAGCAAAAACAATCAAAATACAAGATCATAGTCCCTCGATGACGCTTCAAATGTTGCCTTATAAATGATCTTAGTCCCTCAAGAAAAATGCTAAGATATCTTGCAACATTGCTAATCATGGTTATACGATGACCCACGCCCGTCCCGTGTACATCCAAAGATAGGGTTACTTACCAAATTAATGGTAAGATAACAATGTCAACGGAAAATAAAATGAACGAGAAAGACTTTTGAGTAGGTAGATTGCTCCTAATTACTTGCTCCATTTCAAAACAAACATCCTTGCTATTTTCAAAACAAACACATACACTTTCAAACATCTTACAAAATTGAAAACATTTTCAAAAGATAGACATCTTTGTATACATTCTTACGAAGGAGAATCATTACAAAGATTGCCTAAATAATGGCTTCTTTACGAAATACTTTCAAAAACCACATCAAGCACAATTTCAAACAAAAAAGCAAGTGATCTAGAAATTAACTAAGAGCACATGGAAAACCATGGATGAAAAGGGTGCTAATACCTTCCCTTTTCATAATCTACCCCCCGAACTCAAGAAACAATCTCAAAGGTCTTTCCTGTGCTTTTTTACCTTTCCTTTTGGATAAAAGAAAAGTCGGTGGCGACTCTTGCTAAACCGCAACATTTGTAATCAAACGCAAAACACCCAAGTCAGTTCTCCCACCGTATCACAATCGTCATTATGGGAGATAGTTCGTTGTTGAGATTTGTTACTCCAATGGATGGTAATCTCATCATTGTGGGAGATAGTTAGTTGTTGAGCTTTTGTTTACTCCAGTGAATGGTAGTCTCGTCATTATGGGAGATAGTTCGTTGTTGAGATTTGTTACTCCAATGAATGATAGTCTCACCATTATGGGAGATAGTTCGTTGTTGATATTTGTTACTCCAATGGATGGTAATCTCGTCATTGTGAGAGATAGTTCATTGTTGAGCTTTTGTTTACTCCGATGGATGGTAGTCTCGTCATTATGAGAGATAGTTCGTTGTTGAGATTTGTTACTCCAATGGATGGTAATCTTGTCATTGTGGGAGATAGTTTGTTGTTGAGCTTTTGTTTACTGTGATGGATGGTAGTCTCGTCATTATGGGAGATAGTTTGTTGTTGAGATTTGTTACTCCAATGGTTGGTAGTATCGTCATTATAGGAGATAGTTTGTTGTTGAGATTTTGTTTACTCCGATGGATGGTAGTCTCTTCATTGTGGGGGATAGTTCATCTTTGGGATTCACTTTGCTCGGAAGAAGCTTGTTTTTTACCAGTCATAAGTACCGATGCCAATCAATTGTTACCACCCTAATATTGATGTTTGCTGGTATTATCTTACCACCCCTTTATTTCCCCTGTGAGTCAATGTTATATTTTTTGCTATCTTCTTTGAGAGTAAATAGTTCGCAGTTATCTGTCGACCGTTGTTATTCATCACTTTTCTCTCCTCAATATTTGAGTTGATGTCGCCTTATCACCTCTTTAGGCTTTACTTCAATAAAGTCGAGTCTTTTTGTTCGCCAGTGATTTATTTTCTTGGTAGAGTTTTTCTTTTGATCCTTGTTTTTATTTCCTACACCCCCAGTGGTGTATTGTATCACTCATTGGATTTGTTCATTTTGCATTCATAATCATAAGCATTGCATGGCATCTTAGGGCCAAAAATAGAGCTTGTTTTATATTTAAGTATCTTCAATCGCGTCGACACGAAGATTTTAATATTCACATCTCCGGATAGAAGACACTTAAATAAGGGCAGATTTTGTACCCCAATTTTTCCCCCTAAGATTCCTCTATCATCTCATATCATCAATACATCAAGATCACAGATTAGAGTTTGAGTACTTCTTCTACTGTGTTTTATCTTTGAATTTGCTCTTGAGAGATCACTAAGCATCTTGAATTGTGTATCTTGTACATGTATTCTCTTAACTAACATCAAAATATGTATGTATATCTCTCTTTGAATGTCACCTTGTAGGTAATGACACAAATGCACTCATCTTACCATTTCCTAGCACAGATGATCAAAACTAGGGTTTGGAATTTAATCAGGAAATATCTAAATTTTTGGGCAACACTTGATTCCATGTTTCTCTACATGTTCATGAGCAACTATGATTGGAAATTTGATCATCAATTTTGGTTTGGAAAGGCTCAATTGACAAAAGGGGTAAATTGGTTATTTTGTCAGAAATCAACCAAAGTCAACTGTTGACCAAGTGGACTTTTGGTCAACCATCAATTCAATGTCTCTATTTTCATATTTCATGGTCAATGGTGGAATAAAATCAAGAGGAATTGTGAATTATAGATAACTTGTCAATGAAGTTATTTGAAATTTTTAATTTTTTCTAAGTGTGCATAGTGCTGAATTTTGATTGGTTAGAACTTTCTCAATTTTTATTGAAAATGTACAAACTTTACAGGCCTGGAAAGAAGATACAAAATTATTAAACTTTGTATTAGAGGCCTAAAGTCTAAAAAGTGAAAGGAGAAAAAGTTATGGAGCTTGGGAGTTTTTGGACACTTAGTGAAATTTCCCAAATATGCACAAAAATCTGATTTCTTCATGGTTAATTTTGAATGTCCATTTGAGCTCAAATCAAAAAGTTGGCAACATCAAAGTTGGATTTTGAAGTGTTCTCTTCATTTATGGTTCAATAATCATCTCAAATGGTCAAGTGTAAGGAGAGATATGATGTTTAGGATTTAGGGCCTGGAGATGGAATTTTGCCCAGTCATGCACGCACCAAGCCAAGCATTTTATCAAACAGTTTGTGGGCATGCCTTCACCACAATTTTCCTCCTTGAAATATTTATTATTTTGAAAAATGTCCAACATCAAAGATCAAGGTCTATGTGTTATGAACAACTTTGCTTCGGGAAGTTTCTCAGAATAGTTCCTACATTTCAAGATATAATCATGAGAAGTAGATGACATGCAAGTTAAATTCTGCCTAGCAACAAGGCATGTCACGCGCACGTGAAGCCAGGTATTCCAGCAAAAAAATGATGTGATTATATTCATGTCTTCTTATCTCAATGATTCATGCTTTGTTTTAAAAATCTTTGAACATGAAAGTTGGAGTATGTAATGCCCTATCCATTTTTTATTCAGACTTTGTTACATTTCACGCACTATGGAGAGAGATATAATGAGAGGAATTTATGATCATGATTTTGTCCAAGCCTGCATGGAAATGCATGTGATTTATATCAACCAAGGCATGCCCGCCTGCAGCGTGCGCGCCAGGCCTCGAGGCTACATCACCTTTGTCCTTTTCCTAAAAAGGCCACACAAAATGCATTATTTTCATGCACATGTTTCCCTCATGTTTGCCCAAAACAACAAGAATTTTTCCCACCCATTTCCCCCCCCCCCCCCCATGTGCTAGCTCATCCCTCACGCGTATCACCCTTAATTTCGACCCTCTTATTCTCTCTAAAATGCATCAGATTGACCCTTGTTTGCACATAAAACGCATGGTTGATTTGATCACATTTTTGGATCAAACTTGTTCAGTAAAATTTGTTTAACCATGGTTAGCTATTAACCTCACTCCAACAGTTGTAAAAGAGAGCTCTCTCTCTTCATTTCACACACCTGATCTTGATAGAAGCAAAGCCTCCTCTCTCTCTCTCTCTCTCTCTCCATCAAATTGCTTCCAAGTTCTCTCAATGTTCCAGAATTTTTTTAGCAAGAAGTTCTTGTTCTTTGTTGGTATTTCTGCTCCATCAAGCTTCCTCAAGTAGTTTTCCAAGTTTCCATTTTCTCCTTACTTAATTTGAAGAGTCAGTGGAACTACTCCACTAGGTAAATTATCCAAACTCCATAGATCTGAATCTAAGCTTGCATCTCCATTTCCACTTGCCTTTAATTGTTAAATTCATGTTCATTGCATTCTTTTTTAGCCAAACAATAGGTTTGATGTATATATTTGAGTGAATCTAAGCTTGCATGATGTTCTGAACATTTGTGAAAGGTGATAATCAACGAACTTGTGGTTCATTTTTCTGTGTGAGTTCACATTCGTTTAACGTAATTCTTGATGTCATGTTGTAGATCTCCATGAGATCTACAACTTTTCTTCAGATCTCATCCATTTTCATGCAGAAACGAATAAGCTACATTGATCTGAAGTTCACTATAAGAACGCATTTTTTACGGTTTTTTGGTTATTTAAAACGAAGAAGAAAGCACGTGATTGGCCCGTTTCAATTTCTGGGACCCACTTCTGCGCGACATCACTTTATTATATTATTTTTGAATTTTGTTTTAAGTTTTCCCTCTTTTATTTCTACTAAGTTCTTGATTTTATTAAAAATAGTTATAATCATCAAAAAATTATAAAAAAATATGTCATGAATCTTTAGAGAGTCTACTATTTTTCTATATTTTTTTATTTTAATTTTTAAAAATCAGGGACAAAAAAATTAATTTGGTTGTTTAAATGTGTTTTTGTTGTAAATATTTTTGCACCTTTAGAATTTTGATTTTATTTTCAATCTTCCATCCATTTTAAAAATATTCAAAAATATACTTACTGATCCTCAAAAGTTTCTTGAAATCCAGGGAGTCTTATACCAAATTCATTTGAATTTTAGATTAAATTGATTAATTTTGAACTTAATTTCCCTTTTTAGGGTTTTGTTTGATCATTCACATTGATTTTTTGAAATTTCTAACTTCCCATGCCTATAAAATCAGAAATGGATATGTTTAGAGTGCTTGCACAAGTTAAGGTGATAAAGATAATTTTTCTTGAATTTTAAAATGTGATTTCATATTTTTTACAAATTGTTTTCCAAAAAACATTTAGTTCAAGCATTTTGCTAGCTAGTTTCAAAGTTTGCATTTCTAAATCAAATTTCCACTTCAATCCAAGAACTCTAAATTCTATTTCTGACTTTTATAGAACATTGGGAAGTTAGGGTTTTAATTTAATTATTTTACAAGTTATTTTCCTATTTTAAACTTATTTTTTGACTTAGAATTGTGTTTAGGGTTTTACTTTTGATCAAGGCTTGTAATTGAGAACTTTTGTACATAATTCTTGTTTAATTCTTAGCACAACATATGATACTGACTTGAGGCTTATTTTAGGAAAAATTCTTCAACATCATTTGATCTTGGGTGTTGATAGGTTGAAAAACCAAATCCATCAAGATGGATGAATGATGTTGATGATATTTGAAACTAAATTTCATCTAACACATCCCCTCCTATTCCATCTTCATTCCTCACTTGTACTATATGTTGATGGAGAATGATCTATATATCATTTCTCTAAACAAGTGGTACATAGATTTCTATTGACCGTCCTTAAAATAGGTGCGACTTCTACATTAGTCCACTTACGATAGCTTAACAGAGTGCTATATTTTATCCCGATTCGAGAAATGATCATTCGTGGCCCAAACCCATGTTTGCAAGCCCAAGTATGTTAATTTTAAGCCTTTGATCCAATAATCTTGAGATCCATTGTCAGGAGACTTTGGTCTTATCAATCCTTTAATGAATATTCATAAGCTTTGGTCAAAGTGAATCACTTAAACATCGTTGATCATTTATTGTCGCCTTGAGAATTTTAAATGAATGATATACTTGAAAAAAAAGAAAATGAAACTTGTTATTGAGAGGCTTTGATTTTATCAATCTTCTAATGAGTTTCAACTGCAAGTTTCAAGATGGTCATTCAACTAACTCCTAACTTCTAACAATTAACTTTATTTTTATTCTCTTATCAAACCGTCTGGCCGAACCTGTCATCTGGTATAATGAAACATCAATGAAGTCGCCACCAAACGTCTTTTATCTCGCCGAAAGGGAAAGGTAAACATCGAGAAAACCTGAAGAGGGAGAAATCACAATCTTTCGACCAAGAGATCGGGTAAGGGAGTCTGTTACGCTAGGGGAAGGTATTAGCACCCCACACGCCCGTAGTACTCTACAGTATCCACTCTTGTTGTCTAATCTAATGGGTGTGGTCAAAACCTATGTCTATGGCTTGAAGATAAAAAAAGGAATGCATGCGAAAGAAAAGAAGAAAGAAATGTAGGGAAAATAAAAGTTATGCTCGGTTGGGCCCTACCCCTTTGCCTACGTATCCCTTTTAAGGAATCAGAGCAGCCGTAGTTTGGGTCATATATTTTGGTTGGTTTGTATTTTTTAGTTAAGACAACAAAAAACAGTCAAGATGGCAAAACATCAAATAAAACAACAAACAAATGAGATGGTAAAACATCGGCTAAATAATAACAAAGTAAAATGTCAAAGATGGTGAAACACAAAATGATAAAACATCACACCTAACCATGACATTGAGAATCAAAGTAGGATAACAAACATGTGCGATGGCGAAACATCGGCTTCAAACAAATGTGCGATGGCGAAACATCGGCTTCAAACAAATGTGCGATGGCGAAACATCGACTAAAAGATGATAAAGTATCATGGAAAAGATGATGAAACATCAATAAAACGGATGACAAAACATCACACCAAACAATGATATTGAGAATCAAAGTAGGATAAAAAACATGTGCGATGGCGAAACATCGGATTCAAACAAATGTGCGATGGCGAAACATCGGCTAAGAGATAACAAAGTATCATGGCAAAGATGACGAAACATCAATAAAACGGATGACAAAACATCACACCTAACAATGATATTGAGAATCAAAGTAGGATAACAAACATGTGCGATGGTGAAACATCGGCTTCAAACAAATGTGCGATGGCGAAACATCAGCTAAGAGATAACAAAGTATCATGGCATGGTAAGGATGGCAAAACATTAATAAACCAGATTTAAAAGCAAAGCCAAGAGGCGCACAAACAAATAAGATTAATTTGTATCTTTTACCTTGAAGAGGGGTTTGAGTTTATTAGAGGTGTTTTATGATTTTCCAAGAAAACAATTTTTGTTTTAAGATGCAAAATGCAAAGGAAGGAAAAACAACTAAGGGAAACTAGCCTAGCACTATCCCTAGTGTTATCATATAATGATTGACCCTAAGGTTGAGGATAAAAGAAAATCCTAACCTATGATAGCCTACATGGATTCCTACCTTAATCAACATGCCAAAGGAAGCTTAACAAAACTATCCTATAGGGAACAGGAAATGAGAGTGAAGTCGTGATCTCAATCTCTAAATTGAGTGACTCATCGATCAACAATTAAAGAAGGGAACAATAAAAATCCTATAGGGAACATGCACATAGAGCGAAGTCGTGATCTCAATTTATAAATTGAGTGACTCATTGATCAACAATTAAAGAAGAAAATCATAAACATCCTATAGGGAACATGCACTGAGAGCGAAGTCGTGATCTCAATTTCTAAATTGAGTGACTCATCGATCAAGAAACAAACACAAACACAACACATGTATCAAACAAAACAGAGGGCCTCTTGACATATATCAGCAACAGAGGTCCCATCATGCAACACATAACTATACAAAATGAAAATAGAAGAAAGGAAATAGTGTAATACCAAACGGATAACTATCCGCAGCAACTGAACAAGAATAAAAAGAAACCCAGAGAACTTGAAGCAAGTTGGCATCAGCAGACAAATCAAGTCAGAAATTACTCCATTAGGATGTAAGTATTGAGATTTTTAGATATGAACAGATCCCATGGGCAATGTATAGCATTCATAATCACATATATATATCCTGCATAGACTATCAAATAAGCCAAGCACAAGAGTAGTGCCAATATAATAAATTATGTTCCACAAATAAAGTGAAACACAGCAGCTTCAATTCAAAAATGGAAAACTTTTCTCAGAGTACCTCGCACATTCAACAGCCAAGTTAGTATTCCCATAAATAGAATAATGAATCACATAAAGGATGTATGATGACACCATAATGAGGTGAGAAAACATGAAACATTAGACATGATAGACAAAAAGAAACAGGCATGTGCATAATTTGGTCAAAAGTTAGGGGAATGTTGCTCCTTTCTATCACCATATTGAATTGACAATTGAATATCAATCAAGGATCATGGGAGCTTGAGAAGAATTCAAACAAATACCATGAAGGTCAGTAGCAACCACAATTCAATCATACGCAATTAATTCAACACAACTCACAAGCATAATAGAAGAGGAATCACACACAATGCATCAAAAGGTTCAATCATTCAAACATGGGGCATTAAATGAAATGACTTGAGTTTATGTGGATAAACATAACCAACATGATCATTAGTTGCCCAATTATAGGCCTCACTTAAGTTCATTCGCCATCAAGCAAATTGCAACAAGATATGCCACATTAATTGAGTACCTTCACTTCAAAAATACACCAAAAATATAAACAAGGATCAATAATTCACAAAAAAATAATCTCTTAGCATCTTTGAAGTGTGTAGAAGTCAGAAAACAAGTCTTAAGTTCGTGAATGGTTGAGGAGGGGATCAAATGAGGCCCAAAGTTCAAAACTAGTTGGCCAAACTATCAAAACTAGATAAGTTTTCAAAATAATTTGGGGAAAAATATCCAATCAAGTCAAATAATTCAAGAAAAATGGTTTTCAGATCCTCAATACATCCATGAACCTTAATCAAGACCTAAATTCCAATGGAAACCCAAGGCAAATTAGTTTTGAAAATAAAACTTGCAATGTAAGCCACAAAACCCTAATTATTTGAATTTTAATCTTGAATATTAATTAAGTAAGATCAAAATTCAAACAATTCAAACTAAGATCATGCAAATCACAAGGAAACCCTAAATATCAGAATACATATTTTTTCACATTTTTAGGATTAAAGAAAAGTAAAAAATAAATTCAAATTCAAACAATTAAACAAATATTCACATTTTCAAAATGAAATTCCAATCAAAAGTCAGGAAAAAAAATCCAACCAAAATTATATTCAAATATTAGAATTAAAAACCAGCATTCATGATTTTTTGTGGAATTTTTGAATTAAAGGAAATATTAAAATAAAATCATACAAACAATTACACAATTAAACTTTTATTTAATGACAAAAAAATGCAAACCCTAGCCAAAAGTCACAAAAGGTCAAAACAAAATTATATTCAGACTCTATGATTAAAAACAAACTTATATAATTTTTTTGAGAATTTTTGAATTAAAGGAAATATCAAAATAAAATCATACAAACAACAATTAAACTTTTAATTAATGATAAAAAAAATGCAAACCCTAGCCAAAAGTCGCAAAAAAGGTCAAAACAAAATTACATCTAGACTCTATGATTAAGAACAAACTTATATGATTTTTTTGAGATTTTTTGAATTACAGGAAATATTAAAATAAAATCATACAAACAATTAAACAATTAAACTCTTCAAATTAAATTTCTAATAAAAAATAGAAAAAATGCTAAACCAAAATCAGAAACAATTTCTATATTATTTTATGAGTCCAAAACATTTTTTGTGGAATTTTTAGATCTAAAGAACTATTAAAATAAAAATATTCATTGAACAAACAATTAATTAAACTTATGAAATTTTAAACAAATCAAAACATTTTTTAAAAATTCCAATAAAATTACACAAGATATTAGAAATTATTTTGGACTTGAGATAATTTTTTCAGAATTTTTTAAATTGTTTTGATCAAGAAATAAAAATCAGAAAATCAAATAATATGAAATGCATTAAAATTTCAAACAAGCCAATCACAGCGCGCCACCTCACTTCGTCTTTAACCTCCAGCATAGGGCAAAACGCGTGCAACAAAACAGGTCATGAGCCTATGTTCAGATCCATCAATCGTTCTCGTTTCTCAACCAAAATCCATGAATTCAAGTGCAAATTAAAGCTAACATATCATACTACATTATGCAATTCAAATCAATCTCAAAGATCAAGCATGGATCAAGAAATAAAGTCTCAAAAAATGAAAAAACTCACTGCAAACATCAAAATCAGGAACACGATTTCATCCATTCTGCTTGAATCAAAGCTCAAATATACACCAATCCTAGTGATTAGCCAGCTAGCAACTCGATGGACATGATTTACATCATCAATTCAAGCTGAAACACATAAATCAAAGTTCAAGAAACTCACATGGATGTGAAAATTGGAAACACGATTCCTTCACTCCAGAAGCAATCCAATGGTGCAGGCTTGATCTCTTTACTTCACTGAAGCTAAACCAACAAGAATTTTGAAGAATGATCCAAGGAGAAGACAGATTCGAAGCAATTTGCGATGATGCTTCAAAATTTTCAGATTTGGAATGTAGCGATTATGAGCCTACTCCTTTACAACTGAGCTTTGATTCTTGTTATATAGCACGAGAGGAAGAGGATAGAAGTGGTATTTGGCACTCAAAGTCGTTGGAGGGCAGGATTGGAAGTTTGTGCAGAAAATGAAGTGTGCATAGGATCAGGTCATTTGCTCATGCATTTGCTTGCCTTTTGTGCATTTTGTGGGCCAAATGAGGTCATAAACCAATGCTCTAAGTGTCAGCCCATGATTACTTGAAATGAAGAAGTGTTGGTGAAATTGCAAAATTGAGCATGTTTTGTATTTTTTCATTCAAGCAAGTTCAAGAAGCACATGGGCACGAGATGGTGAGTGTAATGGGCCTTAGAATGTCACAAATTGTTCATGGGCTTGATTAGAAACAAAATGAATGGCTAAAACTTGAGTTTGCAAGAAATGGCCATTTTGCATACTTGTCGAATTTCAATAAAATGCCTCAAAATTCCAAAGTTAATAACTTGCTCATACTTTTGAATTTTGACACAAATGAGTACAATTTGGAAAGGTATTGAAACTATCTACAATCCCTTAGTTTTTAGTTTTTGCAATTGAATCCATTAAGGTCCCCAAAATTTGACATGAAATTCACTAATTTTGGAAAAAGACCTATAATTTTAACTTGAGGCATGAACTTCAAAAGACCATAACTCTTGACTATTTGCCAATTTGGACATGAAACTAAAAGGAGATGAAAGATAACCTTCCTATATTTCTAAGCATATTTCATTTGCATTTTTTTTATCAAAGGTGAATAAAATATGAATTTTTGAAGTTAAGTCCTCATTTTCCAAAATTAGAAACTTTTAGAGTTTCTTCATGAACAAGTTTCAATCCAAACCTCAATATTTTTGATCCAATGATCCAAATGGACTTGAAATATGAAAATTACACCCTTGAATTGATGGTTGACCAAAAGTTCACTTGGTCAACCTTGACTTTGACTGATTTTGACCAAAATGACCATTTTACCCCTTTGAATCAATTGATCCACTTCCCTTCAAAATTGATGATCAAAACTTCAAACATATGATCTTCCAAATATATAGAGGCCATGTACAAAGTTTCACTTCAAAATTCTCAATAAATCTTGATGAAATACCAAACCCTAGTTTTGGTTAACACCTTAGGAGACTGATGAATCATCTCCAAAATTTCAAATCCTCCGGGCATCTTGACCAATTTCTTGTACAAAGACTTTCCAAATACCAATGAGATGTTGTAGCTTCCAAATCAAGACTTGTACATTGATCAATAGCCTTGATCAAGCAAAACCCTAATTTGACTGGTGAATCAAAATAGTGATTCTTCCTATAATCAAACACAAACTTCAATCCTCTAATGATCCAAAGAGATGGATAAGATATCTTGAGATATGCAATAACTTTTGAGCTTAAAAGATCCAGAGGTTTAGATGATAAGGTTCTACTTGAGCAACTTGTCAATGCAATCAACCTTCAAAGCTTGAGGAAGACTTGATAACCAAAGTACTTTGATCCCATCACAATGTATGAATGCAATGCAATATGATATTCATGATGAGACATAAGCCTAAATCAATAGGGTAAATTTTGGGGTGCAACAGCTTCCCCTATTCAAATATCTTCAACATGATAAGTGAGAAAAGTGACAACTTTCGAGCGTTCAGAGTTGAAGATGATTGAATACAAAAGAACCCAAAAATTTACACTCTTGAAGAAGAAAGAAAAAGAAGCAGAAAACCCCAAAGACATGTGTCAGAATGAAGCTGTAACGCAGGTTGAAACAAAACGAAAACAAAAGAAGAGTAGAAGCGACTAAACTTTCGGACAAATGTGCCAGGGCAAAAATGGGCTTCAAAAAGGGTGAGATAAAACTCAAACCACAAAGTATAGGCGAAACTAAGCTCTGGAAGAGAAAATGTATGCGGGTGAGGAGGCGAAACTCTGAGCTCGACCCAAGGCAAAGTGGCTAGAGTGCGTGATTCTAGGAGCACTTGCTAATCTCAACTAAGATAGACAGTATGAAGGAACTGAAAGAATCCCAGAAATGAGAAACAAAAGCGAGACGAATCTCGACCCAAATAACCAGT
Source organism: Vicia faba (assembly GCA_948472305.1). NCBI lineage: Eukaryota > Viridiplantae > Streptophyta > Magnoliopsida > Fabales > Fabaceae > Vicia > Vicia faba. The sequence continues at coordinate 877,122,437 of OX451738.1, forward strand.
TAGACGAAACTAAACTAGAAGAGCACCATGATGAGACTGGATTTCACGCACGGGTAACGAGGCGAAACTCGACCCATAGCAAAGTGATGAGAGTGCATGTTTCTCAGAGCACCTACTGGTCTCAAATCAATGGATATACAGTAACGAAAACTGATAGAAGGATCCAAGGAACTAAAGAGACAGATTCCAAACCAGGGACGCAGTACGAACACTGCACTTGGTAAACAAACATCGTCAAAGGGTCCAAGGTATGAAAGAAAAAACGAGATGAAACTCGACTCAATAACTAGTTAGGAGAAACTAAACTAGATGAGTACTAGGACGAAACTGGATTTCATGCATAAGCGACGAGGTGAAACTTGACCCAAAGCAAGGGTGATGAGAGCACATGTTTCTCAGAGCACCTGCTGGTCTCAGATTAATGGATGAACAGTGATGAAAACTGATAGAAGAATCCAAGGAACACAAGAGACTGATTTCAAACTAGGGACGTAGTACGAACACTGCACTCAGTAAACGAACACCGTCAAAGGGTCCAAGGTATGAAATCAAAAATGAGACGAAACTCGACTCAATAACTAGTTAGGCGAAACAAAACTAGATGAGTACCAGGACGAAACTGGATTTCACGCGCAAGGTGAGGAGACGAAACTCTGATCTCAACCCAAAGCAAGGAGATTAGGGCGCACACCTAAAAACCTACTGAAAGCGAATATCAGGACGAAACTGGTATTCGAAAGGTACATCAATAGACTTTGGAATGAACTCTAAGAGATGAAGCTTCGCGGGGAATAACAACCGAGTAACTAGTAGAAACGGGCCACAAACATTGAGAGGAGCTGCAAAAATAAATTGCAAACTCCTAGAGAAGATCAGATCGACGCTGTAGCTTCTGGAGAGGGACGTCATCTGAAGATTAGACATTGAGGGAGTAGATCAGGGCAAGACTGTAATCTCTGGAAAAGATAGCACGCGGCCGTGTTGAGGATGATACCAAGACAACAAACCCGACGTGAGGGGTGAAAACCTTTGCTGGGGGAACAAAGCTCTGCTGAGGAAACGGGACTTCACCGGGGAGACAAAACTTTGTCGAAGACTTTTGTTGGAGAGATATTTCTTTTGGAATGCAACCATTGGACGGATCATGCAGATAGTCATACAGTATCGACCTTACTGGGGATAAGGAAAGATCTTAACATAAGGATGCCCAGTCAATAGATTGGCTGGGAAATGAGAGGTCATGGCGAGGGATCTCTGTTGGCAACTCCGTTAGGGATATGCGACATCCTCAAATCCAGAGTCTCAGAATGAAGCCTTTAAAAGAAGATTCCTGGGGCAACAAAACCTCGTTGCAGAAACGAAATTTCACTGGGGATAGGTAAAGTCCTATTCATACATGGGTTCTGTCTAGCAGAAGAAAACCAAATATTCCCTTCCTAACAATCATTAAGCTCTTTACAGGTGTTCAATGTGTAAACTCTTTTTTTGATATCAAACAAATGTTTTGCATGCAGAAAGGTATTTATTTTGGGAATGACAGATCTAACGCGACGATTATTTAAGCCTTGAAGTTGAAAACCTTAACAAAGTGTCACATCTCTGTTGTGAATGAATCACTGGCTAGAGTGCAAAAAAATTTCAAAACTTTTCTTCCCCTTCTCTTTTAAAAAAAAAAAAGGAACGAGTCAAGATGCGGGTGATAAGATACCAACATGAATATGCAACACATATTTTGGAGTTTAGGAAACGCTATCCTATTGTAGTATGCTTTCGAGTTAAACCCTTGTTTTAGTTAGGACTTTTAGAGGTTGTAACGTGGCCTGGTTCGAGGTTTTTTTTTTAGAAAAAAAAGTTTTTCAAGGCTCAAGTTATTTGGTGCCCACCCCCTTCGTGATATTCTCCTGTCCTAAGTTCAGCTGACTTATCACAAGCATTCATCTTTCAAAAGGATTTATAATGGTTGAGTGATCACGACAAATTCTCCAACATGATTGTCACTTAAATTTTGTTGCTTTTGTTTTTGTTATTCCTCTTCTTTTGATGAGAATTTTATTGTATAATCTCTTTCGGCCTTTTGGGCTCTTCTTTTCCATAACTTTTGCTTGGACGAAAATCTTTTGAATTGCAATTTTGGGAGTCCAGCGGGATGCCCTAACTTTTTCCTAAGCGACTTGTTTTCAAGTTTCGACTTAGCGGGGCTTTTTGTTTCTTTCTTATTCATGCTTTCCACTTTGAACAAGTCAATATGACTTTAGGTCTTTGAACTTTTTTTCTTTTTTTTTTCTTTTTGTTTTTTTTTTGAAGAAAACAAATGCCTTATTCCTTGGTCGGCGAGGGATAGCCATTATTGTATCGATTCGATCTCGACCTCAGGACTTTGTGAGGAAATGAACATCGTGGTTTAGACATTTCTCCTGGTCTCATGATGCGAAAGATAAAATGTGGTGATCTTCAGATAGGACATTCCTTCTGAAATTTGAATGCTTGGTCAAATTAACTGAACATCTACCCTGCCCCTGGTTAAAAAAAACAAGGTTTTTTTTGAACGGAAAAGAAACTCCTACTTCGAAGGCTCAGAGGGGTTAACAAGGGTCTAACTCCCTTATATCTCCAGTGTTTGGGGATTGAAACAATGTCTGTACATCGTCAACAAAGTTCTACTTAAAAGCATACCACTATAGTCATCGTTTTTAGCTAACTCCTTCCTCCAAATTCTTGGCTAAGCAAAAGAATTGGCACAATTGGTATCAAAATGCCCGAAAAATTGACAAATGAGTGATACTGGATGGATTAAGTAAAATGAAACAATTTCTTCAAGGAAAAAATATTCAACGCATCAAGACTGACATTCGGGCATAAATAAAATCCTATATGCATATAATGCTAAAACAATCAATCAAGATAACACATGAAAGTGCGGAAAATAAACGTAATAAAAGCCATTATAGGGAAGAAATATCTCCAACTAGGTTTGCCGATCTTTCCGACCTGCCGTAATCTTGATATTACTCTGACCCAAAGACCTTTACCAACAGCACGAAGCTGTAAAACAAATGGCAAGGAATACGCCAGTAAAGTGAATGAGAATCCCATCAATCATAGAACTAAACATGCCCCTTGCACAGTAGTGGTTGTGTTTGTTATCCGTATTTCAAGTGATCAACTGACCATGACTTAGATTACCATTTCCGTGTAAGGCCCACGAAGTTTATATGCACATGCTTATCAATATATTGGACGTTTTTGCAAACAAAATAGTAAAAAGGGAGAAAAGAAACGTATACGTATACTTGAAAGAAGATATTCTATTGATTTTGAGAAATTAGCTTGTGAAAAAGGCATTTACATTAGTAATTACAAAATCAAAGCAAACAAGTGTTTACAAATGGCAATGTGAATGTGAATATCTATCAAGTCCCGACTCTGCTATGACTCTTATGACTCTTACGCTTCTATCTTCCTGCTTTTAGACAGATCATTCTTGGATTAGCTTCGAGCTTATGCCAGGTGACGGAACAGAGGAAAGAAACAAAGGATTTCGTGCTGAGCATAGTCATTTGCTTTAAGTCCCTAACTTTTTCCTGAATCGCCCTTTTGGGTTTTCGATTCATCAGGACACCTTTTTTTTGCCTAAACCGCCCTTTCGGGTTTTCAGTTTAGCGAGTTCTTTTTATTTTTTTATGCAAAGTATTTTTTAACTACGTCAGCATTCACAGGGAGAGGGAAGCACTCTCCATCCATAGTCGTGAGCATCATCGCTCCTCCAGAGAAAACTTTTCTGACCATGAAAGGACCTTCATAAGTCGGAGCCCACTTGCCCCTGGGGGAGAATCATCCTTTTTAGCACAAAGTCACCTGGCTTATAACACTGAGGCCATACCCTCTTATCAAAAGCTTTCCTCATCCTTTGCTGATATACCTGACCATGACATACAACCGTCAAACTCTTCTCGTCAATAAGTTCCAACTGATCAATCCGATTCTGTACCCATTCATTTTCATCTAGCTCAACATCCTTCATGATCCTAAGAGAAGGAATCTCGACTTCCACCGGAAATACTGCTTCCATGCCATAAACCAATGAAAATGGGGTTGCCCCAGTCGAAGTATGCACAATGGTGTGATAACCATGCAAAGCGAAAGGCAACATCTCATGCCAATCTTTATAGGTTACCACCATCTTCTGTACGATCTTCTTGATATTCCTATTGGCCTCTTCGACAACGCCGTTCATATTTGGTCGATATGGGGAAGAGTTATGATGCTTGATTTTGAAGGACTCACAAAGCTCCTTCATCATTTAGTTGTTCAAATTAGACCCATTATCGGTAATGATCTTTTCAGGCACTCCGTAGAGACAAATAATATTGTGCTTAATGAACTGAGCTACCACCTGCTTGGTGACATTGGCATAGGATGCAGCTTCAACCCACTTTGTAAAATAATCGATGGCAGCCAGAATGAAACGGTGCCCGTTGGACGCAGTCGGTTGAATTTTGCCGATCATATCAATTCCCCACATCGCAAACAGCCAAGGGGAAGTCAAGACATTCAAAGGTACTCGCGGCACATGCACCTTATCAGCATAGACTTGACATTTGTGGCAAACCCGTGCATGACTGTAACAGTCAGTCTCCATGGTGGACCAATAATAACCTGCTCGCAAAATCTTTTTAGCCATGGTATGCCCGATGGAATGGGTCCCGAAATCACCTTCATGTATCTCCTCAATGATTTTAGCTGCTTCTTTCTTGTCAACACATCTGAGCAGTAAGCCGTCATGATGCCTTCTATACAACACACCACCACTGAGAAAGAACTTGGCTGAAAATCTTCTCAAGAACTTCTTATATGTAACAGATGCCTCTTCAGGGTACTCTTGTGTTTCAAGATATCGTTTAACATCATAAAACTAAGGATTACCATCTGATTCCAAACTAGCCTCAAAACAGAAAGCTGGCTCACTCAAACTTCTGATGGTAATGGAAGGTGCCTCATTAGCGCACTTAACCTTGAACATGGAGGACAAAGTTGCCAGTGCATCAGCTAGATTGTTTTCTTCTATGGGAATGTGTTCAAACGTGATCTCTTTGAAGTACGGAATCAGCTTCATAACATGCTCACGATACGAAATTAGGTTCTGATGGCGAGTCTCCCAATCTCCATTAATCCGACTGATAACAAGATTGGAATCCCAATAAACTTTCAAAAATTTGATGCGCAAATCGATCGCCGCCTCAATGCCATAAATGCAAGCCTCATATTCGGCCATTTTGTTAGTGCAATCGAAACAAATACGAGCCGTGAAAGGAATATGGTATCCCTCAGGGGAAGTGATAATAGCTCCGATGCTGTTGCCCATGGCATTGGAGGCACCATCAAAAACAAGCGTCCAACGTGATCCCAGCTCGGGTCCTTCGTCTGGGTCTGGCATGTTATAATCCCGAATATACACAATTTCCTCATCTGGAAAATCAAACTTCATCGGTTCATAATCATTCATAGGCTGATGAGCAAGATGGTCGGCCAGTACACTACCCTTAATTGCTTTTTGAGTAGTGTATTGGATATCATATTCGGTGAGTATCATCTGCCAATGGGCTACCCTGCCTGTAAGAGTTGGCTTCTCAAAAATGTACTTGATTGGATCCATTTTGGATATCAAGTAGGTGGTGTGAGTTAACATGTATTTCCTCAAACATTTGGCGGCCCAGGCAAGCGCACAACAAGTCTTTTCCAGTAATGAGTACCTCGACTCGCATTCTGTAAACTTCTTACTCAAGTAGTAAATAGCCTGCTCTTTCTTCCCTGTCTCGTCGTGCTGACCGAGGACACAACCCATTGAGCTCTCCAACACATTTAGATACATGATTAGTAGCCTTCCTTCCACTGGCGGCATGAGTATCAGAGGTTCCTGCAAATACTCCTTTATTTTGTCAAAGGCCTTTTGACAATCCTCATTCCATTTCACTGTCTGACTTTTCTTCAACAACTTGAACAAAGGTTCACAGGTGGCTGTGAGATGAGAAATAAATCTAGAAATGTATTTTAACCTTCCCAAGAAACCACTTACTTCCTTCTTTGTCCTTGGTTCAGGCATTTCCTGTATCGCTTTTACCCTGGTCGGGTCCACCTCGATACCTTTTTCACTTACAATAAAACCCAACAGCTTGCTGGATCTCACCCCGAAGGTGCACTTATTCAGATTCAACCTTAGCAAGAACTACCTCAGTCTCCCGAATAATTTTTCCAGATGAACAAGTTGTTCCTCTTCCGTGTCAGTCTTATCAATCATATCGTCCACATATACCTCAATCTCTTTGTGAATCCAATCATGAAAGAGAGTGACCATGGCGCGCTGATATGTTGCCCCGGCATTTTTCAAACTAAGCAGCATCACCTTGTAGAAGAAAGTTCCCCAAGGAGTGATAAATGTTGTCTTCTCCATATCCTCCAGAGCCATCTTAATTTGATTGTAACCCGAAAAACCATCCATGAACGAAAACACTTTGGAATGAGCAGTATTATCGACCAACGCATCAATATGTGGAAGAGGGAAATCATCTTTAGGGATGGCCCTGTTCAAATCCCTATAATACACGCACATCCCGACCTTACCAACCTTCTTGGGCACAGGCACAATATTTGCAATCCATGGCGGATAATTGATGACCTTTAAGAAATTTGTGTCCAACTGCTTCTGGACCTCCTCCTTGATCTTATCGGACATCTCAGGATGAGTTCTTCAGAGATTTTGCTTGAAAGGGGAACAACCTTCTTTGAGAGGTATCGATGCATCACTATGTATGTATCCAACCCAGGCATATCCTCATAAGACCAAGCGAAGATATCAAAATACTCACGGAGTAGCTCAATCAATCTGACCTTTATACTTTCCTCGAGATCTGCCCCTATCTTGACTTCTCTTCTTACCTCTTCTATGCCAATATTCACTACCTCAATTGAATCCTGATTCGGCCGGATAACCTTCTCCTCTTGTTTTAACAATCTTGCCAATTCCTCAAGAAGATCACAATCCTCATATGCTTCTTCTTCAGCTTGATAAATAGGAGTATCAAAGTCATAATGAGCCATAGCAGAGTCGTTATCAATATAATCGGTGGTGGAAGTGCATCTGCATGAATGACATTTTGGCCTTTTTAGTGACAGTGTGGGAAAAGAAAAACATTGCCATTTAAATAAAAAAGAAATGGAGCAAAATTTTGAATGCAAAAACGTCCTTTATTTCATGATAAACTTTTGAAAATAAACATGGTGGCCCTACACAAATGATTCACCACGCCTTGGACAGAGCGTAGGAATTATGATATGATAATAAAAGAAAACAAGAAAACTACTCCTCAGCGCTTGAAACTTGGATAACATCCACAAAAGTCCAATTGTTGAGTGTCTGGCCTGGAATACTCAGACGAATCCAATCTTCGATATTATAGCCATCAACCCTATCGTCGCCAACTGCATTGACGTGTCTTTCTTGAGTAGCACAAGGACGGGAAAAATTCACAGGAGTAGATAAACTAGATGCTCTGGGAGTTGCACTCTGTTGTACTGGGCTAAAACCAAGACCAAATTTATTAAATTTTGGGGTAACGTCCAGCACTTGACCCCAACCTTCAGGGTTTCCATTTTCCACCATAGCTCTCGCATCTTTGAGAGAAGACATAACAGTTTCGGGCTTCCTTTTCTACTCTAGAGGAGGAAAATTGACAGCATGAACTGTTTCAAACGCCTGAAATGGAGTCTCATGTATCTCGCCTTCAACTTCAACATAGAGAAATGATGTCAAATTACTCACGATGTGCTCTTCCTCGCCGCACACGGTTATCACCTTTCCCTCCGCAGGATACTTGAGTTTCAAATGAAGAGTAGAAGTGACTGCCCCTGCTCTATGAATCCACGACCGCCCCAACAACCAACAATACGCTGGTTGTATATCCATCACAAAAAATGTAGCCGTGAAGGTGCTAAGACCTACTTTGATTGGTAACTCCACCTCCCCAAATACTTACCTCCGAGATCTATCAAACGCCTTCACCATCAAATCACTAGGGTGCAGCTCCAGTCCAGAATAATCAATCTTCATCAATGCTGACTTAGGCAATACATTCAAAGAAGACCCTGTATCCACTAAAACCCGGGATAAAGTAGTTCCCCCGCACTCCATTGAAATATGCAACACTTTGTTATGGTCTCGCCCTTCCAGAGGAAGATCAAAATCTGTGAAGCCCAGACCATTCCCGGCAGATATGTTAGCACAAACATTCTCAAACTGATTGACTGTTATCTCATGTGGCACGAACTCATTCTTTAACAACTTTGTTGGCTCCTAAATTCGACACCCTTGTTTTATTAATGTCAGCCATTAAAGCTGAAGGATGTTTTCGACTGGCTAGGTCCGTCGAAATGCCCATCGAAAGATGGAAAGGTACTTAAAAGATGTGTTCCAAGGGAGAAGTTGGTTGCCTTCGATGTCGAAGGAGTTTCTCGTCGAAGATGTTTCTCGACGAAGTTGTTCGATGGTTCAGAGTGGAGCAGTTTGAAATTCAAGCGTTTGGAGGGAAAACGGTTTCCAGCGGTTACCAAGTGTGACGTGCAAAGATCTGGAGCGTCGAACGTGGAGAACGTGCCAAGTGGAATGATCTCGAAGTAGTGTAACTGCCCGACGGTTACTTGGGATGTTTTAGTATAAATAGTAGTAGTCATGTAATTTCTCGTGTGTGTTCACAATTCTATACAAAGTCACTCATATAGATTCGAGTACCCAGCGTGTGAGAAAGAATTGTTGAGAAATGTATGTGTGAAACACCAACTTTATTAATCAAAGTCATTTACTTTTCCAGAAATTTACTTGCTTTCCTCTTTACATTCCTGTCGAAGCCTTTTACTTTAAGCCTTGTTTATTTTACCAAGTCCTTTCTTCATGCAATTTCATTTAAAGCCTCTTTATTTTATTTAAAGCCTCTTTATTTAAAGCCTTATCCAATTTAATCAAAACTTCAAAATCAACCTATGTCCTAGGATCAATCTGATCGATCCTGCGAGTAACCAAATAAGTAACCATTTGGAGGATCAGCGGTTGTTTACCAAATCCCAAGGTAAACAAATTGGCACACCCGGTGGGACAGTGTGTTGATTGTTGAAAATAATCTCATCTTTTCGAGGAGTGTTGTATGTTATTGAGAAGTGGTAGAATATACACTAACAATAACAATACTGCCAGAGGAAGGGAAGAGATGGCGAATCCGCCAAACAATAACGAAATCCCACAAACGAATGTGGGAGCAACGGTTAGTACGACCGTAAGTGAAGCGACAACTGTTGGTTCGACACCAGCAGTAACGGTCACAGCAACGGGGCCATTACTTTCGTTCACGGGCCCCAGGATGCCTTTGGGAACTCCCCCACCAAGGGGAAATTTAGGCACAAGGCCTTTAGCGCCACCAGGATTTATGCCACTTTATGGTATGCCAACTTCTGAAGTGGCTAGCCTGACGAATGCTGCGTCCACTTTTTCAGACCCTTTAGTGAGTGCCTCTTCGCCACTCCAAGGTTCTGGAGTAGGCATGGCGAATAGAAATAGGACCCAACTCTTAGGAGGAACGTCCCAAGTAGCCCATGGCCTTACAAATGCCTCGACAGCAGTCTTGAGGCAACAAATGGACGAAAGCAACCATGATATGGTGCAAATGTTGGCACAAACTTTGAGTACAGTGCTAAACCCTCTAATACAAAACACTACTCAATCGAATCAGCAAGTGACAGCGCAAATGACGCGTTTGGCTGATTTCTTTGGAGTACCCCAACCTATTCGACAGCCCCAACGGGCGCAAATAAGGGGTAACCAGGGGATATTCTTAGAGGATGAAACCACCATTAACCAGGTTCAACAGCCTGTCGAAGAAAACCTTAGGGCACGATTGGAGCAACCCGTCGAGGAACCTAGGGTAATAACCCCAGAGGTAAGGTTAATTAACAGAAATCAAAATGCTGACGAAGTAGTCCAGCATATCCAATACCAGAATACGGGTTTGGAAAATAATCTGGCAACCATGATCGAAAGGATCATGACTCAAAATGGGATGAACATGGGCTTTCGAAGGCCCAACTTTACATCTCCATTGTCAGAGTACGTGTTACAGACAGACTTGCCTCCTAGATGCAAAGTCCCTAAATTTACTAAGTTCTCTGGGGACACGACAGAATCTACTGTCGAGCATGTGGCGAGATACTTGATCGAAGCAGGTGACATTTTGAATAACGAAAACCTAAGGATCAAGTACTTCCCAAGTTCTTTAACAAAGAACGCTTTTACTTGGTTTACGACTCTGCCCCCCAATTCGATCCATCATTGGACCCAGTTGGAAAGATTGTTCCATGAACAATTCTACATGGGGCAAACCAAGATAAGCCTGAAAGAATTGGCCAGTGTAAAGAGACATTTCACTGAACCTATAGACGAATATCTAAATAGGTTTAGGCTGCTCAAGGCGAGATGTTTCACACAAGTGCCAGAACATGAGTTAGTCGAAATAGCCGCAGGCGGTTTAGATTATTCCATTAGGAAGAAGCTAGACACCCAATACCTGAGAGACATGGCCCAACTGGCCGATAGAGTTCGACAGGTAGAACGCCTCAAAGCTGAAAAAGCAAAGGCAACGAAAACTCACAAGAGAGAGAGGATAGCGTACGTTGAGATGGATGACGAAGATCCAGAATCCTTCGACGATACTTTAGCTGTCGAAGAAGGAGAAGTCGATTTAGCAGAACTGAAACAAGGGCCACCATACTCTTGTAAACTGTTAGTCCCTTCAAATGGGAAAAATCCCATTGGTCCAGAAAGGACCAACGATAGATTCCCCAAAAAGACTTATAGTTTTGACATCACAAAATGTGATGAAATATTCGACTTGCTGGTTAAAGATGGCCAAATGATAGTACCCCCAGGGGTAAAAGTGCCTCCTCTTGATCAAAGAAAGAAGAGAGGTTTTTGCAAATATCATAATTTTTTGGGCCATAAAACTTCTCAATGTTTTCTTTTCAGGAATCTTGTGCAAGACGCTATCGAAGAAGGGAGATTGAAGTTTGCTGACAAATCCCCCATGGCTGTCGACTCAAATCCATTGCAGGCTGAAGCCCACTATGCTGAGCCTTTTGAGGTGAACGTGATAGAGGCGACCAGGAGCCAGTCGAAGAAGCCAGGAATCACAATGGTCGAAGTCTCAAAGGACCACATCAACATGCCAATCTTTGGCAGTTTTTTTGGAAATTTATCCAGGAAGACAATTGAAGCTGTTCAGAAAGCGGTCGAAAGCCCGAAATTGGAGACCGCTGAAGCACAAAAAACTGGACCAAAATCCAGTTCCCACTTGGCCACAGTTCAAGGCCAGACGGAGAATCTGGAAACACAAATGAAGCAGTTAACTCTTGCTGGTAAAGATACAATGAATATCAACATGGTCGAACTCTCTGACCCAAAAGCATCAGAAGAGGCCATGAGGCAAGAACAAGCTAATAAGACTGCTTTCCCTCGGGAAAATGAAAATTTGGCAGATTTTCTACAAAGATGCCAGAAAAAGAAATCAGAGGTGATGCTGTGTCCAAGATGCAGTTCGATCTTTGACAAAAAAGCTGCTGAGCACATTCAAGGCGTAAGAGCAGCGAACAAGAGAAGGGAAAATGTTAACCTTCGACATGATCCCAGAAGAGCCTCCCAAAGAGGTTCTAACCAAGAAAAGAGGCCATTGACTTTTAGGCCTCCCACAAATGTGCCAGTAGATACTTGGTACAAAACCTCTGGTCGAAAAAGGCCAAGTGAGGAGAGATGGCACTCTTTCGACGTGCCAAGGGGTTCCTCTTTGACTCAAAAGAAAGAGCCTCAGGTTGCTGCACCTAAAGTTGCACAAGTGTCAAGCAACTACAAAGGAAAAAATCCCATGTCTCGATCTCAATGGAGGAGATATCAAAGGAGACGAAAAGCTGAAAGGGAGGCTGCCAACGAACCAAAGGCAGAAACGAGTTCGAATGTTCCTCAAAGGAAGCAAAGGAAACCTCTAGAAAGAGATCCAGTAACCAACAGGCTAGTTTGGCCTAACCAAAGTGAAGTCGAAGACGAATACGATGCTGAGTCTGATGATACTTTAGACATAATGGTGAATATAGTTTCAGTGCTGCCCAGAGAATTCAATCGACAGGTAGAGGTCGAAGCAAGTGACTGGGAAGTGGAACAGGAAATGGCCAAACATAGGCCAGTGTGCTATTTCGTCATGGACAATGGCACCACTGAGGAACAAAATGGGTTCTTCGAGCCACCTACAGAGGCGATGAAAAATCACCTCAAGCCTTTATTCATAAGGGCTAAACTCGAAGAAACTACTGTGAATAAAATATTGGTGGATTGTGGGGCAACCATCAACATTATTCCTCACTCTATGCTAAGGAAAATTGGCAAAAGGGATGAGGACATTAAGCCTCACAACATGGTCTTGTCGAACTATGAGGGCGGCATAGGGACCACTATGGGAGTGATCCAGCTAGATATCAAAGTGGGGTCTATCCTTCGACCAACGATGTTTATGGTCATATCGGCCAAACCTAACTACAATCTCTTGTTGGGCCGTGAATGGATTCATGGTGTTGGAGTTGTGCCATCATCAATGCACCAGAGGCTGCTCCTATGGCGTCCAGATGGGATGGTCGAAAACATAGAGGCAGATCAAAGCTACTACCTGGGCAAAGTGAATCATCTGGGTCTGGAAGATTTCGACAAGAACTTGGCTCACATAGGGCCATGTCCAACACCTGACTTCGACATGGCGCCAGCGCCAAACACTTTTTGTTCCCTATACCTGCATCCTGAGCATGGTTTCCAATGGGACAGAGAAGACTTGTCCCACATAGACTTCAGTGGGTTAACTGATATCCAACCAACTGGTTAGGGAAGTGAATTCAGTGATAATGACTGAGTCACAATCTTTGAAGCGAATTTCGGCTTATGTAGCCAAAACTAAGATGATAACGGCTCTCGAAGCCGAAGTGAAGTACATGGCCACACAGGCCAATGATCGACAGTTATCTGTTGCAGGTCCAGGAAAGGATTTCGATCCAAAACCCCCTGATATCATGCCAGAAGAAATGCAGGAACAGAGGCTCGACGCCATCTATGACGATGAGCCTTTGGGCTTCGAAAAGGACCCCTTGGCGAACAACATTAAAATGTTAGCGCAAGATCCTTTATAAGAAATCAACTTAGGCGAAGGGTCAGAGAAAAGGCCAACTTACATCAGTGCCAAAATTGATCCAGAACTTAGGTTGGAAGTAATCCAATTGCTGAAAGAGTTTAAAGACTGTTTTGCATGGGATTATGACGAAATGCCTGGTCTCGACAGAGGATTGGTAGAACTTCAGTTGCCAATCAAACCTGGGAAGAAGCCAATCAAGCAAAATCCAAGGCGCTTCGCTCCAGAAATACTGTCGAAGATTAAGACGGAAGTCGAAAGACTGCTGAAATGCAAATTCATACGTGTTACAAGGTATGCCGAATGGATTGCAAACATTGTGCCAGTAATTAAGAAAAATGGTACGTTAAGGGTGTGCATAGATTTCAGAGATTTGAATGCTGCTACACCCAAAGATGAATATCCTATGCCTGTGGCGGAAATGCTAGTCGATTCTGCCGCTGGCTATGAATACCTGAGTATGCTCGATGGTTATTCAGGATATAATCAAATATTCATTGCTGAAGAGGATGTGTCGAAAACAGCTTTTCGATGCCCTGGGGCCTTAGGCACTTACAAATGGGTAGTGATGCCTTTTGGCCTAAAGAACGCTGGGGCAACGTACCAGTGAGCAATGAATACTATCTTCCATGATTTTATTAACACTTTTATGCAAGTATATATTGATGACATTGTTATAAAATCTGTTTCCAGGAAGAATCATATTGACCACCTTCGACAATCATTCGAAAGAATGAGAGCACATGGTCTGAAGATGAACCCTTTGAAGTGTGCATTCTGTGTGAAAGCTGGAGATTTCTTGGGCTTCGTTGTCCACAAGAAAGGAATCGAAATCAACCAGAACAAGACGAAGGCAATTCTGGAAGCGAAAGCGCCGTCGAATAAGAAGGAACTGCAATCTCTCTTAGGCAAGATAAATTTCTTAAGGAGGTTTATATCTAATCTAAGTGGGAAAGCTTAGGCCTTTTCACCCTTACTTCGACTGAATAAAGAGGGGTTCGAATGGGGGCAAGAGCAACAAGAAGCCTTCGACAAAATCAAAGGGTACCTCACTAAGCCACCTATTCTGGTGCCTCCTTGTAGCAATAGGAGTATGAGATTGTACATAGCTGCGTCCGACAAAACTCTGGGAAGCATGTTAGCCCAAGAGGATGAGAATGGAGTCGAAAGACCCATTTACTATCTCAGTAGAGTTTTGAACGATGCAGAAACTAGATATAGTGAAGTTGAAAAATTGTGTCTATGTCTGTATTTCTCTTGTACAAAACTCAAGCAATATATAAAACCAGTTGATGTGTATGTTTCGTCTCATTTTGATGTTTTCAAGTATATGTTGTCGAAACCTATCTTGCACAGTCGAATTGGCAAGTGGGCATTAGCATTAACTGAATACTCCTTGACCTTTATGCCTCTTAAGGCAGTAAAAGGACAAGTGGTTGCAGACTTCATAGTCGACCACTCAATTCAAGTCGAGGATATTAATTATGTGGAGATAGAGCCTTGGAAATTCTACTTCGATGGTTCCAGCCATAAAGACGGAACAGGGGTAGGAGTCTTGATTATTTCTCCAGATAAAATTCCAACAACATTCAAGTACAAAATATCAGGTTCTTGTTCGAACAATGAGGCTGAGTATGAAGCTCTAATTACTGGCCTTGAGATATTGTTGGAATTGGGGGCAACTCGAGTCGAAATAATGGGAGACTCAGAGTTAGTCATTAAGCAAGTCACAAAGGAATATAAATGCATAAGAGAGAATCTCATTATGTACTTTGTGATAGCGAATCGTTTATTGAAAAAATTTGAAACAGTCAATATTCGACACATACCCAGAGTCGAAAATCAAATAGCCAACGACTTGGCACAGATTGCATCTGGGTATAAGATTTCAAAAACGAGATTGCAAAGAGCAATCGAAGTTCGAGAAAAGATAAAAGCAACTTGTCTATCACCAACAGACTTGGAATCGACGAGACTAGGATATGCTAATCAAAGTAACTTCGAAATTTCGTTCATAGATAATTTGTCAGAGCAAGATTGGAGGAAACCCATTATGGACTATCTTCAAAATCCAGGAGCTTCGATAGAACGAAAAATAAAGTACAGGGCGTTGAGTTATGTACTCATGGGTAATGAGTTATTCAAGAAAACGCATGAAGGGGTATTGCTAAAATGCTTAAGTGAAACTGAAGCATACATAGCCCTTTCGACTACGCATGCTGGGGCATGTGGGGCTCACCAAGCAGGCCATAAGATGAAATGGTTGTTGTTTCGACAAGGACTATGTTGGCCCACTATGCTGAAAGATTGTGTTGAGTTCGCCAAAGGTTGTCAAGAGTGTCAAGTCCATACAGGCATCCAACATGTACCAGCCAGCGAACTTCACTCGATAGTGAAGCCTTGGCCCTTTAGAGGATGGGCGTTGGACCTCATTGGAGAGATTCGACCAGCATCATCAAAGAGTCAGAAATACATACTGGTAGGCATTGATTACTTTACTAAGTGGATCGAAGCTATCCCTTTAGTCAATGTAGTACAAGAAAATGTCATTGAATTTATTCAAAAGAACATTATCTTTAGGTATGGAATCCCTGAGACGATAACAACTGATCAAGGATCAGTTTTCACTGGTCGAAAGATGCAGGAATTTGCTCAGGAAACAGGTTTCAAACTCTTAACATCAACGCCTTACTATGCACAGGCAAATGGTCAAGTCGAAGCAGCCAACAAAGTGGTGATTGGTTTGATAAAGAAACATGTTGGGAAGAAACCAAAGAATTGGCATAAGACGTTAGACCAGATTCTGTGGGCTTGTCGAACGTCCCCAAAAGAAGCCACTGGTACAACACCGTATAGGCTAACTTTTGGCCATGATGCAGTGTTGCCAGCAGAAATTTGTCTTCAATCTGCAAGGGTTCAGAGCCATTATGATATTCCCTCTGAAATTTATTGGAACATGATGCTAGACGAACTGGTGGATTTAGACGAAGAGAGATTG
Source organism: Vicia faba (assembly GCA_948472305.1). Classification (NCBI taxonomy): domain Eukaryota; kingdom Viridiplantae; phylum Streptophyta; class Magnoliopsida; order Fabales; family Fabaceae; genus Vicia; species Vicia faba. Next base: position 877,138,691 of record OX451738.1, read on the forward strand.
CGCGCTCTTGACCTACTCAGGCTTCAGAAGAAAAGAGTAGAAGACTCTTATAATAAAAAGGTAAAACCTAAGGTATTTTTGCCTGAAGAACTAGTTTGGAAGGTAATTCTTCCCATGGATCGAAGGGATCGAAGCATGGGGAAATGGTCACCCAAATGGGAAGGACCATTCAGAGTTATCCAAATTTTTTCTGGTGGAGCCTATGAAGTCGAAGAGTTAGGTGAAGATAAAAGGCTCTTGAGAGTAAATGGTAAATATTTGAAAAAATACAAACCTACACTTCAAGAGATAAAAATAAAATAATAAAAGAACAAGACTAAATTAACCATAAAAATGCCAAAATGGAAATTTTATAAATTTTAGCCAAGATGGCAATGTTGTCGAATATAGATTACAAAATATGGTTACAAAAGCTGAATCAATCAAAAGGGAATAGAGTCCTTAAGTCGAAGGTATTTGGCTTGCTGCAGCTCCAATCTTTTCTTGCACCAGGTGTTCTCCTGCACAATCTTGGCAATCTGAGCGTCGAAGCCTTGGGCCTTCTCAGCAAATTCCAGGCCTTGTTTGATTTCAGTTTGACTCTCGGTGTCTGAGACGGTCGAAAGAAGTTCCTCCTTGCGTATAGTGTTGGCATTTATCTTCGCCTCTATTTCTTCGATTTGTGCCCTGAAGGAAGCATTCTCTCGATCGATGGCATCGACTTCTTCCTGCGTAGATGCTTTTTGCTTCGACAACTCCGCAATTCGAGAAGTCGTATCCGAAACAGCAGTCCACGCAGAGGAGCTTTTGCCATATAACACCTCAAGCTGACTATTAAAACCCCTTTGGCGCCTATAATCTGCTGAGACTTGATCAATCATAGAGTGTAACTCCATGATCAAGCCTGAAACTTCTGGGGCTACAGCTAACAAGTCGACAGCATTCAAAACATCCCTCAAGTATGATGGAGCAGTGGGGTCCCCCTCTAAATCCTTCATCAAGTCCTTCTTGAAAAGCTGGGCCTTAACCTTCGCCAAAGCTTCATCGAGAGGAGAGGTTTCAGTAGACTTCCCCGACAGGGTAGGAATCTCCTGACTAGCATCAGACGAACTCTTGCTCTCGATGATTGCGTTGAGATAGCTAACAGGGTCAGTCTGTTTCAAGAGTTCTAAATCCTCTTTCGACCTGTGCTTCGTTGAGGTAACAGCCCTTGCAACAACATTGTCTTGGGTTTGAGGCTGTTGAATGTTAGGTGTCTCGACTTGTTCCCCTTCGACTCGGACTGGGGCAGTACCAGCGTCATCTTGGTGCCCTTCGCCAGCGTCACCATGGTGCCCTTCGCCAGTGTCACCTTGGTTATCTTCGCCAACGGCACCTTGGTTCTCTTCGCCAACATTGCCTTGGTCCCATTCGTCACGATTCTCTTCCGACAGATCCACCACCTGAACCTCTTGTGGCTGTTGTTCTTCCGTTCGAGGTTCTTCCGCTGGTTTTTCTACCGTCTATGCATTGGCCTCATTTATTTCAGTATGGGCTTCGTCGGTTTCCAAGCCTTTTTCTTGTGGCCTGCTGAGTTCAGCAGATTCCAGCGTTTCAGAGGTCCTTGGTGGTGAGCTTTCAGTGGTGTCCTGAGAAAGGAAATAAGAAGAATCTTCAAAAATCGAAAGAGACATAATCGACTGTAGGTATCTACACCTAAGTTACAAAAAGGTCTAAGAGATTACCTGTAAGTTAGCTTCAGCCCCAGGGCTGGAATTGTCGCTTTCGACAGGCTTGTTGAGAAGAACGTTTAGTTCCTCCTCCGTTGGCTCCTCAATGATCACTGGAGGTGGCCTGGGCTTTCTCCCAGCAACCTTTATTCTAAATGTTCGACCCTCAGGAGCAGGAGCAGGAACAGGAGCGTCCTTCGTCAGCTTTCGCCTTTTTAGAGGGGCAGGAGGAGAATCACCTTCTTCATCGCTCCCAGATTCGACCACCAGTGCTGGCCGTTTCTTGGGCGAAGGTGCCTAAAAGACCAATGGGAATTCGACTTAGCAATTGTATCGAAAGTCAAAAATCGAAAGCCAGAAGAAAATAATGAAAGTCTGGTTACCGATACAGAAGGCTTCTGCGAAGGGCCTTCCCCCTGTTGGTTGGTGGTAGTCTTCGCCGGCGCTGTAGTCTTCGCCGGCGGTCGAGGTTTTGTTGAGGGGCCTCCTCCCTGTTGGCCTTCTGTAGCCTTTTTGGCTACAGGCTTTCGAACAACTGAAATCAAATGAATAGTTAACAGGCTAGCAGTCGAAAGAGAAAGACAAAGTAATGTGAAAGGATGAACTTACATTTCTTTATTTTGTCCAACACAAGGACAAAAGATTTTTGAAGCTCATCCACAAAGTCCTTCTCGTCGAAAAACTCCTCAGCATAATAACTTTTCCACCACTCCTCGAAGGATGGTGAGCAAAGGAAGTTGAGCTGGTAGTCAAACAACGAGAGAACTGTTCGACCAGCATATCTTCCGATATGCTTAATGGCAGCTTCTTCGGTGTAATCATTGCATAAGTACAGCATAGCCTTCTCTCTTGGAAAAATTGGAGAAGGTAGGGTTTGAATAATACCAAACTGGCGAGATACCAGGTTTGGTTGGTATGCAATCAGACTCAAGTGAGTCTTAGAGCTCCTGAATCGAAGAGGCATGATCCTTGGTGTAAGGAACGCCTCCCATATTATTGTATGTTCGTCAACATTAGGACCACTCGACGTCCTTGGATGTGGCCTTGTGAACCATGCTGGGCCTACCTTCCGTCGAGCAAACGGAGCCATAGTCGAAGCAAACTCCTTCCTTCGAGCAAACATCAGAACGAATTTGGTGAAGGTTTGCTGAAACTCCAGTCCATCTTCCATAGGCGTCAACAGAGCCAGTCTGGTTCCTTCGACGCGTCTGTTCGCTATCTCTGGAGCCTGCTCATTTATTTGAACCTTCTTAGGCAAGAAAGATTCGAAGGTGGCATTGAGCCACAGTTGGAGCAGCCAAAAAGGCCCAGCAAGTAGCAAACTGGCCCTGTTCTCGATAATTTTTAGAAGAGTGGCCCCATTACTAATCGAATCATAGAGGCTAGCCAGGATCAATTCTGCCAAACAGACGTTTTGGCCATGATGGAGTTGAGTGGCAAGAGTGACCATCTTCTTGGTCACTTGTAGGGACTTCGAGCAAAATACAAAGCGAGTCAGCCATAAGGCTAGAAACGCTATGTGTTCGACATCCGACACAGCATCTGTCGACCTGTCGTGGTAGTGGTTGATGAAATGGGTATAGGTTGGTTTGGTGTCAGAGAAGCCAATTTGATCCTCCGACATCTCCTCCGGATCGAAGTAGTCCCCGGTGGGTCGAAGGCCAGTAATAGCGGCCACATCGAAGAGTGTAGGAGTCAACATCCCACAGGGAAGATGGAACGTAAAGTGGGAGTAGTCCCAGAAAAGCAGAGAAGCTATCAACATCTCCGGAGAATAGTTCAAACCTGTCTTTGACAGCATCACCAGGTCGAAAATCCCCATCTTTTTCCAGATCGAAGCTTGGCATTTTTCCATCTTTTCCAGCCAAGCAACGTAATCAGGAGTCAGGCTAGGGCCAGACCTGAAAGCCCTAACACCTTTGTTGAAAAAACGAAGGTCGATTTTCTCTTTTGCAGGCTCTTCATTGTCTTCAGCATCTTTCTTGGCGCATGCAACCGGTTTGAGTTTCTCAACTACCGGAAAGTAACTCTTAATCTTCATGGCCTCAGCAATACTGGGATACAAGGGGCCAGACATAGCAAAGATCTGGTTGGAATATCCAACCGGGATCATAAGGTGGTGTGAGTAAGCATCACGAACGGCGATGTCCAAGGGTTCAGGGACCCTTCGTTGGCCCGTAGCAGTTACTACTGGAGCAGTGACGAAAACCTTAGGTTTGGAGTTTCCAGTTGGTACGGTAGCGCTAGGAGCATTGGAACCAGATGCCATTGTTAGTGTTGAGGTTGAAATGAGGTTGAAGACGAAGTGAAGGAGGAAAAGTTTCTGCAAAGATAACAAGTTTATGTGAAAACAGAGAAGTTTGAAGGCTAGATGGCGTAAAAAGTCCCACAATGAGGTACTTACTGCTATTTATAGTAGTGGGGGAAAATCCCCAAAACCGAGGACATTAAATGCCATTTAATGCTGCAGGAGATAGTGGGACGCGTGGCATCCCCCTGTTGTTTTAGCCGTTCTGCAGAAATAGAGAGACGCAGCGTGCGTCCTCGTTTTTGGGAATTGTCATAATGACAAATTCTGAAATGACGTTTGGTACTGCACGCCGTACTGACATGACGTCTTAGGTACGGATAAATGATGATTTTCTTGGGATTGCCAGTGGTTGGTAGAAGACAGCAAAAAGTGCACAAGTTAATTTGTGACTAAGCGTGAAAAGACAGGTGTCGAATGGCGTTTCAAAGAATGCCTTTTTCTTTCAGAGTCGAAATAAGGCATTCTTGGGGGGCAATTTGTTGGCTCCTAAATTCGACACCCTTGTTTTATTAATGTCAGCCATTAAAGCTGAAGGATGTTTTCGACTGGCTAGGTCCGTCGAAATGCCCATCGAAAGATGGCAAGGTACTTAAAAGATGTGTTCCAAGGGAGAAGTTGGTTGCCTTCGATGTCGAAGGAGTTTCTCGTCGAAGATGTTTCTCGACGAAGTTGTTCGATGGTTCAGAGTGGAGCAGTTTGAAATTCAAGCGTTTGGAGGGAAAACGGTTTCCAGCGGTTACCAAGTGTGACGTGCGAAGATCTGGAGCGTCGAACGTGGAGAACGTGCCAAGTGGAATGATCTCGAAGTAGTGTAACTGCCCGACGGTTACTTGGGATGTTTTAGTATAAATAGTAGTAGTCATGTAATTTCTCGTGTGTGTTCACAATTCTATACAAAGTCACTCATATAGATTCGAGTACCCAGCGTGTGAGAAAGAATTGTTGAGAAATGTATGTGTGAAACACCAACTTTATTAATCAAAGTCATTTACTTTTCCAGAAATTTACTTGCTTTCCTCTTTACATTCCTGTCGAAGCCTTTTACTTTAAGCCTTGTTTATTTTACCAAGTCCTTTCTTCATGCAATTTCATTTAAAGCCTCTTTATTTTATTTAAAGCCTCTTTATTTAAAGCCTTATCCAATTTAATCAAAACTTCAAAATCAACCTATGTCCTAGGATCAATCTGATCGATCCTGCGAGTAACCAAATAAGTAACCATTTGGAGGATCAGCGGTTGTTTACCAAATCCCAAGGTAAACAAACTTAATCAAAGAATTTCTGTGAGGTTCTGAATAAATCAACAGAGACAAGATAGACATCTTAGAAGGAGTATGGCTCAGATGATCAATTATGCTATAACCACTCTTTTTGATAATTCACATTAACTCTTCAACCTCATCGGGAACTGAAGAAGCTTCTGGTAGCGGAATTGGTTGAGTCACGTTGGCTGGCGTAACCCTTGGATTACCAATCATCGCTTGTTGTTTTCCTTTTTCTCTTGCAGAAGCATCTGCCGCATCTTGCACATTGGAAGGACCAAATACTCTCCCGCTTCTAGTCATTCGACCCACACCAGAAAAGTTATGAACTTCCCCTTCATTATCTTCAGCACGTTCTTCCTCAAACAAACGAGTACTTACTTCCTGCTTCACCCCATGGTAATAAACATCATCACCTTAATGCCATGGGATGGCCTTCTCACTGGTATACGGCATGGGACCAGGTACCGTAATCATCAAAGGATGTGCCCTAGATGGGGTAGGAATGCGCACAGGGGTATAAGGAATAGATACCACAATAGCATCTTCTTCGGTAACCTTACGGTAACTTGGTTTTCTATCGAACTATAGGGAACCCTCCTTTATCAACAAGTGGATACCAACTTTTAAATCATCACAGCCTTTTGGTTGCTCTCTACACTTGGCACACTCTGAAGTACAACCCGAGAAAATAGAATTGCCAAGAAAATACCTCTTAACATACCACAACGGAGTAGTTACTTGTTCCACATTCATGATTAAATTCAACACTTCACCATTATCATCAATCATATTAACAGCACCCCCTCCATGCCTAGGCATTGGGTTCTGAGTAACATTCAGACCAGTCACTGGAGTAAACTCAATTGCCTTAGCATCCAACAAGTCTTGTATTTTGCACTTCAACGCAAAGCAATTGTCAGTAGAATGACCAGCTCCGCCTGAATGGAATTCACATCTTGCGTTAGCATCATAGTTAGGAGGAAGTCTTGCGGATGGTGGTGGCATATTTCTCAAACCGATCAACTTCAAATCGAGCAAATGGTGGAGTGCTTCTGTAAGAGATACCGGTAAGGGATCGAATATTCTCAACTGTCTCTGCTGTTGATTATTATACTGACGGGGAGCATCTTGCTGTCTTTGTTATTGAGGCATTGTATTCGGTCTCTGCTGCGGAGGAGCATTAACAAGAATAGAAACAACATTAATTTGTTGGTGTTGACGATCCTCTCTTCTTCCTCTATGAGAGTAAATCGCACTTGTGTCGCCTTCCCTTTTCTTAGGGTAAGTGTTGAATGGTTTCTTACTGCTTCCTGATGAGCCTCTAGAACCTCCAATCTAAATTTTCTCCAATTTCAAACCTACTTCAATTCTTCCACCAGCCATAACCAAGTCTGCAAATCCTGCTGAAGTACTTCCTATCATGTGCTCATAGAATGGCCCTTGCAGGGTACTCATAAACATATCGATGAGTTCTCTCTCCATGAGTGGAGGTTGAACCCTCGCAGCCAACTCACACCACTTCTGAGCGTATTCCTTGAAAGATTCTCTTGGTCCTTGTGACAAATTCTGTAACTGAGTGCGATTAGGCGCCATATCCACATTGTACTGATAATGTTTAACAAAAGCCCGAGCGAGATCATTCCAACAACGAATATGGGTTTTCTCCAACTTCATGTACCACTCCAGGGATGACCCAGATAGGCTATCCTGGAAAAAGTGAATCAAAATCCCCTGATCCTCAGTATGCACCGACATATTTCGGAAATAAGCAGTTGCATGAGTAATAGGACATGACGTTCCGTTGTAGTTTTCAAATACAGGAGGCCTAAACTTTGGAGGCACTTTCACCCTGGACACCAACCCGAGATCATTAGCATTCATACCAAGGGCCCCCTGCCCTTCCACATCCTTCAAACGTTCTTCCAACAACTGATACTTCCTATCCTCAACCTAAACTTCTGGCTCTGAACGCCGAACAGAAAACTGATCTTCATCCTAGTCAAAGTCATAATTCTTCTCCTGATAGCCCCTTACACCGCCCTAATTATCTCTTATGTTCCGCACAAGACGAGGTTCAGGAGACGGGGGAAACTGCCCTACGTTGCGCACAAAAGGTTTTCCGGGCATCCCGTGAAAATTTCCAACAGGCTGATCTTGCACATCCCCCAATCCTACAGAAATGTCCTGATAGAGCCCTTGATTTCCACCATCCCCTGGATAGCGGCGCTGGTTGTTGACAATGGCAGCCAGTTCCTCCTGCCGACGATTCACATTGGTGATGACCTCCATGAACTGGGTCATCTGAGTAGCCATCTGGGCCCTTATTTCAGCGAGTTCAACTTGAACTTGTTCCATCTGTCTTGCAAAATTGTTTCTGGTGGAATACCAATGAGTAGTCGTCTTGAATTCTGAATAAGAAAAGCAGAAGAATAAGAATACCGTCTTGAGATAACCTGTAATGTTATGAAATGCATGATATGCATGATATGTTTGTCATTTCCCGGTATTCAAGAGTACTTTTATTCATCAATCACGGCGCACAACCAAGAATCAAGCATACAATCAAAGGAAAAAGGACAATAAGACAAACACTTCAATTATTTACAAACAAAAGAAACGATGTTCAAGTGACTTCAAACATTTAAGAGTGTAGAGATAAACAATAAAATATGTGTTTCAAAGTAAAATTAACAAAAACTGAATAATAAAAACAAACTAATGGTCCCTTCCGACAATCCTGGGGGTGACCAAATACACCAAAGGTAAATAACAAAACTAAATCTCTGGAACAAGACACGCTTCAAGGTGTTAACAATACTCTTCAAGCCTGGTTTTCTCCTTCAAAAGTTGTGATGCGACTACTTTACTTTCTTGAAACCGATCCTCTGCGACACGCCTCTGGGCCACTTCCTTCTTAAGCTGAGCATCCTTGTTTTTGAGTTGTTTCTCCAAGTTTTAAATCTCCTTTCCGTAGCTATTCTCAGATGCCTTAAGCTTCTGGCACTCTTGCTGGGTTTTACTCAACTCTTCTTCCATTTCAGCATGAGACCTCTTCCCAAAACTGGTTGCATCAGAAGTTTCCCCTTGAGCTTCTTTTAGTTTGCGAGCTAAGTCGGCCCTCTCTTGATCTACCCAATAAAGTTTCATCTCTGCCTCACGGTCTTTTGCACAAAGTTGAATGTTCTCCACATGAACCTGGGTGAACACATCGGTAGGCACCGTGTTACTCAGAACCGTAGGAGGTTGCTCACATATAGGAGCCGACCTTGCAAATGGTAACCGTAAAATCTTAACCCTGGCTCTAATCCATTCCAAGTAAGGAACCCTAGCAATAGGAACCTTATTTCCCAAAGTAGTTCTATCCTTTTTGTGAATTCTCTTCCAAGCACTTGTCACTCTTTTCAACATCACAGGATCCCTTCCTTTAACAAAATACACTGATTCATACACCTCTTCAACTTTTGGCGGTCCATCCATTGCATATCCCAATTGACGATAAGCAAGCACATGATTATAGTTGATACACCCCTTAGTTTCTATGAGGGGAACATTAGGGAAATCTCCGCAACTAGTGATAATACTTCGTACTTCCCCATGTCATAATTCCACCGGATATCAAATGAAGTAAGGTTGACAAGTCTTGATGACCATCGGAGAGAAAGTATGGTATCCACGAAAGGGCCACTTGTCGGTAGGTGCAACTTAAACCATTGATACAACATCGAATGACATAAACGTACATTACCTCCTTTTCAATGCCTAAAATGAATGGTGTAAAGAGTATCTACCAAGAGTGTCGGTACCGGGTTCTTATTTCTAAAAACACAAATAGCCGTCAAATCCACAAAAATTTTCTTGCGAGGGAAGAGGATGATCCTGTATATCATGAGAGCAAACAGAGAGCTAAAGTCACTCCAATTCCTTTTCTTTGCCCAGTCTTCAGCTTTCTTCACTAAGAAATCCAAATAAAACCCTGTAGTATCCTCACTTGATTTCCAATTGTCTTTCACCTCTTTCCAACTCAAATGAAGAATTTCAGCAATAACTTCGAACTTCGGCTTCTCCGACACTTGGACAAAAGGAATTTCATCGGAAAACTTGATATTAAGTAGGTACGCGTACTCTTATAGTGTGGGAACCATTTTATAATCTTGAAAAGTAAAACACCGTAATTCCTTGTCATAGAACTGGAAGAGGGTAATCAAATCCATTGGGTCAACTTGAGTGTTAAGGATTAGTAACAAATTACCATAATTTTTGTTGAAATCATTCAGAACATCACTCTTCAGATAAGAACTCAACCTCTTCAATTCGGACACATCAATAGTAGGAATCTGATAAGCGAATGCATGCCCGGTGGGCTTTATAACACGAACTGAATCAAACTCATTTGACGGGAGGCCAGCCATTTCTGATGGAAAGAAGACTCTTGAATGTCCCTAGAAGATGACATGCACATGCTAGTTATTTTTTATACATCATTTTTTTAAAAATAAATATGCTATGATGCAACATGACAGGATCAAAGTTTCACACTGGATAATGGCTGGACCATTACAAAACAGCACCACTCAAGATCAAAAGAAAATCCCAAAGCTTCAAAATTATCATGGGAACCTGAGTCACCTTCGCAACACAAAGTCACCAACAGTACCTGTACCTGTAAGAAAAGTTTTCCCGCCCCTCTCACGGGTGCAGTCTAGGTCAAGGTAAGGTTAAAAGCCAAATCAGAGTACAAGAGCTCGACTTTCGGCATCATCATACGATAACACCTATCTGAACTACCTCTGAAGTCATGGGTCTCATGGTCAGGTCTACAAAGCATCCGCCTCATAGCTGCCATGGCCACTCTATTCCTAGTTCCTATGGAATTCACTCATAGCCTGGGTATGAGGTCTTTTACCTCATGGAACAAGCCACCCACCAAGAAATCCAAAATCCAAACAGTCCAGCCAAATCCAGTATGCAGAAAGTAAAGCGCACATAGGATGCAATGCAAGCAGATAAATATGCAAAGCGGTAAAATAAACACCCAAAAGAAAATAAACAAGAGCTAGGATCGACTCCGGGATGGACCAGCAAAAGGTCAATCTATCCCCAGTGAAGTCGCCAGCTGAAACCGCCTGGCCGAACCTGTCATCTGGTGTAATGAAACATCAATGAAGTCGCCACCGAACGTCTTTTATCCCACCGAAAGGGAAAGGTAAACATTGAGAAAACCTGAAGAGGGATAAATCACAGTCGTTCGACCGAGAGATCGGGTAAGGGAGTTTGTTACGCGAGGGGAAGGTATTAGCAGCCCACACGCCCGTAGTACTCTACGGTATCCACTCTTGTTTTCTAATCTAATGGGTGTGGTCAAAACCTATGTCTATGGCTTAAAGCTAAAAAAAGGAATGCATGCGAAAGAAAAGAAGAAAGCAGTGTAGGGAAAATAAAAGTTGTGCTCGGTTGGGCCCTACCCCTTTGCCTACGTATCCCTTTTAAGGAATCAGAGCAGCCATAGTTCGGCTCATATATTTTGGTTGGTTTGTGTTTTTTAGTTAAGACAACAAAAAACAGTCAAGATGGAAAAACATCAAATAAAACAACAAATAAATGAGATGGTAAAACATCGGCTAAATAATAACAAAGTAAAATGTCAAAGATGGTGAAACACCAAATGATAAAACATCACACCTAACTATGACATTGAGAATCAAAGTAGGATAACAAACATGTGCGATGGCGAAACATCAGCTTCAAACAAATGTGCGATGGCGAAACATCGGCTAAAAGATAACAAAGTATCATGGAAAATATGACGAAACATAAATAAAACGGATGACAAAACATCACACCTAGCAATGATATTGAGAATCAAAGTAGGATAACAAACATGTGCGATGGCGAAACATCGGCTTCAAACAAATGTGCGATGGCGAAACATCGACTAAGAGATAACAAAGTATCATGGCAAAGATGACGAAACATCAATAAAACGGATGACAAAACATCACACCTAACAATGATATTGAGAATCAAAGTAGGATAACAAACATGTGCGATGGCAAAACATCGGCTTCAAACAAATATGTGATGGCGAAACATCGGCTAAGAGATAACAAAGTATCATGGCATGGTAAGGATGGCAAAACATTAATAAACCAGGTTTAAAAGCAAAGCCAAGAGGCACACAAACAAATAAGATTGATTTGTATCTTTTACCTTGAAGAGGGGTTTGAGTTTATTAGAGGTGTTTTATGATTTGCCAAGAAAACAATTTTTGTTTTAAGATGCAAAATGCAAAGGAAGGAAAAAAAACTAAGGGAAACTAGCCTAGCACTATCCCTAGTGTTATCATACAATCATTGACCCTAAGGTTGAGGATAAAGGAAAATCCTAACCTATGCTAGCAAAGTCGTGATCTCAATCTCTAAATTGAGTGACTCATCGATCAACAATTAAAGAAGAGAACAATAAACATCCTATAGGGAACATGCACTGAGAGCGAAGTCGTGATCTCAATTTCTAAATTGAGTGACTCATCGATCAACAATTAAAGAAGAAAAAAATAAACATCCTATAGGGAACATGCATTGAGAGCGAAGTCGTGATCTCAATTTCTAAATTGAGTGACTCGTCGATCAAGAAACAAGCACAAACACAACACATGTATCAAACAAAACAGAGGGCCTCCTGACATATATCAGCAATAGAGGTCCCATCATGCAACACAGAACTATACATAATGAAAATAGAAGAAAGGAAATAGTGTAATTCCAAACGGATAACTATCCGCAGCAACTGAACAAGAATAAAAAGAAACCCAGAGATCTTCAAGCAAGCTGGCATCAACAGACAAATCAAGTCAGAAATTACTCCATCAGGATGTAAGTATTGAGATTTTCAGATATGAACAGATCCCATGGGCAATATATAGCATTCATAATCACACACACACACACACACACACACACACACACACACACACACACACACACACACACACACACACACACACACACACACATATATATATATATATATATATATATATATATATATATATATATATATATATATATATATATATATATATATATATATATATATATATATATATATATATATATATATATATATATATATATATATATATATATATATATATATATATATATATATATATATATATATATATATATATATATATATATATATATATATATATATATATATATATATATATATATATATATATATATATATATATATATATATATATATATCCTGAATAGACTATCAAATAAGCCAAGCACAAGAGTAGTGCCAATATAATAAATTGTGTTCCACAAATAAAGTGAAACCCAACAGCCTCAAGTCAAAAATGGAAAACTTTTCTCAGAGTACCTCGCACATTCAACAGCCAAGTTAGTATTCCCATAAATAGAATGAGGACTCACATAAGGGATGGATTATGACACCATAATGAGGTGAGAAAACATGAAACATTAGACATGATAGACAAAAAGAAACCGGCATATGCACAATTTGGTCAAAAGTTAGGGGAATGTTGCTCCTTTCTATCACCATATTAAATTAACAATTGAAAATCAATCAAGGATCATGGGAGCTTGAGAAGAATTCAAATAAAGACCATGAAGGTCAGTAGCAACCAAAATTCAATCATACACAATTAATTCAACACAGCTCACAAGCATAATAGAAGAGGAATCCCACACAATGCATCAAAAGGTTCAATCATTCAAACATGGGGAATTAAATGAAATGACTTGAGTTTATGTGGATAAACAAAACCAACATGGTCATTAGGTGCCCAATTATAGGCCTCACTTAAGTTCATTGGACATCAAGCAAATTGCAACAAGATATGCCACATTAATTGGGTACCTTCACTTCAAAAATACATCAAAAATAGAAACAAGGATCAATAATTCACACAAAAAAAATCTCTTAGCATCTTTGAAGTGTGTAGAAGTCAGAAAACAAGTCTTAAGTTCATGAATGGTTGAGGAGGGGATCAAATGAGGCCCAAAGTTCAAAACTAGTTGGCTAAACTATCAAAACTAGACAAGTTTTCAAAATAATTTGGGGAAAAATATCCAGTCAAGTCAAATAATTCAAGAAAAATGGTTTTCAGATCCTGAATACATCCATGAACCTTAATCAAGACCTAAATTCCAATGGAAACCCATGGCAAATTGGTTTTGAAAATTAAACTTGCAATGTAAGCCACAAAACCCTAATTGTTTGAATTTTAATCTTAAATATTAATTAGGTAAGATTAAAATTCAAACAATTCAAACCAAGATCATGCAAATCACAAGGAAACCCTAAATATTAGAATACATATTTTTTTCACATTTTTAGAATTAAAGAAAAGTCAAAAATAAATTCAAATTCAAACAATTAAACAAATATTCACATTTTCAAAATGAAATTCCAATCAAAAGTCAGAAGAAAAAAATCCAACCAAAATTATATTCAAATATTAGAATTAAAAACCAGCATTCATGATTTTTTGTGGAATTTTTGAATTAAAGGAAATATTAAAATAAAATCATACAAACAATTAAACAATTAAACTTTTATTTAATGACAAAAAAATGAAAACCCTAGCCAAAAGTCACAAGAGGTCAAAACAAAATTATATTCAGACTCTATGATTAAAAACAAACTTATATAATTTTTTTGAGAATTTTTGAATTAAAGGAAATATCAAAATAAAATCATACAAACAACAATTAAACTTTTATTTAATGACAAAAAAATGCAAACCCTAGCCAAATGTCACAAAAAAGGTCAAAACAAAATTATATTCAGACTTTATGAATAAGAACAAACTTATATGATTTTTTTGAGATTTTTTGAATTACAGGAAATATTAAAATAAAATCATACAAACAATTAAACAATTAAACTCTTCAAATTAAATTTCTAATAAAAATAGAAAAAATTCTAAACCAAAATCAAAATCAATTTCTATATTATTTTAAGATACCAAAACATTTTTTGTGGAATTTTTAGATCTAAAGAACTATTAAAATAAAAATATTCATTGAACAAACAATTAATTAAACTTATGAAATTTTAAACCAATCAAAACATTTTTTAAAAATTAAAATAAAATTACACAAGATAGTAGAAATTATTTTGGACTTGTGATAATTTTTTCAGAATTTTTTAAATTGTTTTGATCAAGAAATAAAAATCAGAAAATCAAATAATATGAAATGCATTAAAATTTCAAACAAGCCAATCACAGTGCACCACCTCACTTCGTCTTTAACCTCCAGCATAGGGCAAAACGCGTGTAACAAAACAGGTCATGAGCCTATGTTCAGATCCATCAATCGTTCTCGTTTCTCAACCAAAATCCATGAATTCAAGTGCAAATTAAAGCTAACATATCATACTACATTATGCAATTCGAATCAATCTCAAAGATAAAGCATGGATCAAGAAATAAAGTCTCACAAAATGAAAAAACTCACTGCAAACATTAAAATCAGGAACACGATTTCATCCATTCTGCTTGAATCAAAGCTCAAATATACATCAATCCTAGTGATTGGTCAGCTAGCAACTCGATGGATATCATTTACATCATCAATTCAAGCTGAAACACATAAATCAAAGTTCAAGAAACTCACATGGATGTGAAAATTGGAAACACGATTCCTTCACTCCAGAAGCAATCCAATGGTGCAGGCTTGATCTCCTTACTTCACTGAAGTTAAACCAACAAGAATTTTGAAGAATGATCCAAGGAGAAGAGAGATTCAAAGCAATTTGCAGAGATGCTTCAAAATTTTAAGATTTGGAATGTAGAGATTATGAGCCTACTCCTTTACAACTGAGCCTTGATTGTTGTTATATAGCACGAGAGGAAGAGGATAGAAGTGGTATTTGGCACTCAAAGTCGTTGGAGGGCAGGATTGGAAGTTTGTGCAGAAAATGAAGTGTGCATAGGATCAGGTCATTTGCTCGTGCATTTGCTTGCCTTTTGTGCATTTTGTGGGCCAAATGAGGTCAGAAACCAATGCTCTAAGTTCCAGCCCATGATTACTTGAAATGAAGAAGTGTTGGTGAATTTGCAAAATTGAGCATGTTTTGTATTTTTTTCATTCAAGCAAGTTCAAGAAGCACATGGGCACGAGATGGTGAGTGTAATGGGCCTTAGAATGTCACAAATTGTTCATGGGCTTGATTAGAAACAAAAGGAATGGCTAAAACTTGAGTTTGCAAGAAATGGCCATTTTGCATACTTGTTAAATTTCAATAAAATGCCTCAAAATTCCAAAGTTCATAACTTGCTTATACTTTTAAATTTTGACACAAATGAGTACAATTTGGAAAGGTATTGAAAATATCTACAATCCCTTAGTTTTGAGTTTTTGCAATTGAATCCATTAAGGTCCTGAAAATTTGACATGAAATTCACTAATTTTGGAAAAAGACCTATAATTTTAACTTGAGGCATGAACTTCCAAAGACCATAACTCTTGACTCTTTGCCAATTTGGACATGAAACCAAAATGAGATGAAAGATTACCCTCTTATCTTTCCAAGCATATTTCATTTGCATTTTTTGATTAAAGGTAAATATAATATGAATTTTTGAAGTTAAGTCCTCATTTTCCAAAATTAGAAACTTTTAGAGTTTCTTCATGAACAAGTTTCAATCCAAACCTCAATCTTTTTGATCCAATGATCCAAATGGACTTGAAATATGAAAAGTACACCCTTGAATTGATGGTTGACCAAAAGTTCACTTGGTCAACCTTGACTTTGACTGATTTTGACCAAAATGACCATTTTACCCCTTTGAATCAATTGATCCACTTCCCTTCAAAATTGATGATCAAAACTTCAAACATGTGATCTTCCAAATATATAGAGGCCATGTACAAAGTTTCACTTCAAAATTCTCAAGAAATATTGATGAAATCCCAAACCCTAGTTTTGGTTAACACCTTAGGAGACTGATGAATCATCTCCAAAATTTCAAATCCTCTGGGCATCTTGACCAATTTCTTATACAAAGACTTTCCAAATACCAATGAGATGTTGTAGCTTACAAATCAAGACTTGTACATTGATCAATAGCCTTTATCAAGCAAAACCCTAATTTGACTGGTGAATCAAAAGAGTGATTCTTCCTATAATCAAACACAAACTTCAATCCTCTGATGATCCAAAGAGATGGATAAGATTACTTGAGATATGCAATAACTTTTGAGCTTGAAAGATCCAAAGGTTTAGATGATAAGGTTCTACTTGAGAAACTTGTCAATGCAATCAACCTTCAAAACTTGAGGAAGACTTGATAACCAAAGTACTTTGATCCCATCATAATGTATGAATGCAATGCAATATGATATTCATGATGAGACATAAGACTAAATCAAGAGGGTAAATTTTGGGGTGAAACATCTTACCATATACTTAAGAACCATTTATTTTAGCATATATATATATTTCATGCTATTTTTATCTTTGCTCACTTGAGCTTTTCATTTTTCTTTTTTTGAAGATACCTAATAACCAACTTGAACATAAAAAGCTTTAATGTTATTCAGACTATTTGGTCACTATCTTTGGCATTTTGGAGTTATGGACTTCTTGGACTTAGGATTAGAAGCCTTGACCTTCCTTGAGACCTTGTGACCTCAAGTGTTATTTTTTCTGGAGTTCTTGGGGTTTACCCCGAGGCATTGGGTTATTGTTTGCTTTGTATGCAGGTTATTTTGATTACATGCTTTGTCTGTGATCGGAAATTCATCTGTATACAACAGTTTCTCTGCCTAATTTTTGTGAAGACTTATGGCCTTTTAAGTTTGGTTTTCTTAATAGGTTTACTATCCTTGCTTGTTTGGTTTCAATCTAAAGGATGGGAATTCTACATTGACTCATTGTGTCAGGTGTTGGCTTCTTGATGGTTAGACGACTCTTTTCCATAACTTTTACCTTATGTTTTTAGGGTAGCCTCTTCATCTCCTCCTACCTTCTTTAATTTAAAAAACCTTCACCCTCCTTTTGAAAACTCTTCTTCATTTAAACTTGAACCACTTTCACAATAAACTTGGACTTAGGTCCATGTATTTTCAAAATATTTTCTTGATCAAACTTTAATCAACTTAATAATACTTTGACATTTTTGTGATAAGACTAAAGGTCAATCAATCTAATTCAAACTATCTTTTCCACTTTGGGTCTTTTATTTTAAAATTTTCTCAAAAGATAGACTCTTGTCAATCCTCGAAGTGATGCGAGCTACTATACTTCTACGATATGTAGTGAAGTTAGATATTTTCCACTTGGATGTTGAGTGAGGCTTTGTCGATTTTAAAATCCAAGCCATATCCTCCACTTTCAGATGATGAAAATTCTCCTTTCTCGTGATTTTGGGTAGTAAGTATGTTCTTCTCCTCAGATGAGATAATGATGTCTTGTCTCTTAAAAATTAACCAATACACTTGTGTTTTAAATTTTTTAAAAGGTTAACTACGAGTACCCTGACCCCCTATTGCACGGAAGGTGGTACATAGGCACTAAAGGTTCGCAACCGCGGCGGGTGAAAAAATTATAAAAATACTTCTTTTCTCATCCCCACAATCTATTTTTTTGTATACAACTTTTATAGCCAAAATACACAGATTTTCAAAGAGGTTCCTACGGGGTACCATAGATGTTTAGGGTGCTAATACCTTCCCTTTGCATAAACAGCCCCCGAACTTATACTCTTTCCCCATCTTTTGGGTTATTCGCTCTTTTCCCATTCCTTTGGAAACAATAAAGCGCATTGGCAATTTTTATTTCGATCTGTGCGAGTTAAGTCAGTCCAATGGCTTAGTCTCAATATTTCTACCACTACATTATGGAGTTAAGTTTTTTTGAAATCCAAATGGTAGTTTCATGCAATTCATGTTTCCTATGTGATGAATGGAGTGATTCAAGGGTAATAGGGATGCTTTTCTATGTTGTAGGGGTGGAGTGTGCTCTGAAAAAACAAGTTGGAAGCTCCAAGAAATAGTTGTTAGCAAAATTTCATCTTTATCAAAATGGAAGTCAAGCTTTATGCATAATTCTCCATAAATGGTGTCATGAATTGAATTATGGCTCAATTCCTTGTGTATTGCATCAATGGTTTGTGCAAATCTATGATTAAGTTGAGATTTGGAAGCAAGAGGACATGTAAAGCAAGATCTCATGGTAAGGTTGAAGATATGGTATGAACTTGAACCAAAAATCTCCCTTGTAAAACCTCTCCATCAGGCTACTCCATCTCTTCGAAACTCCTTGCTAAAGTAAAATAAATTCATGCTCTTGGCACCATTGGAAAAATTAGAGCATACTCTACAATTTTCATGTTGAGAACTTGGCTTGAATCAGCTTGGATCATGAAGAGAAATGCCTCACAAAAATGGAGTTTCAAGCTGAAAAACACTTTGAGAATTTTTCTAAGTCTTTGGCATTTTGATAACTTTAAGACCTTAACTTCAACACTCCATATCTCTCAATCCTCATGAGCTTCTGAGTCAATTCCTTCTATAATGTTGGAGCATGTAGGATCATATTCAGGTCCATCCCTTAGGCATGAAAAATGATGGCTTGAGGAAAAAGTTACAAGCTCGAAAAATCATGCACTTGAACACAAATTTTTGACACTTAGTGAAATTTTGAATATCTTCAACTTAGCCCTTTTTGCAAGTTACCTTAATTTTGGTGATTCCTCTTGGTCAAATTCAACTATTAACCACATTTTCACGATTCTTGACTCTTAAGGTCGACATTTGACCAAAAGTCAAAAGACAAACTTTGACTTTTTGTTAATAGTTGACTTTTTATCAATTGATCCTCATATCTCGCACTATCATCAATTGTATCTTCTTGATTCATTTGAGCCACATAATTAGGTCATATGGATGAATTTGAACTCCTTGAATCATACTTTAATCCATGATGACATGCTATGGGTCAAAAGTCAACAATCAACTGACTTTGGTCAAAACCCTAGTTGAGGTATACAATGCTTTGAGTCTTAATGAATTTGATTTGATGTGATACACAAACTTAAATATTTATGGAGCGATTCACTTGAATATTGAGGACTAATTCAAAACCTTAACTGATCAACACTTGTACTTCCAATGTTTCTTGATTCAAAAACCCTGTCTTTCACAAGAAGCAAGCACAACAAGATATCTTTTTTGTATTTTATTAGTGATACAAAGATGAATGATATGATCTATTGATGTTATTAAATTATGCAAAGAGATGAGGAATCCTAGGTCAAAATTAGGGTATGATAGTACTCAAGGCAATTCACTTTTGTAATCGTGATTTCCACAAGACAACCCCCCTACAAATGTAATCAAATACTCGAAGTAATTGCATTTTACTACATCTCTTGCCATATCTCCATCGACATAACCAACGAGTAATTGAGTTTTACTACCAAAGCACAAACATTGTTTGGCAGTTTCTCTTAGATACCTCAATATCCATTTCACAGCATTCCGATGCTCCTTTTCCTGGATTTGATAGGAATCTACTTACAAATCCTACATTATAAGAAATAATGTTTGGTCTTGTGAAAACCATTGTGTACATAAGACTACCCAAAACTAAAGAATAGGGAACCTTGATCATTTCTTCTTTTTCTTCTTCATTGCTTGGATATTGTGTCTTACTGAGTTTCAGATGACTAGGTAGTGGTACATGTACATGTTTAGAATTATGCATGTTAAACCTCTCAATAAATTTCTTGATATAATATTCTTGTGAGATCCACAACATTATTTTGGGATAGTCTCAAATGATCTTAATTCCAAGAATCTTTTTTACTGCACACAAATCTTTCATGGCGAAAGATTTGCTCAATGCCTTCTTTAGAGCAGCTATCTTTGTTTTGGCTTTTCTAACAATGAGAATATCATCAACATATAATAAAATTTGGATGGATTCACCATCATCATATTTCTTCACAAACACACAGTGGTCTGCGGATGTCTTTTCAAATTTATGTTGGGTCATGAAGAGTTCAAACTTCTTGTACCATTGCCTTGGAGCTTGCTTCAACCCATATATACTTTTCTTAAAGTGACACACAAGGTGTTCTTTTGCTTGGTTCTGAAAATCCTCTGGATTGCTCCAATTATATTTCTTCCTCTAAGTCTCCATGTAAGAATGTTGTTTTAACATCAAGTTTCTCTATCTCCAAGTATGGCGTTGCAGCTAGACCAATGATTTCTCTTATGGATGTCATCTTTACTATTAGTGAGAATATCTCTTCAAAGTCTATGCCTTTCTTTTGATGGAACCCCTTCATGACAATTTGTGATTTGTATTTAGGGTTTGGATTTTTCTCTTCAGACTTGAGTTTGAACACCCACTTGTTTTTCAAAACCCTTCTTCCCTTTGGTAATTCCACCAAGTCATACGTCTGGTTCTCCTTTAATTACTATAATTCTTCTTGTATGGCCTGCATCCATTTGTCCATGTCATTCGCCTCAATGGCTTCTATGAAGCTTTGAGGTTCTCCTTTATCGGTGATAGTGACATACTCATCTGGGGAATATTTTTTGATGGTTGTCTTACTCACATAAATCTTCTCCCTTGAAGTTCTTAGTCCACTTGATTAGTCTCTATCATTTGATCTTCATGTATTTCCTGACATTTTTTTATTTGGTTAGGTTTCTCCATATGATGGGGTTATACTGTGTGATCAGGTTCGATATCTTGTTGAGGAATCTCTCCCATGAGTTTTGTACCACAATGGTCTTTGGGTTCTTAGATTGAATATCATGGATTGTATGATCTTCATAAAATACCAAATCTTTACTTTGAACAATCTTCTTGTTTGCAGGATCCCATAATCTGAAGCCAAGTTCATCTCTTAGAGAACCAAGGTATATGCACTCATTCATCTTAGCATCTAATATTTCTATTTCATCTCTCGAAATATGGATAAATTCTCTACACCTAAATACTCTCAATTGACCTTAAGAGGCTTTCTTTCGGTACCATACTTCACTGGTATTTAACGGTCTTGAAGAAGACAAATTTATCAAATGAATTACAATTCTCAATGCTTCTCCCCAAAATGGATTGGGAAGTTTTGCATGAGAATACATGCTTCTAACTGTCTTTGCAATTGTTGTGTTCATCCTTTCAGCTACTTCATTCATTTAGGGAGTCTCCAGAGTTATCTTATCATGTCTTATCCCATAAGCTTTACAATATGCTTCAAGCAGACCTAGGTATTCACCTTCATTGTCACTTCTTAAGAATTTCAATCTTCTTCTAGATTCTCATTTTACATAGGCGTGAAACTCCTTGAAAGCTTGTAGAATTGATCTTTCTTCTTCAATGGATACACCCACACCTTTCTGGAGTAATTGTTAATAAAGGTAACAAAATATTATACGCCACTAATAGACCTTTCAGATGTCGAGAAAGCATATGAGTAAACAAGATCTAGGATTTTCTTCAGTCTTCTTGCATCATCTGATCTTTGGAAAGATACTCTGTGTTGTTTTCCCGCTAGACAATCTTCACAGGATTTAAGTGGTTGTCCTTTGATATTTGAGAGATGATATTTAGCAAGAATCTCTAAACCTTTATCGCTCATGATGTACATTGTTGTACCCCAAAAGTTGCCCTCTCATTTGATCAAGACATTCAAAATATGAAATTTGATCATCAAAAAAATCAAGAAGGTCAAAAATTAAACTTTGCAAGACTTGGAAAATTTTTCTAAGTATTTTCTGTACATGATTAATTTTGTTACCTCATGACATCTTTTTTTCATTATAATTCAAAATAATTCAAGGTGTTACAAATAATTCAAGTTATTACAAGGTTTCATTTTTGCAAGATTACAAACCCTAAGCTTTGTCTTGTTTGAGTTTTTCCCTTTGACTCAATGTGCAAACTTTGCCACTATGCTTGTGTCATGCTACAAACAATGTTGTCCAAACTACTGTTGAACAAAGCCCTATATGCTGCCAAGTCCAAGCCTGATGTACTGTCCATACAACAGCCTAAAACCATGTCAAAAATAGTTTGTTGTACTGCTATGAAACAGCCCTGCACCAAGCTGACATAACACTCCAAAACTGCTACAAAAACAACCCTACTATGCTACTACCAACCCAGTCCAAGCCTGCATTATCTCAGTCCCATGTGTGCACCAAATTTGCACATGAGAGCTGCATCTAAAAGGCAATGATACAACATACCCAAACTATTCAAAAACTTATTTGTTTCCTCCCTAAATCTCAGCCAAACTTTATCTATAAAATAAATTGTTTTCACAACACACAGATGGTTGGTTTTTAGAGAGGGAAGAGAGAACAGAAAAAACAGAATTCTTTGTAAACTCTTCTCATTCACAAAAGAACCTTGCTCATACTCATCTTTATTCTCAATCACAAAAACAGAACCTCAACCCATTAATCCATCTTACAAACTCTCCCATAAACCAACCAGCCAAACACTTCACATCCCATAAAGATTGTTCAGACATAAGAACAGCTTCTGTGGTGCCATTATCTTCCTCTTTTAAACAAAAAAACAGTATTGTACAACTTGATTAGGTTGGTATGGTTCAAACAGCTTGGAACAACTTCCTGGAGGTTCACTAAGGCCCTCTTAGCTTCTTGAAAAGTATTCAGACACAAAACACTAAGTGCAGCCTCAAGATAAGTCTTATTGACTTTGAATTTTTCATACATCACTAATGATTCATTCGTGAAGATAAAATTTAGTAATCATTGCCCCCTTGATCTAACCATTTGCTTGCTATTCATTTTTTATCAATCATATGCTGTGAACTGACTTGTGCAGACCATAAAACAATGATAGATGCAAAAAAACTGCAGCATGAGTCGACACATAACCACATGGGTCGACTCATTCTAGTGACAAAACAAGGTATGAATCGACACATGGCCTTATGCATCGACTCATACTGTTATTCAGGCCCCAAAATAGAAGGATGAAAGGTGCATGAGTTGACACAAAACGCGTATGTGTCGATACAAACAGGTGCGCAAGTCGACACATCCTATTATGCATCGACTCATACTGAGTTGATTTTGTTTTACAGGAGCAAGAAGAGTTATATGTCGATGCATAGCAGCATGTGTCGACACGTAATAGTTCAAAATGCAATTTTTCTTTCTTTTTACATTGTCTTTACATTTTTCATAGATTTTCTTCATTGTTGTCCATTTATTCAATATGGTTGTAATGATTAAAGCTTCTAATTCATCCCTATTTGTAAATTTTACCCCCACCCCCTAATGATGTAATAGCGTAGGATTTTAATTTCCGCAAATTTATCGTTTTTCATATAAATTGTTAGTAATTAGGGTGTGTATGGAAAGATAAAATCAACCGCTAGAAAACCCTAATCTCAAAGACAATTGCATGCAATCAAACACACTTCACACACGCGCACCTTTAAGGTAATCTCGCTTGTTGCCTCGAAAAATAGTCATGTCCCTCGAATATGGGCGTTTTAGCAAAGACCTAGATAAAAAAGATCATAGTCCCTTCATGTCCCTCGATGTTACCTTCGGTAAACGATCTAGTCCCTTACGAAAATTGCTAAAACGTCTCATAAGTTGCCTTCTATGACTATACATTTGACCCACTCCCATCCCTTCATACCCAATGATGGGGATTTCTACCAATCAATAGTAAGATAGAAATATCTAAGGGAGGAGGAAAAGAACAAATACCTTTTGAGTAGGTAGAACGCTCGTAGTTGCTTGCTCACAAATCAAAACCATTTTCACACTTACACTTTCAAAATATATTCAAAAACAAACATCTCTCTGAACTATTTTCAAAACCAACACTTTGTATGCATTCTTATAGAGACGAGAATAATTACAAAGTTTACTGAAACAAAGGCGTTTTTAAAATACTTTCAAAACCCACCACAAACACATTTCAAACAAAGCAATTTCAAAAGTGAACTAGCAAGCAACTAAGATCCCGTAGATAATTATGGATGGAAAGGGTGCTAACACCTTCCCTTTTAATAACCCACCCCCCGAACTCAAGAAAATATCTCGAAAGATCTTTCCTATTCTTTTCACCCTTTTCTTTATTGGATAAAAGAAAAGTCGGTTGCGACTCTTGCTATCTGCAACATTTGCGATAAAACGTAAAACACCCAAGTCAGTTCTTCCACCGTATTACAGAACTGGCGACTCTAAAGGGGAGGTTTATAAAAAAGTGGGGTTACCTTAGAGTTAGATCATTTTAAATTTCTTTCATTGTGTGTTTTGTATGCTTTATTTTTAAAGGGTTGCTTGGGTTCTTGTTAAAGATCCTATACCTGGATCTAGGGCACCTTTTTAGGTAAGTAATAATAAATCATGGAGGTTGTACGGTGTAGACCAATATGGACGAAGTGATAGCTAAGTTAGCGTGATACTCTGGCTTGTACTAATGTTCCTTGAGTCAGTCAAGGATAACATTAGGCTTCCTTATAGTGTCATTATGCGCTAACTGGCCTTTAGAACCTTTAATTGACTCATCCTAATCCATTAGAAAGTAGTGAGATGGTCGGCTTTGGTTCCGACCGAATATTGGTTGATACTCGATGCTACACTCATTAAGATCGGACTTTTGGGATATTTTGGTCGCAATACTTTGGTGCTTGAGTTAAAACAATGACTAAAAGAAAGGTTAGTGATATGAGACTCCTTAGAACCCAGTTACTATTACTAGGACAGGTTGAACCAACTAAACTTCAAGAGGGTACTTACCTATAAACTCCATGCAAGCCTAAACCTAAGGACTTGTTTGCTTTGTGTGTATATTATTACTTGTACATAAACATCACGACATCATACCATAAAATTTTCAATAACCATTTCAAGGGTCTCAAGGGCCTGCGGTGCAGGAATGTATCGAACCAGACATCTATCAAGGGGCAAGAGGATTTATTTTCCTCTAACCAAACGCTCTCAAAGACCAAAACATGGTAACCTGAGTCAAGGGCTATGACCTACTTGACATGGTGAGCTTGATTCTCGTAGATGGACATTCAATTATGCGAAAGCTATAATCAAGTTCAACTTCTGACATCTTCTTATGTTTACCCCGCGAGATCCTTGAAAACATTGCATCCATATACCATGCATCATATCATGACAGGTTTTCCCCTTACAGGTTTTCTCATCTGCTTACTGTTTATTTCAGTAGAGATGGCTCTAGAACAGACTATCAAGGATCTTCAAACCGAAAATTCTTAGCTTTAAGAAATGTTCTTGAACCTATCCAAGAGGCAAGAAGAAGTGAAATCACTCCTCACTAGGAGCATGACCAAGAAGAATCCTGAGGACACCAAGGATGACCAGTTGGAACGGTTACAAACTGAGATAGCAACAATGAAAATCCAGATGATGGGACAGATGGTAGGCCAGATGGCTCTTATCCAAAACTTGGCTCAGGGACAAGAAGAGTTGAGATCCCTCGTTAACAAGCTTCATCAAGACAGATGTAACCGTATGAAACAAATAGTTAAGATTGAGGATCAAGTCATTAATCAGTCCTCGATAAAACAATAAGTGGTTTTGGTTGAGAGAATACCTTTCAAAATGGTTATTACACCGCGGGTACAACAACGACCTCGACAACCACGATAGTGTGGTCAGCGCAAGCAAGATATGCCCAAAAGACAATTTATCGATATCAACGTATCCTTGGCTCAAGCATTGCATCATATGTTAGAAGCCAAACTGGTTGCATTAAGGGAGCCTCCTCAAAAACCTAATACTTCTACTTCTAGTTACCATCCCAATGAAAGTTGCACATACAATTCCAACAGTCAGGGAAACGACTGTGATACGGTGGGAGAACTGACTAGTGTTTTGCGTTCGTATCTGCACTTGTGCGGTTGAGCAAGAGTCGCCACCGACTTTTTATTTTATCCTAAAGGAAAGGTTAAAAAAGCACAGCAAAAACCTTTTGAGATATTTCGTGGGTTCGGGGGGTAGATTATGAAAAGGGAAGGTATTAGCACCCTTTTCATCCATGGTTATCCATGGGCTCTTAGTTACTTGGTTTTTTAGATCACTTGCCTTGATTTTTGATTGCTTGAAAATGGTGTGTGTGTGGGTGCTTTTGAAAATGTTTTGGAAGAAGATGCCTTGTCTTAGGCAACTAATGTATTTGACTCGTGATTGAGTGTTTACAAAAGTGTGGATCTTTTCGAAAAGATGTTTCAAATGTTTTTGAGAGTTTGTTTTGAAAGTGTTGTGGATTGTGGTTTTTTTTTAAAAGAAGGCAAGTGTTTTTGCAAGTGGGTCTCAAGTAACTAAGAGTTTTATCTACCCTATTGTACTCAAAGGTTTTTTGTTATGTTTTAACCCTTTTTAACAATTTCGTTCCACCATTGAAATTGGTGGACGATCTTGCGTTTAGGAAGTTTATTCGGGACGGGCGCGGGTCATCGTATGAACCATGAATGCAATGGTGCCAAGTGTCTTTGGCAATTTGCTTTGAAGGGACTATGATCATTCCGTTTAGGCAACACTTTGAGACTTATGATCATTTGATTTTGTTTTGCCCAAAGATACTCGACGTGCAAGCATGGCCCATTTTGGAAGGCAACATGTGGGATTACCCTAGGGGGTGCAAGTGTGATTGTGTATTGACTTCATATATTTGTCTTTGTATTAGGTTATCTAGCGTTTGATTTTATGTACATGCAAACTCTAGGTCTAACCATGGTATAATTGGAAAACTGTAAATTGCGGAAATGTAAAATCTACGCTATTACAAATAGTATCCGGGAGTGGGGGTATAAATGTACAAACGGGGATGAGACTTAGGATCACAGGGTCCCATAGATTAACCGAATCGAACCAATCAAGTGTAAGTGTAACGAATGTCAATATAAGCAAACGTATAATGTATCAAAATGCCAGTATATTGCGTAGGTGTATATGTATTGTGTGTAATTATTTACAGGTGCGAAATATGAAATTGAAGCGTATTAGGGTATTTGACCTAGATAGGTGTTTTAATGAATCTTTGATTTGTGCACTTTTAATATGTATAAATGTTTTAAATTAAATGCTCAAGTTTTAATTAAATTGTGAATATGATGTATCTTTATTTATTATATACAATAATGTTTTAATTAAATGAAAAGAAGAATGTTTTCAATTATATTGTAAATATTAAAAAATGTAAAAAAAAATGTATTTTATATTAAAATGATTTTGTAAAGAAAAAGAGAAATAAAAAAAATATTGTTTATGTAATATAAAGACAAGAGGTTAGTGTTAAATAAAATGCTTTGTTAAAGAAGTGAAAATTTTAATGGGCTTTGGTCAATGCAGAACGGGCAAGGCCCGTTTGGGGGTCAGAATAATTTAGGGTTTCAGGTTTTCATTCAGTTAGGACAAAAGGCTTAGGGTTCGTAGCGCGCCGTTCACTGAGGTTCATCGTTCTTCTCTGCCGTGGCTACTGGACAGAGTCTCTCCGCCTAAGCTACCAGCGACCTCCACCTCTTTCTCCTCCCAACGACGTCATCAAGGCGATCGATCTAAGGTACGAATGCTCTCCTAATTTCTTTAGGGTTTTTACGATTTTTGTGTGTTTGTGATTTTTGATTATTGGCTCTTACTCCAATTTACTGTCGTGTTCTTGAGGCATGTGGTATAATTAAGAGAGGAGGGAAAACTACCTGGATGGATGGAAGAAAGAGGAGGAGGGTGCTCAGGAGGCTCAGCGCTGGAGGGCTTGTACGATGAAGCTGGCTTTGGGAAGACACTTGGTACTTCTGTATCTCTTTATCTACTTTGCCTGCTTATTGGGTTTTTGTGATGATTTTGAACTGAAAAACCTTTCTCTTCTTTCTTCTTCTCTTCTGTCTCTTCGTGTTGCTGTATGCCTGTTTATGTTGATTATGTTGACTTGAGTGTTGTTGCTGGCCCTCTGAGATTGATATGCTTTTAGTGTTTGATCTCCTACCCTGTGATGAGCTCAGAGTTCTGAGGGTTTTATGTTTGGGTTTGGAAATAGTGTTTTGCTTATGATGAAAAGCTTCTGAGTTCACTTCTTTCCTCTTCTCTATTGCCCACTTCGCCTTTGGATGTGTTTGCCTATGATGAAGAAATTCTGAGGCCTTAATGCTTGATGTTGTTTTGGTTTTTGGTTGGTAACTGGCTTTGGCTTTGATTGTCTGGACAAAAGGTTATGGTTTTAGGCCATGGTTAATGTTGTAGGCAAGTTGTGCTTCAGGTTTGGACTTATGCAGGTGGTACGGGTTTATCAGGTTTGAAGGCTAGGCCAGGTTTTGATGGTTAGGCCTCTGCTATGGTAGTTCAGTTTATGTGTTTGTATATGTTTTTGGTTAAGCTGATATGGTTGTTCAGGTTTGGCATATCAGGCTTGGCATATCAGGTTTGGCATATCAGGTTTTGGATGATTTTTGATGTTTTGGCTCTTTGATATCAGGTTCTGAGTTTTGAGATGTGTTTTTGGTTTCAAGTTTGAATGCTTGGGCTTAACATGGTTTTGGTTGTTAGGCTTGACCTGTTTACTGGTTAGGCTTCAGTTTTTTTTTTTGTAACTTGTCGTTTTGGTAAAGCTGGAACAGGTTTGAGGTTTGTGAACGATGTAGGCAAGGTGTTGATCTTTTTTTTTGCCAGCTTTGGAGTTGTATGTTTATATCTTTGTGATATTGGTATCTTGGCTCAATCAGGGTTTTTTTTAAAGCTCAGTATATTTTCTTTTGTTTTTTTTTTGTCGTTTCTTCTCTTGGTCTTTGGCGCCTAATACTTGTTCAAACCTTGGTATTTCTTCTTGATCCAAGTTGCTGGGTAGTTTTGCAAAGTTTTTTGGCACTTTTCTGTTTTGGTAATTGACTCTGCTGTGTACTTCTGCCCAATTTTGAGTAATACTGAATTAATGCTTCTTTTAGATTTTGCCTTACTGTCTTATTGCAGTGGTATTTTCCATGTTCTTCTATGTCTCAAGCCTAAACCTGTAAGCCTAAACACTTTTCTCTCTCTTTTTCTCTCTCTAGTATAATATTTAGCATATTATATTGCTTGACATGTACTTTTTCTGAAAAAGTAATGGCCTATGGAAATGATGAAGCTGGAAATTGTTTTTTGTAATACATGTTGCCTCTGCATTTTATATCTTCCAGATTTTGTGCTTCTTGATATCTTCTTTTTGCTAGCTCGGGTAGCCTTGTGACAGCATTTTGGCATAAAGTTGAATTTGGTCTTTGTTTGGCAATTCGGTTTGTAACTTGGACTTTGGTTATTTGCCTATGTTGTCTTGCTTTTGAACTATGCAGTTTTGACAGTTTGAACTGTGCAATTTTAATTTTGTGCATTCATTTAATTTGCAAACATTTTCACCCTTCTCTGTGAACCGGGAGAAATCCCGTGATTTGCAGAGAGGGCCAATTGATCCTGGCCGTTGCTTTTAATGATGAGTCTAAATTTATCTGTCTCTTTAATTTACTCATCTGCTTCTTAACTCTTCTCCTTTCTTTTGCAGGTAAAAAAAAATGGATGGAGAGGAATAAAGTGAAGCATGAAGAATGAAGAACTAGAAATAAATAGGATAATTTTTATTTTATTTAATATTTAAATTAATGTAAACTATTGTTTTTAATTTAAATTATAAACAACATTTGTACAAATAATTCAAATATCAATAAAATCTTTATTACCCAATTAATTCTAATTCTCTTTCTTTATTGTTTATTTATTTATTTAAAAACTCTTTGAATTAAAACAATTGAAAAATAAATTTCAATCATTCAATTTAGAATAATAAATAACTTAAATAAAACAATGTCTTAGCAATATTGATCAATTAAACCTGTCTCTTCCAATATCCAAAGCAAAGCAGCAGTTAACCAAAATAAACTGATCAAACGCATTCCCTTTTCACCGATTTGCAACAAACACTGTGAATCCAATACTGCATACTGTTTTTGACTGGCTCAAACAAAACAACATGAATTCAAACCAACTGCCTCTTCCGCTAATTAAATCAAAACAATGCGAATTCAAACCGAATCTCGGAATAACTTGCAAAGTGCTGTGGAATTTTAACCTTTCTGGGAATATGCCCATAAAAACCCTTAATTCCTGATTAAATGCCAACGAATATTCGCCTGATCGCAATTGAGCCAGAATCAACCAAAACCCTAAGCCAACTGTGTGAACTATTCTAGAGCCATGAAAATCAGTAAAAACCCTAATTTCGCTTGACTGACAAGAAAAGTCTGTTTGTCCGATTCTTGAGCCAGTTTGAAAAATCAGGGAAGGCTTGAAGCTGAGATTGCTTGTGGAAAAATGCGAGGGCAAATTTTGGGGTACAACAGTTGCCCCTGTTCAATCTTTTTGGACCTGAAGAGTTAGATTGACAAGTTTTCCTTTCACGACTTGGAGGTAAAAGAAGATTGGACACGAAAGTGCCCAGAAAATTTGCACTCGGCGATATGATGGTGGAGGTGAATGGGCTTAAAGATGCCATTTGGTGATGGGCTTAAAGATGCCATCTGGTGCGAGAGAATTTTGTCGGGGGATGGGCTTAGAGATGCCATTTGATGACGGGCTTACAGATGCCATCTGGAATGAGTATCAGGAAGGTGTCCATGCTTTGGACCATCTTCGAACTGGGGGTCTGAATAAGCAATAGATTGACATCCGTTGTTGAGAAGAATCCATAAACTGTTTTCAGAAGTCTGGAAGAAGAATCTGAACAAGTGATAGGTTAACATCCGTTTACTTGGAGAACCCGTGAACTATTTTCAGAAATCTTGAGATTGAATCAGCAATGGAGTAGCATCCGTTGTTGGGAAGCGTCCGTAAACTAATTTCAGAGGTTGCATCCGAACAAGCTGATAGATTAACATCCGTTACTTGGGAAGAATCCATGAACTGTTTTCAGAAGTCTGGAAGAAGAATCTGAACAAGTGATAGGTTAACATCCGTTTACTTGGAGAACCCGTGAACTATTTTCAGAAATCTTGAGATTGAATCAGCAATGGAGCAGCATCCGTTGTTGGGAAGCGTCCGTAAACTAATTTCAGAGGTTGCATCTGAACAAGCTGATAGATTAACATCCGTTACTTGGGAAGAATCCATGAACTGTTTTCAGAAGCCTTAAAGGATAATGGTTTTAGTCTGTCGACTGATCTTACCTGAAAAGGCAAAGAGTTAGTTGTATGCAATGTTATGATGCATGATACAATGTATGTTATGTGCTATGCATATAAATGGATGCGCATGTAAGCTGGAGAGCTGTCTTGCAAATGATAGATGAATCCGGGATAGCGGGAGATAGAAGTATCCTGGCTGCTGCTGGGGAACAAGGAGGTTGGGTTGTATACCCATCTTCTGGGGAATTCCTGAAGTCTTCTACTGGGGAGTACCAATCTAGTAGACTTAATGCTGGGGAGGTAAGACTGAGAGTCTTCAGCTTGGAGGGAAGTATCTTTGGAGATTTCACTGGGGAACCCAAGATTTTTCTTCCTAAAACTCTGTGGGGAGAAGGCTCAATAGTCTGACTCCGCTGGGGGTGCTGAAGCTTAAACTCTGAGGGGGAATGAGTTCTGGAGGATTCTTCGGCTGGGGCTAACAAAGATAAACTCCTCTGGGGATTGTGTTGATAAGTTGTGCTGGGAGACTTGATGAACTCCGCTGGGGACAGGAAGAACTTTGGCGAACGCGATCTTCCGTGGTTGTTAGCTGAGGATAACCCAGTTATAATCCTTTGTGAGGAATATCTTTGGATAAAACTTGGGAGGGACGTCCGTACTCTGCGGGGAAATATCCTTCGGAACCTTACTGGGGATAAGCTTCGAGGACCTGCTGGAGATAAACCTCAGGGTTTGCTAGGGATATGGATTCCAAATCTCTCGGGGGTTTCCTTCGAAAGGGTGTCAAGATATCCATATGTACCTTCATCCTATCAGTAATTTTTTTTCTTAGGTTCATTTAGGAAGTGATTATGTTTCAAATGCATATGCCTATTTAACAAAACATTGGACGTTTCTCAAAATAAAACAAGTAGTGTAAGAGAAAAAGAAAAGGGAAATGACACAAATTTTTGGGAAGAGTATTTGTATTGATTTTCTTTGAGTATATTTGTACAAAGGAGACAATCATCCTAGTAAGAGGATTATGTCGCAAATATTGAAAGATTTATACAAAATAGAGGATGGCTATGTGAAATAATTCCATGGGATTCCATTCCGCTATAGCTTTCACAACTCTGAATATCTGTCCATTCAATGCTTCGTTTGACGATGGCTGGATTGGTCAGAAACCTGGAACCGGTTGATGAAGAGATTGTCTTTGAAGTGATCCGACGAGACATAGTCATACGCTTTAATTCCCTAACTTTTGCCTGAATCGCCCTTTCGGGTTTTCGATTCACCGGGAAACCCCTTTTTGCCCAAGCCGCCCTTTCGGGTTTTCGACTTGCCAGGTGTACGGATTTTTTGTTCTTATCCCTAATTTTTGCCTGAACCGCCCTTTCGGGTTTTCGGTTCACCGGGATGCCCATTTTTGCCCAAGCCGCCCTTTCGGGTTTTCGACTTGCCGGGTTTTTTATGCGTAGT
This sequence comes from Vicia faba, assembly GCA_948472305.1. Taxonomy (NCBI): domain Eukaryota; kingdom Viridiplantae; phylum Streptophyta; class Magnoliopsida; order Fabales; family Fabaceae; genus Vicia; species Vicia faba. The sequence goes on from OX451738.1 coordinate 877,171,585, forward strand.
ATCTTTTGACTATGTCTGCGTTCGCCGGGTGCGGCAAATCGTCGCCGTCCATGGTGGTCAGAATCATTGCACCACCAGAAAATATGCTCCTGATCACAAATGGTCCTTCATATGTAGGAGTCCATTTGCCCCTGGGATCACTTTGCGGCAAGATAATCCGCTTGACTACTAGATCTCCGACTTGATATACTTGACATCTGACTTTCTTATTGAAGGCCTTGATCATCCGTTTTTGATACGTCTGACCATGGCATATAGCCGTAAGTCGCTTTTCGTCGATCAGATTGAGTTGATCAAGCCGGGCTTGCATCCAATCATCTTCATTCAAACCTGCATCCTTCATAATCCTTAGAGAAGGGATCTGGACCTCCATAGGCAAGACAGCTTCCATGCCATAAACCAAAGAAAATGGGGTTGCCCCAGTTGAAGTACGTATCGTCGTACGGTATCCATGCAGAGCAAATGGTAACATCTCATGCCAGTCTTTGTAAGTGACTGTCATTTTCTGAATGATCTTCTTAATGTTTTTGTTTGCAGCTTCAACAGCACCGTTCATCTTCGGTCGATAAGGAGATGAATTGTGATGATAAATCTTGAACTGCTCGCACAATGCAGTGATCATTGTGTTATTCAGATTTGTACCATTGTCTGTGATGATCCTGTCTGGAACACCATACCGACATATGAGATTTTGCTTGATAAAGCGGGCAACCACATTTTTGGTAACAGAAGCGAAGGAAGCTGCTTCGACCCATTTGGTGAAATAGTCAATGGCAACCAGGATGAAGCGATGTCCGTTGGAAGCCGTGGGCTTGATCTCTCCAATCATATCAATGCCCCACATTGCAAAGGGCCAAGGAGCAGTCAGGACGTTGAGAGGAACCGGAGGGATGTGGACTTTGTCAGCATAGACTTGACACTTGTGGCAAGTACGGGAATGTCGATGGCAATCAGCTTCCATGGTAGACCAGTAATAGCCTGCCCTTAGGATCTTCTTAGCCATTGTGTGTCCGCCCAAGTGAGTGCCAAATGGACCGCTGTGTATATCAGTCATGATCAACTCTGCTTCAGCTTTATCCACACATCGGAGTAATACACAATCATGGCTTCGTTTGTAAAGGATGTCGTTGCTCAGGAAGAACTTAGCGGCAAATTTCCTTAAGAACTTCTTGTCATTCACGGAAGCTCCTTCAGGATAATCTCTAGTCTCGAGATACCTTTTAATTTCATGGAACCAAGGTTGTTCCACTACTTTTTCGGTATTAATCTCATGGCAATGTGTCGGTTCGTCCATTCGCTCGATGGTGATTTGGGGAGCCTCGTTATCCCAATTGAGTTTAAACATGGAAGACATTGTGGCCAGAGCATCTGCTAGCTGATTTTCTTCTCGCAGGAAGTGCTCGAAAGTAATCTGCTCGAAATGAGGCAACAATGTCAGGACCTGTTCTTTGTATGGGATAAGATTAGGATGCTTGGTATCCCACTCTCCTTTGATTTGACTGATAACCAAAGCCGAGTCCCCAAATACGATCAAAGATTTGATCCCCAAGTCTATAGCAGCCTTGAGACCAAAGATGCAAGCTTCATACTCAGCCATGTTGTTTGTGCAGCTGAAGCAAAGTCGGGCCGTGAAAGGTGTGTGACAACCTTCCGGAGAAATGAGTACTGCGCCAATACCGTTTCCAAGCGCATTTGAAGCACCATCAAAGTACAGGGTCCATCGGGATCCCTTTTCGGGTCCGTCATACGGTCCGTTATTTTTAATGTTGTCCAAATTCATGATGTCCTCGTCTGGGAAGTCAAATCTCATGGGTTGATAGTCTTCGATAGCCTTATGAGCCAGATGGTCAGCTAGTACACTCCCTTTTATAGCTTTTTGGGTGGTGTACTGGATGTCATATTCAGTTAAGATCATTTTCCATCTAGCTATCCTTCTAGATAAAGCGGGCTTCTCGAAGATATACTTGATAGGATCCATTTTGGAAATCAACAAGGTAGTATGAGTCAGTATATACTGTCTTAGTCGGCGAGCAGCCCATACCAAAGCGCAGCAAGTTTTCTCGAGCAGTGAGTAGCGAGTCTCACAGTCGGTAAACTTTTTGCTAAGGTAATAAATAGCATGCTCTTTTCGACCAGACTCGTCATGCTGGCCCAAAACACACCCCATTGAATTATCCAAGACGGTCAAATACATGATCAATGGTCTTCCTTCGACGGGTGGCATCAGAATAGGAGGTTCTAGCAAATATTCCTTGATTCTATCAAAAGCAGCTTGACAATCGTCGTTCCATTCCACTACCTGATCTTTCTTCAAGAGTTTGAAGATTGGCTCACAGGTAGAGGTCAGGTGTGAGATGAATCTGGCAATATAGTTTATGCGCCCCAAGAATCCTCTAACTTCCTTTTTAGTGCGGGGAGCAGGCATCTCTTGTATTGCTTTTACTTTTGCTGGATCGACTTCGATGCCTTTATTGCTTACAATGAATCCCAAGAGTTTACCAGACCTAACCCCAAAAGTGCATTTACTTGGATTCAGCCTGAGCTTGTATTCTTTCAATCTGGCAAACAGCTTTTCCAGATGTTCAAGGTGCTCTTCCTCTGTTTGTAACCGAGCTATCATATCGTCTACGTAAACTTCAATCTCATGATGTATCATATCATGAAATAAAGCCACCATGGCGCGTTGATAAGTTGCCCCTGCGTTCTTCAGCCCGAACGGCATCACCTTGTAACAGAAAGTGCCCCACTGTGTGACAAAAGTTGTTTTCTCCATATCTTCGGGGGCCATCTTGATTTGATTATAGCCCGAGAATCCATCCATGAAGGAAAACACTTTGTGCTGAGCTGTATTGTCGATCAAGATGTCAATATGAGGTAGCGGGAAATCATCCTTAGGGCTGGCCCTATTCAAATCCCGGTAGTCCACACACATTCTGACTTTGCCATCTTTCTTCGGTACTGGCACAATGTTAGCGACCCATTGAGGATAGGACGTAACAGCAAGAAAGCCAGCATCGAGTTGTTTCATTACTTCTGCCTTGATCTTTTCGGACATGTCAGGCCTCATTCGGCGAACTTTTTGCTTGATTGGTGGGCAATCTTCTCTTGTGGGGAGATGGTGAACCACGATGTCTGTGTCTAAACCCGGCATGTCTTCATAGGACCAAGCGAAGATTTCAACATACTCATTCAACAACTGTACCAAGCGCTCCTTGACTTTTGGTTCCAGATTGGCACCCACTTGCACCTCCTTCCGGTCCTCCTCGGTTCCCAAGTTAACAGCTTCCAATGGCTCTTCATGCGGTAAGATGGCCCTTTCCTCTTGTTGCAAAAGTATGGCTAGTTCCCCTGGTACTTCACAACCTTCGTCATCTTCATACTCGGCTAGATTGACCAGATCCTCAGAGTTATTGAAAGATATAGCAGAATAGTCACCCATGGAATCCGGAGTGGATGGGTACCTGCATTGGTGAGTGTGGGTGTGTTTAAGGGATAGCCATCCTTAAACAAAAATGCAAAAGGAAAGAAAATGAACACAAGTAGTTTATCAAATGAAAAACGTCCAATGAATCATTAAACATGGCATATGGATATGAAAAATAATCAAAACCCTTACAAGTGGACCTACATACCCCGGGCAAGGCAGGAGGTGCAAAGATAGTGTACGGATTGTTTGAAAGCAAATATTACAGACCAAATAAGAAATGTTTAACAGATAAATTACTGATGAATAAAAGTGATGGGGACAAAGTCTTTTGCCTCCCAATTGCTCAATCCTCCTTCGACAGTTGGGTAAACCCACTCTTCAATGTTGCTCTCCCTGTCTTCATCTTCCAAGGCGTTGATTCCATAGGGAGAAATCTTGACCGGCGCCCTCACAATCTTCGAACGACGCATAGCTTTCTGGCCAGCGGCTGTGAACCCTAATCCAAACTTGTCAGTCTTATGCGGAATGTTAGGTAACTTCCCCCATGCTGAATTCTTCCCTTCCTTCATGGAGACCCTTGCGTCTTCCAAAGATGCCATCCTAGCCATCTGTCTCGGTGTCTCAGCTGCCAACTTTGCTACTGCTATTTCAGGAAGGACTTCTTCGAAGTGTTGAAACGGCGTCTCAATGAACTCTCCTTCAACCTCCACATACCGGAAAGAATTTAAGTGACTAATCATGTACTCTTCTTCGCCATGGACAGTGATGATCTTTCCCTTGACAGGATACTTCAGCATTTGATGCAAGGAGGAGGTGAATGCCCCAGCATGGTGTATCCAAGGTCTACCCAGCAGGCAGGAGTATGATGGGCGGATGTCCATTACATAGAAAGTGGACTTAAATACCTCGGTACCTATCTTGATGGGAATTTCAACCTCTCCGTGGACCATTCTCTTCGAACCATCGAAAGCTCTGACAACAATATCACTCGGCTTCAATTCCAACCCTTCACAATCTAGTCGGTCCAAGGCCTTCTTGGGCCAAACATTCAGCGACGAACCGGTATCAACCAAAACATGTGCCAGGGTGGTTCCACGGCACTCGATTGAAATATGCAAAGCATCATTGTGGTTTCTGCCTTTAGGGGTCAGGTCGGCATCAGAAAAACCTAATCCATTGTCCGCAGTCAGGCTAGCCACACAATTGTGAAATTGATCCGCAGAAGTTTCCTGGGGCACATGAGCTGCCTTCAGAAACTTAATCAAAGCTTTAGCGTGCGCTTCTGAGCAAAGTAGAAGTGCCAGCATGGAGATCTTGGAGGGGGTTTGCCCCAACTGTTCCACCACATCGTAATCGCTTCTCTTGATTATCCTTAAAATCTCGTCCATTTCCTTCTTGGAAGTCTCCGGGACCACCAAGGGTTGAGCCTTCGTCCTGACGGGCTCATCTTGGATTCCCTTTCCTTTATCAGCAATGGTAGGAGAGACAGCACCAGGAGCAACAACTTCCTCAATCAAAGGAGTTCTAGCAGAAAGTTTGATTGGTGCAGGGATGACTTCTTTAGCTGATGAGGGTCCAAAGACTGCTCTCGGAGGGGCAATCTCTGGAGAAAATATTCTCCCGCTCCTGGTGATTTTGCTGGTGCCCGCAATGTTACTAATGCTGGCTCCCTCATCATCCGAACTTTCTTCAATTACCTCGATTTGCTTGATACCATGATAATAGATGTCACCATCATAGTTCCAAGGTATCGACTTCTCAGAAACATAGGGAATAGGCCCTGGCATTGTTATCTTCAACGGAACAGATTTTGTAGCTGGTGTAATCTTAACAGGTTTTTTGACGGCCTTGGAAAGATTGTCGTGAATGGTTATGATTGAGACATCTTCAACATGAACTGGAACAGCAGAAACTTTTTTGAACAAGATTTGTCGGCTATCCATAAGGCCTTGGATGCCTTTCTTTAATAGCGGACAATCAAACGGCAGAGAGTGACAACAGTAGCAGTCTTCTTTACATCCCGGGAAGATCCCGGCCCTTAACAAATTCAACTTAATGGTTAGCAGTGGAGTAGTCAGATCATTGATGTCAGCAACATACAAATCCTCTTTAATGGCATTGATATTTCGGCCGTGCTTCGGCATAGGTGCAGATATCACATTGGGCTTCTCTGGAGCATCAAACTCTACCTCCTTAGCCTCTATCAGGTCTTGGATCTTATGCTTGAGTGCCCAATAATCATTGGTGTCGTGTCCAACACTGTCTGAATGATAGGCGCATTTAGCGTTGGCATGATAATGCGGGGAAGACGTATTCACATTCTTTGGTGCCTCCTCGATGGTGGCAAGGTTCAACTTCAGTAGGTGGGGAAGTATTTGCGCTGGAGTCATATTAATACGGGTGAACTGCCGTTGTGGCCGTTCCACCCGTTGCTGATTTGGTCTGGACTGGTTATAACGAGGCTGCTCATTCGGAGTGTTTTGAATCATTACGGCCTCCACAGTTGGCCGACGCTCCACCTTCCCTGCTCTTCTCTGAGAATAGACCACAGTTGTCTCCTTCTTAAAAGGTTTCTTCTCAACACTTGCAGCAACACTCTTCTGAATCTTTCCTGACTTGATGCCATCTTCAATTCTTTCGCCCGTTAAGATCAAATCGGTAAACCCCGCGGAAGAGTTACCAATCAGATGATTGAAAAATGGCCCAGATAGGGTCCCAAGAAACATATCAACGAGCTCACGATCGATTAAAGGGGGCTGCACCCTGCCAGCCAAATCCCTCCATTTTTGTGCATATTCTTTAAATCCCTCGCTTGTTCCTAGTGACATACCCTGAAGTTGGGTACGAGTAGGAGCAAGATCAGAATTATACTGGTATTGTTTGTAGAAAGTGGTGGCCAAATCTTCCCAATTTATGACACTGGTTCCTTCTAGCTGATAAAACCACTCCAACTGAGCTCCCGACAGGCTGTCTTGAAAGAAATGAATCCAGAGATTCCTATCTGCCGTATAGGGTTGAATCTTTCTCACGTAGGACCTGAGGTGCATTTTGGGACAGGACAGCCCATCATACCTTACAAACACTGGCACTTTGAATTTTGGGGGAATTACAATCCCGGCAACCAAACCCAAGTCTTCAAAATCCAAACCCGGTACTCTTTGTAATTCCATGGCGGCCAATCTGTCTTCTAGCCCCTTGTACTTATCATCAGCTGGAGGGTATTGCTGGTCAGAATAATCTTCCTCCTCTTCAACCTCTTCCTCTCCCGCATCAGACTCGGAAGGCACCACAACTTGATCTCTTTTACTAGTCCCTTCATCAGAAGTAGGAGGAAATTCCAGCACTCTCCGAGCTTCTCCGTTGAATCTTCTCCCCAAAGTAGCCACTCCAACCCTCTTCTTCTTCTTCTTCACTGGGTCCTTATTCTCCAATTGAGTCTTGATATCCTCCTGACCTTTAGTCAAGGCCAACAGGAGTTGCTGGAACTGGGCATTCTGAGCCTGTAGGTCTTTGATTGTTTGCTCGAGATCCATCTTACTGAAATAAACAGCAGACAGATAAGGAAACCTGGAGTGAGACCTGCTTATGCACATGATGAATGGTATGCTTATGTATGTAATGCATTCAAGGATTTAGAACATTCAAAATTGTTTCAGACAAAGAAGAACGCACGTCATATTAATAAGAAGAAAGTTGTTAGTACATAAATGCCCCGTGGGCCAAATATTACAAAATAAACTTCTTAAGGCAGAAAGACATTGCGTATCCTCTTTGGCGCGATGTAGGTGTTGAGGACCTCTTGCTCGTGGAGTCGGCGGGTAAGCTCTAGAACCTTCTTTTCACTGGCGTAGTAGCTAGCTTCAAAAGTGTTTCGTTCCTCCTTGAGCTGAATCCAACTTTTCTGCATTTCCTCCCACGATGTAGGCATGTCTGGATGCAGGATGGTGTAGGGAACCCCTCCTTCATTGACGGGCTCTTTAATCACTGGGAGCACATGAGGATAAGGCATCATTAGACTTTGGGCTCGGGCTCGTACCCACTTGAGATAGGGCTCAAGAGGGATGGAGTTCTTGTGTCCCAGAGTCTTGCTATCAACCTTGTTGAGTTTTCCCCAAGCTCTGATGAATCTTTGGCGAAGTCCTTGCGCGTCATTGTCGAAGTCAAAAACTAGGCTAGGAATCAACATATCATGAGGGCCATCCCTCCGTGCATATCCAAATTGCCTTAAGGCTAGGCAAGGGTTGTAGGTGATACCTCCCATAATTCCAAGTAAAGGAACATTAGGAAACTCTCCGCAACGATCGACGATGATGACATTTTCTCTGGACCGAGAACACCAATGTACATCAGAGTGAGTAAGAGTCATCAACCGTTGGGACCATCTTGTACCCTGGTCATTCTTCAAGACAGATTGTGGAAGGTGCGAAATAAACCACCTTGCAAGGATAGAAGTACAGCACATGAGAACACCCCTCTTTCTCATTGTTCGTGTGTAAAATGAGTGAAGGATGTCCCCAAGCAATGTTGGTATTGGGTTCCTAGACAAGAAGATTTTGACGGCGTTGACATCCACCAGTTGGTCAGGATTTGGGAACAAGACCAACCCATAAATAAGGAGTGCCACAACCTCTTCAAAGGCTTGTAGATCCAATGAATTCCAACATTCTTGTGCCTTCTCAAACAAGAATTTTGCTAAGAATCCTTTGACGCTGCTTCTGGTTTCCCAATGCCCCTTGATTTCTGATGGTTGTAGATGTAATGCTCGAGCAACATCTTCCGGCTTTGGTTCCTTTTCCGTACCGTTGAAGGGTAGTTGATTAAGGATAGGAATTCTCAGGAGTTGAGAAAACTCCTCCAAAGTGGGTACCAATTGATAATCAGGGAAAGTGAAGCAGTGGTGGAGAGGATCAAAGAACTGGAATAGCACTTTCATCATGTCTTCTTCAATGTTGGTGTTGACTAAGCTGAGCAGTCTACCATGTCTGTCACTGAAGGATGAGCTTTCCGGAATTCTTGAGGTGAGCTCCTTGAGTTGAGGTGAGCTTTCCGGAATTCTCACAAGGTTGACTTGGATGGTATTTCTGCGAGGAATTTCCATGACCTACAAAACAAGAACAAAGATGAAGATCCAAACCCTTGACATGGTTAGTGAATGCATATGATGCTTCATGATGTTTATGATGTATGCACAAAATATATGTACAAGCAAATCACACCAAACCCTAGTTTCAGGCTTGCATGGGGTTTCATAGGTAAGTACCCTCTTGAGTGTAGTTGGCTTAAAAACCTGTCCTATAAATAGTAACCGGGTTCTAAGGAGCTCAATATCACTGGATTGTTTTCATTGTTCATTGTTTTGGTTTAGCCACTTAACTAGCGACCAAAATATTCCAAGAAAACAACCCTCAATGAGTGTAGTATCGAGTATCTACCAACTTCGGACTGCACCAAAGCAGGTCATCTCACTACCCCTAATAAAAGGCCAAGATGGTCAAGTAAGGTTCTAGGTCATTAGTGCTTAGTGACATCACTCAGCGGCCCCGTACTCTCCTTGATTGAACTCAAGGGTTACCGGTACTCACAAATATGTCGCACTAATATAGCTATTGCTTAGACCGTGTCGGTATACCCCGCACAGTTTCCACAACGTATTGCTATCTATGAATGTTTCCCAAAAATCCGGGTGGAGGATTGTAAACCCAAACAATAGAGCCCAAGTATAAAGCAAGCAAAGCAAACAAAATAATCATGCAAGAGAGTGATCTAAAAACCCTAAGGTAACCCTACTTTTCAAAAATCCACAGCAGAGTCTCCAGTTCTGTGATACGGTGGGAGAACTGACTAGTGTTTTGCGTTCGTATCCGCACTTGTGCGGTTGAGCAAGATTCGCCACCGACTTTTTATTTTATCCTAATGGAAAGGTTAAAAAAGCACAGCAAAAACCTTTTGAGATATTTCGTGGGTTCGGGGGGTAGATTATGAAAAGGGAAGGTATTAGCACCCTTTTCATCCATGGTTATCCATGGGCTCTTAGTTACTTGGTTTTTTAGATCACTTGCCTTGATTTTTGATTGCTTGAAAATGGTGTGTGTGTGGGTGCTTTTGAAAATGTTTTGGAAGAAGATGCCTTGTCTTAGGCAACTAATGTATTTGACTCGTGATTGAGTGTTTACAAAAGTGTGGATCTTTTCGAAAAGATGTTTCAAATGTTTTTGAGAGTTTGTTTTGAAAGTGTTGTGGATTGTGGTTTTTTTTTTAAAAGAAGGCAAGTGTTTTTGCAAGTGGGTCTCAAGTAACTAAGAGTTTTATCTACCCTATTGTACTCAAAGGTTTTTTGTTATGTTTTAACCCTTTTTAACAATTTCGTTCCACCATTGAAATTGGTGGACGATCTTGCGTTTAGGAAGTTTATTCGGGACGGGCGCGGGTCATCGTATGAACCATGAATGCAATGGTGCCAAGTGTCTTTGGCAATTTTCTTTGAAGGGACTATGATCATTCCGTTTAGGCAACACTTTGAGACTTATGATCATTTGATTTTGTTTTGCCCAAAGATACTCGACGTGCAAGCATGGCCCATTTTGGAAGGAAACATGTGGGATTACCCTAGGGGGAGCAAGTGTGATTGTGTATTGACTTCATATATTTGTCTTTGTATTAGGTTATCTAGCGTTTGATTTTATGTACATGCAAACTCTAGGTCTAACCATGGTATAATTGGAAAACTGTAAATTGCGGAAATGTAAAATCTACGCTATTACAAATAGTATCCGGGAGTGGGGGTATAAATGTACAAACGGGGATGAGACTTAGGATCACAGGGTCCCATAGATTAACCGAATCGAACCAATCAAGTGTAAGTGTAACGAATGTCAATATAAGCAAACGTATAATGTATCAAAATGCCAGTATATTGTGTAGGTGTATATGTATTGTGTGTAATTATTTACAGGTGCGAAATATGAAATTGAAGCGTATTAGGGTATTTGACCTAGATAGGTGTTTTAATGAATCTTTGATTTGTGCACTTTTAATATGTATAAATGTTTTTAATTAAATGCTCAAGTTTTAATTAAATTGTGAATATGATGTATCTTTATTTATTATATACAATAATGTTTTAATTAAATGAAAAGAAGAATGTTTTCAATTATATTGTAAATATTAAAAAATGTAAAAAAAAAATGTATTTTATATTAAAATGATTTTGTAAAGAAAAAGAGAAATAAAAAAAATATTGTTTGTGTAATATAAAGACAAGAGGTTAGTGTTAAATAAAATGCTTTGTTAAAGAAGTGAAAATTTTAATGGGCTTTGGTCAATGCAGAACGGGCAAGGCCCGTTTGGGGGTCAGAATAATTTAGGGTTTCAGGTTTTCATTCAGTTAGGACAAAAGGCTTAGGGTTCGTAGCGCGCCGTTCACTGAGGTTCATCGTTCTTCTCTGCCGTGGCTACTGGACAAAGTCTCTCCGCCTAAGCTACCAGCGACCTCCACCTCTTTCTCCTCCCAACGACGTCATCAAGGCGATCGATCTAAGGTACGAATGCTCTCCTAATTTCGTTAGGGTTTTTACGATTTTTGTGTGTTTGTGATTTTTGATTATTGGCTCTTACTCCAATTTACTGTCGTGTTCTTGAGGCATGTGGTAGAATTAAGAGAGGAGGGAAAACTACCTGGATGGATGGAAGAAAGAGGAGGAGGGTGCTCAGGAGGCTCAGCGCTGGAGGGCTTGTACGATGAAGCTGGCTTTGGGAAGACACTTGGTACTTCTGTATCTCTTTATCTACTTTGCCTGCTTATTGGGTTTTTGTGATGATTTTGAACTGAAAAACCTTTCTCTTCTTTCTTCTTCTCTTCTGTCTCTTCGTGTTGCTGTATGCCTGTTTATGTTGATTATGTTGACTTGAGTGTTGTTGATGGCCCTCTGAGATTGATATGCTTTTAGTGTTTGATCTCCTACCCTGTGATGAGCTTAGAGTTCTGAGGGTTTTATGTTTGGGTTTGGAAATAGTGTTTTGCTTATGATGAAAAGCTTCTGAGTTCACTTCTTTCCTCTTCTCTATTGCCCACTTCGCCTTTGGATGTGTTTGCCTATGATGAAGAAATTCTGAGGCCTTAATGCTTGATGTTGTTTTGGTTTTTGGTTGGTAACTGGATTTGGCTTTGATTGTCTGGACAAAAGGTTATGGTTTTAGGCCATGGTTAATGTTGTAGGCAAGCTGTGCTTCAGGTTTGGACTTATGCAGGTGGTACGGGTTTATCAGGTTTGAAGGTTAGGCCAGGTTTTGATGGTTAGGCCTCTGGTATGGTAGTTCAGTTTATGTGTTTGTATATGCTTTTGGTTAAGCTGATATGGTTGTTCAGGTTTGGCATATCAGGCTTGGCATATCAGGTTTGGCATATCAGGTTTTGGATGATTTTTGATGTTTTGGCTCTTTGATATCAGGTTCTGAGTTTTGAGATGTGTTTTTGGTTTCAAGTTTGAATGCTTGGGCTTAACATGGTTTTGGTTGTTAGGCTTGACCTGTTTACTGGTTAGGCTTCAGTTTTTTTTTTTTGTAACTTGTCGTTTTGGTAAAGCTGGAACAGGTTTGAGGTTTGTGAACAATGTAGGCAAGGTGTTGATCTTTTTTTTTGCCAGCTTTGGAGTTGTATGTTTATATCTTTGTGATATTGGTATCTTGGCTCAATCAGGGTTTTTTTTAAAGCTCAGTATATTTTCTTTTGTTTTTTTTTTGTCGTTTCTTCTCTTGGTCTTTGGCGCCTAATACTTGTTCAAACCTTGGTATTTCTTCTTGATCCAAGTTGCTGGGTAGTTTTGCAAAGTTTTTTGGCACTTTTCTGTTTTGGTAATTGACTCTGCTGTGTACTTCTGCCCAATTTTGAGTAATACTGAATTAATGCTTCTTTTAGCTTTTGCCTTACTGTCTTATTGCAGTGGTATTTTCCATGTTCTTCTATGTCTCAAGCCTAAACCTGTAAGCCTAAACACTTTTCTCTCTCTTTTTCTCTCTCTAGTACAATATTTAGCATATTATATTGCTTGACATGTACTTTTTCTGAAAAAGTAATGGCCTATGGAAATGATGAAGCTGGAAATTGTTTTTTGTAATACATGTTGCCTCTGCATTTTATATCTTCCAGATTTTGTGCTTCTTGATATCTTCTTTTTGCTAGCTCGGGTAGCCTTGTGACAGCATTTTGGCATAAAGTTGAATTTGGTCTTTGTTTGGCAATTCGGTTTGTAACTTGGACTTTGGTTATTTGCCTATGTTGTCTTGCTTTTGAACTATGCAGTTTTGACAGTTTGAACTGTGCAATTTTAATTTTGTGCATTCATTTAATTTGCAAACATTTTCACCCTTCTCTGTGAACCGGGAGAAATCCCGTGATTTGCAGAGAGGGCCAATTGATCCTGGCCGTTGCTTTTAATGATGAGTCTAAATTTATATGTCTCTTTAATTTACTCATCTGCTTCTTAACTCTTCTCCTTTCTTTTGCAGGTAAAAAAAAATGGATGGAGAGGAATAAAGTGAAGCATGAAGAATGAAGAACTAGAAATAAATAGGATAATTTTTATTTTATTTAATATTTAAATTAATGTAAACTATTGTTTGTAATTTAAATTATAAACAACATTTGTACAAATAATTCAAATATCAATAAAATCTTTATTACCCAATTAATTCTAATTCTCTTTCTTTATTGTTTATTTATTTATTTAAAAACTCTTTGAATTAAAACAATTGAAAAATAAATTTCAATCATTCAATTTAGAATAATAAATAACTTAAATAAAACAATGTCTTAGCAATATTGATCAATTAAACCTGTCTCTTCCAATATCCAAAGCAAAGCAGCAGTTAACCAAAATAAACTGATCAAACGCATTCCCTTTTCACTGATTTGCAACAAACACTGTGAATCCAATACTGCATACTGTTTTTGACTGGCTCAAACAAAACAACATGAATTCAAACCAACTTCCTCTTCCGCTGATTAAATCAAAACAATGCGAATTCAAACCGAATCTCGGAATAACTTGCAAAGTGCTGTGGAATTTTAACCTTTCTGGGAATATGCCCATAAAAACCCTTAATTCCTGATTAAATGCCAACGAACATTCGCCTGATCGCAATTGAGCCAGAATCAACCAAAACCCTAAGCCAACTGTGTGAACTGTTCTAGAGCCATGAAAATCAGTAAAAACCATAATTTCGCTTGACTGACAAGAAAAGTCTGTTTGTCCGATTCTTGAGCCAGTTTGAAAAATCAGGGAAGGCTTGAAGCTGAGATTGCTTGTGGAAAAATGCGAGGGCAAATTTTGGGGTACAACAACGACACTAACCACTTTTGGGCGTTGAAGAACAAAATTCAAGACCTGGTCGACGAAGGAGTGTTGGAGTTTACACAAGACGGTCAACTGGAGTTTTTCTGTCACCCCTCAAAGACACACCATCTTAAGTGAGAAATTTAGGCGGAGAAGCTTCCATTCATTCGAATTTTCAGTTGTAATTTCTTTGTTTTCTTAAACATTTATCTTTATGTTAGACTTTGGTTACTTTCATTAATGCACTGTATATGTTTGTCTTGAATTAATCCATTTGTTTCCACTATATTCTAACTGTGCTTTTTATTCCCTTTTTGTGATATTCAACTCTCGTTAGAAGTTGCAAACCTTTAGAGGGAGGATGACGAAAACAATACCATAATCTCATAACAGTATGCTTTTGGACAGATCTTGCTGACGATGTACATGCAATCTTTCAAATCCTAAAAAGTGGAATTATAAGGAAGATAATCCCTATTCAACCTCTTTGAGCCAAAGAAGTAGGAGTTTTCTTTTTCGCACAAAATGAAACCTTTAATCAGAACCTGGGGCAGAGTAGTCTCTCAGTTAATTTAAGTGTGTGTTTAGTCAAAAGCTTTCACTTCATACACAACGAATGACATCAAAACATCCTTCTGAATCAAAAGACGATGATGGTTCCCCGTAAAATAGGCAATCATTATCTCTCAAAAGGAAAATCCCACTATGTCAAAACCTACGAAGGAGACTTAAGAAAAAAACTGGGGCATCCCGCTAACTGTAGTCTTAAAACAAAAACAGTCAGGCAAAATTAGGGACAATAAAAAAAGAGAGGTCACTACAGATCCTCGACAACAGAAAAATGTTGCAAAAATGACTGCCTTCACAAATAAGCTTAATTTATCCGAACCATCACCAAAATATCATTCTAGATTGAATAGGAGTTCAAATGCACAATCAAATGAGTTTAGGACTTTAGAACATCACGAAGAACGGGAGAGTACAAATAAACTTTGAGCCATATCCTTTGTTTCTTAAACCGTGAACCAGACCACGTTACAACACCTTAAATGTTCTAATTGAAGCATGGGTTAGTTCGAAAACATACTGTTACAAAAGGTATCCTGACTCCTGTAAGGCTCACCGTAAATCTTGAGTCGAATTCATATTCTTACAAAATACTTTTATCTGCTAAAAAATGCATTTTTTTAAAACTTCAAGACAAACATAAACTTTGGATTATTTGAATATCGCTGTTTGCATATGGCTAATTGTTTGACAACGGATAAATTCGCATGGCGAATATCCAATGAATGGAAATTCTCTCAATAAACAGAATCACTTCAAAGGGAAAGACGCTCCCAATGACAAATTTCCCATAATCAAGGGGCATGACATGTTACTTCCCAGCTCGTCTGGGGAAGTCAAGTCAATATTCCAAGAAACCTCTCATAAAGTCTTGAATATCTAGGGGCAGGTCTCCATCTGAATCACTTGGAGCATTGAACACAAATTCAAGCAAAGGGTCTGATGACACACAAATATGTGATATTTCTGGCTTGATGTACACAAAATATTTCTCATACTTTAGTTTAAATTAAATTATTTTATAGGTATTATGCAGGTATTTTTCTATTTTTGCAGATATACATTAAGCTGAACACTTTGGAAGAAATGAAGAAAAGAAGGTGCAAAGATAGAAAAAAAGGGCCCAAGTAGAAGAAACTAGCCTAAGCCCATTGTTGTACCCCAAAATTTGCCCTCCTCTCTTTTACAAGAAATCACAGCTTCAGGCTTTTCTTGATTTTTCAGATTGGCTTAAGAATCGGTCAAACAGACTTTTCCTATCAGACACACAAAATTAGGGTTTTCATTGACTTTTGAATCAGTCAAACAGATTATCAGGGTTTCTTTTGATTTGTTTGAGTTTGGCTCAGGGTTTGATCAGGCAGACGCTTCTTTGACAATAAATCAAGAATTAGGGTTTGCACGCGCATTTTCAGAAGAATTTGAATCCAGTGTATTAATTGGCTGTTACACTGCTTTGACGCCTGCTCAAGATTTCAGTTTGTTTCTCAATAAACCTGAACCTCTGGTTTAGAAGCTGAGGCTTCTGATTGAGAGTTTGAAGTGTTTGGTTTAATCAGTAAAAGGAAAGGCATATGGACGTTTGTTTGATTAACTGTGCATTGCTTATGTTTAATTGGAACGTCGGGTTTATTATTGATTAATGCGAAGTTGCAAGACTACGGTGTTTATTAATTATTTATTCTAAGTTAGAATAGTTGGGATTTACTTCCAATTATTTTAATTCAAAAAACTTAAATAATTAAATAGACAGTGAATTGAAAGAGAATTAACTGACAAAGAAGGATTTTTATTCATCTTTAATTGTTTGTTACAATTATTATTTGAACACTGTAAATTTATTTACAGATGTTTACATTAATACTAATACAATGATTAAAGGTAATTTAAAACTATATCCTAAATCTCCTAAATCTTCATCTTCTACTGTTGCTCCCCATTGCTCAATTGATTTTTATCTGCAAAGACAACAAAAAAAAGTCAAATGCAGATGAAATAAAAAAGGCAGACAGTTAATCAGAAAAAAGCTCATCATTAAAAGAGTTGGCCAGAATCAGTTTGTTTGCCCTCTCTGCAAATCACAAGAGGACTCTTGGTTCACAAAGAGGGAAAGAGAAATATGCTTGCAAATATATGAAATGCACAAAGCTACTGAATATGCCAAATACAAAGCTGCACAGTTCAAAATTCCAAACCAAGTCACAGGTAGCAAACTGAATATGCCAAAACAAGTTACAAAGTTCAAATTGAACAAACAGCATAAGTGCAAACAGCCAAGTTACAGTTACAAAGGAAAACTAAGGTATCAAAGGCAAACTGAATGTCAAAATAAACTGTCCCAAAGGCTGTCAAAGAGATGTCAACCAAGATGCCAAAAGATATCAAAAGATATCAAGCTGTCATCAAAGAAAAGAAGAAAGTACAATATGCAGAGGAAAGAAACAATGCAAGCAACATATTCAAATTTACATCATTTTCTAGGCCAAACGCTTTTTCAGAGTAAGTACAGTCTAAAGCAATAAAAAAGTGCTTTTTATCTGTAGAGAGAGAAAAGAGAGAGAGAAGGAGAGGCTTACAGTTTTTTCAGGCAGGCTAGAGATATAAAACAAACATATCAGAACTGTTAAAAGGAGGCAGAAAACACATAAAGAAAAAGAGATAACCTTCAAGCAAGCAAACACAGCCTGCCTGTTACCAACAAATTGCCTCCAACCTGTTTCAGGCCTGCATAAACATAAGCCTTCAACAAACCACCAAACTGTATCAACCTGCCTAAAAAACTCAGTTTCAAAGGCCTGCATAACACAAACAAGCCAAAATCCTGAAAACATGTCCAAACTACTTCAAGCCTCATGCTTGCCTAAACAATAACACAAAGCTTGCCTCCCAAACTGTATAAACACAAACAAACAGCCTCAAGCCTTTCAAAACTGTAACTTCAAAAAACAAGTTCTCAAACCTGTTTTCAAGCTCATACCAAAAACCTGCATATCAACCTGCTTTCCTCAAGTATTCAAGCCAAGCATAAGCCCTGAAGCTTGCTCTAACTACCTGAAGCCTGCACAAACTTCTAAACCAGAAACCCCAACAAACCTTCATCAAAAAGCCTGCTTCAAGCTAGAACACAAGACTGTCAAAACCAGAAACCCCAACAAACTGTACAACATCAACACATCCAAATACCCAAACCAACATCAAAATCAAAACACCAACAAAAACCCTCAGAATATATTCATCATAGGGTTAGTATATCCAACTCATAATCAAAGCCAAAAGAGAGAGGAAAAGCAAATTTCAGAGTTATCATCATCATTATCAAAGAACACAAAAATTCATCAAAAGTCAGAATCACACATATCCAAACAATCTCTCAGAACCAAGGTTCATCATTGAGCAAGCCAAAGCCAAAGATATCAAAGGCAACTCAGAATCTAAGCACACAAGTATTCAGAGGCAAGCATTCAAGAAGACAGAAGGGGAACAAGCAAGCATCTCAGAAGCAACAAATAAATGTCCAAGTGTACTCTCAGAGCAAAAGCTCATCATCGAGAATCACAACAATAAGCAAAGCGTTCAGATAAGCAGAAGAGGAAAAGAAGTTTATGAAATGGATGAGCTAGGGTTTTCAGGGATATCATCATAAAACCTAACAAAAGAAAGATACCAGGAATACCAGAACAAAGCTCATCAGCATCATACTCCCTCGGCCTGGCCGCCTGAGACACGCCTCCAGCTCATTCCTCCGTCTCCTCTCCAAAGGTTAATTTCTTCTTCCCTTTTCTTTCACACCTCACACAAACAAAGATAGCATATAAAAATCAATAGCATGTAAGAGGTAAAACATGCAAGAGATAAATCCTTGAAAACCTAAAAATACATAAGACAGAAATCAAACCTTTTCGTGTCGCTGCTTTGCTCAACCATGGAGGGAGAAGGAGTTAGAGGTGGAGTCTGGTGGCCATAGGCGGAGAGGAATTTTGTTCAGAAAGCATTGCTCAAGAAAGATGAAGAAGACAACGATGATAGAAACGGCGCCGCTCAAACACTGTAACCCTTGTTCTGGACAAACAAAATGAAAACCCTAAGAAACTTGTGAAACCCGTTTTGGGCCTCTGCCCCATACAAACGCTTAAGCCCAACTGAAACTGGCGTGTCCCCCCCCCCCCCCCCCCCTTCTATTGACCTCTTTCACACACATTTTTGGGCCCAGCATGATACTCTAAGGCCCATTTAATCTTTTATCCATTTTTTTATTTATTTCAAACTAATGCTATTTTGTCTATCACTTTATTTTTTTTTATAAATAACTTATACTAATATTTTTGTTAAATAAATAATACATTAATTTTTCATAATAAATTTATTTTAACAATACTTTTATTATACCAAAAATACATAAATATTAGATTTAATTAGGTTAATAAATTTTTTGTCTTAAAACTCTTTTTAATAAATATTTTTCACACATAAAAACATTAATACATAAAAATAGAATTTCTTAAGCATTTTCTTTTCTTTCTTTAAAACTTTTGTTTGTACATATTTAACAAAAACACAAAAGATAATAAAATACTTAATACATTAGGTTAACACTTTTACTCATTTGTAAATAATCACATACATTTTACATTACTTTTGATTCTCTTTTATCCTTATACTTGGATTATACTTTACATTGAGAATGTGATTCGATTTGGTTGTAAATATTATTTGGACATTACTATTCCGATAAGTCTCACCCCCATTTGTAAATATTTGTAACCCCATCCCCGGATACTTATTTGTAATAATTTAGGACTTTAAATTCCCGCAATTTATCGCTTTCTATATAATATATAGTAATTAGGGTTTGTATGTGAAGATTCAAAATCAACCGCTAGATAACCTAATACAAAGACAAATGCATGACAATCAATACACAATTCACACTTGCACCCCTAGGGTAATCCCGCTTGTTGCCTTCAAAAATGGGCCATGTTTGCATGTCAATTTCTTTGGCAAAACAAAAACGAATCAAATGATCATAGTCCCTCGATGACACTTTCGAAGTTTCCTAAAAAATGATCAAGTCCCTTAAAGGAAAATTGCCAAAGACACTTGACATTATTGCTTTCATGGTCTAAACGATGACCCGCGCTCGTCCTGTTAACATCCTAACACAAGGTTGTTCACCAAATACAATGGTGAAATAACACTGTTAAAAGGGTTAAAACATGAGAAAAATCTTTGAGTAAATTTAGGGGTAGACAACTCTTAGTTACTTGATCAAACTTGCAAAACACACTTGCCTATTTTCAAAACACACTCCACAACACAACTTTCAAAAACAACTTTCAAAAACATTGAAACATCTTTTCAAAAAGACAAACACCTTTGTAAAACATTCGAATAAAGAATTGTTACAACGGTTGCCTAGACAAGGCATCTTTTTCAAAACATTTTCAAAACCCACACACACAAAGCACCATTTCAAACAATTGAAAATCAAAGGCAAGTGATCTAAAACAAGTAACTAAGATCCCATGGATAACCATGGATGAAAAGGGTGCTAATACCTTCCCTTTTCATAATCTACCCCCCGAACCCACGAAAACATCTCAAAGGTTTTTCATGTGCTTTTTAACCTTTCCTTTAGGATAAAATAAAAAGTTGGTGGAGACTCTTGCTAAACCGAACAAGTGCGAATACAAACGCAAAACTTCAAGTCAGTTCTCCCACCGTATCACAGAACTGGCGACTCTGCTGGGGATAAATTTAAAAGTGGGGTTACCTTAGGGTTTTAGATCACCTTTACATACTTGCTTTGATTGCCTTGATTGCTTTACTTTTTGGGTCCTTGTTTGGGTTTGTTGTAAATCCTACACCCGGATTTGGGGGCACCTTTTTAGGTAAATAGCAATAAAACCGTGAGGGAACTGTGCGGGGTATACCGATATGGTTGAAGCAGTAAGCTATGTTAGTGCGACATATTTGTGAGTACTGGTAACCCTTGAGTTCAATCAAGGAGAGTACGGGGCCGCTGAGTGATGTCATGAAGCACTAACGAACTCTTAGAACCTTACTTGACCATCTTAGCCTTTTTAGGGGTAGTGAGATGACCGACTTTGGTGCAGTCCGAAGTTGGTAGATACTCGACACTACACTCATTGAGGGTTGTTTTCTTGGAATATTTTGGTCGCCAGTTAAGTGGCTAAACCAAAACAATGAACACAGAAAACAATCCAATGATTTTGAGCTCCTTAGAACCCGGTTTCTATTTTAGGACAAGATGAGCCAACTAACTTCAAGAGGGTACTTACCTACAAACCCCATGCAAGCCTAAACCTAAGGACTTGTTTGCTTTGTGTGAATATGATTACCTGTATATACACTTACTTGCTTTTGCATACATATACATAACATCATGACATCATACCATAGTATTTTTCAATAACCATTTCAAGGATCTCGAGGGTCTTTTGATGCAGGGTCACGTTGAACCAGACGTCTACCAAGGGGCAAGAGGGTTCTCCTCTAAACAAATGCCATCAAAGATCAAGTGCAACAACTTGAATCAGGGGCTATGACCCACTTGACATGGTGAGCTTGATTCTCGGAGAAAGACATCCACAGGTGCAAAGTTCTCCAATCAAAGATCGAAGTTCAACCTCTAACATTTTCTTGTGTTTACCCCAAGAGATCCTTGAAAACATGCATCCGCATATCATGCATTGCATCATGACAGTTTTTCCTTTTCAGGTTTCCTTATTCTCCTACTGTTTATTTCAGTAAGAGATGGCTCTAGAGAGGATTGTCAAGGATATCCAGGACCAAAATGCTCAACTTCAGGAAATGTTCTTGAACCTGTCCCAGGGGCAAGAAGAAGTGAAAGCTCTCCTCACAAGAGGCCTGGTCCAGGGGAATTCAAGCAATGCCATAAGTGATCAGTTAGAAGAGCTTCAGTCTGAGCTGACTACAATGAGGATCCAAATGATGGGACAACTGGTGGGCCAGATGGCTCTCATCCAGGACTTGGCTCAAAGACAAGAGGAACTCAGAGTTCTCGTCAACCAACTGCTTCGGGACAACCAGGTGGAGCAAACATATGAGGTTGAAAAGCAAGTCACCATTCAACCCCCTTTGAGACAAGAAGACAAAGGGAAGGCTCCTCTACTTGCTTCAGGGTCACAAGCCCATCAACAACCTCGTCAGCGTCAACGGGGTAATCAGCATAAGCAAAATACGTTGGGAAGACAGTTCACTGAGACTGACATGCTGTCATCTCTAATAATGGAACGCTTGTTGGAGGTCAATCTGACTGCTTTGAGGGATCCTATTCGGAAGCCCAATACCTCCGCTCATAGCTATCATCCTGACGCATTTTGTGTATACCACTCCTATAGTCCGGGACATGACACCGACGACTGTTGGGCCTTGAAGAACAAGATTCAAGATCTGATTGACATTGGAGTGCTGAGATTCATGCCAGATGGCGAGATGAAAATCTTTCGTTAAGGGTTTCTCCACCTGAAGTGACAAAGCTCAAACTGAGAGACTTTTGTTTCATTTGAATTTCAAAGTTTTAATCTCTTTGTTATTCAAACAATTATCTATTAATGTCAAACTTTGTTTCATTAATGCATTGCATATGTTTGTCTTGAATTCATTCATTCGTTTTCACTACTCTTATGTTTTCTTTATGATATTTAACTCTTGATAAAAAGCTATAATCCTTTAGAGGGAGGATGACGAAACAATGCCATAATCTCATACAATATGCTTTTGAACAGACCTTGCTGATGATGTACAGACATTTCTTTCAATTCCCAAACACTAGAGTTATAAGGAAGATAATCCCTAGTCAACCCCTTCGAGCCAAAGAAGTAGGAGTTTTCAGTTCTGAACAAATTTAAACCTTTGATTTAAACCTAGGGCAGGGTAGTCTCTCAGTTAATTCAAAAAAAAAAAGGTGCGCATTGAAGTCGCAAACTCTCAGTTCGTAATACAACGAACGATATCAATAAAAAGAAAAGCATTCCTTTGGAATCAAAAGACAGTGATGGTTCCTTATCTCATAGGCAATCATTACCTATCGAAAGAGAAAAGCCCACCAAGCCAAAACCTATAAAGAAGGCTTAATAAACCTGGGGCATCCCGCTGACTGTAATCTCGAAAACAGGAACAGTCAGGCAAAAGTTAGGGATAACAAATCAAAAGAACGAGGTCATTACAAATCCTCAAACAACATGAAAAATGTTGCAAAAATGACTGCCTTCCCACAAAATTCAATTGGTGTGAACCATCACCAAAAAGTCGTTCCAAACTCGAATAGAGTTCGACGCACAATTAACTGAGTTTAGGATTGAAGAACATCACGAAGAGCGGGTGGGTGCAAATATACTTTGAGCCTTTATCCTTTGTTTCTTAAACCGTGAACCAAGCCACGTTACAACCCTTCAAAAGTCCTAATTGAAGCATGGGTTAGTTCGAAAGCATACTGTTACAAAAGGTATCCTGACTCTTGTAAGGCTTTGCCCTAAATCTTGTGTTGAATTTGTCTTATAAAAAGTTTTCTGCTAAAAAACGCATTTTTCAAAACTTCGAGACAAGCATAAACTTTGCATTATTTGAATATCGTTGTTTGCACATGGTTATTTGTTTGACAGCGAAGAAATTCCTACAGCGAATGTTCGGAGGAACGAAAACTCTCTCAGTGAGTAAAATCACTTCAAGAAGGATGACACTTCCATTGACAAATCTCCTATCAACGAAGGGGCATGACATGTCACTATCCAACACGCCTGGGGCAGTCCAGTCAAGGTTTCAACAGATCTTTCAAAGTTCAGTTAACCTGGGGCAGTTCAGTCAAGGTTTCAACAGATCTTTCAAAGCTCAATTAACCTGGGGCAGTCCAGTCAAGGTTTCAACAGATCTTTCAAAGTTCAGTTAACCTGGGGCAGTCTAGTCAAGGTTTCAACAGATCTTTCAAAGCTCAATTAACTTGGGGCAGTCCAGTCAAGATTTCAACAAAATCTTTCAAAGTTCAGTTAACCTGGGGCAGTCCAGTCAAGATTTCGACAAATCTTTCAAAGTTCAATTAACCTGGGGCAGTCCAGTCAAGATTTCAACAAATCTCTCAAAAGTTCAGTGAACTTGGGGCAAGTCTCCTTCATCATCACTTGGGGCGTTCGAATGTCAAAAGTGTTCAACAAAATCCTTCATCACCTGTTGGAAGATACAGTTTCAGATACGCTCCAGACACGGTAGCCATTCTGTCACTCATTCAGATCCAGTTACAGTTTCAGATACACTCCAGACACGGAAGTCATTCTGCTACTCGTACAGATCTCAACTCCAAGATACAGTTTCAGATACGCTCCAGACACGATAGCCATTCTATCACTCATTCACAATATCAGACTACCGCGAAGCCTAGATTAAGACCAGATAGTGGTATCTCCTAAGAGCAAGCTATGAAGCCCGGATTCGACCGGATAATAGTTTAATCCTCAACTAGTTATTGTGAAACCTGGATTACGACTAGATAGCAATACAAGTTTCTGTGAAATCCTGGAGATCGACCAGATAGCAGTTGACGGTTAACAGAATGAAGATTCTCATCCTTAAAACCTCAGAAGATTGGTATACTCCCGATTTCTGACTGTTAACAGAATGAAGACTCTCATCCTTAAAACCCCAGAAGATTGGTATGCTCCCAATTTCTGACCCCCAACAGAATGAAGATTCTCATTCTCAAAGGGGCGTATAACCCATGTTCCAGATTAATACCTGTAACAAGCCAGGAAAATATCTATGGACGACTAATTGTAGATCAACACCTGTAACAAGCCAGGAAAACTATCTACATGAAGAGATTGAAGATTAATACCTGTAACAAGCCAGGAAAACTATTTTTCTTTCTCAGGTCAAAGATTAATACCTGAAACCAGCCAGGACAACTATCTCGCCGACCAACCTTTTCAAGATCCCAGATTAATACCTGCAGCGATCAAAAGATTCTTGCAATCCCCAGCGGAGCTAAAACTTCCAACTATCAATCCCCAAGCAGAATGAAGACTCTCATTCTCAGTTCCTCACAGGATATTCAAATATTCCCCAGTGAAAATCTCCTCAAGATAGGAATCCTCAGTAGATTGGCATACAACCCAAGCTCCGGATCCCCCAACAGTGGTTCCAGGACTTCTCATTTCCAACAATCCCCTGCAGCAGTCAAGGATTCACTTTCCCCGACAGCAGTCAAGATTCTATTATCTCCAGCCATCCAGGATTCATCTATCCTCAGCAAGGCAGCTCATCAGCTTACATGTGCATTCATTACATTCATATCATAAACATTGATATAACATATATTGCATCATACATTTCATGCAACATAACTTTGTGTTTAGCTAACATTTTGTCCTTTTCAGGATTAGAATAAAAGGCTACCATTACCAATTATTCAGATACAGTTCTACACGGACTCATCATCAGGAAACCCTACACCGGTTCCTTCTCAAATCCAGATGCAGTTTTACATGGACTCATCATCAGGCAACCCTACACCGGTTCCTTACACCATTTCAAGACTTCTGAAAATAGTTTACGGGTTCTCCAGACACGGATGTTAACCTATCGCTTGTTCAGATTCTTCAACTTCTAAAAACAGTTTACGGATTCTCCAAACACGGATGTTAATCTATCGCTTGTTCAGACTCAACTTTTTGAAAACAGTTCACGGACGCTTCCCAACATGGATGCTGCTCTATTGCTTATTCAACTTCAAGACTTCTGAAAACAGTTTACGGGTTCTCCAGACACGGATGTTAACCTATCGCTTGTTCAAATTCTTCAACTTCTGAAAACAGTTTACGGATTCTCCAAACACGGATGTTAATCTATCGCTTGTTCAGACTCAACTTTTTGAAAACATTTTACGGACGCTTCCCAATATGGATGCTGATCTATTGCTTATTCATCTCCAAGACCTCTGAAAACAGTTTACGGATTCTCCAAACACGGATGTTAATCTATCGCTTGTTCAGATGCGACTACTGAAAACAGTTTACGGATGAGTCCAAACATGGATGTCAATTCATTGCTTATTCAGACCCCCAGTTCAGAGATGTTCCAAAACATGGATACCTTTCTGATACTTACCCCCTCACTAACGACATACAGTTCAACAAACATTCTTGGATGGCATCTACAAGCCCATCTCCAACAAGATACAATCACCTTCAGATGGCATCTCTAAGCCCATCCTCCTACCAGCAATTTCCAGATGGCATCTCTAAGCCCACCCCCCTGTCACATCTCTAGATGGCATCTTTAAGCCCATCACCAAATGGCATCTTTAAGCCCATTCCCTCAAACTACGCTTTGACAAGTGCAAATTTTTTGGGCACTCTAGTGTCCAATCTCCTTTTACCTTCGAGTCGCGAACGACAAACTTGCCAATCTAACTCTTCAGGTTCAAGAAGATTGAACAGGGGCAACTGTTGTACCCCAAAATTTGCCCTCCTCTCTTTTACAAGAAATCACAGCTTTGGGCTTTTCCTGATTTTTCAGATTGGCTTAAGAATCGGTCAAACAGACTTTTCCTATCAGTCACACAAAATTAGGGTTTTCATTTACTTTTGAATCAGTCAAACAGATTATCAGGGTTTCTTTTGATTTGTTTGAGTTTGGCTCAGGGTTTGATCAGGCAGACGCTTCTTTGACAATAAATCAAGAATTAGGGTTTGCACGCGCATTTTCAGAAGAATTTGAATCCACAATGTATTAATTGGCTGTTACACTGCTTTGACGCCTGCTCAAGATTTCAGTTTGTTTCTCAATAAACCTGAACCTCTGGTTTAGAAGCTGAGGCTTCTGATTGAGAGTTTGAAGTGTTTGGTTTAATCAGTAAAAGGAAAGGCATATGGACGTTTGTTTGATTAACTGTGCATTGCTTATGTTTAATTGGAACGCCGAGTTTATTATTGATTAATGCGAAGTTGCAAGACTACGGTATTTATTAATTATTTATTCTAAGTTAGAATAGTTGGGATTTACTTCCAGTTATTTTAATTCAAGAAACTTAAATAATTAAATAGACAGTGAATTGAAAGAGAATTAACTGACAGAGAAGGATTTTTATTCATCTTTAATTGTTTGTTACAATTATTATTTGAACACTGTAAATTTATTTACAGATGTTTACATTAATACTAATACAATGATTAAAGGTAATTTAAAACTATATCCTAAATCTCCTAAATCTTCATCTTCTACTGTTGCTCCCCATTGCTCAATTGATTTTTATCTGCAAAGACAAAAAAAAAAGTCAAATGCAGATGAAATAAAAAAGGCAGACAGTTAATCAGAAAAAAGCTCATCATTAAAAGAGTTGGTCGGAATCAGTTTGTTTGCCCTCTCTGCAAATCACAAGAGGACTCTTGGTTCACAAAGAGGGAAAGAGAAATATGCTTGCAAATATATGAAATGCACAAAGCTACTGAATATGCCAAATACAAAGCTGCACAGTTCAAAATTCCAAACCAAGTCACAGGTAGCAAACTGAATATGCCAAAACAAGTTACAAAGTTCAAATTGAACAAACAACATAAATGCAAACACCCAAGTTACAGTTACAAAGGAAAACTAAGCTGTCAAAGGCAAACTGAATGTCAAAATAAACTGTCCCAAAGGCTGTCAAAGAGATGTCAACCAAGCTGCCAAAAGATATCAAAAGATATCAAGCTGTCATCAAAGAAAAGAAGAAAGTACAATATGCAGAGGAAAGAAACAATGCAAGCAACATATTCAAATTTACATCATTTTCTAGGCCAAACGCTTTTTCAGAGTAAGTACAGTCTAAAGCAATAAAAAATGCTTTTTATCTGTAGAGAGAGAAAAGAGAGAGAGAAGGAGAGGCTTACAGTTTTTTCAGGCAGGCTAGAGATATAAAACAAACATATCAGAACTGTTAAAAGGAGGCAGAAAACACATAAAGAAAAAGAGATAACCTTCAAGCAAGCAAACACAACCTGCCTGTTACCAACAAATTGCCTCCAACCTGTTTCAGGCCTGCATAAACATAAGCCTTCAACAAACCACCAAACTGTATCAACCTGCCTAAAAAACTCAGTTTCAAAGGCCTGCATAACACAAACAAGCCAAAATCCTGAAAACCTGTCCAAATTACTTCAAGCCTCATGCTTGCCTAAACAATAACACAAAGCTTGCCTCCCAAACTGTATAAACACAAACAAACAGCCTCAAGCCTTTCAAAACTGTAACTTCAAAAAACAAGTTCTCAAACCTGTTTTCAAGCTCATACCAAAAACCTGCATATCAACCTGCTTGCCTCAAGTATTCAAGCCAAGCATAAGCCCTGAAGCTTGCTCTAACTACCTGAAGCCTGCACAAACTTCAAAACCAGAAACCCCAACAAACCTTCATCAAAAAGCCTGCTTCAAGCTAGAACACAAGCCTGTCAAAACCAGAAACCCCAACAAACTGTACAACATCAACACATCCAAATACCCAAACCAACATCAAAATCAAAACACCAACAAAAACCCTCAGAATATATTCATCATAGGGTTAGTATATCCAACTCAGAATCAAAGCCAAAAGAGAGAGGAAAAGCAAATTTCAGAGTTATCATCATCATTATCAAAGAACACAAAAATTCATCAAAAGTCAGAATCACACATATCCAAACAATCTCTCAGAACCAAGGTTCATCATTGAGCAAGCCAAAGCCAAAGATATCAAAGGCAACTCAGAATCTAAGCACACAAGTATTCAGAGGCAAGCATTCAAGCAGACAGAAGGGGAACAAGCAAGCATCTCAGAAGCAACAAATAAATGTCCAAGTGTACTCTCAGAGCAAAAGCTCATCATCGAGAATCACAACAATAAGCAAAGCGTTCAGATAAGCAGAAGAGGAAAAGAAGTTTATGAAATGGATGAGCTAGGGTTTTCAGGGATATCATCATAAAACCTAACAAAAGAAAGATACCAGGAATACCAGAACAAAGCTCATCAGTATCATACTCCCTCCGCCTGGCCGCCTGAGAAACGCCTCCATCTCATTCCTCCGTCTCCTATCCAAAGGTTAATTTCTTCTTCCCTTTTCTTTCACACCTCACACAAACAAAGATAGCATATAAAAATCAATAGCGTGTAAGAGGTAAAACATGCAAGAGATAAATCCTTGAAAACCTAAAAACACATAAAACAGAAATCAAACCTTTTTGTGTCGCTGCTTTGCTCAACCATGGAGGGAGAAGGAGTTAGAGGTGGCGCCTGGTGGCCATAGGCGGAGAGGAATTTTTTTCAGAAAGCATTGCTCAAGAAAGATGAAGAAGACAACGATGATAGAAACGGCGCCGCTCAAACACTGTAACCCTTGTTCTGGACAAACAAAATGAAAACCCTAAGAAACTTGTGAAACCCGTTTTGGGCCTTTGCCCCATCTAAACGCTTAAGCCCAACTGAAACTGGCGTGTCCCCCCCCCCCCCCCCCCCTCTATTGACCTCTTTCACACACATTTTTGGGCCCAGCATGATACTCTAAGGCCCATTTAATCTTTTATCCATTTTTTTATTTATTTCAAACTAATGTTATTTTGTCTATCACTTTATTTTTTTTTATAAATAACTTATACTAATATTTTTGTTAAATAAATAATACATTAATTTTTCATAATAAATTTATTTTAACAATACTTTTATTATACCAAAAATACATAAATATTAGATTTAAATAGGTTAATAGATTTTTTGTCTTAAAACTCTTTTTAATAAATATTTTTCATACATAAAAACATTAATACATAAAAATAGAATTTCTTAAGCATTTTCTTTTCTTTCTTTAAAACTTTTGTTTGTACATATTTAACAAAAACACAAAAGATAATAAAATACTTAATACATTAGGTTAACACTTTTACTCATTTGTAAATAATCACATACATTTTACATTACTTTTGATTCTCTTTTATCCTTATACTTGGATTATACTTTACATTGAGAATGTGATTCGATTTGGTTGTAAATATTATTTGGACATTACTATTCCGATAAGTCTCACCCCCATTTGTAAATATTTGTAACCCCATCCCCGGATACTTATTTGTAATAATTTAGGACTTTAAATTCCCGCAATTTATCGCTTTCTATATACTATATAGTAATTAGGGTTTGTATGCGAAGATTCAAAATCAACCGCTAGATAACCAAATACAAAGACAAATGCATGACAATCAATACACAATTCACACTTGCACCCCTAGGGTAATCCCGCTTGTTGCCTTCAAAAATGGGCCATGTTTGCATGTCAATTTCTTTGGCAAAACAAAAACGAATCAAATGATCATAGTCCCTCGATGACGCTTTCGAAGTTGCCTAAAAAATGATCAAGTCCCTTAAAGGAAAATTGCCAAAGACACTTGACACTATTGCTTTCATGGTCTAAACGATGACCCGCGCCCGTCCCGTTAACATCCTAACACAAGGTTGTTCACCAAATACAATGGTGAAATAACACTGTTAAAAGGGTTAAAACATGAGAAAAATCTTTGAGTAAATTTAGGGGTAGACAACTCTTAGTTACTTGATCAAACTTGCAAAACACACTTGCCTATTTTCAAAACACACTCCACAACACAACTTTCAAAAACAACTTTCAAAAACATTGAAACATCTTTTCAAAAAGACAAACACCTTTGTAAAACATTCGAATAAAGAATTGTTACAACGGTTGCCTAGACAAGGCATCTTTTTCAAAACATTTTCAAAACCCACACACACAAAGAACCATTTCAAACAATTGAAAATCAAAGGCAAGTGATCTAAAACAAGTAACTAAGAGCCCATGGATAACCATGGATGAAAAGGGTGCTAATACCTTCCCTTTTCATAATCTACCCCCCGAACCCACGAAAACGTCTCAAGGTTTTTCCTGTGCTTTTTAACCTTTCCTTTAGGATAAAATAAAAAGTCGGTGGCGACTCTTGCTAAACCGAACAAGTGCGAATACAAACGCAAAACCTCAAGTCAGTTCTCCCACCGTATCACACCCATCAAGCATGTGAGCACGTAGCCCACCATGAAGAAGACCTTGACAATCGTCAAGGAGCATTGCCGCTCGTCACGCTTTGAGATGGACCAAGTGAGTATCGTCACTTGGACGTGACGAACGTCACAAGGGAACTTTCTCCCACTTTCTTTGCATCCAACGGACAGAAACCAATTCAAAGCAAATCCAACGATCGCCTATAGTATCTGATCCACTCAGTCAAAGCATGAGGAACGTGAAAAAATTAATGGTCCTATTATTTCTCAAAGGAACACAAATTGTTCCTACATTTCCGAGAAAGAACGGATCACACAAGACTTATAAATAGAGCCTTGGACCATACGAGAAAGGAGTTCTTCTTTTTGGAAGAAACTTTGGAGAATTCATATTTACTTTTAGCAAATATTCTTTAAGCATTATTTTATTTCCCAACAATTTCTATATTCCCTCCAGCAATTATTTTCATCGTACGGTTACATCTATTCTCCGATCGAAGCAAAGCCTACAGTTTGTGCAGGAGTGCTTCTATCTTTAGAATTATTACCAGGTTTATGTTTACAAATTCTTATTGTTTTTAATCAATATAATTCTGTTTATTTTCGTATGTCTCTTAAATTATTCTGTGATTTGGTCTAATATTATGTTAGGCTAGAATTCCTATACCGGTATGTAAAGTCATCTAACCAAGGGAACGAGTAACTTAGTTGGGATTATTTTTACTACAAAACTTTCTTTTCTAGCCTAAGTTACTATTTTTAATTATTAAATTGTTTTGTTACGAGGGTAAAGAACAGATAGAGGTTAGGGTCAACAAAGCGGAAGTTTGAGATCTTTTAACTGGACAGTAGTAATTAGGCATTAACTTAAAATACAGCGGAAGCACTTTAAAGTTAATTAAGATTTTATTTAGTTTTCAAAAGGTGTTTTTAACTCCTGTGGGATGGCGGAAGCGTACGTTAGGACTTAACTGCATAGCCTAGATCAACAAAATGACAGTGTGAGAAGAGGTTTTTTAAACTAAATAAGTTTTACTGAAAGCTGTTTTGAAAATATAAAGACACCCAACCGATCGCTAGTTCCCGAGGTTCGACTATTGCATACTGGTAGTTACGCTCATTGATTATTAAAAATCTAACTTAATTTAGTATTTAGTTTTCCCTACAACCCAATCAAACATTCATTAGCTTTAGATTTACGAAGTAACAATAGAAGACGGTAGATTGATTCATCAGTCTCTGTGGTTCGATATCTTTTAAAACTACACGATAAGGCTATGCACTTGCAGTCCGAATCATTGGATACCTAAGTATAATCCCGATCAAGTTTTTGGCGCTATTGTTGGGGACTGATTTAAGTCGATATCGCTACTCTTTTGTTACGCAGTAGAGACTAGAGCAAAAACCTCTCTTTTTCTTCTCTTTTTCTTTTCTTATTTGTATGCCAAACACTCGTTTGCAAGGCGAGCCATTAAACATACAAATCAACGATATCCAGCGGTATCTCAGACTTAGACGCCGTATTCAAGAGTATCATCTCTTGCATAGCACTCAACCTCGTCAATCCCTCGAATCTCCTATTTCTCGACCAACCGAAGAAATGGCTGCCAATCCTGCTCCGCGCCCACTCAAATCCTACGTCATTCCCTCACAAGATGAACTGCACAATAGCATTGCTGCTCCTCCAATCGAGGCTAACAACTTTGAACTGAAACCTTCTTTGTTATCTACTGTACAACAGAACCAGTTCTCTGGTGGGTAAATAGAAGACCCTAATCTTCATCTATCAATATTTCTACAGTACGCAGATATAATTAAGAACAATGGGGTCAGTCAAGAGGCAATAAGACTTCGTCTCTTCCCTTTTTCTCTAAGAGACAGAGCCAGAGCTTGGCTCCAATCTCTACCCGCAAACTCAGTCACTACATGCGATGAGCTGAAGAAAGTTTTTCTTGCAAGGTATTTCCCGCCAAGCAAAACAGCTATGCTAAGATCTCAAATAAGCGATTTTAGACAAAAGGAAAACGAATCCCTTTTTGATGCTTGGGAGCGATACAAGGATCTAATGAGACTATGCCCACATCATGGCTTGGAAGAATGGTTGATTATCCATACCTTCTATAATGGTCTCCTTTACAATACAAGATTAACGATAGACGCTGCTGCCTGTGGTGATCTTATGGACAAATCCTACACCGCTGCCTATGCTCTAATAGAAAGCATGGCCCAAAACCACTATCAGTGGGGAAGTGAAAGAGGACAAGTAGACAAAGGTACTGCAGAGAAAACACCGATGAAAGGAGGCATGTATGAGATAAGTGATATAGACAGTGTCCATGCTAAGGTAGATGCCCTCACCCTAAAGATAGATAATTTGACCGCAATACCTCCAGCCACCGTGGGTGCTATAACTCCCAATTGCGAAATATGCGGAGTACTTGGACATTTAGTTACCGAATGTAAGATCTTGGCAGGGAATCCAACTGACCAAGTGAGTTATGCTCAAGGAAACCCTTACTCAAACACATACAACCCTAGATGGAAAAATCACCCAAATCTCTCATATAAAAACCCCAATGCGTTGTATGCTCCAAACCAAGCACATGCCGTGCCACCTGGATATCAGAAACCTCCTGCAAACGCTCCTAGTGTGCCTAGAAAATCAAACTTAGAATTGATGATGGAGAACTTCATAGCTACCCAAGCGCAAACAAACAAAGACGTCCAAAATCAAAACATACACACTAACAAGCAGATAAAACAATTAGCAAACAAAATAGATGCTTTGGCCACCCACAATAAAATGTTAGAAACCCAAATCTCTCAAGTGGCTCAACAACAAGCACCTACAGCTGCACTGGATGATACATTTCCTGGTCAACCACAACCTAACCCGAAGGGGCATGCTCATGCCATCATATTAAGAAGTGGAACCGAGTTAGATGGACCGCCTGACCCAAGACTGTTAAATCAAAGTATGTATCAAAGGTTCGAAATACCAACTGAGAAGGAGAATCAACCAGAGAAACCAGAGGAGGATGAAGAAGATAAAGGAGGAGAGGCCAAAGAAAAATAAGAAAAACCTTATGTGCCTCCACCGCCTTATAAACCCCAAATCCCATTTCCTGGTAGATTAGCCAAACCTAAGAATGTAGGGAAATTTAAAAAATTTGTAGAACTTCTTAAACAACTTAATGTAACAATACCTTTCACAGAAGCCATAACTCAAATGCCCTCCTATGCCAAATTCCTCAAGGAAATCTTATCTAACAAGAAAAAGCTAGAAGATAACGAAACAGTCACACTTACAGCAAAATGTAGCGCAATTATCCAAAACAAGATGCCTCCTAAGCTGAAAGATCCTAGAAACTTCTCTATACCATGTCATATAGGTAAGTTTGTCATAGACAAAGCCCTATGTGATTTAGGATCTAGTATTAGCGTTATGCCTTTATCCATATGCAACAAACTGGAAATGAGTGAACTAAGACCAACAAAGATGTTCGTTCAATTGGCGAATCGCTCTATCAAATACCCAGTAGGAATCTTAGAAAACGTTCCTGTACGGATAGGTCAATTCTACATCCATACAGATTTCATTATCATGGACATTAGAGAAGACGAAAGTACACCTATCATTTTAGGAAGACCATTCTTAGCCACCGCTGGAGCTATCATAGATGTAAAAAAGGGAAAATTAACCTTTGAAGTAGGTGAAGAGAAAGTCGAATTTATTCTGACACAATTCTTACAAGTGCCTGCCATAGATGACACATGTTATCTAGTAGACATCATGGACGAATGCGTAAGAGAAATTGAATGGGAACCGATACCTTGTTCTAAAACCATGAAGATTCCCACACCTCTTATATTCGAAGATAACGAATGGTGTCCCGAATACTGAGACGACAATCTAAATGAATGCTTAGCTCTAACACCCGACCACATGCCTTGTCCAAGAAAACCAGCATTGGATCTTAAGCCATTACCTAAGACCCTTAGATATGAATTCCTTGACACCGAGTTAAAACGACTTGTAATTGTCAACACGGACTTAGGACAACAAGAAACAGACAAATTATTACAAGTCTTAAGAAAATATCCATCCGCCTTGGGATACAATGTTACAGATCTCAAAGGAATAAGTCCTTCCATTTGCATGCATCGTATTATGCTGGAAAATGACTGCAAATCTTCTAGAGAACATCAACGAAGAATTAACCCAATATGGAGCACCGTAGTTAAAGATGAAGTAAAAAAACTTCTGAACGCAGGAATCATATACCCACTCTCTGATAGTCAATGGGTAAGCCCAGTCCACTGTGTACCAAAGAAAGGTGGTATAACAGTAACAACAAACAAAGCAGGAGAAGTTGTAGCGGAACGAACTATAAGCGGAGCTAGAATGTGTATTGACTATAGGAAGCTAAACAAGGCCACTCGCAAGGACCATTTTCCTCTACCGTTCATCGATCAAATTCTTGAACGATTAGCTAAGCACTCTCATTACTGTTATCTAGACGGTTACTCAAGATTCTTTCAAATTCCTATTCACCCTGATGACCAAGAGAAAACAACATTCACATGTCCTTATGGAACTTTTGCCTACCGACGAATGCCGTTTGGATTATGCAACGCTCCCGCCACATTTCAGAGGTGCATGATGGCAATCTTTGCTGATTTCATAGACAACATCATGGAGGTCTTTATGGACGACTTCTCTGTATGTGGAGAGAGTTTTGAAGATTGTCTAATAAATTTAGAGAAATTTTTGGAGAGATGCGTAAAAGATAACCTCGTTCTGAATTGGGAAAAGTGCCACTTTATGGTCAAACAAGGAATCGTACAAGGACACGTTGTGTCTGAAAAGGGGATTGAAGTCGATAAAGCTAAGATCGAAGTCATAGAAAACTTGTAACCCCCTAAAACAGTAAGAGAAATACGCAGTTTCTTAGGACACGCCGGTTTCTACCGACGATTCATAAAAGATTTCTCGCAAATATCAAAACCTCTAACTACCCTCCTTATGAAAGACGTTGAATTCGATTTCGATGACAAATGCATAAAGGCATTTAACCAATTAAAAACAACTCTTATATCCGCACCAATCATGCAACCACCTGATTGGAGACTTCCATTTGAAATCATGTGCGACGCAAGTGATTACGCCGTCGGTGCAGTCCTGGGACAACAAAGAGATAAGACGCTTCATGCGATATATTATGCAAGTAGAACCTTGGACCATGCACAGATGCATTACGCAACTACAGAAAAAGAACTTTTAGCTGTAGTCTTTGCACTAGACAAATTTCGCTCCTACCTAGTAGGCGCAAAAATAATCATTTATACAGACCATGCAGCTATTAGATATCTCTTAACCAAGCAAGATTCAAAGCCGAGACTATTGAGATGTATTCTGCTTCTACAAGAGTTTGATTTAGAAATTAAAGACAAGAAAGGTACCGAGAACATTGTAGCCGACCATTTATCCCGAATGAAAGGCCGACACCAGAAGAAGTACCCATTAACGATGACTTCCCGTATGAACGTCTGTTAGCTCAGATGGACTTACGAGATGCCAGCGAAGAACCACCTGAACTGAATCCAAACCAACTACTTTTGGAACTTGACACACAAACTGTTAGCCGTAATTCACAAGAGAGCCAAGACGAAATAAATAATGATATAAACGAAACTGTAGTCTCTGTCCGAACTAATCAAACCTTACCATGGTATGCGGATATAGAAAATTACTTGGCTGCCAAAATCCTACCCCCTGATTTGACTTATCAACAGAAGAAAAAATTCTTTCACGATTTGAAACATTACTTTTGGGATGAACCTTTACTATTCAAGAGAAGTGCCGATGGTATTTTTCGATGATGCGTCCCGGAAAACAAAATTGAAAACATTATTTCTCATTGTCATGATGCCCCTTATAGAGGACATGCAAGCACATCAAAGACATGTGCCAAAATTTTGCAGTCTGGTTTCTATTGGCCAAATTTATGGAAAGATGTGCACATAGTCATCCTTAACTGCGACCGATGCCAATGCACTGGAAACATATCCAGACGCGATGAGATGCCTCAGACTGGAATTCTACAAGTCGAAGTCTTTGATGTATGGGGAATATAATTCATGGGACCATTTCCGTCCTCATTCGGTAACAAATATATACTCGTGGCTGTAGATTATGTTTCGAAATGGATCGAAGCAATAGCTTCTCCAACAAATGATACTAGAGTCGTGATTAAACTCTTCAAGAACATTATATTCCCAAGGTTTGGTGTACCCAAGCAAGTCATAAGCGACGGTGGCTCCCACTTCATATCCAGAATCTTCGATAAACTCCTAACCAAATATGGGGTGAAACACCGCGTAACAACACCATACCACCCCCAGACAAGCGGACAGGTGGAAGTCTCAAATCGAGAAATAAAACAAATATTGGAAAAAAATTGTTGCCACGTCAAGAAAGGACTGGTCGGCTAAGTTACCTGAAGCATTATGGGCCTACAGGACAGCGTTCAAGATGCCAATCGGTACAACACCCTTTAAACTTATCTATGGTAAGTCATGCCACCTGCCAGTGGAAATTGAACACAAATCTTACTGGGCAATTAAAACTTTAAACCTAAGCTACACTGCGGCAGGTGAGAAAAGGATCCTCGACATAAATGAATTAGAAGAACTAAGATTAGACGCATATTAAAATGCGAGGATCTACAAGGAAAGGACGAAAAAGTGGCACGACAAACGAATCTCACGGAAGGAATTCAATGAAGGAGATGTAGTTCTCCTATTCAACTCTCGTCTAAAACTTTTTCCTGGGAAACTCCGTTCACGATGGTCTGGACCATTCGAAGTGACCAAAGTTTTCCCCAGTGGTGCCATAGAGATTAAAGGAAAGTCCACGAACCCGTTCTTAGTAAATGGCCAACGTCTAAAACATTATTACAACGTTGAAAACAAGGACTACACCGCGAGCTTAACACTATTAGAGCTACCACCCGAATTAGGAAACTAATTCACGTCTAAAAACATTGTCAAGCTAAAGACATTAAACAAGCGTTGTATGGGAGGCAACCCACAAGTTTTTCATTTAATTTATTTCAAATCTCTTTATACTTTTATTTTGCATTTTGATTTTTATTTCCAGACTTTTCTTTTTCTTTCTTTCTCCCATTGCATATTTTATTTATTTTCATTTTTCTTTTACAAATTTTAGTACCGACTCACAGGAACTTACAAGATAAACTCATTTATGGATACTATCATCTTCGCCACGGAGGCCCAGCAGCGGCGGTATGAGATTCTGGCTCAGCGCCAGATGAGCATGACTACTTATGTGCATGATCCCACGTTGACAGTTTTAGGCATCAGGGAGAGTGTATATTTCTTGTTCAACCAGATAGGATGGGAAGGATTCCTTGCCCATAAACACCCTACACATCAACTCCTCACCTAAGAGTTCTTGAGCTCACTCATTTATAAACCCACCCAAGGCCTGGGGCATAGTAGGGGACAGATGTCCTTCAGATTATTTGGCTTCACCCACTAGTTTACAGTTTGTAGTCTTACTGAGTTACTAGGATTCCCTAGTTCTATAGATGCCTACATGGAAACCCAGGAGGATAACTACCTTAATTTTGAACTTAACCACTTTTGGAGGGACATAGCGGGCCAATACCCTGAGGACCCTGACCACCTAGATGCAACTGAGATCCATAACCCTGCAATTAGGTATTTCCACCACATATTAGCTTTCACCCTTTTTGGAAAACCTATAAATAGACTCTCAGTTTCTAGGGATGAGTTACTCATTATTTAACGTGCTTTCCAGTCCCGAACCGTCATTGGTGCATCGTTTATGATCGCCAACATGTTTTCTATAGCTCAGTGTACCCATGGACCCATTTGTGTCGTCGGGCTAGTCACTATGATAGCCGAGGCCTTATCCCTACGATCATCTTTGTCACGCCTCACGTCGTACGGCAGATACTATACCATGGATATCCCTTTCTGTTTTAACATATCTTTAATTGGTAACCTCGACCCACCTCACTTTCAGTTGCTAGTACGAAATGACCCTGTCTATTACTTCCTTTTGCCTAGCCCTGAGAACACAAGTGTCTATACTAAGAAAAACTGGCTATATAACCTAGAAAAGACAGATGAACATGACCCTGAGAGGGAGGAGAGCGACCCGTCCACACCTACCGGTTACCATGATTATACTCCATCAGAATACCCTACACTTCCCCTTGTTACCGAAGCTGTTGACGTCCCTATGGTTGATCATGCACATGCTATCACGACACTGCAGTCAGATGTTACTACACTCCGAGGAGAGCTCGCTACCGTTAAAGATAATATCAGCATACTACGGCGTGACTTATTTCATTTCATGGATGTCGTCACAGAGCAGTTTGATCATATTTATCAGCACCTGCACGCTACTGCCCCACCTCCAAGAGGTCCTAGTGCTCGATAGTTTTGTTTCTGTGCCACCCCAGTGAGGACACTGTTTGTTCTCTATATGGGGGGGGGGGGGGGGGGGGGGGTCATTATTATTCCTAATACTCATTATTGTTTTATACTCATATTTTTGAATACTTTGTTACTTTCGGTTCTAAAAATTTCAAATATTTATTTATCTATTTATTTCATATTTATCATTTTATTTCAAAGCATTTATTTATTTTCATTCACAGTATTTATTTATTTTCATTTACATTTCATACTATGCAATTTCAATTATTATTCTTATTTATTTCACAGTATTTGTTTCTTATTTATTTATTTCGACTATCATTCCTCCAATTCTACTATCTGCCACTAAATATCCCTTGCAATACTACTCAAATTATATTAATTAATTAATTAATCGAACCATGCTTTACTGCACGCGGTCAAACAAAATTCATGCACGCACCATTACACCCTGACGGACGTCAGGAAGCATGTGACGAGCGTAAGAGGTTGTCCCTTTGACCCTGACGAACGTCAGAGAGCACGTGACGAGCGGCAGAGCTTGTCTCCCACGTTTTCTCTTCCCGTGATCGTGTGACCATTGAGCCACATTGAAACTTGCACGAAATTTTGTTTTAAAACCCCCACTACCCCATTTACTCCATTCACCCTTAACTTCCATAACCTCTCATATTCAAAATTCTCCCATAAACCTCATTCAATTTCCTACTCAATAAAACCATCTATATAAACCTTTCTCCCATCCCTTAGTTTCATCACTACCACCCACCTTCCATCTCTTCATCACAAATACATTTTTTCTATCAAGTTCAAAATCATGGCCGCCCAAAGGAATCCACCAAACCAACCCGAACCCGACATGCGACATCTCGTGCTCCGACAAGGAGAAGTAGGTGAAATTCAAAAGGAAAGGTACATAAAAGTCCATCATCGAGGTCTAACATCCACGAGGTTCGTCGACAACAACTTCTTGCAACAATTGGGGTTGCAAACCCATATGCAAGGCTTGCTGAACAAAGCTGGCATGAGCTTTATTAGCACGATGAACACACCAACCTACGAAGCTCTAACGTTGGAATTCTTAAGTTCCTACACCTATCACACTCGCGATGATGCCGACGCACACCTAACGGGAGCCGCTCAATTTCGGATGTTCAACCGAGAGTACACACTTAGCCATCAAAATTTGAGCGACATATTTCATTTTCCCCGTGGAAATAATGTGCAATATCGCATTCCCCCGGAATTGGATTGGAATGGAAGTGCATACGCACTATGGGAGAGAATAACCGGTGAACCAAATTTTATTCCCGAAGCACACTACGCCTCTCACATCCACAACCCGAACATTCGCTTCTTACACCGCATTATGGCAAACACAGTATTTGGAAGGGAAAACAACAACAAAGTCAACACTAAAGAGTTGTATGCCCTTCACTGTACCTTTTCACAAGACCTCCATCTTAATCTCGTTACTTTAATAATGGCCCACATTCAAAACCTTGTTACTTGAGACGGGACTACGCCTTTTTGTATCGGAGGCATTGTCACCACAATCGCAGTTCACCTGAACTAGGGGGAAAGGATTCAACTCCTACCTCCGCTGCCAGCAGTTTATATGGATATTGATAACTGTAGAGCTGGCCGCCTGATCAAAGTGCGAGAAGCTGGAGGATACTATCTAATGGTTAAGAATGCAAAAGTTCATAGCGTGATCATGCCGAATCACAATCGTACTAATTTGGGCAATCCGGATAATTGGCTTTACAACCTGAACGCCCCAGAACCCAGAGAAAATGAGCAAGGAAATCAAGGTGAGGCCAACAACGCTTCCGCTGATGAAATTGAAGAAGAACTAGAGCAGCAAGAGCCCCAACCACAACAAGCCAACAATCCCGCCACCATCGATGCATTCTATGCCACAATAATGCAGCAAAACCAGCTGTCCACTCAAAGCTACCAGAGCCTTGAGACGCGCCAAATTGAAATGATGACTCTCATGCAACAAATGCAGAGAGACCAAAACGAATACACTCGCAGGCATGATCAAAGTATGCTAGAATTCACCGCAGGAATGACGGAAGATATGCGAGCCTTAACACTTCATGTTGACAACTTGCATAACATCATATCTCAGAGAGATGGAGGCGAATCTTCCAGACACAGTGAGAAAGCACGTCGAAGAGCAAGGACACGTGGCCGATTCCGAAGACAAGAGGAGGAACAATGATTGTCCAGTTTCCATTTCCCTTTTCCATCTTTTGTCAATACATTGAGGACAATGTATGATTCAAGTATGGGGGAGGAAGTATTTCCCTTTCCTAGTAATTTTTATTTCCTTTGTAATCTCCCTTCTGTTATCTTTAATTCAATAAAAAAAAATTTTATCAAGTTATCTATTGAAGCAATTTGTGTTGTTCTTTTAGACCCCCCCCCCTTTCTTTTTGGGCCCTATAAAAAAATTTTTTTACTTACTCGACAAGTACATAGACTGCAAGATCTTTAATCGTCAGGAATTATGGCAAGATTAAGAGAAGTTTCTACCGTCTAGACATTCTACAACACCAGAGTATGCTAGATCTGTTCAAGTACCTGTTATTCCAACACCCTTAGTTTAGTCTTTGTAGTAACCCTGAGTAGTTTATATTAGCAGTCAGCACCGTCTTAAACACAAACTATGCAGGAAGTTGATGAATATAAGTGGATGATATAATATTTCAGCAAAATGTTGCAAGGAAACACACCAATTAAATTGGATGATCCTTACCCGATCGTTTAATCCAAAGGATGTAAACCTTACAAAGTAACATGAAAATTCATTTGGTGGATGGTTCAGGAGCATCTTCTACTGAACTCGGTAAGGCAGATTACGGTCAGATCCCCCACATCTAACCATTAAATTAGAAAAGGTTGCCACATTACTGTGCCAGAAACCTCTAAAAGTTTAAAAGGATCAAAACCACTAACCGACTGTTCTGCTATGTGCATGTAAAGATAAAGGGCTTAATGTTATTGCGCTAAAATGAAAAGGGAAAAACAAGACAAATACCTGAGATAGGCTATGATAGGACATGTAACCAGTCTACGTAAAATGGGACTGTCTAGTGTCATTGACGTAGTAATGGAGCATGAATCGAGCCATCGATTTTATGACAAAAACACAACGCAGCTATATATTATTTGATCCGAGTCATAACCGTGCATCTGACCATGTTTAGAAAAACATCGTACTTAGCATTTGCTTGAGGACAAGCAAAGTTTAAGTATGGGGGAGTTTGATGACACACAAATATGTGATATTTCTGGCTTGATATACACAAAATATTTGTCATACTTTAGTTTAAATTAAATTATTTTATAGGTATTATGCAGGTATTTTTCTATTTTTGCAGATATACATTAAGCTGAACACTTTGGAAGAAATGAAGAAAAGAAGGTGCAAAGATAGCAAAAAAGGGCCCAAGTAGAAGAAACTAGCCTAATCCCATCAAGCATGTGAGCACGTAGCCCACCATGAAGAAGACCTTGACAATCGTCAAGGAGCATTGCCGCTCGTCACGCTTTGAGATGGACCAAGTGACTATCGTCACTTGGACGTGACGAACGTCACAAGGGCACTTTCTCCCACTTTCTTCGCATCCAACGGACAGAAACCAATTCAAAGCAAATCCAATGATCGCCAATATTATCTGATCTACTCAGTCAAAGCATGAGGAACATGACAAAATTAATGGTCCTATTATTTCTCAAAGGAACACAAACTGTTCCTACATTTCCGAGAAAGAACTGATCACACAAGACTTATAAATAGAGCCTTGGACCATACGAGAAAGGAGTTCTTCTTTTTGGAAGAAACTTTGGAGAATTCATATTTACTTTTAGCAAATATTCTTTAAGCATTATTTTATTTCCCAGCAATTTCTATATTCCTTCCAGCAATTATTTTCATCGTACGGTTACATCTATTCTCCGATCGAAGCAAAGCCTACAGTTTGTGCAGGAGTGCTTCTATCTTCAGAATTATTACCAGGTTTATGTTTACGAATTCTTATTGTTTTTAATCAATATAATTATGTTTATTTTCGTATGTCTCTTAAATTATTCTGTGATTTGGTCTGATATTATGTTAGGCTAGAATTCCTATACCGGTATGTAAAGTCACCTAACCAAGAGAACGAGTAACTTAGTTGGGATTATTTTTACTACAAAACTTTCTTTTCTGGCCTAAGTTACTATTTTTAATTATTAAATTGTTTTGTTACAAAAGTAAAGAACAGATAGAGGTTAGGGTCAACAAAGCGGAAGTTTGAGATCTTTTAACTGGACAGTAGTAATTAGGCATTATCTTAAAATACAGCGGAAGCACTTTAAAGTTAATTAAGATTTTATTTAGTTTTCAAAAGGTGTTTTTAACTCCTGCGGGATGGCGGAAGCGTACGTTAGGACTTAACTGCATAGCCTAGATCAACAAAATGACAGTGTGAGATGAGGGTTTTTAAAGTAAATAAGTTTTACTGAAAGATGTTTTGAAAATATAAAGACACCCAATCGGTCACTAGTTCCCGAGGTTCGACTATTGCATACTGGTAGTTACGCTCATTGATTATTAAAAATCCAACTTAATTTAGTATTTAGTTTTCCCTACAACCCAATCAAACATTCATTAGCTTTAGATTTGCGAAGTAACAATAGAAGATGGTAGATCGATTCATCAGTCTCTGTGGTTCGATATCTTTTAAAACTACACGATAAGACTGTGCACTTGCAGTCTGAATCATTGGATACCTAAGTATAATCCCGATTAGGGTCACGTATGACCAAACATTTTCTATTATTTCTACAACACTTACTACTATGGGCAGTGACAAATCCTCACGAAGTCCTTTTCATAAGGTGATCCCAGTGAAGTCTCCAGAGCCACCTCTATAAGGTTATCCCCACAGAATAATCTTCACAGATAAGGGTCCAAACCCCACAAGGCCAAATTCATGGATATCTCCACAGAATTATCCCTCAAAGTTGGATTCATGCAATCCCCGGCCAGAGTTTCAATCTCCGGAAAACCCAATCCCCAACCGAGTTGGTCTTAAAATAAAAAGGCTTACAAAATTCTACCTAAAGAAGTCACCTCCCCAGCAGGTCGTCAAAATACTTTCTTCAACAGTGTTCATTTCCCCAACAAACTACAAATTCCCCAGCTTGAGTTGACCTCTCAGTCTATTACAAATCAATAGACAAAACCACTTAAACTCCGGTTAAGTCATTACAATCCCCAACAGAGTTGTTACTATCACCAGAGGTTACTGTAAAGCCTAGAATCTGACTAGATAATAGTTAACTCCATTATTTTAAAGCAAGTTACTACGAAGCCTAGACCCGACCAAATACTAGTTCAACTTCATCTCTTTCAAAAAAAAAATTGCTGAAACCTGGACCTGACCAGATAACAGTTCGAGTTGCTGAAGCCTGGACCCGACCAGATACCAGTTAACCTCAAGATTAAATTGCTGAAACCTGGACTTGACCAGATAACAGTTCGAGTTGCTGAATCCTGGACCCGACCATATACCAGTTAACCTCAAGATCAAATGGCTGAAACTTGGACCCGACCAAA
This sequence comes from Vicia faba, assembly GCA_948472305.1. Lineage (NCBI taxonomy): Eukaryota > Viridiplantae > Streptophyta > Magnoliopsida > Fabales > Fabaceae > Vicia > Vicia faba. Next base: position 877,216,067 of record OX451738.1, read on the forward strand.
TAACAATTCAAGTTGCTGAAACCTGGACCCGACCAGATAACCGCTCGAGTTAGTATGAAAGCTAGATCCGACAAGATAATAGATTAACTCTTCAAATCACTAACAAAACTCCTCTTCCCTAGTAGAGTTTGACACTATCCCCAGTGAGTTGCTGCAAAGCCTGGAAACTGACCATATAACAGTTAATTTCATTTTCCCCAGTAAGTTACCGCAAAGCCTGGAATCCGACTATATAACAATAAAATTTATTATCCCTAACAAGTTGCTAACTTCCTTTCTCTCCAATCAAGATATAACTCCCTAGTAGAGCAACAGACAACAAAAACTCCTGAACTCTTTCCCCCCAAGAAGAAATCAACACTCTCCATAGAGTTTCCCTCGAGCAAAATCAATGTTCCCCAGCGGATTTCTCCTCAAACAACAAAACAGGAATGCCCAGCGGAAACATTCTAAACAAGGTTCGAAGATGTGCATACTCTTCATCCCCGACAGCATTCCGGGATTTAACTTCCCAAAGCTCCCCAGCACTTGTCAAGGATTTATTTTCCGAGACAAAGATACACTTCTACAATATTTCACATCCATACATCATATTACTTTTTACCGTGAAAATTGGTAAACAACTGCTGATCTTCCAAAAAAGCTTATTTTGGTTACTTGCAGGATCGATCAGTTTGATCCTAAGACATATGCAAAGTGTTTTTGGTGTTTGATAAGAAGTCTTAACGTTGTTAATGAACAAGTTCGACTGGACACTAAAAGTAAAGGCTTGGATAGGTTTAAATGCACAGGATAAAGGTAAAAACTTGGTAAAAATTCAAGTAAAGTACATGATAAAGTAAATTTGCAGTAATTTAAAAGGCTGTAATGGTAAAGTTTGCAGAAAAATGTTAAATGTCAAGGATTGTAAAGAAAAGTAAAGACTTTGATTACAATAAAGTATGGTGATTCAAACGTGCATTCTCAATATTCTTTCTCTCACAATGGGTACTTAAATAAAATTGAGTGACTTGTACAATGAGTTGAACACACGGAATTCTACACAAAATTCCTATATTTATACTAATAATAAGTAACTGTCAAACAGTTGCTTCATTCCAGGATGAGGACAAGTGTCCTATGCATTCTCTTCTACCCATATCTTCACTCCACGTAGCTTTTCCCAACTACCAAATGAATTGCCTTTCTCTCCTTTCTTCAGATTCAAATCCACTTGCTGCTGATACAAGAGCTTTTCGGTTGAAACTGTCTTTAACTTAGAAAATTCTCTAAGTGTTTTTTTCCTTCTTAGTAAGGATGACTTCAACACAACTTCTTTCACAGGCTCTTCTGTCGAAGTGTCTTCAGCTTAGATTTCTTCAATCTATTTTTAGCCAATAAGGCCAATATATGTGACTGTCGAATTTAAGAGCTAACAAATTGCCCCTCAAGAATGTCAATTTCGTCACAAGAAGAAATAGTCATTCTTTGGTGTCTCTATTCGACACTTGTCCATTTCTTGGTCACATAATGAATTCTCCATCTTGGCTAATATACTTCGACTGAGATCAATTGCTGATTATTTTAACTTCTTGAAGTGCAGGTCTATATTTTTTTAAATATTTACCATTTACTCTCAAGAGTCTTTTATCTTCACTTAATTCTTCGATCTCATAGGCACCACCAGAAAATACTTGGATAATCTTAAAAGGTCATTCCCATTTAGGAGACCATTTTCCCATGCTCTTATCCTTTCAATCCATTGGGAGAATTACTTTCCACACCAAATCTTCAGGCAAGAATGTCTTGGGTTTTACTTTGTTATTATAAGATTTTTCCACTCTTTTCTTCTGTATACTTAAGAGGTCAAAAGCTCTTGATCTTTCTTCTTCCAAATCAACCAGTTCATCTAACATCATATTCCAATAAGATTCAGAAGGAATATCTTGATGTCTCTGAATTCTTGTTGACTGCAAACAGATTTCTACTGGAAACACTGCATCATGACCATAGGTTAATCGAAATGGTGTCGTATCGGTAGCTTCTTTAGGAGAAGTTCGACATGCCCATAAGATTTGGTACAACGTATTATGCCAATTCTTTGGCTTTTTCGCTACATTCTTTTTTATTAAGCCAATCACTACCTTATTTTCCGCTTCGACTTGGCCATTGGCTTGCGCATAATAAGGTGTAGATGTTAACAGCTTGAATCCCATTTCTGTAGCAAATTCTTACATTTTTCGACCAGTAAATACTGATCCTTGGTTAGTTGTTATTGTCTCAGGGATTCCAAACCTATATATAATGTTATTTTGAATAAATTCAATGACGTCTTCTTGGTCTACATTGACTAAAGGAATTGTTTCGATCCATTTTGTGAAGTAGTCAATGCCCACCAATATATATTTTTTGCTTTTAGATGATGTTGGTCGAATCTCTCAAATAAGATCCAAAGCTCATCCCTTAAAAGGCCAAGGTTTCACAATTGAGTGAAGTTCGCTTGCAGGTACATGTTAGATGCCTGTATGTACTTGACATTCTTGGCAGCCTTTTGCAAACTCAATACAATCTTTCAACATAGTAGGCCAATATAATCCATGTCGAAACAAAAACCATTTCATTTTATGGCCTACTTGATGTGCTCCACATGCTCCAGCGTGTGTAGTCGAAAGGGCTATATATGCCTCTGTTTCACTTAGGCATTTTAGTAGTACACCCTCAGGCGTCTTCTTGAATAACTTATTTCCCATTATAATATAACTCAACACCCTATACTTTGTCTTACGTTCTGTCGAAGCTGTTGGACTTTGCAAATAATCAACTATAGGCTTTCTCCAATCTTTCTCTGTTAGACTGTCTATGAATGAAATCTCAAAGTTTTCTTGGTCAACATACCCCAGCTTTGTTGTTTCCAAATCTGTTGGAAACAGCTTGGATGATACTACCCTTCCTCTAACTTTGATCGCTTGTTGCAATTTTTCTTTTGAAATTTTATATCCAGATGCGATCTGTGCTAAGTCATTAGCCACTTTATTTTCTAATCTTGGTATATGACGAATATTCATCACTTCGAATTTTTTTAACAAGCGATTGGCTATTAAAAAATTCATGATCAGATTTTCTCTTATACATTTGTATTCTTTTGTAACTTGCCTTATGACTAACTCTAAGTCTCCCATTATTTCGATTCGAGTTGCCCCCAATTCCAACAAGATTTCAAGGCCAACAATTAAAGCTTCATACTCAGCCTCATTATTCGAATAAGAACCTTCGATCTTGTACTTGAATTTTGTTAGAATTTTATTTGGAGAAATAATTAGAACTCCCACTCCAGTTCCATCTTTATGACTGGAATCGTTGAAGTATAACTTTCAGGGTTCAATCTCAAAGTAATTTAAGGATTCTTCTTTTATTGAGTGGTCGACTATAAAGTCTGCTACCACTTGTCCTTTTATAGCCTTGAGAGGCATAAAGGTTAGTGAATACTCAGTTAATGCAAGTGCCCATTTTCCAATTTGAATGTGCAAGATGGGTTTCAACAAAATATATTTGAAAACATCGAAATGAGATGAAAAATAAACATCAACTTGTTTAATATATAGCTTGAGTTTTGTACATGAGAAGTAAAGACATAAACATAGTTTTTCAACTTCGCTATATCTAGTTTTTGCATCATTTAAAACTCTACTGGGGCAGTAGATGGGCTTTTCGACACCATTCTCATCCTCTTGAGCCAACATGCTCCCTAAAGTTCTATCAGATGCATCTATGTACAATCTCATACTCCTATTCCTACAAGGAGACACCCGAATAGGTGGCTTGGTGAGGTATCCTTTGATTTTGTCGAAGGCCTCTTGTTGGTCTTGCCCCCATTTGAATCCTCCTTTATTGAGTCGAAGTAAGGGTGAGAAGACTTACGTTTTTCCACTTAAGTTGGATATAAATCTCCTCAAGAAATTTATCTTGCCAAGTAGAGATTACAATTTCTTCTTGTTTGTTGGCGCTTTCTCCTCTAAAAGCCTTGGTCTTGTTCTGGTTTATTTTGATTCCTTTTTTATGGACCATAAATCCTAAGAAGTCCCCTGTCTTTACGCAGAAAGTGCACTTTAGAGGATTCATCTTCAGACCATAGCTTCTCATCCTTTCAAAGGATTGTCGAAGATGGTCTATGTGATTCTTCCCTGAAACAGATTTGACAACAATATCGTCAATATAAGTCTGCATGGAAGTTTCAATAAAATCATGGAAGATAGAATTCATTGCTCTTTGATATGTTGCCCCTGCATTTTTTAGGCCAAAAGGCATTACTACCCATTCGTAAGTGCCTAAAGCCCTAGGGCATCAAAATATTGTTTTCGACACATCTTCTTCAACAATGAAAATCTGATTGTACCCAGAGTAGCCAGATGTCTAATGTAGCATCAGACCCAGAATCAGATTCTTCCTCCGATTCATCTTGTTCAAGCCATACCAACCTTCTAGCAATTGGCCTTTTCTCCAAAGGCATTATTGGTTTAGCCTTTTATTTTCTTTCCGACATGTTAGTGCTTGTTTCTAGTTGGGACTTTTCTGCAGCCTCTCTTTCGGCCTTTCACCATCTCTGATACCTTCTCCATTGGGAGCGGATCATAGGGTTCTTTCCTTTATAATTGTTTGACACATGATCAACTCTGTTTGTTGTTGTTGACTGAAATTCCTTTATGTAGGTCAAAGAGGATCCCCTTGGCATATCGAACATCTGCCATTTTCCCTCGTTGGGCCTTTTTCTATTCACTGTCTTCAACCAAGTGTCCACATGGACATTTGTTGGAGGCTTGAAGGTTGATGGTCTACTCACCCGGTTTAATGGCCCCTTTTGGTATCCCCTTCTAGGGTCGTACCTTACTTCAGGATCCATGTTAGGCTGGACAATGTTGCCCCATTTTTTCTTTGCTACACGCATACCTTGTATGTGCTCAGCATCTTTTTTGTCGAAAATAGAACTGCATCTTGGACACAACATAACTTCTGACTTCTTTTTCTGGAATCTGTGTAGAAAATCTGCCAGATTTTCTTTTTCCTTAGGAAATGCAAGCTTGTTGATTTCCTCTTGTATGATGTTGTCTTCTGAATCTGCAGCTTTAGGTTCAGGAACTTCAACCATATTTATTTCCATGTTGCTCTTACCAGCTACACTTAGCTTCTGCATCTTGGCCTCTAGGCTTTCTGTCGAACGTGTGACAGAAGCCAAGTAGAAACCTTCAGTAGTTCCTTTATTTGAGCCTTCAATGGCTCCCTTGTTTAGGCTTTCAACAACCTTTCTTTTTACCTCTTCGACAACCTTTCTGCTAATGTCCTCAGTGAAACTGCCAAAAACAGGTTTATTGATGAAGTCTTCTGAGACTTCGACCATATTGATGCATGAAGGTTCAACATAATGGGCATCTGTCTGCAACGGGTTTGCATCAATATTCATGGGAGGTTTGTCAGCGAACTTATGTCTACCGTCTTTTATTGCCCCTTGAACGAGATCCCTGAAAATAAAACATTGTGAGGTTTTATGGCCCAAAAAATTATGATATTTACAAAAACCTCTCTTTTTCCTTTGATCTAAAGGAGTCATTTTTTACCCTAGGGGCACTATCATCTGGCTATATTTAACTAACAAGTCAAATATTTCATCACATTTTATGATGTCGAAACTATATGTTTTCTTTGGGAACCTATCACTACTCTTTTCAGATTCAGTAGGATTCTTTCCATTTTAGGGTGTTAACAGTTTGCAAGAGTATGGTGGTCCTTGCTTTAATTCTGCTAGATCGACCTCGCTTTCTTTGACAGTTATAGGGTCACTAGATGTCTCTGGATCATCATTGTCCACTTCGACATATACTACTCTTTCTCTTTGATCATTTTTATTCGCCTTATCTTTTTCAGCCTTAAGGCGTTCTACATTTCAAACTCTATCGGCAAATTGGGCCATATCTCTCAGGTATTGGGTATCTAATTTCTTCCTAATGGAATAATCTATACCCCCTGCATCCATTTTGACCAACTCATGTTCAGGAACTTGTGTAAAGCATCTGGCTTTAAGTAGTCGAAATCTGTTCAAATATTTATCAATTGGCTCAGTGAATCTCCTCTTCACACTAGCCAGTTCTTTCAGACTTATTTTGGTTTATCCCATATAGAATTGTTCATGGAACAATCTTTCTAACTGATTCCATTTGTAAATCAAATTGGTTGGGAGTATGGTAAACCAAGTGAAGTAATTTTTGGTTAAAGAGCTTGGGAAATACTTAATCCTAAGATTCGCATTATTTGAGATTTCCCCAGCCTCTATCAAATACCTTACCATATGTTCGACAGTGGACTCTTTCGTATCCCCTGAAAACTTGGTGAATTTTGGAACTTTCCACCTAGGGGGTAAATCTGATTGCAAGATATAATCTGAAAATGGAGATGTAAAGTTTGGCCTATGAAAGCCAATGTTCACTCTGTTCTATGCCATGATTCTTTCGACCATGGTGGTCAAGTTATTATCTGCTGCATGGTTGTGGTGTCGAACCTGCTGTATTACCTCATCAGCATTTTGGTTTCTATTTATCATAACTACACCTTGTTCGACATCTCTTGGGATTTGTGGGGCAACTCTGGGTACTTCGATCCTAGGTTGTTCGACCTCCACTCTATAGTTCATCCCATCTGGTTGTGGATTCTGGTTAATGGTCATGTCATCCTCTAAGACCACACCCTGATTTTCTCTTATCAGCTCTCTTTGGGGGTGTTGAATAGGTTGAGGAACCCCAAAAAATTCGGCCATGCGTGTCATTTGCGCTTCCATTTGTTGGTTCGACTGGGTGGAATTTTGTATCAGAGGGTTAAGTACTATACTCAAGATTAGTGCCAACATTTTCACCATGTCATGGTTACTCTCACCCATTTGTTGCCTCAAAATTGCTGCAGAAGCATTTATGAGGCTTGGCATTATATGGGATGTCCCTCCTAAGAGTTGGTTCCTATCCAGATTTTCCATACCAGTTATAGATCCCTTCAATGGAAAAGATGCACTCACCAAAGGTTCTAAAAATGTGGATGAAGCATTCATAAGGCTTTCCATTTCAACAGTTGGCATGCCATATGGTTATTCTCGACCCATCCAGGCTGTCGAAAATCCTGGAGGGACATAAGGTCGAACTCCCAGATTTCCCCTTGGTGGGGGTGTTCCTGGTGGACCCCTAGGACCTACATGAGGAAGTATTGGTCTTGTTTGTGTAATTACAAATGCTGGTGTCGAACCAACTGTCGATGGCACAATTTCACTAACTGTTGGTATAACCGCTATTCCCGCAGGAATTGGTGGAGGCATTTCTCCACTACTTGGTTGATTAGGATCTCCTATTTCTTCTCCTAGTTATGTACTCTTTGGTGGTTGATTTACCACTTATCAATAACATACAACACTTTTGAGAGAAAGGAAATTACGTAAAGCACTTATGATAAAAACTGTTTTTATCAAAGTTTGTAAAAAAAACAAAAACTTAGGAACGTCCCACCAGGCGTGCCAATTTGTTTACCGTGAAAATTGGTAAACAACCGCTGATCTTCCAAAAAGGTTATTCTGGTTACTTGTAGGATCGATCAGTTTGATCCTAGGGCATATGCTAAGTGTTTTTGGGGTTTGATAAGAAGTCTTATCATTGTTAATGAACAAGTTCGACTGGACACTAAGAGTAAAGGCTTGGATAGGTTTAAATGCACAGGATAAAGGTAAAAACACAAGTAAAGTACAGGATAAAGTAAATTTACAGTAATTTAAAAGGTTGTAATGGTAAAGTTTGCAGAAAAATGTTAAATGGCAAGGATTGAAAATAAATGTAAAGACTTTGATTGCAATAAAGTATGGTGATTCAAACGTACATTCTCAATATTCTTTCTCTCACAGCGGGTACTTGAATAAAATTGAGTGACTTGTACAATGAGTTGAACAAACGAAATTCTACACAAAATTCCTATATTTATACTAATAATAAGTAACTTCCGAACAATTTCTTCATTCCAGGATGAGAACAAGTGTTCTCTGCTTGCTCTTCGACCCCTATCTTCATGCCACGTCGCTTTTCCCAACTACCAAATGAATTGCCTTTCCCTCCTTTCTTCAGATTCAAATCCACTTGCTGCTGATACAAGAGCTTTTCGATCAAAACTGTCTTTAACTTAGAAAATTCTCTAAGTGTTTTTTTCCTTCTTAGCAAGGTTGACTTCGACATAACTCCTTTCACAGGCTCTTCTGTCAAAGTGTCTTCAGCTTAAATTTCTTCAATCTATTTTTAGCCAATAAGGCCAATATATGTGAGTGTCGAATTTAGTAGCTAACAATTACATACATGATAAATGCATACAACATAGTCTCATTTACTTTGACAACATCGCCAAGCCATGCATACATCTGAGTAGAACTAACCCTCTTCCTTGTAGGAAAAGTCAATCGACAAAACAAAAGTCCTCTTCTAGAGAGATTCACCTCTTCCAGTTAATGATAGGCGAATCAAAGAAATTTTCTGGCAAATATCACCAACGTTTCTAAAAAAGGTTAGAGATTAATTCCTGAAACAAGCCAGGGCGACTATCTCTACGACCAACAAAAAGCGAGTTCTAGATTAATACCTGAAACAAGACAGGACAACTATCTCTGAACAACTCATTGTAGATTAATACCTGAAACAAGACAGGACAACTATCTACATGAACATATTAAAGATTAACTCCTGACACAAGATGGGGAAACTATCTTTCTTTCTTTTTTGTCAGATAGAGATTAATTCCAGAAACAATCTAGGGCAAATATCTCTACGACCAACAAAAAGAGGGTTTCAGATTAATACCTAAAACAATACAGGACAACTATCTGTGAACAACTGATTATAGATTAATACCTGAAACAAGACAGGAAAACTATCTACATGAGCAGATTGAAGATTAACTCCCGAAAGAAGACGGGGAAACTATCTTTCTTTCTTTTTGGTCAAATAGAGATTAATTCCTGAAGCAAGCCAGGGAAACTATCTCTACAACCAACAAAAAGTGGGTTCCGGATTAATACCTGAAACAAGAGAGGACAACTATCTGTGAACAACTGATTGTAGATTAATACAAGAAATAAGACAGGACAACTATCTACATGAGCAGGTTGAAGATTAACTCCCGAAATAAGACGGGGAAACTATCTTTATTTCTTTTTGGTCAGATAGAGAATAATTCCTAAAACAAACGAAGGCAACTATCTCTACGACCAAAAAAAAGCGGGTTCCGGATTAATACCTAAAACAAGACATGACAACTATCTGAGAACAGTTGATTGTAGATTAATACTGGAAACAAGACAGGACAACTATCTACATGAGCATATTGAAGATTAACTCCCGAAACAAGATAGGGAAACTATCTTTGTTTCTCAAATAGGTCAGAGATTAATTCCTGAAACAAGCCAGGGAAACTATATCTACGACAAACAAAAAGCGGGTTCCAGATTAATACCTGAAACAAGACATGACAACTATCTATGAACAACTGATTGTAGATTAACACCTGAAACAAGACAAGTCAACTATCTACATGAAAAAATTGAAGATTAAATCCCGAAACAAGATGGGGAAACTATCTTTCTTTCTCTAAGGTCAAAGATTAATTCCTAAAACATGTCAGGCAAACTATCTATACGGTCAACAAAAAGCAGGTTCCAGATTAATACCTGAAACAAGACAAGACAATTATCTGTGAACAACTGATTGTAGATTAACACCTGAAACAAGACGGGACAACTATCTACATGAATAGATTGAAGATTAACTCCTGAAACAAGACGGGGAAACTATCTTTATTTCTCTAAGGTCAGATATTAATTCCTGAAACAATCCAGGGCAACTATCTCGACGATCAACAAAAAGCAGGTTCTGGATTAATACCTAAAACAAGACAGGATAATTATCTGTGAACAACTAAAACAAGACAGGACAACTATCTACATGAGCATATTGAAGAAAATATGGGGAAACTATCTTTCTTTCTCTAAGGTCAGAGGTTAATTCCTAAAACAAGCCAATGCAACTATCTCTATGACCAACAAAAAGTAGGTTTCAAATTAATACCTGAAACAAGACAGGACAACTATCTGTGAACAACTGATTGTAGATTAATACCTGAAACTAGACAAGAAAACTATCTACATGAGAAGATTGAAGATTAACTCCCGAAACAAGACGATGAAACTATCTTTCTTTCTTTTTGGTCAGATAAAGACCAGTTACTGAAACAAGATAGAGCGACTATTTACACAACCAGACAAAGAAATCTCACACGGATTCCCATATACTTTTAGATGCAGCTTAACACGGGTCCATTCCAGCATATCGTTTAGATTAAAACAACCAAAATTTATTCTGATTCTTCTTCCAATTTCTACCAACAGTCACTCTAGATGGCATCTGTAAGCCCATCTCTGACAAACTCTCCATCACCTCTCCAAATGGCATCTTTAAACCCATTCCCGACACAATCAACCAACACATCATCGAGTGCAAATTTCTGGGCACTCTAGTGTTCAATCATCTTCCACCTTCAAGTCACGAATGGCGGACCCGCCAATCTAACTTTTCAGGTTTAAGAAGATTGAATAGGGGCAGATGTTGTACCCTAAAATTTGCCCTTTCATTTCATCAAGACATTTAAAATATGAAATTTGATCATCAAAAGAATCAAGAAGGTCAAAAATCAAACTTTGCAAGACTTGGAAAAAAATTTTAAGTATTTTCTATACATGATTAATTTCATTACGTGATGACATCTTTTTTTAATTATAATTCAAAATAATTCAAGGTGTTACAAATAATTCAAGTTATTACAAGGTTTCATTTTTGCAAGATTACAAACCCTAAGCTTTGTCTTGTTTGAATTTTTCCCTTTGACTCAATGTCCAAAGTTTGCCACTATGCTTGTGTCATGCTACAAATAATGTTGTCCCAACTACTATTGAACAATGCCCTATATGCTGCCAAGTCCAAGCCTGCTGTGTTGTCCACATAACAACCCAAAACCATGTCAAAAATAGTCTGTTGTACTGCTATGAAACAACCCTGCACCAAGTTGCCACAACACTCCAAAACTACTACAAAAACAGCTCTGCTATGCTACTACCAACCCAGTTCAAGCCTGCATTATCTCAGTCCCATGTTTGCACCAAATTTGCATACGAGAGCTGCATCTAAAAGGCAATGATACATCATACCCAAATTGTTCAAAAACTTATTTGTTTCCCCCCAAATCTCACCCAAACTTCATCTACAAAATAGACTGTTTTCACAACACACAGGGGGTTGGTTTTTAGAGAGGGAAGAGAGAACAGAAAAAAAAGAATTCTTTGTAAACTCTGCTCATTCACAAAAGATCCTTGCTCATACTCATCTTTATTCTCATTCATAAAAACAGAACCTCAACCCATTATTCCATCTTACAAACTCTCCCAAAAACCAACCAGCCAAACACTTCACATCACATAGAGATTGTTCAAACATAAGAACAGTTTATATGGTGCCATTATCTTCCCCTTCCAAACACAAAAATAGTATTGTACAACTTGACTGGGTTAGTGTGGTTCAAACAGTTTGGAACAACTTCCTGGAGGTTCACTAAGGCCCTCATAGCTTCTTGAAAAGTATTCAGACTCAAAACACTAAGTTCAACATCAAGATAAGTCTTCCTGACTTCGCATTTTTCATACATCACTAATGATTCATTCTTGAATATAAAATGTAGTAACCATTTCCCCCTTGAGCTAACCATTTTCTTTCTATTCATTTTTTATCAATCATATGTTGTGAACTGACTTGTACATACCATAACAATGATAGAGGCAAAAAAAACTGCAGCATGAGTCGACACATACCCACATGGATCGACTCATTCTAGTGACAAAGCAGGGTATGAGTCAACACATGGCCTTATGCATCAACTCATACTATTATCCAGGCCCCAAAACAGAAGGATGAAAGGTGCATGAGTCGACACAAAACGCGTATGTGTCGACACAAATAGGTGCGTGAGTCGACACATCCCACTATGCATTGACTCATACTGAGTTGATTTTATTTTACAGGAGCAATAAGAGTTGTGTGTCGATGTGTAGCAGCATGTGTCGACACATAATAGTTCAAAATGCAATTTTTATTTCTTTTTACACTATCTTTACATTTTTCACAGATTTTCTTCATTGTTGTCCATTTATTCGATATGATTGTAATGATTAAATCTTCTACTTCATCCCCATTTGTAAATTGTACCCCCACCCCCTAATGATGTAATAGCGTGGGATTTTAACTTCTGCAAGTTTATCGTTTTTCATATAAATTGTTAATAATTAGGGTGTGTATGGCAAGATAAAATCAACCGCTAGAAAACCCTAATCTCAAAGACAAAAATGCATGCAATAAAATGCACTTCACACACGCGCACCTTTAAAGTAATCTCACTCGTTGCCTCGGAAAATAGTCATGTCCCTCGAATATGGGCGTTTTAGCAAAGACCCTTGATAAAAAAGATCGTAGTACCTCGATGTCCCACGATGTTGCCTACGGTAAACGATCTAGTCCCTTACGAAAATTGCTAAAACGTCTCATAAGTTGCCTTCACATCCAATGATGGGGCTTCTTACCAATCAATAGTAAGATAGCAACATCTAAAGGAGGAGGAAAAGAACAAAGACCTTTTGAGTAGGTAGGACGCTCATAGTTGCTTGCTCACAAATCAAAACCATTTTCACAATTACACTTTCAAAACATCTTCAAAAACAAACATCTCTTTGAACTATTTTCAAAACCAACACTTTGTATGCATTCTTATAGAGACGAGAATCATTACAAAGTTTTCCAAAACAAAGGCATTTTTAAAATACTTTCAAAACCCACCATAAACACATTTCAAATAAAGCAATTTCAAAAGTGATCTAGCAAGCAACTAAAAGCCCGTAGATAACTATGGATGGAAAGGGTGCTAACACCTTCCCTTTTCATAACCTACCCCCGAAACTTAAGAAAATATCTCGAAAGGTCTTTCCTGTTATTTTCACCCTTTCCTTTATTGGATAAAATAAAAGTCGGTGGCGACTCTTGCTATCCGCAATATTTGCGATGAAACGCAAAACACCCAAGTCAGTTCTCCCACCGTATTACAGAACCGACGACTCTGCTGGGGAGGTTTATAAAAAAGTGGGGTTACCTTAGAGTTATATTATTTTAAATTGATTTCATTGTGTGTTTTGTATGCTTTATTTTTAAAGGGTTTCTTGGGTTATTGTTAAAGATATTATACCCGAATATGGGGAACCTTTTTAAGTAAGTAGCAATAAATCATGGAGGCTGCATGACATAGACCGATATGGACGAAGTGATTGCTACATTAGCGTGATACTCTGGCTTATAATAATGTTCCTTGAGCCAGTCAAGGATAACATTAGGCTTCCTTATAGTGTCATTAAGTGCTAACTGACCTTTAAAACCTTTAATTTACTTATCCTAAGCCATTAAAAAGTAGTGAGATGGCCGACTTTGGTTCCGACTAAAGATTGGTTGATACTCGATGCTACACTCATTGAGATCAGACTTTTGGGATATTTTAGCCACAATACTTCGGTGCTTGAGCTAAAACAATGCCTAAAAGAAAGGCCAGTGAAATGAGACTCCTTAGAACCCGGTTACTATTACTAGGACAGGTTGAACCAACTAAACTTTAAGAGGGTACTTACCTATAAACCCCATGCAAGCCTAAACCTAAGGACTTGTTTGCTTTGTATGTATATCATTACTTGTACATAAACATCATGACATCATACCATAGCATTTTCAATAACCATTTCAAGGGTCTCAAGGGCCTGTGATACAGGGTTGTATCGAACCAAACATTTATCAAGGAGCAATAGGATTTATTTTACTCTAACCAAATGCTCTGAAAGACCAAAACACGGTAACCTAAGTCAAGGGCTATGACCCACTTAACATGGTGAGCTTGATTCTCTTAGATGGACATTCAACAATGCGAAAGCTGTAATCAAGTTCAACTTCTGACATATTCTTATGTTTACCCCGCGAGATCCTTGAAAACATTGCATCCACATACCATGCATCATATTATAACAGGTTTTTCCCTTACAGGTTTTCTCATTTGCTTACTATTTATTTCAGTAGAGAGGGCTCTAGAACAGACTATCAAGGATCTTCAGACTCGAAATGCTCAGCTTCAAGAAATGTTCTTGAACCTATCCAAGAGGCAAGAAGAAGTGAAAGTACTCCTCACTAGGAGCATGACCGAGAAGAATCCTGAGGACAACAAGGATGACCAGTTGGAACGGTTACAAACTGAGATAGCAACAATGAAAATCCAGTTTATGGGGCAGATGGTGGGCCAAATGGCTCTTATCCAAAACTTGGCTCAAGGACAAGAAGAGTTGAGATTCCTCATCAACAAGCTTCATCAAGACGGATGTAACCGTATGAAATAAACAGTTAAGATTGGGGGATCAAGTCATTAATCAGCCCCCGACAAAACAAGAAGTGGTTTTGGTCGAGAGAATACCTTTCAAAATGGCTATTACACCGCCGGTCCAACAACGACCTCGCTAACCACGACAGGGTGGTCAGCACAAGCAAGATACGCCTAAAAGATAATTTACCGAGATCAACGTATCCTTGGCTCAAGCATTGCATCATATGTTGGAAGCCAAACTAGTAGCATTAAGGGAGCCTCCTTAAAAACCTAATACTTCTGCTTCTAGTTACCTTCCCAATGAAAGTTGTGCATACCATTCCAACAGTCAGGGACACGACACTAACCACTGTTGGGTGTTGAAGAATAAAATTCAAGACCTGATCGACGAAGGAGTGTTGGAGTTTCCACAAGACGGTCAACTGGAGTTTTTATGTCACCCCTCAAAGACACACCATCTGAAGTGAGAAATTTAGGCGGAGAAGCTTTCATTCATTCAAATTTTCAGTTTTAATTTCTTTGTTTGCTTAAACATTTATCTTTATTTTATACTTTGGTTACTTTCATTAATGCATCTCATATGTTTGTCTTGAATTAATCCATTCGTTTCCACTATATTCAAACTGTGCTTTTTATTCCCTTTTTGTGATATTCAACTCAGGTTAAAAGTTTCAAACCTTTAGAGGGAGGATGATAAAAACAATACCATAACCTCATAATAGTATGCTTTTGGACATACCTTGCTGACGATGTACATGCGTTCTTTCAAACCCTAAATAGTGGAGTTATAAGGAAGATAATCCCTAGTCAACCTCTTTGAGCCAAAGAAGTAGGAGTTTTCTTTTTCGCACAAATTAAAACCTTTAATCAGAACCTGGGGCAGGATAGTCTCTCAGTTAATTCAAGTGCACGTTCAGCCACAAGCTTTCACTTCATACACAATAAATGACATCAAAAACATCCTTCTGAATCAAAAGACAATGATGGTTCCCCGTAAAATAGGCAGTCATTATCACTCAAAAGGAAAACCCCACCAAGTTAAAACCTACGAAGGGGACTTAAGAAAAAAACTGGGGCATCCTGCTGACTGTAGTCTCAAAGAAAAAACAGTCTGGAAAAATTAGGGACAATAAAAAAAAGCGGTCGCTACAGATCCTTGATAACAGAAAAATGTTGCAAAAATGACTGCCTTCACAAATAAGCTTTATTTATCCGAACCATCACCAAAATATAGTTCCAGATTCAATAAGAGCTCAAACGCACAATTAACTGAATTTAAGATTGTAGAACATCACGAAGAACGGGCGGGTACAAATAAACTTTTAGCCCTATCCTTTGTTTCTTAAACCGTGAACCAGACCATGTTACAACCCCTTAAAAGTCCTAATTAAAGCATGGGTTAGTTCGAAAGCATATTGTTACAAAAGGTATCCTGACTCCTGTAAGGCTCACCGTAAATCCTTAGTCGAATTCATATTCTTACAAAATTCTTTTATCTGCTAAAAAAAGCATTTTTAAAACTTCAAGACAAACATAAACTTTGCATTGTTTGAATATCGTTGTTTGTATATGGCTAATTGTTTGACAACAGAGAAATTTGCATGGAGAATATCCAATGAATGGAAATTCTCTCAGTAAACAGAATCATTTCAAAGGGAAAGACGCTCACAATGATAAATTTCCCATAATCAAGGGGCATGACATGTTACTATCCAACTCGTCTGGGGCAGTCAAGTCAAGATTCCAAGAAACCTCTCATAAAGTCCTGAATAGCCAGAGACAAGTCTCCATCTGAATCACTTGGGGCATTGAACATGAATTCCAACAAAGGGTCACGTATGACAAAACAAACATTTTCTGTTATTTCTACAACACTTACTACTATGGAAAGTGACAAACCCTCACGAAGTCGTTTTCATAAGGTGATCCCAGTGAAGTCGCTAGAGACACCTCTATAAGGTTATCCCCACAAAATAATCTTCACAGATAAGGGTCCAAACCCCATAAGGCCAAATTCATGGATATCTCCATAGAATTATTCCTACAAAGTTGGATTCATGCAATCCCCAACCAGAGTTTCAATCTCCGGAAAACCCAATCCCCAGCCGAGTTGGTCTTAAAATAAAAAGCCTTACGGAATTCTACCTAAAGAAGTCACCTCCCCAGCAGGTCGTCAAAATACTTTCTTCAACATGGTTCATTTCCCCAACAAACTACAAATTCCCCAGCTTGACCTCTTAGACTATTACAAATCAATAGACAAAACCCCTTAACCCCCGGTTAAGTCATTATAACCCCCAACGGAGTCGTTACTATCACCAGAGGTTACTGTAAAGCCTGGAACCCGACCAGATAACAATTAATTCCATTCTTTCAAAGAAAGTTACTACAAAGCCTGGACCCGACCAGATACTAGTTCAACTTCATCTCTTTCAAAACAAATAATTGTTGAAACCTGGACCCAACTAAATAACAGTTTGAGTTGCTGAAGCCTGGACCCGACCAGATACCAGTTAAACTCAAGATCAAATTGCTGAAACCTGGACCCGACCAGATAATAGTTCGAGTTGATAAAGCCTGGACCCGACCAGATACCAGTTAACCTCAAGATAAAATGGCTGAAACCTGGACCCGACCAGATAACAGTTCAAGTTGCTGAAACTTGGACCCGACCAGATAACCGTTCAAGTTACTATGAAACCTAGACCCGACCAGATAATAGTTTAATTTCTTCAAACCACTAACAAAACTCCTCTTCCCCGGTAGAGTTTGTCACTATCCCCAGTGAGTTTCTACAAAGCATGGAAACCGAACAGGTAACAGTTAATTTCATCTTCCCCAGTAAGTTACCGCAAAGCCTGGAATCCGACCAGATAATAGTTAACTTCATCTTCCCCAGTAAGCTACTGTGAAGCCTGGGATCCAAACAGATAACAATTAACTTTATTATCCCCAACAAGTTGCTAACTTCCTTTCTCTCCAATCAAGAGATAACTCCCCAGTAGAGCAACAGACAACTAAAACTCATGAACTCTTTCCCCCAAGAAGAAATCAACACTCTCCAAAGAGTTTCCCTCAAGCAAAATCAATGTTCCCTAGCGGATTTCTCATCAAACAACAAAACAAGAATCCCTAACGGAAACATTCTAAACAAGGTTCGAATATGTGCATACTCTTCATCCCTAACAGCATTACGGGATTTAACTTCCCCAAAGCTCCCCAGTACTTGTCAAGGATTTATTCTCAGAGAAAAATATACACTTCTACAATATTTCACATCCATACATCATATTACATACATGATAAATGCATACAACATAATCTCATTTACTTTAGAACATCATCAAGCCATGCATACATCTGAATGGAACTAACCCTCTCCCTTACAGGAAAAGTCAATCAACAAAACAAAAGTCCTCTTCTGGACAAATTCACCTCTTCTAGTTAATGATAGGAAAATCAAAGACCTTTTCTGGAAAATACCACTAACGTTCCTCAAAAAGGTCAGAGATTAATTCCTGAAATAAGCCAGGGCAACTATCTCTACGACCAACAAAAAGCAGGTTCCAGATTAATACCTGAAATAAGACAAGACAACTATCTGTGAACAACTGATTGTAGATTAATACCTGAAACAAGACAGAACAACTATCTACATGAACAAATTGAAGATTAACTCCCTAAACAAGACGGGGAAACCATCTTTCTTTCTTTTTTGTAAGATAGAGATTAATTCCTGAAACAAGTCAAGGCAACTATCTCTACGACCAACAAAAAGAGGGTTCCGAATTAATACCTGAAACAAGACAGGACAACTATTTGTGAATAACTAATTGTAGATTATTACCTGAAATAAGACAGGATAACTATCTACATGAGCAGATTGAAGATTAACTCTCGAAACAAGGCGGGAAAACTATCTTTCTTTCTTTTTGGTCAGATAGAGATTAATTCCTGAAACAAGCCAAGACAAATATCTCTATGACCAACAAAAAAGCGGATTCCAGATTAATACCTGAAACAAGACAAGACAACTATTTGTGAACAACTGATTATAGATTAATACCTGAAACAAGACAGGACAATTATCTACTTGAGCAGATTGCAGATTAACTCCCGAAACAAGATGGGGAAACCATCTTTCTTTCTTTTTGGTCAGATAGAGATTAATTCCTGAAACAAGCCAAGGAAACTATCTCTACGACCAACAAAAAGTGGGTTCCAGATTAATACCTGAAACATGACATGACAACTATCTGTGAACAACTAATTGTAGATTAATACCAGAAACAAGACATGACAACTATCTACATGACCTGATTAAAGATTATCTCCCGAAACAAGACGAGGAAACTATCTTTATTTCTCAAATAGGTCAGAGATTAATTCCTAAAACAAGCCAGGGTAACTATCTCTACGACCAACAAAAAGCGGGTTCCAGATTAATACCTGAAACAAGACAAGACAACCATCTGTGAACAACTGATTGTAGATTAATACCTGAAATAAGACAGGACAATTATCCAAATGAATAGATTGAAGATTAACTCCCGAAACAAGATGAGGAAACTATCTTTCTTTCTCTAAGTTCAGAGATTAATTCCTGAAACAAGCCAAGGCAACTATCTCTACGATCAACAAAAAGAAGGTTCCAAATTAATACCTGATATAAGACAGGACAACTAACTGTGAACAACCGATTATAGATTAATATCTGAAACAAGACAGGACAACTATTTACATGAACAAATTGAAGATCAACTCTCGAAACAAGACAGGGAAAATATATTTATTTCTCTAAGGTTAGAGATTAATTCCTGAAACAAGCTAGGGCAACTATATCTACGATCAACAAAAAGCAGGTTCCAGATTAATACCTGAAACAAAACAAGACAACTATCTATGAACAACTGAAACATGACAAAACAACTATCTACATGAGCAGATTGAAGACAAAACGGGGAAACTATCTTTATTTCTCTAAGGTCAGAGATTAATTCCTGAAACAAGCCAGGGAAACTATCTCTACGACCAACAAAAAGGAGGTTCTGGATTAATACCTGAAACAAGACAGGATAACTGTCTGTGAACAAATGATTGTAGATTAATACCTGAAACTAGACAAGACAACTATCTACATGAGCAGATTGAAGATTAACTCCCGAAACAAGACGAGGAAACTATCTTTATTTCTTTTTGGTCAAATAAAGATCAATTCCTGAGACAAGACATAGCAACTACCTACATGACCAGACGAAGAAATCTCACACGGATTCCTTCTCATATACTTCCATATGCAGCTCAACACGGGTCTATTCCAGCATATCATTCAGATTAAATCGACCAAAGATTTATTCAGATTCTTCTTCCAATTTCTACCAATAGTCACTCCAGAAGGAATCTATAAGCCCATCTACGAAAAACTCTCCATCACCTCTCCAAATGGCATCTTTAAGCCTATTCCCGACACAATCAACTAACACATCATCGAGTGTAAATTTCTGGGCACTCTAGTGTTCAATCATCTTCCACCTTCAAGTCACGAATGACGGACCCTCCAATCTAACTTTTCAAGTTTAAGAAGATTGAAAAGGGACAGTTGTTATACCCCAAAATTTTCCCTCTCATTTCATCAAGATATTCAAAATATGAAATTTGATCATCAAAAAAATCTAGAAGGTCAAAAATCAAACTTTGCAAGACTTGGAAAATTTTTCTAAGTATTTTCTATACATGATTAATTTCATTACCTCATGACATCTTTTTTTCATTATAATTCAAAATAATTCAAGGTGTTACAAATAATTCAAGTTATTACAAGGTTTCATTTTTGCAAGATTACAAACCCTAAGCTTTGTCTTGTTTGAACTTTTCCCTTTGACTCAATGTCTAAACTTTGCCTATGCTTGTGTCATGCTATAAACAATATTGTCCAAACTATTGCTGAACGAAGCCTTATATGCTGCCAAGTCCATGCCTGCTGTACTATCCACATAACAACCCAAAACCATGTCAAAAATAGTCTGTTGTATTGCTATGAAACAACCCTGCACCAAGCTGCCACAACACTCCAAAACTGCTGCAAAAACACCCCTGCTATGCTACTACCAACCGAGTCCAAGCCTGCATTATCTCAGTCCTATGTTTTCACCAAATTTACATATGAGAGCTTCATCTAGAAGGAAATGATACAACATACCCAAACGGTTCAAAAACTTATTTATTTTCCCCCCAAATCTCAGCTAAACTTCATCTATAAAATAGACTGTTTTCACAACACATAGGGGGTTGGTTTTTAGAGAGGGAAGAGAGAACATAAAAATAACATTCTTTGTAAACTCTACTCATTCCCAAAAGACCCTTGCTCATACTTATTTGTATTCTCAGCCACAAAAATAGAACCTTAACCCATTATTCCATCTTACAAACTCTCCCATAAACTAACCAGCCAAACACTTCACATCACATAGAGATTGTTCAGACATAAGAACAGTTTTTGTGGTGCCATTATCTTCCCCTTCCAAACACAAAAACAATATTGTACAACTTGATTTGGTTGGTGTGGTTCAAACAGCTTGGAACAACTTCCTAGAGGTTTAGTGAGGCCCTCATAGCTTCTTGAAAAGTATTCAGACTCAAAACACTAAGTGCATCCTCAAGGTAAGTCTTCTTGACTTTGTATTTTTCATACATCACTAATGATTCATTCTTGAAGAAAAAATGTAGTAATCATTGCCCCCTTGATCTAACCATTTTCTTGCTATTCATTTTTTATCAATCATATGCTGTGAGCTGACTTATACACACCATAAAACAATGATAGAGGCAAAAAATGGCAGCATGAGTCGACACATACCCATATGGGTTGACTCATTCTAGTGATAAAACAGGGTATGAGTCGACACATGGCCTTATGCATCGACTCACACTGTTATCTAGGCCCCAAAACAGAAGGATTTGGTACATGTCTTACTTCTTTCAACACGAGCTTATTGTCATTCTCTATGATCAGAGTTACTTCATTGATGCCAACAGTCTTGCTTGTGACATGGTTTCCCATCTTCACTATCCAAGATCTCCTCTTTAGTATGATGAGAATAATTCTTCATGAGGTGTAACGTGGAAAGCTACTCATGTGTCAACTATCCAAGTGCGGTCATTGAATGCAACATTTAGATAATTGTCTTCTCCAATAAGGAAAATATTAAAATTGTTCGAGGCTACTCCAGTTGTGGTTCCTTATTCCTTATTCTTCTTTGTGTTTATCAATCCGGATAGACTGTTCCAGCCTATTGATCTCTCTTCAAGAATCTGCACTCAGGTCTTATATGACTAGGTTTTCCATAATAATAACAACTTAGTCTTGTGCGAGACTTGGATCTCGCTTATGATCTCCCATGACCTCCTCTTTCACCATTCTTACTACTTCCTTTATTATCAACAATGTTGGTTTTGAACTAGTTGTTGAAGCCTCTTTTCCTTCGTCTTGACTCTTCATTTATCAAGGAATCTGTAACAGAATCCATGACAAGTGTTTCGTCTAGAGCAGAGTTACTAAGAGTGACGACTAGAGTGTACCAACTCTCAGTTAGAGAAATTAGGATTAAAATAGTTTGCAACTCATCATCTATTTTCATGTCATCTTTCGTCAGTTGATTCATAATACCTTTGAAGGTATTCAAATGTCCGATCATGTTTTGGCCTTTTGAGTACTCCAATTTCATAATTCGTCTGACAAGGTGGGCTTTATTTCTCGGCATCTTCTTTTGACTCAAAGATTCAAGTTTTGTCCATAACTCATACGCATTGGTATAAGTTGATACATGCTCGAATAGACTCCTACCTGTATTT
The DNA here is from genome assembly GCA_948472305.1 of Vicia faba. Classification (NCBI taxonomy): domain Eukaryota; kingdom Viridiplantae; phylum Streptophyta; class Magnoliopsida; order Fabales; family Fabaceae; genus Vicia; species Vicia faba. Next base: position 877,238,408 of record OX451738.1, read on the forward strand.
TTTTATCTTAGCAATTGTCTTTTAATTTTGGAGCTCCCACTCTTTTTCTTTCTTCTCCCCTGGCTTATCCTTTTGGGAAATTGGCTCATGCAAATCTTTGCAATATAAGTGGTCTTCCATAATTGGCTTTCAATAGGAAAAACTATTAGGAGTCAGCTTCAACATATCTCCATCATGAACGGTAAACCATCCATCTTGAGAACACGGGAAAATAGTTCCTTCAACTAGGTGACTTTGTAAATAGTGTCGTACACTAGAAAAGTCACTTTACTTTTTTAATAGTGCAACTAGAAAATTCCCAAGAAAGAGAGGTGGGTCAATATTGACACGCTTAAATACCAAGTCTTTCCTTATCCAGAACTTACCAAGACACACTTTCACAAAACTACAATTTAATTCTAATAAATAATAGTTCTTTTCTGATGTGGAAGATCAAACAATGTTGCAACCACAGAGCATACTAAGAAATTTATTATAAGTTTAACACCTTAGTATCCCAAAGCTCACACAGTGCTCTGATACCACTGTTGGGAAATAACATCCATAATTTCCCTCCTCCGTGAACTCAAAATAGACACTAGTGGAAACGTGAAAAATATAAGTGCAATGACACAAGATTTTTTGCATGGAAAACCTTCTCAATGTGAGAAAGAAAAAACTACAGGACCCTTAGGCCTCTTAAACTTCCACTATAATGATAATGGGAATACAACAACTTCACCCTGTTGTACCCAAAATTTATGTTCTTGATTTTTCAATCTTATGTAGGTTTATGCTTCCTCATCATACATACATATACATATCATTGGTTCTTGTGTGTGGGATGAAGGGTTTTGGAGTTATGTGATCATCAATAATAGAAGAAGGGATTTGTGACTCAAAGGCTTAGAAGATTGGGATATCATCTTCATGATGGTCCTATTGATATGCAAGCTCTTATTTTGCAAAAGTTTCTCCAAGAACCATGGAAAGGTTAGGGCTTTGATCATTGATCATCATCTCTTAACTTGTTGGCAAAGAACTATGGTTTTATTTAAATTGGGGTGTGATTAGATTTCTGAGTAAGCAATGAGGCTATGTGGTGTCATTCATGTTTATATATTCATATGTACTCCATTGATAATCATTATTTCATCATACGATTCATTGATAGTGGAAAGATTAAGAAATTGGTTGTTTTTGACGAAAATCAACAAAAGTCAAAGGTTGACCAAGAGGGCTTTTGGTCAACAATAATGTCAAAGTTCATATTTCAACATTACATGACCAATGATGGAAGAAAATCATGAGAATTGGTGAAATTGGAGATGACTTGTCAAAGAGGAAATCTTAAACACTTCGAAATTTTTCTATGTTTTAAGATTTTCAAGCTATTTTTGCCATTTTCAAATGATCATAACTTATTCATTTTTTATCAGAAATTTGCAAACTTGATATCATTGGAAACAGGAAGCCAAGATCTACAACTTTATCCTTGTAAGCTCATGTCAACAAAGTGAAAGGAAAAGACGTTATTCAAGCTGGAAGTTCATGATTTTTTACTTTAAATTTATGACTTGGTGAATAATTTGCCAAGGCATTTTGGTCCCTCTAAGCCCAGAATTTTTCGTGGCCATTTCTTAATGGATTCAAATAAAAAAATTTCCACCATGGAAGTTGTATAGAATCTTATTACATTTCCAAAAAGTCCAAGATCATAAATTTATTCCAAGTATTAAGCAAGTTATGGATTTTAGGATGATAGGTCATTTTCTCAATATGGATCATTTTCGTGGCCAGTTTTGAGGGATTTAAAGGCTTCATATCAGTTTTCTTCCAACATGAAAGTTGTTGGGAATCACTTTCCCTTTCCAAAAAGTCAAAGTTCATAAATTTATTTGAAGAAGTGAGTAAGTTATGGTCTTAAGGCTAAATCATTCATTTATTTCACTTTCATGCACCAAAATGGCCAATTCTCGATTCCTTGCAATTTAAGGTCAATTATTTTGGCCCAATTGATTTGTATTTGTTTACCAAGCCCCAATGAACCTTGTCTAATCCACCCATGCAGCCCATGCACCATCTTTGTACTATTTTCATCAAAATTACTCAAAATGGCAACTTCATCATATCCCACTCATTCCACTACAACTTTGTACCATTTTTTATACACTTATTGATTGCGGAAGCCTCCCAAAGTGCACCAAAATTGCAACAAAAACAACCCAAAATGCATCATGCCATATACACCTCATTTTTTTTACTTAACTTCCAAACTTGCCCTCCACTCAAATTTTAACTCAAGTCATCCACTAACCTCACTCCGTACACTCTTTATAACTCCCTCATACCCTCACAAACCCTAGACACACCTGATATTCTCTCAATTCTATATCATGCATCATCTGTTCATTTTTGAAGTTTCTCCAATTCTTGAAATTCTCTCGTGCCAAATCTCATTTCTCTCTTAATTCATCATCCTTGGAGCTCAAATATTAAGTTTATTGGGTTTCTTTGGTGCTGGAAGTTGGAGAAGGAAGTGAACCACTCTTCCACTTGGTAAGAGTTCTTAAACTTCCATATCTCCCATGCTTATATCTACATGCATTTTGATGAGAAAATTTCGTTCATATATTTCTCATGGAAGTCTTGAAATGATGGCACACCTTAATTATTTGATTTAAAGCTTATGATTTTGTGATTTTTGTGTGAAACATGATGAATATGTGAATTTATGGCTTATCTCTATGATTTAGTCGTCATTTTATTTCATATTTGTGATGGTTGTATTCCTCTCATTTAGATCTTTAATTTTGGTTTTAATTCTGTTTGATTCAATTGAGAATTGAGGAAGTTATTGTTGTTTGAAGTTAATGAAAAAACTGCATGACATGGAAAGCCTTTCATATTTTTGCTGGTTTTGATGGTTGGTTGAGTGATGAAGATGATGTGGTGGCGGTATGAGATTGGCTGGACAAACGTTTTGTCTTTTAGTGACTTAAAACAATAGTGACCCATGATATCAAGTTACATGACTTTTGTGCATCATTTAATAAATATCAGAATAAATAATAAAAAAAGAGAGAAAAAGTTGTATGTGTGGGTCCCTCGCCTGGATGGTGAATTGTTATTGGTTGATTTAATTAATTTTGCAACCTTTTTCTTTATACCACTACTTTTGTTTCTTTTGTTTTCCTTGATTTTCGTTTTCTTTTCCTATTTTATTAAAATAATTATGATTATCCAAAAATTAAAAAAAAATAAAGAACGTATTTTAATGTCTTATTTTATTTTTTATAAATTTTATTTTCATTTTTCATTTATTTAGATATTTATTTATGATTTTATCATCAGATGTGTTTAATTTAACCTAATTTTTACATTAGAGTTTTATTTTTTATCTTCCTTATTTGATTTTGATCCTATTTTTTATACACATGTAGGAACATGTATATAGATCCTTTGATATTTTATTTGGTATTTTTATCATTATTTTTGGATCATGTTTGATCTATTTTTGAGACTTGTCTTGTGTGACTTATTTTTATGTGTTTGCTTAATGTTTGATATTGTTTGAACATCTTTTGTACACAATTTTAAGCATATTTTTAGGACACATTGAGTATATGAATTCACCTTACATTGTCTGATTTTACCATGAGATGTGTTTAATTTAACCTAGTTTTCACATCGAGGGGAAAAACAACTCAGGACACGCTTCGAATATCAGACATTATAGTTTATATTTTTATTTGTTTATAAGTGTAAACTAAATTATCTTTCCCTTAGATTTCCTTAATAACTGATGGATAAAATAATCATATTTTACTATAAAAACAACTGTTAAACAGATTTTACCCTAATCTCAACTTATATGTTACCGTCCCAAACTCGTACGCATCATTCTTTGGGATGAGTTATAAGACAAAAAAATCCAGTATTCTTCTATCCTTGAACAAAACATTTTTCTTTCCTTGCAATCTATCACAAATAATGATATGGATATTGTTGTTATATTTTTGGAACAACACTCAATTAAAGAATGTTGGAAATGTATATGATGCAAGAAAATATGGAATTGAAGCGACGATGATGAGTCTGAATTTTTTTAATATTTTGTATAAATAATGTAATATTTTAAAAAAAAAAGATTATCCACCTCGGTTTTCTTCTAAAATCGAGGGGTATAATTTTGGCGTGATTATTGAGGATAATATTCACCGTCCTTAATCAAATCTTTGTCGTCAATTTCATAATTATCAACACTCAAGACACTACCATTAGTGATCCGCGTGAACATATAAAAACTTCCATTATAAAAGCATTATGAATATCAAAAAGAACATCTTGAGTACTACTGTGAAGCATCATAAAGTGCTTGAAACATTCTACATCCACCACTTTAAGATTTTTCATGAAAAGATCTCTACGTTGGATTGCAAGAAGAGAAAATTATTTAGATTTAAGGTTCGTGTTCTTATATATTTATGCGAGCAAAAAATCATTTACTTATCTAACACTTTATTTTTGTTTTTATTTCAGAACAAAGGAAAGTAAAAGCCATTGAGAATAACCTGCACCTAGCAGATGATCTTCACCAAATTATATGATTTGAAGATCTAAAATCTAAATTTTCAGGGAAATTGGTTTTCGGTGTAAATAATGTAATATTCTAGGTAAACAACGTAGTTTGTAAAAAAATTAATTTATTAATATTTTGTGTAAACATTATAACGAGTTTTAAAAAATGTTTATTTTACCCCTCGGTTATATTGAAAAACTGAGAGGAATGATGCCCTAGTTTTTAAAATAATTAAAATGCAGATGTTGAGGTTCGAACTCATGTGCATATAACTTAAGCCCTTAGTTTTATATTAACTGAGGGGTAAAGTGGAAGCTTTTTATGATGTCCTTTGTTACCTCGTTTTAGTAGCCGAGGTAAAATGTATTTCGCGTCCAAGGTGAAACAAGTTATTTTTGTTCTGAGGATCTCCGATGAAATATTTGTGTTGGATGTTGTTATGTCATATGCATTTGACTGGTGGCGGTCAATCAAAGTGGAACTAGATTATAAGATCTGACAGAGATCTGACTTTAAATTAATGATGATGCATCAGTGGAATTTTGCAGGAATCAAGAGTCAATTCTCACAAATGAAACTAATGTTCTGTTATGGAACCAGAATTGGTGTTGCTCTTAGACGAAGAACGATAAATTGATGATGTTGATCTTCGATCTGGTGAAACAAGGTGGATTTGCAAAGTTAGTACTTCAACACTCAAGTGAATTACATAGTCCAAGATGAGTATAGTGAAATGTAGAGATAAAAAAAGTGTATTTTTAAATATAATGTATGTTGATTTTATACATTAGATTATTTTAATTCGGCTTACATATGGTTGTGCCTTTGTCCGACCCAAAACAAAAGGGCTTTATTTCAAGGTTGAGATGCCAGCTTTGGCCAAACTTATATTACATGATTAAGAATGCATGATATGATTTCATTAAAAAAAGGAGAAACAGCCAAAGTCTAGAGAGAGGTTTCCTTTTTTTAATTATAGGCAAAATAAAAGGCACAAGGGGTGCACAATCCATAAAAAGTATGATACAAAAGGAAGTCAAAATCAACCAAATAAAACTAAGAAGCTCCTAAGCAAGTAGCTAGAGAGACACATCAATCCGACCAAAGCAAATTTCTACTTAGTTTACACCTCGAAAGAAACCATTCCCAAGATAAAAGTTGCATTGTACTCACCCATCAAAAGTAGAAAGAACTCCTTTGTCAAATAGAATGACATTTCTACACGATCAAATCGACCAACAAAGAGATAGCACAAAAATCCAACCCAACTCCAAATGAAAGCGAGACCGCATAGAAGTCTCCAAAGATGAAAGCCGCTTGAGGAGATTCAAAGAGCCAATAGGAAAATCAACATCGAGACATTCACAAAATTTAATCCACCACACTAATGAGACTCGACAACCGCCAAAAAGATGTTCAACATCTTAATCTTCCCGCAAACAAAGAGGACAACATTAGTTGCGGGAATCAAGCACAATATGACGCTTAAACAAATTGACTCTAGACGGAAGGCGGTTCAACAACAATCTCTAACCAAAGAAAAGAGACTTACTTAGAATTTTTGTTTTCCACATCGATCTTAAAGCCACCAAAACATCATCCACAATGATATCATTATTCACACAAAAACAAGGAATTAAATCATAACAATTCTTCACCTGAAAACCTATGGGCTACCTCCACCAAACGTAGTGATCTAACTGCTCCCGAGAAAATTTTAAGTTTAAATAGTTAATTACAAAAGTAAAATTTAAATTCAAATTCAATCTTTATTTCATTTAAATTATTAATATAAATATATAAAATTTTAATTATATATTTAATTATCATAAATATCTATAATTCTAAGAGTTATACTCTAAAATAGATTATTATAATCATTTATTATATAAATCCAGTACCTCTACGTGGAATTGCAAATATTAACCCTCAAGTTTATATATATATATATATATATATATATATATATATATATATATATATATATATATATATATATATATATATATATATATATATATATATATATATATATATATATATATATATATATATATATATATATATATATATATATATATATATATATATATATATATAATATAAAGAAAATGTTCCAAAACTTCTCGAATGAGGTTTTAGCTAGCCAACTAAGGGTCTTACAACCTATTGAGAAAGTCTTTATAGTTTGAGTCAATGTTTTAAAAATTGAATTGAAATGGTCGGTTGAATCAGAAGTTAGAAGGAATATCAGTCTGGTCTTATTATTAGATCAAGTAAGTTATTGAACTAGTGGAAATCGGCCAAAACTGATCAAAACTGGCGGAATAAATGCTTATTTTTTTCTTTCGACAAAACTACACCGTTTTGATAATTTTAAAAAAAACATTAAAATATAAGTAGACTTTATTCAAAAACTTTTTTGAAACAACTTTTCCACCTTAAAATTAAGTAGAAAACTTAGATACAATTTTTTGGGAAATTTTTTACTATTTTCAATGAAGATATAACAAATATAATTAAATATTGTTTAGAGAGTTAAAATAGCAGAAAATTTCATATGTGTAGCAGAAAATTATACACTTGTCATATTTTTATTGATAAATAATAAAAACCACACCTAATAAATTGTATCTAAGTTTTGTTCTAAAAGTAAATATATTAGACAATACATTTATTTTGTTATTCGGTTTATGTTGTAATTAAATTTTTTTCAAAATTTATTTGAATTTTTATATTTTATATTATTTTATCGTGTATTGTAATTATATTTAAAATTTTAATTTAAATAATAAACTGTTAAAGTATAACATTTTAAAAAATTTCTAAGATACATTTATCGATTTTTTTTATTAATAACCAAGTATTAAAATAATATTTCGCAAATAACCGCGTTTCGGAAAAAAATACGCAAATAACCATGTTTCAGATGACTCCCTAAATGAGGAGCCATCTGAAATGGCGCATGCACCTATATTTTAAGGGGAGGCGCCACCTCACGTGGCGCCTATGTGCTTAGGGCATGCCCTAAACCAAGTGAGATGGCGTCTAGGTGTATTTTTAAGGCAAAAAAAGATTATTTTTTTTCGGTGCGTTGCGTGTTGGACAGAGATCAACAAAATGGACTTTTTATTTAAAAAAAATAATTACATCCAACTGTATTACATTAAAATAACAGTAAAAAAAACAGATTAAAAAATGGATACAAAAATACTGGAAAAAAAATTGATACATCAGTGATCCCCCGGAACCCGGTAATGACCCCCGGTTCCGCATCCCCGTCCTCGCCTTTCTCGTGCTGGGTGTCGTCGCGTTTCCTGCTGCGGCAAGGTTGATGGCCCAACAAAGTCAATGCGGTCCGAATCCATAAAATCAGTCAGATGTCCATATCTAGAAGATCCGCTCTGGTACAGTCGGTTACCCATACCCTTAAAGTTTGGTCGTGTTGGCGGTGGGTGCGGTTCCATAGTGGGTCTGTAGCATTGATCGTCTGAGTACGGTGGGTAGAAAGGAAATGGATCTTGGGGTGTTTGGTATTGAGGATGTTGGGTGGTTTGGTGATATTGTGGGTGATGGTAGGTTGGGTCGGCTTGTTCGTAATCTTCTGACATTCCCATATCAGGGCTAAGGCTGGATGTTGAGGGCGCCATATTGGGATATGTGGAAGACTGAAATTGTGTATGGGGTATGCGGGTGTGCTGGTATTGGGATTGGTATTGTGGTTGGGTTTGAGGCATATCGGGGTATTAGTAGTTTGGTGGTGATTGTGGTTGGTTGTGCGGCATTTGATTGTAGTTGTGTTGTGGTGGGGACTGTGGTTGGGTGTTTGTAGGTCTGTTTCTTCTTGGGGGTTGGTGGGAGGTTGATGGGTTTTGGGTTTGTTGATGGGGAATCGAGGGTTGTGCCCATTGTGTGCGTGGGTCAACCAAGTACCTTGGATGAGACACGTGCATTTCTGGGTTACTAACCGACCTGTACCAAGACAAATATTGATCCGTGTGTCGCATATTACCTTGAGTAAGGAAAATCGGGAATTGCAAGACGTAGCGGTGACGCCTCTGCCATATCTTACACCATTCCGGAGCGAAGTCTTTCCAGTTGGTAAGACCCCACTGGGCGTCGACCCTTTTAAGATGCCATGGGGACAAACAAGTTGGATCACTTGGTATCTCTTGATGCATTCCGAACTGCATCTTCACACGGTCGCTGTGGTGCATCTCCATAATGTTGAACCGAATGATTGCAGTCTTCGCGGTCCAAGTTGCTGCATCCTCCGGGTTTGGAACATGGCCCAAACCCAAATATGGTCTCCAGACGAACTGCGATAAAATGTAAATCAGGTTAATGCAAAAGTAATGTATAAATAATTTAGTTGAACAAAAGTTAAAAGCTACGACGTACGTCATCCAGGCCTAAGTGATCCAACAGGTTGCGGTAGAGTGCGACATTGAATCTTGTATTCTTGCCGTAATCCATACCCCTCACGCAGTACCTAAAGGAAATGAGAAACATTTTATTCTTAGCATATATTTTAGAAAGAGCAGAATAGTTATAAATGCTATAACTTGATGACTTACTTTGTTGCGTACGGGAAACCGAAATTGTTGTTGTTGAAGGGGTTTAAGGACTCCATCCTCCACCAACCCCAGGCTTGTAGTAAAAAAGTGCACCCATAAAATGTACATTTTTCCTTGACTGCGTTTTTGCACAAGGAACTGTATAGGTGGGCTAAAACTGCAGAACCCCAACTATATTTTCTTGTTTTTTCAAAATTTGTTAGTAAATGTAAGTACATAAAATTTACACTATTTCCCGTACTTTCGGGAAATAAAAATGTACCAAAAAGTATCATAAGATAAGTTCTGACTTTTACTACCCTGTCATTCTCTGAGGAATTTTCATTTAATTCCAAACTTGCATAATGACGTTTCAGCTCAGTGAGTAGTATTCCCTGCCCTCTTGCACCACCACCTTCTACCATATCCCTGCCCAACAGTTCTTCACACTGAGAGTTGGGTTGTTGAACCGACCCGTTCACGGACTTACCATCGACAGGGAGACCTAGTAGCATGTACACATCCTCTAGCGTGATGGTACATTCACCTATTGGTAGGTGAAATGTATGGGTCTCCGGTCTCCACCTTTCTAACATTGCAAGAATGAACTTCGAGTCAATGGTGCAGTTGGAGATCTTTATGACATGTCCAAAACCTGCGTATTCCAGATATGGGACGATAAATGGGTCGGGAGCCAGGTAGTTGTGCGAACGGATTCTGAATCTTTTTGTGTCCTGAGTTCATAATGTAACATGTGTAAGATTAATTAAGATGAACAACGCGTTATTTGAAGTATGAAAAATGTATAACCAAAAAAGAAACTTACAAATGCAGCAATGTTTTCCCTTGTGCCTCTGTGAGTATCGCCCATTGTTAGAAGAGCCATTGTTTAAAATGCTTGAGAGTATGAAAGACTTAGGAAGAGATAGAGAGTATGATATACTTATGAAATATTTCGTAGCAGAGAGTGATACTTGTGTGGGTGTGAGAGATGTATGATATGGTATGTATTTATAGGCAAATAAGTTTGATGTAGTGGTTGCTTGTGCTTGCATGCCTGCGAAGTGTCACATTTGCATGCTTAGGGGGTTACACATATGCATGCATGCATGTACAAAAAATGAAAGATGTCACTCTTGCAGGCTAGGTGGCAGCCCATGCATGTATCACGATTGGATAGTAAGGGAGGCGCCATTGGACTTGGCGAAAGAGTACAAAAATGAATGGTGTCGCCACCCCAATTGGCGAATAAGAGGTGTCCTTTGTTACAGCCTAGGCTCAGGCTACGTGACAGCCTTTGGGATTCCTTTCATTATTGCATGTAAGCCCATTGGAGTTGATGGGAGGAGTCTTACAAAATACATGTATATGTGCAGACTAGGGGCAGGCTAGGTGGCAGCCTAGGGGGTTACATAAGCCCATGCATGTATCACGATTGGACAGTAAGGGAGGCGCCATTGGACTTAGCGAAAGAGTACAAAAATGAATGGTGTCGCCACCCCAATTGGCGAATAAGAGGTGTCCTTTGTTACAGCCTAGGCTCAGGCTACGTGACAACCTTTGGGATTCCTTTCATTATTGCATGTAAGCCCATTGGAGTTGATGGGAGGAGTCTTACAAAATACATGTATATGTGCAGACTAGGGGCAGGCTAGGTGGCAGCCTAGGGGGTTACATAAGCACATGCATGTATCAGGCTCAGGCTACGTGACAGCCTTTGGGATTCCTTTCATTATTGCATGTAATATTATTGGCAGCCTTGGGGGGTTGCATCTTTACTTAATTGAAATTTTTAGCCTTACGTTTATCATAACATTGATTCACATAATCTGTCAAATCTTCCAACCTTCAAACGTTCTTACAACCAAACCTGCAAACAATCAAACATTCCAACCTTCGAATCACTCATCAAATTCAAACATTCCAACCTTCAAACATTACAACATTCAAACCTTCATAAAATCAATAAACCTCAAACATTCCAACCTTCAAACGTTAAAACAATTCTACGCAATGGCCTCTTCACCACAATTTGTCGTCAAAGCACATTTCAACGGTGAGACATACATTTGTCCCACAACTGGGTTTTTGTTTAGAGACACAGACAACATCTGATTTCTCTTAAACGGGAAAGCCAATTTCTCGTACTTCAAAAAAAGATTGGAGGCCAAACTTGAACGAGGCCCGGTGTCCCAGATATTTTATCAGAATTCAGTTTTCTTTGGAAACAACCAAGTAATTTTTTATAAGGTTGAAGTTCAAGATGACGAGGATCTCCAGAATATGATTTCCAGCCATGTCTATTCTGGATACGACTCTATTGAGTTGTACGTTTTGCTTCAAGAGCCTCAGGTGACACAGGAGGTTGATCCTTTGGAGAATGAACAAGATGAGGTAGATGCAGTTGATGATGAAGAAGAAGATAATGAGTTAGAGTTTGATGAAATGGTGAACGATGATTCCGACGATGATGGCATCCCTAGTATTCCTACAGACAAAATCTACACACCACCTCCGCACATGACAAACTTCAACATGGGCAGAGATGAACCTTTTACTGACTTGTTTTTCAATCCGTATATGCAGTCGGATGAAAATTTAAAAGAGAAGGACAAGTTTCATAACAGAGAGGAATGCATCAGGGCCATTAAAAAATTTCACATGCTCAACTCGGTTGATTTTAAGATGGATCGTGTCAACCCGGAAAGGTATAAGATCAAGTGTGTCCACCCTGACTGTATGTTCAAGCTGACCGCATCATACAGATTAAGGGGTGACTGCTGGGTCATAGGTTCCATGACTATCCACACTTGTGTAAGTTCCACTCAATCACAGGACCACTGAAAACTCAACTATGATCTAATCTGTCAAGAAATCCTACCCCTGGTCAGCAACGACCCATCTTTGAAGATGAAAACAATCATCTCCCACATCACCATGGTTTTTAACTACACTCCGTCTTACCGTAAGGCGTGGTTAGCAAAGACTAAGGCGATTGAAAGGGTGTACGGAAACTGGGAGGAGTCATACCGAGAACTTCCCCGCTACCTGAATGCACTCAAGACGTATTCTCCAGGTAGTGTTTACGTTCTGGAAACATTGCCAGCGTACGCCCAAGATGGTAGTCTACTGCATGGCAACGGAATATTCAGTCGCGTGTTTTGGGCATTTCAACCATGCATCACAGGGTTTGCATCATGCAAACCAATTTTACAAATTGATGGGACTTGGTTGTATGGGAAGTACAAAGGCACGATATTGATGGCAGTTGCACAAGATGGCAACAACAACATTTTCCCCATTGCGTTTGCCCTTGTCGAGGGGGAGACCGGTGGTGTTTGGAGCTTTTTCCTGAAAAATCTTCGGACACACGTGGCTCCTCAACCAGATCTCTGTTTGATCTCAGATAGACATGCCTCCATTGAAAGTGCCTACAATAATCCAGCAAATGGTTGACATGACCCTCCTTCTACGCATGTCTATTGCGTTAGGCATATCGTCCATAATTTCTCGAGGGAGGTCAAGGACAAAACATTGAGGAAAGCGGTTATGAATGCGGGATATGCATTGACACAGCCCACATTCAAATATTACCGCAACGAGATCCGTTTGTCTAATCCGGAAGCCGGTAGGTGGATCGACAATATTCCGGTGGAAAAATGGACTAGGTCATACGACAATGGCCAAAGATGGGGGCATATGACAGTGAATCTTATTGAATCAATGAATGGGGTATTCAAGGGCATACGAAACCTCCCAATCACTGCCTTGGTAAAATCTACGTATTTTAGGATGGCTGCGTTATTTGCAAAAAGAGGTGAAATGTGGAATGCGGTGTTGTAATCTGGACAACTAGTGAAAGCTGCATGAAATACATTAAGGCTGAAAGTGCTAAAGCCAACACTCACATGGTTATACGGTTTGACCGACACAGCCACAACTTCATTGTGAAAGAGACAATCGACCATAATGAAGGCCTGCCAAGACAAGAATACAGGGTCATTTTACCTTCTCAATGGTGCGATTGTGGCAGGTTTCAAGCATTTCGTATGCCTTGCTCTCATGTCATTGCCGCTTGTGCTCATACCCATCAAGACGCGCTTCAACTGCTGTCAAACGTTTACAAATCTGAAACGTTGCTCAATGTTTACAACAACAACTTTCCTTTGGTGGCAAAACCAAATTATTGGCCTGAATACGACGACGAAATAGTTTGGAACAATGACCAAATGCGAAGGAACTAGAAGGGTCGTCCCAAAAGTAGGCGCATCACAACAGAAATGGATGATCTTGACAGGTTGGAAATAAAGTGTGGTTTATGCCGTCAGGTCGGACACAATCGCAAAAACTGTCCGAATCGGGCGTCTGGCTCGACCACATAAATATTGTAATACATAAAATCTTTTCATAATTGTGTTGTAAACATTTGGGTTTTCCGTTAACAGATTTTGCTACAATTAATAAAACGCGTACAACAATAATTAACGATATTCAATCTAGGAAATTACAACTGTTAACACAATTTCATCTGACCCATGCATCATCAACATTACATCACTGTCTGTTTTGACTTCCTCCAACCACACATTATGTCTTCCTGTCGCATGTGAGGTTGTTGTTCGTTTTCGCTGGATCCTTCGAATTTTCCCCCCTCCGCAATGTCTCCATCTAGCCACCGCATTAACTCCCGCTTCAGACGCTCCATGGAGTGAATGTGCCAGAATTTCATTTTCATCGCAGGTTTCGTGGCGGAGAAGATAACGTAACCATCTCTGCTAAAAATCATAGGCGACGTCATGACGCAAATAACAAAGTACAAAATAAAAATACAGTGCGAGAAAGTGTGAGAAATTTCGGAGAAACGGACGAATTATTTATAAAACAGCATTTTGCCCTAGTTTTGCCCTAGGAGCCAAGTGAGATGGAGCCTCCTCTCACTTTTAAGGAGCATGCGCCATCTCACTTGGCTAAAAGCCAAGGGAGGCGCCAAGTGAGATGGCGCCAAGGGCAAAACCCTAGGTGGAGGCGCCAAGTGAGATGGCTCCTCCTTTGGCGAGTCATCTGAAACATGGTTATTTGCGTAATTTTTTCCGAAACCCGATTATTTGCGAAATATTATTTTAATACATGGTTATTAATAAAAAAAATTCACATTTATCGAATTATCTAATTAAATCATTTTTGCCATATGATTCAATAAGGGACCAAATGGTTTGAGTAATAAAATAATGACTCAATATTCTCACTGTTTTGATGATTTGATTTTTAAAACCTTAATTTGAGTGAGATGGTTACTATATGTATTTTAAATTTTTTTTTTAAATTCCTTTTTACAAACAAATTTAGTAAAATCTGTATATTTTTAAATATTAAGAGACTTGTGAAAAAATAATAATTAAATACCATCGGATGTCATTACTAAAAAAAATTGAGATATTTTTTAATACAACAAAACATATTTTAATTTTATAAAAGTATTTAATGAATATCATTGTATTTTAAAATCCATTAAAGTTTCAATCAAATAAACCATCTACAATCTAAAATAGGGTTACATGTAACAAAACAAAATTAGGGTTCCATTCCTAATATATAGATATAGCCTGGTATAGTTACAATTTACAAACACAAGACAACACAAAACAAAACACAAGCAAGCCTTCTCTCTTCGCTTCATCTCACATCTTCATCAAATCAAATGGTATGTACATTCTCTCTTCATTTATTTTCGAATGAATAAAACTGAGTTATGAATTTCTTAATTATAATTGCTTTGGCGATGAAGGATTGTGGTGATAATGCTGGGAAGAATGGTGAATTTTAAGATAAATATGACGAGTTTTTAAAAATGATGAACGGTTTCAAGACTCTAAAAATTGACACAAGAGATGCAGAAGAAGAAAGACTGGAGGTGGAGAGGCTGTTTAAAATATTTAAAAATACAAAATTGGAAGTCAACAAGACCCTTAAAGAGTTTAAAGATTTAACGTTGATATTCACTTCCTTATATCAAATCACTAATAATGAAGCGTATCAGGTAGCTATTTGGGAATAATTTAATGCAAGGAAACATTTACATCCTTGAATAATAATGTAAATTACTTTTTCTTACCGCACTTAGGCCAAGAATTTCAAGGAATTACATCAAGTAAAAGTAATAAATATTTTATTTGCCTGTATGAAAATTACAACAATACAATCAATCGACTCGTAAAAAATTTTTTGTGACTGTTTTTATTTTAAATTAGGTATTGTTTTGTTTATAATCACTTTTGATTATAAGTGATTTTTTATATCAACACAATTCAAAGAAAAATTCTGAAAATTCGATCGTACAACAAGTGTTCGACAAATTATTTTGTTTATTTTTTTGATAATTATCACTGGAAATAGTATTGCTAGTAACTTGTTATACGATTAATACGTTGTTACTTGATTGAAGTTCATAAATTATGTATTATAGTATTCATTCCATAATTCTCTTTATATTTCCTTCCATATCCGACTTCCAATAGCTTGGTTTGTATAGACGATAATTTTTGAAAACCTTCCGCGTGCACTTTTTTCTAATTACTTTCAAAACCATAATTTTTATCTGGATTTTTTGGCTTGGTGATTTATTGACCCCCCGCCCTCCTCGGCGTTGTTGTCTAACAAGTGACATCAAGAGCCCAGTTCATTCCGACTTCGAAACTTATTAGAAAATGACGTACAAACCCAAATGGGATTATAAAAGAGCCTCAATTTTCAAGGGAGAAAACTATAGTTATTGGAAAGCTTGTAAGCAAATTCATGTTAACTCATATGACAAAGGTGTGTGGAAAGCTATTCAAAACGGTCCAAAGTCGGAAATTTTATGGTATGAGGATGATAATAAGAAGTAGGCACATTATTGGAAAGCAAAAAACTATTATCATTTCCAATCTTGGTGTTGACAAGTTTTATTGCATTTCCCATTGTGAGACCGCTAAAGTTATGTGGGATACTCTACAAGTTACCTATAAGGGAACTAATGAGGTCAAACAAGCTAGAATTAATATACTTAATCAAGAGTTTGAACTATTTCACATGAAGCATGGTGAAACCATTGCTCAAATGCAAAAGCGTTCACGCATCTTATTAATCATTTAAATTTGCTAGGTAATACAAGGTTTTGAGATGTCTTACTAGGAATTGGAAACCAAAGGTTATCGCGATCAAGGAAGCTAATAATCTTGCAACACTTGATCTCACCATTTTGCTTAGAAAGTTGGAGGAACACGAGCAAGAACTCACTTGCTTGGATAAACATGAAAAGAAGTTTGAGAAGAAAAAGAAAAATGAGAAAAACACTGATAAGAAGGAAGGGACGAAGTCCAAAGCTCTTAGGGCTTCAAGTTCAAGATCCTCAGAGGATGAGCACACTAATGATAGGGATTCTTGTTATGAATAAGATTCATATAATGAACAAATGGAATTATTTGTGAGGAGATACAATCGATACATTCAAAAGAATGGCGTCAAACACTCCGACAAAAATCTAACACCTTTCACTTGCATAATCGACTCCCGAACCCTCTCTTGGTTGCGACGAACACCATTTTCATTTTTTTCATGGGTTTTATCGATATTTTCTTGTTCCTTTTGGAACAAATAAAGTTTGGTGGTGACTCTTTTATTTCAAGCGTGCAAAAACAAAAAATTCATGTCCACCTATACTCACAAACCAATATCAAAATTTCATCATCATTTGACATGTTTAACATTTCCAAAACCAAAAACAACCAACAAACTTTCATAACAACAACACCATTATTTATATAAAAAAAACTACACCAACACCACCATCCTCATAAAACTGAAAAACATCACTGTTGTACTCCAAAATTTTCCCTTTCATTATTGATTCAAGATACCTCTTCATGCTCATATGGTTGTCAAATACTCAAGAGTTGGCCAGACAAACTCTCCTCCTAAGCAGTTGACCTACAACTAGGGTTTTTCTTCTCTCAAGGGAAGTTGGATTTATAATGCCTCAAGTGGATTTCATGGTTTCTCACATGTCTCAAAGAATCTTCATGCCAAATTTCAAGTCTTGCATCACAAGTTTTCTCACTCAATTGCTCTGATGATTGAAAATCAATTGTATTGGATAAAAAGTCAATTGTTGTCAACATACAGTCAAACTTCAATATTTTTGGTCAACATCAACATTTTTAGGTCACATTCATTATTTGATCAAGGGTTAATCATAATTCATCAAGAAAACTCACGATTCTTCAAAAGTCAAAACTTACTAAATTAGGGTTTTCTTAAGGAGAAGTCAACTGAACTTTGACCAAGCATAACTTTCACATACTTCATCAAATTTTTCTCAATCAAAGCTCATTTAGAAGGAAATTCAATCCTCTATAACCTTTCTCTCTATGCTCAAGTCCAAAAATGCTTCATTTGAGAGATATGGGTCAAAATATTATAGGTCATTTTAAAAGTCAACAAAAAGACACTTTTTGTCAAAGCAATTTACATCAAGAAAAATATTCAAATGAAAAAATGACCAACATAGAGATTGTAGGAGACATCTTAAGGTTTATAAAAAGTCTAAGATAACCATCATATTATAAAAATTGACAGAGTTATGATTTGTGCAAGTTGGGCAATTTTGAGAAAATGCATGAAATCCAATTTGAGCAAATTTGAATTTTTGGGCTAATGGGCTTATCTTTTAAATTCCAAACGTGTTCGTGACCTCGTGATAGACTCCTAAGTCTATTCATTTATTTTTATGTTTTTTATTTCTTTTTATTTTGATTTTTATTCATTTAAAAGCAAAATAAATCAAATAAAAGATCAAATAAATGATACAAGGTGTGGGATCTATTTTGAATCAAATCATGAGTCCAATATCACATAATCATGTTTAAAAATTGTGAGGGATCATGAAGATTGGATTTGGCACAAGATTGAGCTCAAAAAGATATATTTCCATACAAAAAAATCGAATCAAATATTTTGTCATCAAATACAAAGATTTGATTCATGTTTGTTGAACTAATTTATTTCCTATAAATAGAGAACACATTCAGACCATCAGAGATCACGAAATTTCCTCAAGAAGAACCCTAATAAATCTCAAAATTTTCAAGAGCTAGAGCAAACACAAACCCATAGATCTCCAGCCTCTCTCAATCAATTTTGAGCATCAATTCACCTTCCTGAAGACTCCAGGAGTTGATCCATACATTACTCAAGCTTAAATCATGCCAGAGCTCTCTCCCTCAACATCATTGTTGGGGCAAGAAGCTCTCAAAGTTGTGAATCTATAGTTACAGGCTATTTTAGATGAAACTAATCACACCACTGAACTCACAGCCTCTTAATTAGCCAATTTGGGATCTTTGTTTTGTTATTTGATGTTAATTTTGCAGGTCTTAATGTTTAGCACCATCAGAGAAGATGGTTGTAACCTCCATCCATGACGGTTGACCGGCCAAATGAATCTTTGACCCAGGCGTGTCACCATCTCATTCATCCATTCAAATATCGGGACCCCACAACCAACGTGCGTGTTTAATTTCATTTAATCTCTGATTTTATGATTTAATCTTCTTTTATATTTATTGTTATTCATATGTTTTACAAGAAACAACAAGTGGCTTGGTGGTAAGATCATTGACTGGTGAAAGGAAGGGCGTGGGTTCAACACCCACCCCAAACATTTTTTTCCACTAACCCTAATTTCTTCTTATTTTCTTAACTATTTTCTAATCAATCATTGACAAACTTTAATTATTTTTAAATTAGGATTAGGGTTTTTAATGAGTAATTAATCTTTTCGACAATTATTTTTTATTTTACTAATTAATTAAATTAATTAACATTTTTCTTAATATTAAAATTAATTAGAATTAGGGTTCTTTTAATCAATAATTAATTTTTGACATATTTTTTATTTATTAATTAATTAGGCTAATTAATATTTTCTTAAATATTAAAATGAATTAGAATTTAAGTTTTAATTATTATTATCATCTAAATTCTTTTCCGCAAAAATCACAAAAACATTTTCTTTTGTATTTTCTATTTTTTCTTTTGTATTTCTATTTAATTTTCCTAGATCAAGTGTATAGGACATTTCCTTCAATGTAAATAGAGTAGCTTTATATTTTCCGCATTTTTCCTATTTGATAACTGCTCACAGGATGTAATAGTGTAGGTTTTATTTCCTGCATTTTTATATTTATGTAGCTACCTCAAAGCCCTGTAATAACTTAGGTCTTTACATTCCGCACTTTACTTTTCCTGCTATATTTTATATTTCTAGTAATTAGAGTTTGTATGGCAAGACTAAAATCAATCGATAGAAAACCCTAATTTCAAGATAAATTAACTGAAAGCAATACACTCTTCACACTTGCACCTCTAGGGTACCCTCTCTTGTTGCCTTACGAATATTGGTCATGTCCCTTGAGTGGGGATACTTTAGCAAAAGACCCTCGATCAAATCATCATAGTCCCTACGATATAAAATATCACAGTCCCTCAGGTTGCCTACGAGAAATGATCTTGTCCCTTCGAGTTGCCTACAAAATGATCTAGTCCCTTTGAGTTGCCTACAAAATGATGATTGCCCCTTCAATACAATTGCTAAATTATCCTTACTTGTTGCCTTCGGTGACCATACGATGACCCTTCACATGTCCCTTCACATCCAATAGATAATACTATCTACCAACTAATGGTATGTATAACAATATCTCTAAAGGAGAAGGAAAAGAAAACGAAAGACTTTAGTGGGTAAGAAAATTTTAATTACTTGCTCATGATTTTTTCTCAAAACATTTCACACTACACTTCAAAAACAATGAAATATTTTTCAAAAAAACTTTGTATACATTCTTGAGGACTGATACAAGAATCATTACAAAGTCTACCTTACATTCGCATTTCAAAATATTTTCAAACAAATCACAGACACAAAGAAAGTTTTCAAAAGTGATCTAAGTAATTAAGAGTCCGTAGATAACCATGGGTGAAAAGAGTGTGTTGTACCCAAAAAAATTTCCCTCCCTTCTTTCTCAAGACATTCTTTCAAGATTTCTCAGACACTCAAGGCACTCAAGGGTTAACCAGTCAACTCCCCTCCTAAGCAACAAGTCTACAATTAGGCTTTTGAGTTTCTCAAATAAATTTGATTTACAAAGGTCTTAAGTGGCTTCCATGGTTCTTCATAGGTCCTCAACAAGGTTCATGTCAAGTATGCTCATTCAATAACTCAAAATGATTGAAAATCAATTGTATTGATCAAAAGGTCAATTATGGTCAACATACAGTCAAACTTCAATATTTTTGGTCAACATCAACATTTTGAAGTGATATTCATCATTTGATCAAGGTATGATCATGATTCCTCAAGGAAAGACCTCAAATCATCAAAAGTCAATTATGGTTTCCTTAGGAGAAGTCAACTGAACTTTGACCCGGCATAACTTTCACATACCTCATCAACTTTTCCCCAACCAAAACTTATTTTGAAGAAAATTCAATTCCTTACAACTTGGGGTTTATGCTCAAGTCCAAAAAATGCTTCATTTGAAAGATATGAGCTAAAACATTATAGGTCATTTTCAAAAGTCAATAAAAACACTTTTTGTCAAGGCAACTTACATCAAGATAATTTCTTCAAAAGAAAACATGATCAACATAGAGATTGTAGAGGACATCTTGAGTTTTCCAAAAAGTCTAAGATCATCTTCAAAATATGAAAATTGAGCAAGTTATGAGTTGCACAAGTTGGGAGATTTTGAAGAAATTCATGAAATGCAAAAGGTGCAAACTTGAAATTTTGGACTTGTGACCTAACTTTTTGGACTTTAAACATACTCATGTCATATCCAAGAGCCTCTAAACCTATCCATGCATTATTTTAATTTTATTTCTATTTATTTGAATTTTTTTAAATACAAGTTAAATCAAATTAAATACAAAAATAATGGGCTAGGTGTGCAAGATTTCATTTGGATCATTAAAGAGGCCCAAGATGGCATACACATACTGTCCAGGTTCGTTGCATATTCAAAAGGGCAAGCAAACATGCAAAAGGAAAGTTTTAAAGTTGTTTGATTTTGGTTTCACTAGGGCCATCATGTCTTGATCCCTTGCCTTGTTTATCAACTCACTCTCTCCCTCTATAAAGACTGAACCAAAGCATAACAAAAGGATAACAAAATTCTTGCATACAAACTCTCCCAAAAATCTCAAAATTTCTCAAAGTTGCAAAATTTGTAGCTATCTTTCCAGGCGCTATCAATCCAAACCATCGGCCAAATCATATTCCTGAAGCTTCCATGAATTGAACCAAGCTCATAACCAAGCCCGTTCACGTCCAAAACTCCCATATCTAGTCACCACCGGTTTGGTACATGTTTTGAACTCAATCTGGTAAAATATACACTGTTAATCAATCTAACACATGCAAACATGTTCGTAGAAATGTATAGAACAAATTGGACGTAACTCAAGTGAGCTTTGGGGCTTAAATTTCAAGATTCCATTTTTAACTCCGATCGAAAATTTTGTTTCGAAGCGCATAATCCATGAACTTTTAGCTAAAATAACACCAGATTTGAACTCAGGGCATGATTTTACATATGATAGGCCTTTTAGTTGGTCATGAATCTTTCAAATTTTTAGGTTTTCATTTTGATATGGTCAGAGAAGACGATCGGAGTTTGACTCCGACGTCCCTGAGTCAGGTTGACTCTGGCCAAGACTTGCGTGGCAGATAGCTGCATAATGAGTGGCTAATTCAAATTTCTGGGACCGACTGAACGCACGTGTATTTGATGATATGACATTAGCTGTCATTTGATTTTATATTATTATTATTATTGTTTTATTGTACTAACGGATGAAACACGCTATCCCAGTGGCAACACACTCGCACTTAAGGCATTCATGCACCTTGTCCCCGGTTCGATCCAGGTACAAGGCATTTTGTATTTATCTTGTTTTATCCTTTCTGACCTGGTACCAAGAAGAGCCATGCGCGCATCATGCACATTCGCTTCCTGACCACCAGATTTCATCAGGCCTGATCCAAAGCCTCAAAGGCGCGTCCCCATGATGTATCCCAAGAAGCATTCCCCCACTGGATCTAGCCGACTCCTGGGCTCATTCTTTTTTGGGCCTAAGGATTTCAATAATTGCACCCCCCCATTTCCTTTTGCAGCGCCTGACCCTTTCCTCTTTTTTTATTTAAATTTATTTATTTAACTTTCTTTAATCTTTTTTTTCTAATCAGAAAATCAGAAAACCACAAAAATATTAGATTTAAGTGTTTTTTTTATTAAATTAATTTTTGTTAATTTTATAATTAATTTAATTTAACCATTGTAGGTTTATTTTATTAGTTTAAAACTAAGTTAGAATTAGGGCTTCATAATTCAATTGTTTTCTAAACAAAAACAACAAAAAAATATTTTTCTACTTGGAATTCTTTAAGGTTTTATGTCTTCTCCTTCTCATTCTCCACATGTTTATTTATTTTTCGCCTTATAGTAATTATGTAATTGTACAAAGGGGTGTAATAGTTTAAACTAGGACTTTTTACATTTTTCTTTCCCCTATTTCTAGTTTGTATTCCCCCCATCCCGAAGCAATGTAATAATGTAGTTTTAGTTTCCGCATTTTTATTTTTCCGCACTTATATATATTTAACTGCTAGATGTATGATAATAGGTGTGATCGGTGGAAATAGAACTGACTGTTTTTTAGCTGGTTTCGCGAAATGTCGCGGTAAGCAAGAGTCGCCACCGTCTTTTATTTTCTCCAACATGGAAAGGACAAAAGCACAGCAAAATTCCTTATGAGAATGTCTCTCGGTTCGGGAGGTAGATTTATAGAAAGGGAAGGTGTTAGCACCCTTTCTATCCATGGTTATCCATGGGCTCTTAGATACTTGCTCTTATGTTTTCAAAAATATTTGCTTTTCAAAATGTGAGTGGGTTTGAAAAAGTTTCGTTTAAAGATTTCTGAATAACTCTTGTATCTGTCCTCAAGAGTGTTTGAAAAATTTGTTTTGAAAGCTTTTGAAAGTGTAAGGTGTGAAAAGTGTTTTGTTTGTTTTTGAAAAGAGCAAGTATCTATGAGTCATCTACCTACCCCAAGGAATTAAGCTGTGTAAGTGTCCTTTAGGTAGTTCCATCCCACCATTGAGAGGTAGGTAGCACCACCGTTGGAGGTGTTCGGGTCAATTCGATTGTAGGGACAGTGTGGTCACCGAAGCAACAGTTAGGACACCTTAGAAGCTACCCTTATGTCCTTGATCCTTTTTTAATCTGAGGCAACCATTTCGAGGCAACTATTCCGAGGCAACTGTTTCGAGGCAACTGTTTCGAGGCAACTGGATCATGGACATAAGGACCGCTAAAACGTCCTATACTTGACGACCACGTTTCGAAGGCAACGAGTGAGGCGTACCCTAGAAGTGGTGTGTGCTTTGTGTGTTGTATTCAGTTAATGTTTGTCTTTGTTATTAGTGAGCTACGAATTGTTTTTTATTTACCATACATTCTTTCATGCAAGTTTAGCAGTTAAGGGGGTGCGGAAAGTAAATTGCGGAAACATAAATCCTACGCTATTACAAGGCGCGGGTCTATACATCGCCAAAAATTACAAAGACCCATTTTTAGTAAATGAGTACGAAAAGTAAAGAAAAACAGTAAAAGTCCTAATTACTATTACATGTCTTGGAAGCAATTACATAATAATAAACTGTGCGCGAATAAAAAATTAAATCGGAATGTTCTAAGGGTGTTGACCCTTTCAAAAAAAGGAATGAATTTTTTTGTCTTTTTTGTGATTAAATGAAATTAATAACTAATAATTAAACTAATTAATTAATTTATTAAAAGAAAATATTTTTTTGTGTTTTTTATATTTTTATGAAATAAAATAAAAGAATTAAAATTCTAAGTTAACCTAATTCTAAATTATTTTAATTGTAAAGAAAAAGAAATTAAAGTTGACTTAATTAAACTATTTAGTTGTTAATATTTATTTACAAAAATAATATAATAATAATAATAATGTTAATTTTTTTGATTTTTTTTATGAAAAAAGGTTAGTTATGTTAATTTAATGATAGAATAATTTTTTTGGTAATTTTCTGGATCAATTTTGATAATTAAAAGCAATTAAAAGTCAATTTAATGATTATCTAACAATTAATTAAAATATGCATGCAAAAATATTAATTTTAATGTCAAAAATTAAATAAACATTTTTCTGATTAAAATGCAAAAGGAAAATATTTTGTGATTTTTTAAATGCATGAGAAAAATTATTTAAAGATAAACTAAATTAGGATGAAAATATTAAAAAAATAGAAAACATAGAAAGCATGTTAATTATGAAAACGTGTTGCCCTCTGGAGAAATCCACTAACGCGTTGCCCTCTGGAGAAATCCACTAACGCGTTGCCAACTGAGCTAACTGTCTTTGTTGTCAATACTCTGCAATTAATTGGTTAAAAGTGAAAACGTGTCATGTTTGAATTTTAAACACAGTCAACACGCGTGGGGCCCAAGTGTAACATGGAAGCGAATCAGATTGAGATATCGTGCCATGCCAGCCACGCCTGAGTCCACGCCGGTCAACGACGCCGGAGCCCTAGCTCCGGTCGTCTTCTCCGGCGAGCATCATGGCCGATCCTGTAAAATAGGAAAAATCAAAGAAAAAGAAGGACCTAGTCACCCTAATTCGACCCCTGCGGATTCGATGGTGCCATTGTTTTGGCCTGAAAACGACTGTACAGGGAGTTTCGAAGAAGATAACCAAAACGGCCCTAGCAATGGCAGGTCCTTACTCCTGCGTAAAAGCTTTCATGCTATGCATCAAATGCATTCTAATGAGTGTCCTGAGTTCACACAAACCATCAAAAACAACTAATAATGCATTAAATATGAAAAACGAATTCAAGAATTTTAACAAACCAATGAGAACTAGGGAGCACGATCTGGGATGATTTGGCTTTGTGTAAGGGTTGGGAATGATTGCTGCTATGCCCAGGAACACGACTGAATCCTTAGAACTCCTTGAAACTTGCTAAAAAATTGAATCTGAATTTGTCAATTTTGTGGAAAATTTGAGAGAATTAGGGTTGCCGTTCTAGGTGTCTCTAGGTTGTGTAAACTATATGAGAGGCTTCATATATGTTTATGAACGAAAATCAAACATATTTAGGGGTCTTTAACCCTTGCAATCAAGTCTTGAGATTTCCATAAACACCATTTAAAGAACTTGCCATTCTTGTCAAAATTTGAATTTTTATGCTCATAATAGGTCTTGCACGAATTTGGTATGTGTTTCATGGTGTATCAAAGCTATTCAAACCACAAAATATCCCTTAATTAATTTTTTTGATTTTTATTTGAATTTTAAAGATTTAAAATGAATTAAATAAAATAAAATTAAATAAAAATGGAAAAATTAATTTTTAATCTTGAAATAAATTGTGGGACACGTGGGAGGCATGACAAGGATGAATTAAGTGGAAAAAGTGGGCCCTTTTGTCAAAAAATGAAGTTTCAAGGATAATTGACTTTGGCCATTTCACAAAAATTTCCCAACTTCTCCAATGCATATCTTGCTCAATTTTGATCATGTGAACATGTTCTTGGACATTTTGGAAAGTTATTAAAGTCCTCTAACCAATGCCTTTGGTTCCATGTCATTTTGATTTTCCAATCTCAAGTTATGGTCTTTGACTTAAAGTGCCTTTTTGTTGACTTTTGAAAATGACCTATAATGTTGAAATTGATAACTTTTTGTGAGAGCATTTCTTTGACTTGGAATGTGAAGATGAATTGTAGGAAATGTCTTCCTCTTCAAGATGAGCATTGGATGGGATTTTTTTGATGAACCATGAAAAAGTTATGCCTTGGTCAAGTTACAGTTGACTTTTCAGCTGTCCAAAAATAGAAACTTTTGACACCTTGATGATTTTTGAGCCATTCTTGTGAAATCATGATCAAGACTTGATCAAATGATGATTGTGGCTTCAAAATAAGATGTTGACCAAAATTTTTGACTTTTGACTTCCAAATGACCATTTTGCCCCTACAGTTGATTGTGAAGCAATTAGGGTTTTTGACTGTGCAACTTAACCTTGTGAGCCTTGAAACTTGACATGGAGATGCTTGACAATGTATATGAGCATATGGGACTTGATTGAGCCCTTGAAAACCTCAACTTCCTTGCAAGAACCAAAACCCTAATTTGACTGGCTTAGGAGGGTGCTTGACTGTGTAGCCTTTGAGTAGACTTTGAACCATCTGAGGTGATGCTTGTCAAAACTTTGAAGAATATGGGAGGGCAAATTTTGGGGTACAACAGTTGCCCCTGTTCAATCTTCTTAGACTTGAGGATGTAGATTGGCGTGCGTGCCTTTCGTGATCCGAAGGTGGAAGATGATTGAACACTAGAGTGCCTAGAAATTTGCACTCACATAGTAGAGTATCAACAGTGTGATGTAGGGAATGGGCTTACAGGTGCCATTTGGAGATATGATGGATAGGAAGATGGGCTTATAGATGCCATCTGGAAGTGTGACAGAACTTTGTCGGGAATGGGCTTATAGAAGCCATTTGGAGACTGTCGGTATGTGGATGAGCTTATAGATGCCATCTAGGTGTCGATCGCGTAAGAGATTCCTTAGCGAGAACTTGCGTACCTGAGAAAGAAAGATAATTACCTGGCCTGTTACAGGGGTTGATCTTCAAACTCTTCATGCAGACATGCCCTGGCTGGATACAGGTGTCGAATCTTCAAACTCTTCAGACGTGCCCTGGCAGGATACAGGAATCGAGTCCGGAAAAATAGTTGTCAACAGATACACCCTGGAAGGATACAGGAATCGGATCTTCAAATTCTTCAGACGTGCCCTGGCAGGATACAGGTATCGAGTCCAGAAAAATAGTCGTCAACAGATACACCCTGGCAGGATACAAGAATCGGATCTTCAAACTCTTCAGACGTGCCCTGGCAGGATACAAGAATCGAGTCTGGAAAATAGTCGTCAACAGATACACCCTGGCAAGATACAGGAATCGGATCTTCGAACTCTTCAGACGTGCCCTGGCAGGATACAGGAATCGAGTCTAGAAAATAGTCGTCAATAGATACGCCCTGGCTGGATACAGGAATCGGATCTTCAAACTCTTCAGACGTTCCCTGGCATGATACAGGAATCGAGTCTGGAATTAGTCGTCAACAGATACACCCTGGCAAGATACATGAATCGGATCTTCAAACTCTTCAGACGTGCCCTGGCAGGATACATGAATCGAGTCTGGAATTAGTCGTCAACAGATACACCCTGGCAAGATACAGGAATCAGATCTTCAAACTCTTCAGATGTGCCCTAGCAGGATACAGGAATCGAGTCTGGAAAATAGTCGTCAACAGATACACCCTAGCAGGATACAGGAGTCGGATATTCAAAATCTTCAGACGTGCCCTGGTAGGATACAGGAATCGAGTCTGGAAAATAGTCGTCAACAGATACACCCTGGCAGGATACAGGAATCGGATCTTCAAACTCTTCAGACGTGCCCTGGCAGGATACAGGAATCGAGTCTGGAATTAGTCGTCAACAGATACACCCTGGCAAGATACATGAATCGGATCTTCAAACTCTTCAGACGTGCCCTGGCAGGATACAGGAATCGAGTCTGGAATTAGTCGTCAATAGATACACCCTGGCAAGATACAGGAATCGGATCTTCAAACTCTTCAGACGTGCCCTGGCAGGATACAGGAATCGAGTCTGGAATTAGTCGTCAACAAATACACCCTGGCAAGATACAGGAATCGGATCTTCAAACTCTTCAGACGTGCCCTGGCAGGATACAGGAATCGAGTCTGGAATTAGTCGTCAACAGATACACCCTGGTAAGATACAGGAATCGGATCTTCAAACTCTTCAGACGTGCCCTGGCAGGATACAGGAATCGAGTCTGGAATTAGTCGTCAACAGATACACCCTGGCAAGATACAGGAATCGAGTCTGGAATTAGTCGTCAACAGATACACCCTGGCAGGATACAAGAATTGGATCTTCAAACTCTTCAGTCGTGCCCTGGCAGGATACAGGAATCGAGTCTGGAATTAATCGTCAACAGATACAGGAATCAGATCTTCAAACTCTTCAGACGTGCCCTGGCAGGATACAGGAATCGAGTCTAGAATTAGTCGTCAACAGATACACCCTGGCAAGATACAGGAATCGGATCTTCAAACTCTTTAGACGTGCCCTGGCAGGATACAGAAATCGAGTCTGGAAAATAGTCGTCAACAGATACACCCTGGCAGGATACAGGAATCGGATATTCAAACTCTTCATACGTGCCCTGGAAGGATACAGAAATCGAGTCTAGAATTAGTCGTCAACAGATACACCCTGGCAGGATACAGGAATCAGATCTTTAAACTCTTCAGACGTGCCCTGGCAAGATACAGGAATCGAGTCCGGAAAATAGTCGTCAGCAGATACACCCTGGAAGGATACAGGAATCGGATCTTCAAACTCTTCAGACGTGCCCTGTCAAGATACAGGAATTGAGTCCGGAAAATAGTCGTCAACAGATACACCCTGGTAGGATACAAGAATCGGATCTTCAAACTCTTCAGACGTGCCCTGGAAGGATACAGGAATCGAGTCTGGAATTAGTCGTCAACAGATACACCCTGGCAGGATACAGGAATCGGATCTTCAAACTCTTCAGACGTTCCCTAGAAGGATACAGGAATCGAGTCTGGAATTAGTCGTCAACAGATACACCCTGGCAAGATACAGGAATCGGATCTTCAAACTCTTTAGACGTGCCCTGGCAGGATACAGGAATCGAGTCTGGAATTGTGATAGTTGATAGTAGTCATCTTTGTATTGACTTTCGTCCTGAAAAGACAAAATGTTAGTTGTATGCAACGTTATGATGTATGAAACGCGTGATGCTCTCAGAATAAATGAGATTGTATGTCCATGATGCGTGTATGCATGCTATAATGTATGAAGATGTGATGAATGTATTTTCGTCTAGGAAAATAAATCCTTGACGGATGCCGGGAAGTCAAATCCTGGGCTGATGTTTGAGGAATAGAACTCTTTGTTTCCACTGGGGATGATGGTTGCAAGCATAAACCGGTTAGGAGAAGATGACTCCGTTGGGGAATAAACTTGGAAAATAGATTACTCTGTGGGGAGTGAACTCTGTGGGAAGAGAGATACTTCGCTGAGGTTTGATGATAACTCCGCTGGGATACCGTTGATATGTTATGTTGGAAGACTTGATGAACTCCGCTGGGGGATAGGAAGAACTTCGTTGAGGACGATCTTTCCATGGTTTTTGGCTGAGGATAACCTAGTTATAAGCTCTGGTGGAGAATAACCTTTGAATAAAGCTGGGGAGAGACACGTTCATGCTCTGCAGGGGATAGCTTCCAGAATCTACTGGGGATAAGCTTCCTACTGGGGAGATGGTGCAACTCTCCTGGGGAGACTTTTTGGACTGTACTGGGGAATGGCTCCACTGGGGTGTCTGGTATTCCGCCGGGGAACAATATTATATTAAGACTGTCGGGGATGCTTTGCTTAGGAACGTCTGTATACTCCGCTGGAGAATATTGAGATTTTCTGGGGATACCCATCTTCCTTAAGGCTGACAGTAGGCTAACTCTGTTTGGGGAGAGCGTTGCTGACTTGCTGGAGAATACCGTGCCTTGTTAGGACTGACGGGAGACCAACTCTGCTCGGGGGAGAGTATTGTTGAATCTGGTCTTACTCTACGGGGAGTGAAGGTATCTTGGTTGTTCTTCAACCGAACCTACCTTAGTACCTTGGTGGACAGAGCAACCAGATCGCTTAGACAACTCATTATTGCCCCAGTTTCTGAAGGAGAAGGTACCTGTGGAGGTGTTTGACAACTACCGTTTGCCAAATCTTCTTCTGGTAGGCAAGTGACGAGGTGACGGGACATAGTCGTACGCTTTAATCCCTAACTTTTGCCTGGACCGCCCTTTCGGGTTTTCAGTCCACCGGGATACCCATTTTTGCCCAAGCCTCCTTTTCAGGTTTTTGACTTGCCGGGTGTACAAATTTTTTCATTTCATCCCTTATTTTTACCCGAACCCTTTTGGTTCGCCGGGAAGCCCTTATTTTCGCCTAGGTGTGTCAACCTAGCGGGTCTTTGATTATGCGTAGTATTTTTTCGACTATGTCCGTGCTCTTAGGATACAGGAAGTTGTCACTGTCAGTAGTGCAGTGTTACCATATCACCAGAAGATCTTCGTTTGATCGTCCAATGCCCCAAGTGATCCAGATGGAGATTTGCCCCAAGCTGGTTGGCTTTTTGAGAGATTCTCCGAATCTTGACTTAACTGCCCCAAATAATGGACAATGATCATGCCATACCCCTTGCTTGGAGGTGCTTTCGTTCATTAGATATTCATCGTACGAACTTCTAAGCTATTCAAACAAATAGTCATATGCAAGGAATGTTATATTAAAAATGCAAAGCTTATGTATGTCTTGAAGTTTTCTTGAAAATGCATTTTTTCATAAAAACAAGTGAATTTTTTTCGTAAACTGTGATGTCAACTCAAGATTTTACGGCGAGCCTTAAGGAGTCAGGATACCTTTGTAACAGTATGCTTTCGAACTAACCCATGCTTCAGCTAGGACTTTTAAGGGTTGTAGCGTGGCCTGGTTCACGGTTTAAGAAACAAAGGATAAAGGCTCAAATTTATTTGTACCCACCCGCTCTTCGTGATGTTCTTCAAACCTAAACTCAGCTGATCATGCATTAGACCTTGTTTGAGTCTTTGTCCTGATATTCCAATGATGGTTCGGATATTGACAGTTTATTTTGAATAGGCAGTCATTTCCCGTTTTTTGTCGAGGGTTTGTAGGACCTCTTTCTTTTTTGATTTCGTTATCCCTGTTTTTTGCCTGAACTGTTTCTTTCATGATCACAGTCAGCGGGATGCCCCAGTTTTGTAAGTCTCCTTCATAGGTTTTGACTTAATGGGCTTTTATTTTTGGGAGATAATGACTGCCTGTCTTTATGATTATTCGGAGCCATCACTGTCTTTTGTTTTGTAAGGATTCCTTTGGTGCCATTCGTTGTGCACTTGGATCAGCTGAGAGAACTACCCTGCCCTAGGTTATGATTAAGGGTTTTAATTTTCGAAAAGAAAACTCCTACTTCTTTGGCTCAAAGGGGTTGACGAGAGATTATCATCCTTATAACTCCAGTGTTTAGGAATTGAAACAATGCCTGTACCTCATCAGCGGGGTCTATTCAAAAGCATACTGTAGATTGTGGTATCGTTTTCGTCATCCTCCCTCAAGAGGCTTAGAATTTTAAATCAAGAGTTGATCATCACAAAAATATGAAAACAATTTACATATAGCGAATGCGAATATATTGATTCAAAACAGACATATGTGATGCATTGATAAAGTAATAACGTTTGCCATGACAATAATTGTTTGAACAATCAAAAGAAAATTACAACTTGAAAATTCTAATGGACAAAAGTTTTCTCATCTCAGGACTTGTTACTTCAAGTGGTGAATCCTGTCTCGGGTGAAATCCACTGCTCCTTCATTAATCAGGTCCTGGACTTTGTTCTTCAGAGCCCAGCAGTCGGCAGTGTCATTTCCAGGACTATCAGAGTGGTATGCACATCTTTTGTTGGGATGATAGTTAGGAGCAGAGATGTTGGGGTTCCAGGGAGGAGCCTTTAGAGTTACCAAATTCAACCTCAATAGGTGTTGTAAAGCTTGAAACAATGACACGTTGAGCTTGGTAAATTGCCTCCTAGGATTGTCTGGCTTGCTCTGATCAACCCGTTGCTCTGGGCGAGGTTATGGTTGGACCTGTGAAGTGGTAGCAATTTGGAGAGGTCTAATCTTCACCATGCCAAACTCTTGTCCTCTCGGAAGCTGATCAATGACCTGGTCCCTGACTTGGACTGTTTGCTTCATGTTGTGTCTGTCTTGATGAAGCTGGTTGACCATGGCTTTCAACTCTTCTTGCTCCCGAGCCAAACTTTGGATAAGGGCCATCTGCCCCAGCATCTGAGTCCTCATTGCATCTACCTCAGCTTGCAGACGTTTCAGCTGTTCGTCCTTATCATCTTCAGGACTTTTCTTGGCCAAATTCCCCATGAGGAGTGTCCTCAACTCTTCCTGCCCCTTGGATAGGCTTAGGAAGATCTCCCTGAACTGAGTCTCTTGAGCATGAAGACCCTGGTTATCTTGTTGGGAATCCATTGCTGAAATAAACAGCGACGAAGGTAAGTGACCTGTCCAAAAAGAGTACTTGTAATGCAATGATATGTATGATATGCATGCAATGTTTTCAAGGACCTTGCGGGGTAAACAAGAAAATTGTTAGAATCTGGTAGCTTGATGAGGGAACTTCATGTTGTTGAGAGTCCTTCTTCAAGAGTCAAGGCTCACCATATCGAGTGGGTCATAGCCCCTGACTCAAGTCATTGTCTGGCTAGAGGAAAATAAATCCCCTTTGCCCCTTGCTAGACATTCTGGTTCGTCCTGACTTGCATCACAAGCCCTTGAGATCCCTGAAATGGGTTAGTCCTTATACAGAATGTATGCAATGGTATGATGTTATGCTATGCATGGAGTAATGTAGGTAAACCCTGTTATGAGTCCAGATTAAGGACTGTAAACAAAACCTGTAAGAAACTCAAGTGTTAGATAACAAGTATGCAAGTAGTCAAGTTCGAAGGCACACAAGTCACACAAATAGCCCTTAGAGTTTAGGCCAGCATGAAGTTCAGGTACTACCCTCTTGAAGTTGGTGGGCTCAAAACCTGTCCTATCAAAAGTAACCGGGTTCTAAGGATCTCAATATCATTGGATTGTTTTCTGTGTTCATCGTTTCGATTTATCCACTGAACTGGCGATCAAAATATTCCAAGAAAACAACCCTCAATGAGTGTAGTATCGAGTATCAACCAACTTCGGACTGCACCAAAGTTAGTTATCTCACTACCCCTAAAGAGGCCAGGATGGTTCAATTAAGGTTCCTAAGGTCAGTTGATGCTTCACGACACCACGCGGCGGCCCCGTACTCTCCTTGACTTGACTCAAGGGTTACCGGTACTCACCAAAGTGCCACATCAACGTAGCAGACTGCTTCAACCGTGTCGGTATACCCCGCACAGTTCCCTCACAGTTTTGTTGCTACTTTCTAAGAAGGTATTCCCCAGATCCGGGTTAGGATCTATAGAACTCCCAAGACAGGCCCAATAATATTAAAGCAAGCAAAACAAAGCAATTGAAAACACAAGTATGAGCTATCCTAAGGTACACCTCACTTAAAGTATCCCCAGCAGAGTCGCCAGTTCTGTGATCGGTAGAAATAGAACTGACTGTTTTTTAGCTGGTTTCGCGAAATGTCGCGGTAAGCAAGAGTCACCACCGTCTTTTATTTTCTCTAACATGGAAAGGACAAAAGCACAGCAAAATGCCTTATGAGAATGTCTCTCGGTTCGGTAGGTAGATTTATAGAAAGGGAAGGTGTTAGCACCCTTTCTATCCATGGTTATCCATGGGCTCTTAGATACTTGCTCTTATGTTTTCAAAAATGTTTGCTTTTCAAAATGTGAGTGGGTTTGAAAAAGTTTCGTTTAAAGATTTCTGAATAACTCTTGTATCTGTCCTCAAGAGTGTTTGAAAAATTTGTTTTGAAAGCTTTTGAAAGTGTAAGGTGTGAAAAGTGTTTTGTTTGTTTTTGAAAAGAGAAAGTATCTATGAGTCATCTACCTACCCTAAGGAATTAAGCTGTGTAAGTGTCCTTTAGGTAGTGCCATCCCACCATTGAGAGGTAGGTAGCACCACCGTTGGAGGTGTTCGAGTCAATTCTATTGTAGGGACAGTATGGTCACCGAAGCAACAGTTAGGACACCTTAGAAGCTACCCTTATGTCCTTGATCCTTTTTTAATCCGAGGCAACCATTTCGAGGCAACTGTTCCGAGGCAACTGTTTCGAGGCAACTTTTTCGAGGCAACTGGATCATGGACATAAGGACCACTAAAACGTCCTATACTTGACGACCACGTTTCGAAGGCAACGAGTGAGGCGTACCCTAGAAGTGGTGTGTGCTTTGTGTGTTGTATTCAGTTAATGTTTGTCTTTGTTATTAGTGAGCTACGAATTGTTTTTTATTTACCATACATTCTTTCATGCAAGTTTAGCAGTTAAGGGGGTGCAGAAAGTAAATTGCGGAAACATAAATCCTACGCTATTACAAGGCGCGGGTCTATACATCGCCAAAAATTACAAAGACCCATTTTTAGTAAATGAGTACGAAAAGTAAAGAAAAACAGTAAAAGTCCTAATTACTATTACATGTCTTGGAAGCAATTACATAATAATAAACTGTGCGCGAATAAAAAATTAAATCAGAATGTTCTAAGGGTGTTGACCCTTTCAAAAAAAGGAATGATTTTTTTTGTCTTTTTTGTGATTAAATGAAATTGATTACTAATAATTAAACTAATTAATTAATTTATTAAAAGAAAAGATTTTTTTGTGTTTTTTATATTTTTATGAAATAAAATAAAAGAATTAAAATTCTAAGTTAACCTAATTCTAAATTATTTTAATTGTAAAGAAAAAGAAATTAAAGTTGACTTAATTAAACTATTTAGTTGTTAATATTTATTTACAAAAATAATATAATAATAATAATAATGTTGATTTTTTTTATTTTTTTATGAAAAAAGGTTAGTTATGTTAATTTAATGATAGAATAATTTTTTTGGTAATTTTCTGGATCAATTTTGATAATTAAAAGCAATTAAAAGTCAATTTAATGATTATCTAACAATTAATTAAAATATGCATGCAAAAATATTAATTTTAATGTCAAAAATTAAATAAACATTTTTCTGATTAAAATGCAAAAGGAAAATATTTTGTGACTTTTTAAATGCATGAGAAAAATTATTTAAAGATAAACTAAATTAGGATGAAAATATTAAAAAAATAGAAAACATAGAAAACATGTTAATTATGAAAAAGGTAAAGAGAAATGCCAGGACCAGGATTCGAACTCATGCCCTCTGGAGAAATCCACTAACGCGTTGCCAACTGAGCTAACTGTCTTTGTTGTCAATACTCTGCAATTAATTGGTTAAAAGTGAAAACGTGTCATGTTTGAATTTTAAACACAGTCAACACGCGTGGGGCC
The DNA here is from genome assembly GCA_948472305.1 of Vicia faba. Classification (NCBI taxonomy): domain Eukaryota; kingdom Viridiplantae; phylum Streptophyta; class Magnoliopsida; order Fabales; family Fabaceae; genus Vicia; species Vicia faba. Next base: position 877,273,790 of record OX451738.1, read on the forward strand.
CAAGTGTAACATGGAAGAGAATCAGATTGAGCTATCGTGCCACGCCAGCCACGCCTGAGTCCACGCCAGTCAACGACGTCGGAGCCCTAGCTCCGGTCGTCTTCTCCGGCGAGCACCATGGCCGATCCTGCAAAATAGGAAAAATCAAAGAAAAAGAAGGACCTAGTCACCCTAATTCGACCCCTGCGGATTCAATGGTGCCATTGTTTTAGCCTGAAAATGACTGTACAGGGAGTTTCGAAGAAGATAACCAAAACGGCCCTAGCAATGGCAGGTCCTTACTCCTGCGTAAAAGCTTGCATGCTATGCATCAAATGCATTCTAATGAGTGTCCTGAGTTCACACAAACCATCAAAAACAACTAATAATGCATGAAATATGAAAAACGAATTCAAGAATTTTAACAAACCAATGAGAACTAGGGAGCACGATCTGGGATGATTTGGCTTTGTGTAAGGGTTGGGAATGATTGCTGATATGCCCAGGAACACGACTGAATCCTTAAAACTCCTTGAAACTTGCTAAAAAATTGAATCCGAATTTGTCAATTTTGTGGAAAATTTGAGAGAATTAGGGTTGCCGTTCTAGGTGTCTCTAGGTTGTGTATACTGTATGAGAGGCTTCATATATGTTTATGAACAAAAATCAAACATATTTAAGGGTCTTTAACCCTTGCAATCAAGTCTTGAGATTTCCATAAACACCATTTAAAGAACTTGCCATTCTTGTCAAAATTTGAATTTTTATGCTCATAATAGGTCTTGCACGAATTTGGTATGTGTTTCATGGTGTATCAAAGCTATTCAAACCACAAAATATCCCTTAATTGGTTTTTTTGATTTTTATTTGAATTTTAAAGATTTAAAATGAATTAAATCAAATAAAATTAAATAAAAATGGAAAAATTAATTTTTAATCTTAAAATAAATTGTGGGACACGTGGGAGGCATGACAAGGATGAATTAAGTGGAAAAAGTGGGCCCTTTTGTCAAAAAATGAAGTTTCAAGGATAATTGACTTTGGCCATTTCACAAAAATTTCCCAACTTCTCCAATGTATATCTTGCTCAATTTTGATCATGTGAACATGTTCTTGGACATTTTGGAAATTTATTGAAGTCCTCTAACCAATTCCTTTGGTCCCATGTCATTTTGATTTACCAATCTCAAGTTATGGTCTTTGACTTAAAGTGCCTTTTTGTTGACTTTTGAAAATGACCTATAATGTTGAAATTGATAACTTTTTGTGAGAGCATTTCTTGGAATTGGAATGTGAATATGAATTGTAGGAAATGTCTTCCTCTTCAAGATGAGAATTGGATGGGATTTTTCTGATGAACCATGAAAAAGTTATGCCTTGGTCAAGTTACAGTTGACTTTTCAGCTGTCCAAAAATAGAAACTTTTGACACCTTGATGATTTTTGAGCCATTCTTGTGAAATCATGATCAAGACTTGATCAAATGATGATTGTGGCTTCAAAATAAGACGTTGACCAAATTTTTTGACTTTTGACTGCCAAATGACCATTTTGCCCCTACAGTTGATTGTGAAGCAATTAGGGTTTTTCACTGTGCAACTTAACCTTGTGAGCCTTGAAAATTGACATGGAGATGCTTGACAATGTATATGAGCATATGGGACTTGATTGAGCCCTTGAAAACCTCAACTTCCTTGCAAGAACCAAAACCCTAATTTGACTGGCTTATGAGGGTGCTTGACTGTGTAGCCTTTGAGTAGACTTTGAACCATCTGAGGTGATGCTTGTCAAAACTTTGAAGAATATGGGAGGGCAAATTTTGGGGTACAACAATAGGTATTGCATGATAAGACTTAAAAGCAAACGTTAGAAAACCTAACATTCAAGACAAATATAACTGAAACAAAACACACTTCGCACACGCGCACCTCTAGGGTGACCCTCACTTGTTGCCTTCAAAAAAAAAACAATCATGTCCCTCGAACGTGGGGACGCTTTAGCAAAGTCCATCCAATACAAAAAATATTGTAGTCCCTCGATGACCCTTTCGATGCTGCCTTCAGTAAATGATCTAGTCGCTTACGATAAAATTGCTAAAGCATCTTACAAGTTGCCTTCATGACTGCATGTTGACCCTCACATGGCCCTCAAAACATCCAATGATAGGGCTGCCTACTAGCTAATAGTAGGATAACACTATCTAAAATAAAAGAGGAAAAGAATAAAGAAAATTAGAGTAGGTAGACCGCTCGTAGTTGCTTGCTCACAAAACAAGACAATTTCTCACACATACACTTTATTTCCTAAAATATTTTCAAAGAAAAAAAACACTTTGTATACATTCTCAACGATACGAGAATCATTACAAAGTTCTCCGTACTAAGGCGTCTTTTCAAAAATATTTTCAAATACACTTACACAAAAATCATTTTAAAAATGAGCTAGCAACTAAGGGCCCATAGATAACTACGGATGGAAAGGGTGCTAACACCTTCCCTTTCCATGACCTACCCCCTGACTCGAAATATTTAAAAAGGTCTTTCCTGTTATTTTCACCCTTTCCTTTGTTGGATAAAAGAAAATTCGGTGGCGACTCTTTCTAACCGTAACATTTGCGATAAAACGCAAAATCAGTAAATTTAGTTCTCCCACCGTATTACAGAACTGGCGACTCTGTTGGGGAAAACTAAAAGTGGGGTTACCTTAGGGATATTTCATATTTTAAAATATTTTCCTTGTTTGACTTTCTTGATTTATTCTTGAAGGGTTGTTTCGGTATTCTTGTATAGATCCTATATCGGGATCTGGGGCATATTAGGTAAGTAGCAATAGATCGTAGGGACTATACGGCGTAATACTGACATGGTTAAAGTGATGGCTATGTTAGTGTGACACATTTGTTGGTACCGGTGTCCCTTGAGTCCAGTGAAGGAGAATACGGGGCCGCTGTGTGGTGTCATAAAGCACTAACTGATCGTAGAACCTTAGTTGAAAAACTTGGCCATTAGAAAGTAGTGAGATAATCGATTTTGGTGCAAGACTAAAGTTGGTTGATACTCGATACTACACTCATTGAGATCGGACTTTCTGGATATTTTGGTCGCAATTTGGATGCTTGAGCTAAAATAATGCCCGATGAAGAAAGATCAGTGATATTGAGATTCCTTAGAACCCTATTACTTTATTTAGGACAGGTTGAACCAACTAAAATTCAAGAAAGTACTTACCTACAACTCCCTGCAAGCTTTAACCCAAGGCCTTGTGTGTTTTGTTTGTGTACGATTAAATTTTTCAAACATAACATCATGCATCATAACACTCATACCATTTCATTTCCTAACAATTTCAAGGACCATGGATTTATCTTCGTAAGGTTTCCTCCTCAACCCAAAGAGTTAGCATCAAGGGTTCCTGAAAATTTTCCGTTCACTAAAAGATATGGTCAACTTCTCAATCTGGTTACCTCAAGCTTTGAAGAGGACATGATGAGGGTTCTCTTTCAGTTCTCTGACTCTGTATATCATTATTTCACTTTTCCCGATTATCAATTAGTGCCCACAATGGAAGAATTCTCTCAACTACTAAGACTATTTGTTCTTGATCAAATACCCTTCATCGGTTTAGAGGAAACTCCAAGACCCAAATTTATTACCAAGGCCTTACATTTGAAGAGTTCTGACATTATAGCTAATTGGAGACAAGAAGTGGGGTCAAAGACTTTTTGGCTAAATTCCTGATAGAGAAGGCTCGACTATTTTGGGATGCTATGGATTTACAAGCTTTTGAGGAGATATTGGCTCTTCTAATCTATGGGTTGGTGCTTTTTCCTAACCCTGACTAACTCATAGATGTGAATGCTGTCAAAATTTTCCTTACTCGTAACCCTATGCCTACATTGCTTAAAGACGTTTTGCAATCTCTTCATACTCGCACTATGAGGAAGCGAGGGACTCTTATGTGTTGCTTGCCTTTGCTGTCTAGGTGGTTTATTTCGCACCTTCCATGATCGGTATTGAAGAATGAGCAAGGTTTGAGGTAGCCTCAAAGGTGAATGTCACTTTCTTATACATATATCCATTGGTGCTCTCGATCTCAAGAGGACAATACTATCATTGACCATGGTGGGGAGTTCCCTAATGTTCCACTTTTAGGCATTATGGGAGGCATTACTTATAACCCTTCTCTAGCTCTACAATAAATTGTCTATGCTCGAAGAGATGGTTCGCATGAACTTGATAGGGCATGTACATATTCGAGAAGCCAGCTCTCTCCGGAAGAATTGCCCGATGGCAGATGGTCTTAATAGAATATGATATCCAGTACACCGCTCAAAAGGAAATCAAAGGAATTGTACTGACAGACCATTTGGCACATCAGGAGGTAAACGACTATCAGTATATAAAATTTGAGTTCTCGTACTATTGTACCCCAAAATTTTCTCTCTCATTTCTCAAGAATTTTCCCCCCAAAATCTCTCATGACATCAAGTTGGCAGCACTGATACATCAATCTAGAGTTGGAATGGGCACAAGGGAAAAATGGTCAATTGCACATTGAAAAATCAAACCTTGACTTTTGGATCAATATCAAATTCTAAAAATCGTATTTCATCAAGACATGTTGGAACATGAAGTCTATTTCATTAAGAAAATCAAAAGTCAAGATTATGTTGAAAAGTCAAAATTCTAAATACTTAGAAATTTTTCTAAGTGTTTAGGAAATATGATAAGTTCAGAACTTCTAGCCAGATTTTCACCCTAATGCAAGTTGATTTTGGAAGAACTTCTGACATAAGAGTTGTAGATTTCAATGAGATCTCAAACATTATAGAACAAAGCTTCTTCTAGAAATGCTGGAATTTCAAGTTATACATCTTCAAAGACACGTCATTGAAACTGAAATATTCAGGAAATTCCGAACCTTTCCAAAATAGGATTTGGTTAGAACTTTTGGACTAGTTTTCATGAAGGTTCAATCATAATTTGAAAGAGAAATTCAAAGAGGGTCTACAAAGCATGTTACAAGCTTTCTGCAAAGTCTGAGAACTCCTTTAGAACATGTTGAAGCAAAGAGATTCAAAGATCAGAAATTGGATGTTCGTTCAAAGTTGTGCTGATGCTGAACTTCTGATCCAGATTAAGCTATGATACATAATCTCATACTATAGGATTTCTGTTTTGATAAATCTCATCATTATTTAATGCTCACAACCACTTTTGAGTATTTATCCGAAGGATTTCCCCACGTGTGGCATATAAATATATAGTTGTCCTTGAAAAGCAAACTTTTGAAGAAAGCAAAGCTGATGACGTTGGTAACATTACTGGCTCTAGCAAGGTTACCAGAACTGGGAGAATCTTTTCACCCAACATCTCACCCCAACTGTTACAAAGGCACCTGTCCGCATCATCACTACTAAGCCTAGTGCTGACCCAAAGGGAAAAGAGAAGGTAGTTGAGCCTGTTGAGACAGAAATACCCGCAAAAGACATTTTCGCTGAGGAACCTTCCGCTCGCGAAATGGATGAGATCTTGAAAATTATAAAAGGAGTGATTTCAATATAGTGGAGCAGCTGGGGAAAACCCCTTCCAAGATTTCCATGTTATCCTTGCTACTCAGTTCCGATGCTCATGCTCGGGCATTAATCAAATTCTTGAAGAAGGCTCATGTCCCTCATGATACCACAACTGACCAGTTTGAAAAATGTGTGGCAAGCTTGACGGCCAACAATGGTTTGGGGTTCTCATATGCTTATCTGACACCACTGGGAAAGAATTATAACAAAGCTCTGCATGTTTCTATTGAATGTAAGGGGACTACCCTAGCACATGTTCTGGTGGACACTGGGTCTTCTTTAAACGTGCTACCCAAGGGCGCTTTGGACCGTTTAGATTGTGAAGGACTAGTTTTGAAACCAAGTGATATTATTGTGAGGGCTTTCGATGGGTCAAAAAGGATAGTTCATGGAGAGGAGGATCTCCCGATCAAGGTGGGCTCCCAGATTTTCAACTCTACTTTCTACATCATGGATATCTATCCTACTTACTCCTGTTTGTTGGGTCGCCCTTGGATTCACGGAGCATGGGCAGTAACATCAACCATTCATCAAAAGTTCAAATATCCGGTCAAAGGAAGGATTGTCACTGTCTGTGGTGAGGAAGAGTTCATGGTAAGCCACCTCAATTCTTTCAAATATGTGGAGATGGATGGCGAATTTATTGAAACCCCGTGTCAGGCTTTTGAAATTGTGCCACCAATGGTTGCTACTGCTAAATGTTCCTCTGATGAGTCCAAAGCTGGTAAGGTCGTGCCAAATATGGTTTCTTTAAAGATGCTCGTGTCGCAATCGAAGAAGGAAGCTGTGATACTTGGGGGCAACTCCCCGAGATCCAATTTAAAGCAGACAAATGTGGTTTGGGTTTCACTATCAAGGCTCAGAATGAAATGAGATGCACTCGTGCAGGGAAGCCCCCTCTCCGAATTGGAAGTCATGAAGTAAATGCTATGGGTGATTCTGATGATGAATGTGCATTTGAAGGATGGGTATATCCTACTACAATAAAGCTCAACAATTGGCAAGAAAAGGACTTCGTTCCCATCTCTTTCATTGAGGAGTAATTACTTATTTATTGCTTTCTTTTGATTCAAGAACATTTTGTCTCTAATATTAAACAATGACTTTTAAGCCATGTGCCTGGCTCGGGGCACTTTGGTCTATTTGTCAAGGATTTAATTTATGTTCATGTTATCATATGATCATTCAATATAAACATTAGACTTTTTGCATTCGAACTTTTGTGCTCTTTATCTTTCTTTTCCTTCAAATACATTTTTCAAAATAGCCATGTGTCTTACATGCACACACACTCTTGCAGGTCCTCGTCCACTCCGGATCACATTTCCAATGACTCTACCATTGCCGACTATGATTTCGAATATCCAATTAACCAAACTGAAGACAAAGGCGAGGAAGATTGTGAAATACCAGGAGAACTAGCCAGACTTCTATTACAAGAGGAAAAAGCTATTCAGCCGCACAAAGAGTCAGTTGAAGTCATCAATCTAGGTACCGAGACAGACAAGAAAGAGGTCAAGATTAGCGCTAACCTGGAAAGCAGTGTCAAAAGAAGATTGGTTCAGATGTTGCATGACTATGTGGAAGTGTTTTCTTGGTCGTATGAAGATATGCCAGGGTTAGATACCGACATTGTAGTTCATCGTCTGCCAAAAAAGGAAGATTGTTCTCCTGTCAAATAGAAAGTGCGTCGCATGAGGCCTAACATGTCTGCAAAGATGAAAGCTGAAGTGATGAAACAATTTGATGCATGATTCCTAGCTGTGACATCTTATCCCCAATGGGTTGCAAACGTAGTTCCAGTGCCGAAGAAAGACGGAAAATTTCGTATGTGCGTAGATTATAGGGATCTGAATAGGGTAAACCCCAAGAATGACTTCCCTCTACTTCATATTGATGTCTTGGTCGATAACACTGCTCATCATAAAGTCTTCTCTTTCATGGATGGTTTCTCCGGCTATAATAAAATTAGGATGGCTCCCGAAGACATGGAGAAGACCATTTTTGTTACGCAATGGGGCACATTTTACTACAAGGTCATGCCGTTCGGGTTGAAGAATGCAGGGGCAACATATCAAAGGGCTATGGTAGCTTTGTTTCATGATATGATCCATCATGAAATAAAGGTATGTGTGGATGATATGATTGCAATATCACAAACTGATGAGGAGCATCTCAGTCACCTTTACAAGCTATTCGGGAGGTTGAAAAAGTACAAGTTGAGGTTAAACCCTAATAAGTGCACATTCAGAGTACGATTTGGAAAGCTTCTAGGTTTTGTTGTCAGCAGTAAAGGCATTGAAGTTGATCCTTCCAAGGTGAAGGCCATCTAAGAAATGCCAGTCCCCCATTCTGAAAAAGAAGGTAGAGGATTCTTGGGTCGTCTTAACTACGTCCCTCGTTTCATATCTCACTTAACTGTTACTTGTGAGCCAATCTTCAAACTCTTGAAGAAAGATCAAGTAGTTAGATGGAATGATGAATGTCAAGCTTCCTTCGACAAAATCAAAGAATATCTGCAAGAACCTCCTATTATCATGCCTCCAGTTGAAGGAAGACCCTTGATCATTGTAGCGGTGAAAATCGGAGATCAAGCTATTAATTAACTTGACTCACAAAAGCAAGAGTCGCCACCGCGCTTTATTATTTCCAAGGGAAAAGGGAAAAGAGCGAAATAAAACCCTAAAATATGCAATGTAAAATAATACTTAAAAGTAATAAAAATACAATGCGTTTTTGAAAGAGATCGAGAGTTCGGTGGTTGGTTATACAATGGGAAGGTATTAGCACCCAATGCATCTGCGGTACTCCGCAGGAACCTTTTGAAATATCTGTTTTTTGGTTTAAAATTGTTTGTTTGATTAAAATGATTCATTTGGCTAAAAGATGGGTATGGACGAGATTTTTTAAGATACGACGACCTAGTGTCGAAGTTTTGACTTAAAAGGTGTGAGTTTGAAAATGGGGTCTTTTGGAAAAATTATCTTGAGTTTAGCAAAATAGTAAACAAACAAAAAAAAATGGAAAAAAAGGGTATTCGCACGATCGGATGAGATGCATTAGATGACGTGAAGTCAACAAATTTAAATCTTTCCCTTGGAGTTAATCATAAGCAAGTAGATCTAATATTCGAACAAGGAAGCATAAATAATTTAAAAAATCCACGAGAATCAAGCAAGGCAGATAACAAGCTAATTTGTAAGAAACTAAATGAACGGACGAAGAATCACGAATAAAAAAAAAGTGTAATTAAAAAATTATCTAAACTAATTTGAAATTCTAAGGTTACTAAGTAAACTAAACTTAAATTCTAAAGTGTCTAACTAAATTAAATAAAATTTTGAAGTTATTAACTAAATTAAAACTCTAACGTTATTAACAAAAATTCGAAAGCTATTAAATTAAATCTAAAATAAATTAACACTCTAATATTACTGAATTAGGTCTAAACTAAATTAATTCTAAAGTTGCTAAATTACATCTAAACTAGTTTAAGTATAAACTTAATTCATTATAAAATTATTAAGTTAATCTAAACTATAATAAAATTACTAACTTAAATCAAAACTAAATTAATTCTAAATTAAAGATTAAAATTTTAAGATTAAATTAAAATTCTAAAGTTATCAAAATGTATCTAGACTAATTGGAAGTTTTAAAGTTATAAAATAGATCTAAACAAATTAAAAATTTTTAAGTTATCAAAATATACCTAAACTAATTAAAGGTTTTAACATTACTAATTTATATCTAATTAAATTAAAATTCTAAAGTTATTAGTTATGATTCTAAATATTTTAAAGTTATAAAATACATCTAAACTAATTAAAAAAAATCTAAATTAATACTAAACTAAATCTAAATATAAAATTTACTAATATTTTTTATATATTTTTTTTCAAAGGAAAAGTCATTGACATGAATTAGAGAGTAACATTCTTAAAAATAACTAATATTCTTAAACTATGTTCAAGACCAACATTTAACTAGCTTAATGAATGTTACAGTAGAAGACAATCACAAATTAACAATGATGATATGAACTAAAAAACAGCATAGATAATTAATGCGTGCAGTCTATGATCTAGATTAAAAAATGATACAGCTAATTGGAATTTGAATGGTAGCAATTTTGGTAGTAGTGGTACCGGCTGTTTTGGGTGTTTCGGAGGGCGAAAAGAAATTGGCGCAGCAGGTTGCTTGGATGCTGCTGCTGGTTGTTGTTGTTGTGTGTTTTGGTATGTCCCTCCCTTACAAAGAAAAAAAATGCTACTTAAATAGAAAAAAAAATGGGTTGTGTATTGAAGGTGATTTGTATCGATCCTCAATTTCATCCAACATCCAATAGGAATCAAGCACAGTGTAAATAATATTTTTTGTGACCAAATAGCTCTTTAATGACAAAAATAAAAACAAAAACTTGAAAGTATAAAAAATAACTCAATTAAAAATGATTTTTTTGAATATTTTATGAACAAAAAATAAAGACCCAAAATGACCGAAAATGATAAAAAACGGACGAAAATTTATCCAAAAAAAATAAAATGAACACATTAAAATAATCTACATGTCACAAAGATTAAAGAAAAAATATTCAAGAAGTCAAAAATCAAAAATAAAATAATAATAAAAATATCAGACTAAACAGACGTTTAAGGTTAAAAACGAGACTTCGAACTGTACCGAAAAATAAAGCGAGCATACCGTCATAATCTACGCGAAGCGCAAATTCATAAAATGATCGGTAAAAGGTGAAAACTTGAAATATTTTCTCGCTACTTTCCGCATAGTGTCAAATCACTTTTAACAGTCTGTCTATAAAACCGAAATATTTTATTATCGACATATAAACAATTTGGAGTCATGCAAGAAAATAGTGAACAGGTAAAAATGAATGATGTGAAACGCCGGGTATTTTACAACTGAAAGACGATGCAAACTTTGATTTAAATTGACTTTTTCTGGTCAACTTAAATACGACTAATGATGCAAAATATGATGAATGAAGATATTTACTAATGATTGTGACCAAATGACAAAATATGGTATGAATGTGCGATTGAAAAAATTAGGGGCGAAATTAAGGATGCAACGGTGTGCCTTGATGAATCAGTCTTCGAGAATCCACAATCAACCGTACTTCTGGCTTGGGAGACTCAAAACCTTAATTGAGGCGCGACACCTGATGCTCTTGATTCAGACCTGTCTCTGCACATGACACAAAAGAACATGAACATACACCTTTGTATGCGATTAGAAATTAGTGATACATATGCAAAAAATGTTCAAAACACTTGACAATCTTCGCATAGTCAAAGCTCGAAGGTGAGACGTTAAAACTGACCGTATTTCGTGACCTTGACTTATCTTAAAAAATGCAAAAATAAAAATGGGATCTTAGGTCAAAAATTGGGGTACAACAATCATGTACTTAACAGTGCTAGAGAATTCTATGGGGTGTGTTTTGGGCCAACATGATGAGTCTGGCTGAAAAGAGCATGTTATTTACTACTTGAGCAAAAAGTTTACCGACTGTGAAACCAGATATTCACTGCTCGAGAAAACATTCTGCGCTCTGGCATCGGCTGCTCGTCGGCTAAGACAATATATGTTGACTCATACCACTCTGTTGATTTCTAAGATGGACCCTATCAAGTACATCTTCGAGAAACCTGCTGTTTCCGGACGGATAGCTATATGGCAAATCATCTTGACTGAGTACGCCATTCAATACACAATGCAAAAGGCCATCAAAGGAAGTGTATTTAAAGATCATCGGGCCCATCAAGCTATTGATGATTATCAGTCTATGAACTTTGACTTCTCGGATGAGAACATCATGCTAGTGACCGACTGCACAAAACCTGGACCGTATGACGGACCTGAACAAGGATCTCGATGGACTATGGTCTTCAATGGGGCTGCCAATGCTTTGGGTAACGAAATTGGTGCTGTGATAATCTCCCCTGAAGGTTTCCACACTCCTTTCTATGCCAGATTATACTTCGATTGTACGAACAACATGGATGAGTACGAAGCATGCATTTTGGGTCTGAAGGCTGCCATTGATTTAAGGATCAAGCATTTGAATGTGTTTGGGGATTATGCTCTAGTGATTATCCAAGTAAAAGGAGATTGGGACACTAAACACCCTAATCTCATTCCTTACAAGGAGCTAGTTCTATCTATGATTCCTCACTTTGAAAATGTCACATTTAAACACTTCCCTAGGAAAGAAAATTAGTTAGCCGATGCTTTGGCCACCATGTCTTCTATGTTCAAGGTCAAATGGGATAACAAAGTTCCTATGATTATAATTGAGAGATTCGATGAACCTGCGCACTGCTATGAGCTCGACACTGACACAGAAAATCCATGGTACCATGAGGTGAAGAGATACCTTGAAGCACAAGAGTATCCTGAAGGAGCATCCATCAATGACAGAAAGTTCTTACGAAGATTTTCATCCAAATTCTTCCTATGTAATGAAATCTTGTACAAACGCAACCATGACTCTAATCTACTCCGGTATGTGGACAAGAAGGAGGCAGAGGAAATTATGGAAGACATGCATGATGGTCTCTTTGGGACTCACTCTAACGGATATACTATGGCCAAGAAAATCCTGAGAGATAGTTACTATTGGTCAACAATGGAGACTGATTGCCATCAACACTCAAGAACTTGCCACAAGTTCCAAATCTATGCTGACAAGGTCCATGTGCCTCCTATCCCTCTAAACATCATGACCGCTTCGTGGCAATTTTCAATGTGGGGCATTGACATGATTGGAGAGATCAAACCCACTGCTTCCAATGGACATCTCTTCATTCTTGTCGCTATCGATTACTTCACAAAATGGGTCGAAGCCGCCTCATTTTCCTCGGTCACTAAGAATGTGGTAGCCAGATTCATCAAACATAACCTCATATGCCGCTATGGTATCCCCGAAAGGATCATCACCGACAATGGGACTAACCTCAACAATGCTATGATTACTGAACTTTGCACTCAATTCAAAATCAAGCATCACAATTCTTCTCCCTATAGACCTAAAATGAACAGCGCAGTGGAAGCGGCCAACAAAAACATTAAGAAAATTATGCAGAAGATGATAGTGACCTACAAGGATTGGCATGAGATGTTACCATTTGCTCTTCATGGCTACTGTACTTCAGCTAGAACATCAACTAGGACAACTCCATTTTCTTTGTTCTATGGCATGGAAGATGTTCTACTAGTGGAAGTTCAGATTCCCTAACTAAGGATCATGAATGAAGTAGGCCTAGGAGAAGACGAGTGGATTTAGACAAGATTGGATCAGTTGAACTTGATCGATGAAAAGCGATCGACTGCCATTTGTCATGGTCAAATGTACCAAAAACGTATGATTAAGGCTTTCAATAAAAAGATTTGGCCTAAAGTGTATCAAGCTGGTGACTTGGTGATAAAGTGCATCATTCTTCCGCAAGGCTACCCCAGGGGAAAATGGACTCCCACTTATGAAGGGACATTTGTTGTCAAGATATTTTTCTCTGGTGGTGCCATGATGCTGACTACCATGAACGATGAAGACTTCCCACATCCTGTGAATGTTGACATAGTTAAAAAATACTATGCATAAGAGACTCTTTATGTTGACACACCTAGCCAAGATAAGGGCATCCCGGCGAACCAAAAGGTTTGGGAAAAAATTAGGGATATATGCAAAAGATTGTACACCCGGCAAGTTGAAAACCCGAAAGGGCGACTTGGGCAAAAATGTGTATCCTGGTGGGCTGAAAACCTGAAAAGGAGGTCCAGGAAAAAGTTAAGGATTAAAAGCGTATGACTATGTCCCGTGGAGTCACCACCGTCGACTTTATTACCAAGGTCCGAGTTCAAACGGTCCAAGATCAATCTAATCAACTTCTGTCAACCGCAATGGTGAATTCGAAGACATTGGGGCAATAATAGAGTTGGAATGCAATGAGATCACTTACACATGGCTATCATATTTGTTTTCAATTGTGTTTTCCTTTCGACGATTTCCTCTTACTAGGATCTTCGTCTCTTTGTACAAAAACACCTATTCATGGGCAAAATATCAATACAAATATATTTTGAAGTGCAAACTTTTTGTTTTTGTTTTGAATGCAAAAATGTCCAATGACTAAAATTGAACGAACATATGAATGTGAATATAATTAAAACTATTTGGCACATGTGTCCTGCTAAGTAGAAAGCATCTCTTTAATGCAGTTGAGATATCCCCACAGAGTTATCTCATTAGCATCATCCCTACAAGGTTAGCTACAATAAACCTTTCCTCAGCGGAGATTCCCACAAAATCCTTTTCATAGGTTGGTCCCCAGCCAAGAGTCTCAATCTCTTTACAGCCTTCTCCCCAGCTAAGTTGGTCCTAAAAGAAGAAACCTCGTGGATCTCTTCCTAAAGGAACTCACCTCGTCAGCAGTTCGTCAAGCATTCCTCAATAGGGTTTATTTCCCCAACATGGTTTATTTCCTCAACAGGGTTTATTTCCCCAATAGGGTTTATTTCCCCCAACAGGGTTTATTTCCCCAGCTGAGTTTATTTTCTCAGCCGAGTCTATCATCTCCAGCCGAGTCTATCATCTCCATCCTGAGTTTGCCTCTCAGACAATTACAAATAAGAGGACCACAACCCCTGATCCCCAGTGAAGTCACCAACAAAGTCATTGATATCTCCAAAAGTTGCTGTGAAGCCTGGGTCTGACCATATAACAGTAAACTTCATTCTCTCAAGTTACTATGAAGCCTGGACCCGACTAGATAATAGTTAACTTCTCAAGACACTATGAAGCCTGGACCAAACTAGATAATAATAGAAATTTCAAATACTATAAAGCCTGGAACCGACCATATAATAATTAATTTCTCAAGACACTATGAATCCTGGACCCGACCAGATAATAGTTTAACTCTTCGAGATATGGAAAAACCTGGACTCAACCAGACAAAATTTTAATTTCTTTTCCCCAGTAGAACTTGCCTCTACCCCAGCAAGTTACTGTGAAGCGTGGGTCTAACCAGATATCGGTTCAACTTTATCTTTTCAAACGAGTTATTATGAAGCCTGGATCCGACCAGATAGCAATAAACTTTATTCTCTCTGAAATTTGTTGCGAAGCCTAGATTCCGACCAGATAACAACTAAGTTCATGCAAGTTACTGGGAAGCCTGGACCCGACCTGATATCAGTTCAACTTCATCTTTTCAAGCAAGTTTATTGTGAAGCCTGGATCCGACTAGATAGCAATTAACTTCATCCACCTCAGAAATTTGTGAAGTCTGGACCCGACCAGATAACAGTTAATTTATTCTTCCCCAGCAAGTTACTGTGTACCCTAGATCCGACCAGATATCAGTTTAACTTCGTCTATTCAAGCAAATTGTGAAGCCTGGAGTCCGACCAGATAACAACTAGCTACAATCCCCAGCGAGTCACTATGAAACCTAGACCCGACCAGATAATAATGTAACTTTTCAAAAACTATGAAGCTTAGACCCGACCAGATAGTAGTTACCACTTCAAGTTACTGTGAAGCCTGGAACCCGACTATATAACAGTTCAACTTCAAGAAATTTTCTGTGAAGCCTGGATTCCGACCAGATAACAGTTAATTTAACTTTCCTCTATAAGTTACTGTAAAGCCTGGACCGGACCAGATAGCAGTCAACTTCACTATCTTCAACATATTTTTTCCAAGCCTAGATTTTGACCAGATAACAGCCAATTTTTGATGCTCTCCAGTCAGGAATAATTCCCCAATAGAGCATTGAACTCTTTTCCTAAGAAGAGATCAACACTCTCCACAGAGTCTTCTTAAAAAAGCCAGTATTCCCCTACGGAGTTTCTCCTCAAACAACAGAACATGAATTCCCAGCGGAAACATCCTAAAATTGAAGGAACATACTCTCTATCCTCAGCAGCAGTCTGGGAGCTCATTTACCAAGGCTCCTCAGCATGTTGTCAAGGATTTATTTTCCTAGACAAATACACGTTTCAACAAACACATCATACATAAATCATAACACATACATAACAAATACATACAGCGTAATCTCATTTATCTTGAGAACATCATTGTATCATGCATACATCTGCATGCGACTAACCTTTTTCCTTGCAAAAAATCTGCAGACAAAGACATCTACTACTCTAGTTTAAATCAACCAAAAGATTTATCCTGACAATTTCCCCAGTCATGTCTGAATGGCATCTCTAAGCCCATTCCCTACGCAGTCAACTAACACATCATCGAGTGCAAATATCTGGGCACTCTAGTGTTCAATCATCTTCCACCTTCAAGTCACGAATGGCAGACTCGCCAATCTAACTCTTCAGGTTTAAGAAGATTAAACAGGGGAAGCTGATGTACCCCAAAATTTTCTCTCTCATTTCTCAAGAATTTCCCCCAAAAATCTCTCATGACATCAAGTTGGCAGCACTGATACATCAATCTAGAGTTGGAATGGGCACAAGGGCAAAATGGTCAATTGCACACTGAAAAGTCAAACCTTGACTTTTGGATCAAAATCAAATTCCAAAAATCATATTTCATCAAGACATGTTGGAACATGAAGTCTATTTCATTAAGAAAATCAAAAGTCAAGATTATGTTGAAAAAGTCAAAATTCTAAATACTTAGAAATTTTTCTAAGTGTTTAAGAAATATGATAAGTTCAGAACTTCTGGCCAGATTTTCACCCTAATGCAAGTTGATTCTAGAAGAACTTATGACATAAGAGTTGTAGACCTCAATGAAATCTCAAACATTATAGAACAGAGCTTCTTGTATAAATGCTGGGATTTCAAGTTATACATCTTCAAAGACACGTCATTGAAACTGAAATATTCAGTAAATTCTGGACCTTTCCAAAACAGGATTTGGTTAGAACTTCTGGACCAGTTTTCATGAAAGTTCAATCAGAATTTTCAAGAGAAATTCAAAGAGGGTCTACAAAGCGTGTTACAAGATTTCTGGAAAGTCTGAGAACTCCTTTAGAACATGTTGAAGCAAAGAGATTCAAAGATCAAGAATTGAATGTTCGTTCAAAGTTACGCTGATGTTGAACTTCTGATCCAGATTAAGCTATGATACATAATCTCATACTGCAGGATTTATGTTTTGATAAATCTCATCATAATTTAATGCTCACAACCACTTTTGAGTCTTTATCCAAAGGATTTCCCCACGTATGGCATAGAAATACATAATTGTCCTTGAAAAGAAAACTTTTGTAAAAGTTCATGCTGAGCCCATGCTTTGCCTTTGCCTCTGAGGGTACTTTTCCTTAATTCCTGCTTACAAATCCAGCTTAAGCGCGGATAAAGCTGCTAACCACCATACTTGTTTGAACTTGCTTCACGAACAAGTCAATGTCTAGAATATGATGGTTGTACCCTTGACATCTCCAAACTACTAAATCTTTGCCTATAGAAATTCATTTGCAACTGTAAAGAGGTCAAAAAATTGAAAAGAAAAAATCCTTGAAACCTTGTTAAAATTCCAAGAATCCTAAACTGCAAACACAAATACAAAACCTGCTAGTCTTTGATTTTTTCTTTCAAACTCCAATTTCCCTCAAGTATTCCTTGACCAAATTATCAACATAGTTTCTGATATACACTTAGAAGTCTTCCCAACTTTTGTTCTCAGACTGTAACACAGTCTTCATCAATCACCATCTCAAAACCAGAACATTGCTGTTTGGCTACCCCGGAACTTTCCAGCCATTCTTAGCTCAAGTTAAAGGTTGTTCCAGTCTTCTGAGCACGTGAGGAAGCTGGCCAGAACATCATAGCAGTCAGAACTAGGTTCTAGTTCACAGAACATTTTCCAGCTGCAAGGTAAGCTTCTGCTGACTCTCATCATATTACTTAGGCATTGTTAGACTTGCATGTCCAAAAATACAATGTAGACATCCTGACTCTGATGCTGTACATATTCACGGATTTAATGTATTTTTTTGCCTAAGAAGAGATAATTTCAGTCCATAACTTATTGAGGAATTTAGGATTCAGAATTAGGATTAGCAAAATTCATGCTTGTTTCTGATTAACAGTTCTGATACTTTGTATTTCTGAAACCATGATGAAACCTGCCATAACTGCTATGTGTGCATTTTCTATTTTGTTGAGAAATGATTAAGCTGCAGATGCTCTGATTAGTATGGATAAGGAGATGAAGTTCATCATCATAACTTACTTTGTGTTATATGTTTATGTTTTTGTTCTAACACCGGATGTATAGCCATCCCAGTGGTAGAGAGCGCATGCATAAAACATTAGTGCCAAGGGTCCTGAGTTCTAGCCCCAAAAACACCTTTTTTGTGTTTATTTCTTAACATTTTTACCACATTAGATGGATCAGAACTTCCAGGTCAATCCCCTTAGTTGTTTGTCAAAACAGTGATCCTAGACTAGAACTTCTAGACATTCCCGTCCAACAGCATTGACACCTCACATACTTATTATCAGAACTTCTAGCTTGCACGTAACACTATAACTCCTAGGTTTCCAGCTACATCAGAACTTCCAGACTCTCTCAGCAACCAGAACTTCTGACCTTCCAGTAACATTAGAACTTCTAGGAAGCCAGTTGCATCAGAACTTGTAGGATTTTCCTTGTTCCCAGCAACCCCATAATTTTAATGTACCCGGACCCAGAACTTCTGACCGCCCCCTTTACTGCTAACATTCTCTTTCTTGCAGTGTATCAGAGTCAGAGTTTCTGCACCTTACTTCTGCTCTCACTTACTTTAGCAATGCGCTGATTCTGACCCCCTTTCCTCTTATTATTTTTAATATCACTTTTATTTTCAATAATCAAAAACACCAAAAATATTTTTATATTCACATACTTTATTTTATTTCCTTCATAATCAAAAGACTAAAAACATTTTCTTAAGCTAATTCATTTCCTTTTAACAAAAACAAAACAAATCCATTTTACATTTCTTGTGATTTATTTCAATATGGTTGTAATAGATAATTAGGACTTAAATCTCTTTCACTCCCCATTTGTAAATTTTTACACCCCATCCCGCTAATGATTGTAATAATGTAGAATATTTACTTTCCGAAATTTATCGCTTTCATATAAATGTTAGTAATTAGGATTTGTATGGAAAGATAAAAATCAACAAGTAGATAACCCTAATCAAAGATTAAATGCATGAAAATCAAAAACACAATTCACACATACACCCTTAAGGTTAACTCCACTTGTTGCCTAAAAATTGTCATGTTATGCATGTGGGATGTCTTAGCAAAAACAATAAAAAATACAAGATCATAGTCCCTCGATGACGCTACAAATTATGCCTTTCAAATGATCTTAGTCCCTAAAAGAGAAATACTAAGATATCTCACAACATTGCTATCATGACTATACGATGAAACGCGCCCGTCCCTTTACATTTAAAGATAAGGCTTCTTACCAATCAATGGTAAGATAGCAATATCAAAGGAAAGGAAGAAATGAACAAAAGGCTTTTGAGTAGGTAGATACATTCTTAGTTGCTTGCTCACTTTCAAAACAAACATCATTGCTCACTTTCAAAACAAACATCCTTGCTCACTTTCAAAACAAACACATACCAAAAACTTTCAAAACATGAAATATTTTCAAAAGTCCAACACTTTGTATACATTCTTGCCGAACCGAGAACCATTACAAAGTTTTCCTAAACAAGGCGCCTTTTCAAAAACACTTTCAAAAACCACCACAAAGCACATTTTCAAACAAAAGCAAGTGATCTAGCAAGCAACTAAGATCCCATAGATAACTATGGATGAAAAGGGTGTTAACACCTCCCCTTTTCATAATCTACCCCCCGAACTCAAGAAATAATATCAAAGGTCTTTCCTGTTCTTTTCCACCTTTCCTTTTGGATAAAAGAAAAGTCGATGGTGACTCTTGTTAACCGCAACATTTGCAATCAAACGCAAAATATCCCAAGTCAGTTCTCCCACCGTATTACACGTACGAGAACATTATGCTAGTAACAGATTATGAAGAACCTGGACTGTATGAAGGACCTGAGCCAGGATCCCGATGGACTATGGTTTTTGATGGATCTTCCAATGCACTTGGTAACAAAATCAATGTTGTGATCATCTCTCCCACATGTTTCCATACACCCTTCAGCGCTAGACTATGCTTTGACTGCACCAACAATATGGCGGAATACCAAGCGTGCATCATGGGTCTTAGGGATGCTATTGACTTGAGAATCAAATTCTTAAGCGTGTATGGGGACTCAACTTTGGTAATAAGCCATGTTAAAGGAGATTGGGATACTAAGAACCCGAATCTCATTCCTTATAAAGAGCATGTTCTAACCCTGATCCCGTATTTCAAGGAGATTACCTTTAAGAACATACCACGAGAAGAGAATCAGCTGGCGGATGCTCTGGCTACCATGTCATCCATGTTCAAGGTCAGATGGGACAATGAGGCTCCCAGAATTACCATTGAAAGATTCGACAAACCTGCACACTACTTTGAAATTGACACTCATGGAGTAAAGGAGAAACCCTGGTTTCATAAGGTGAAAAGGTACCTCGACGCTCAAGATTACCCTAAGGGGGCATCCATCAATGACAAGAAATTCTTGCGAAGGTTCTCATCTAAGTTCTTCTTAAGCAATGGAATTCTATACAAACACAATCATGATTAAAATCTGCTTCGTTGTGTGGACAAGAAATAAGCAGAAGAGATTATGCAAGATATGCACGAAGGTGCCTTCGGTACTCACTCCAGTGGGAACACTATGGCTAAAAAGATCTTAAGGGCTAGTTACTATTAGTCGACTATGGAAACTAACTATCACCATCACTCGAGAACTTGTCATAAGTGTCAAATCTATGTCGATAAAGTTCATGTGCCTCCAATACCATTGAATGTCATGACTCCGCCTTGGCCGTTTGTAATGTGGGACATTGATATGATTGGAGAAATCAAGCCCACAACCTCTAATAGACACCGCTTTATCCTCTTCGACATTGACTACTTTACGAAATGGGTTAAAGCAGCCTCATTTGCCTCTGTTACTAAGAATATGGTCGCCCGGTTCATTAAGAACAACTTTATCTGTCAGTATGGCATCCCCGAGAGGATTATCACAGACAATAGTACCAATATCAACAATACAATGATCACTGAGCTCTGCATGCAGTTCAATATCAAGCATCATAACGCTTCTCTGTATTGACCTAAGATAAATGGTGCAGTGGAAGCCGCCAATAAGAATATAAAGAAGATCATACAAAAGATGGTTGTGACATATAAATATTGGAATGAGATGTTACCATTTTCACTTCACGGCTACCGCACTTTGGCTAGAACATCAACTAGGGAAACCCCTTTCTCTCTGGTATATGGTATGGAAGCTGTCCTACCGGTCGAAGTTCAGATTCCTTCCCTGAGAATCATGAAAGATGAAAAATTTAGCAAAGACGAGCGGGTTCATGCCAGATTGGATCAGTTAAACCTATTGACGAGAAAAGGCTGGCAGCTTTCTGTCACGGTCAGATGTATCAAAAATGCATGATCAAAGCATTCGATAAGAAGATCAAGCATTGGGTATATCAGGCTGGTAACTTGGTAATAAAACACATTATCCTCCAACAAGGTGATCCCAGGGGAAAATGGACTCCTACCTATGAAGGACCATTTGTAATCAAGAAGATATTTTCTGGTGGAGCTATGATACTGACCACCATGGACAGTGAAGATTTCCTGCACCCTGTGAATGCAGACATAGTCAAAAGATGCTACGCCTCAAAATGACCCGCTAGGTTAACTGGCATAGGAAAAATTAAGAGCATCCCGGCGAACCAAAAGGGTTCGGGAAAAATCAGGGATACATATGAAAAGACTGTACACCCAGCAACTCAAAAACCTAAAAAGGAGGCTTAGGCAAAAAAGGGTATCCCGGTGGACTGAAAACCCAAAAGGGCGGTCCAGGAAAAAATTGGGGATTGAAGCCTACGACTATGTCCCCATCAGACAACCTACAATAAGCTTTATTACCGAAGTCAAAGATCAAACTGTATAAATTAATTCACTCACTTTCTTTCGACATTAAGGGATGAGATGATTGAATACATAGGGGCAATAGCAGAGTTGGAACCTGACGAGATTGTTCCCACATAGAGATATGTTTTGACTTTGTAAATCTTTTCTTCGACGACTTCCTCTTACTAGGATTTCAGTCTCTTTGTACAAAAACTTCCTGTTTATTGGAAAATTATCAATGAAATACAATTTCAAAGCCAAATTATGTTTTAATTTTTCTATTTTGTTTGCAAAATGTCCAATGTCTAAAATTGAATGAGCATATGCATATGAATATAATTGACTGTTAACAAATGCATAAAAACAGGAATAAGTGTCTATTCAAACTCTAGGAGTTGGGATAATGTTTGAGCCATCCACAAATCCCCACAAACCCACCTCCATAAGATTATGCGTACAGAGTAATTTTCACAAGTTCATACATTCCCTGAAATTTCCTCGACAGATCGCTTTGGAAAGTAAAAGAGTATGATCTTCTTCCTAGAAATGTCACCAACCTACGAAGTTCCGACCAATACAGTTCATGGAAGTTCTCTTCCTCCAGCTGAGTTCAGTCCTCTGAGTTTGCAAAACCCCTGCAGGTCTCTACTCTCCACCAGAGTTCATTTCCTCAACAAAGGTGTTTCCTCAGCAGAGTATTCCTCCATCGACTGGGTTTACTTCCCTAATGGAGTTTGGATTTATGTCAACAGGGTTTATTCCGCTAATAGGGTTAATTCAACCAGCAAGTTCAATCTCCCCAGCTTAAGCCTGTTACTCAGATGACCACGAGTCACCGGAAGAATTGTATCCCCAATAAGTTTCCACTCTCCCCAGAGATTTGCTACTGAATCTGAACTTCCCCAGACGAGTTGGAAGGTTATCCACCTCTTTTATCCCCAGTCAGGGTATAAACTCCCCAGTAGAGCAATGAACAAACAATGTTCTTGAACTTTTCTCCCCAAGCAGGAATTAACATTCTCCAGTGGAGTTTCTTCAAAGAAGAAATCAATGTTCCCCAGTGGATTTTCCTCAAATAAGAAAGCAGGAGTCCCCAACGGAAACAATCCCTAGAAGATCAAAGATACACATACTCTTCATCCCCAACGACAGTCAGGGATTTATTTTCCCCAGACTAAGATGCTGCTCGAGTTTACAAATACACTTCAATAACATTTCACATTCATACATCATTTACCAATATCATAGCATATACATACAAAACACATATAGCACAATCTCATTTATTTTGAGAACATCATTGCACAAATGTATTTCATACATCATGACATTGCATACAACTAACTCTTTACCTTTTCAGGAAAGATCAATCAACAAACATCATCAAATACTTATATAACCTGACTGACTTTTTAAAGGCTACATCTGATGAAGGGATATTTCAACATTTTCCTCATAAGGTCATTCTCAAGTACAAAAATCCGCAGGTTCAATTTAAATCGACCAATGATTTATCCTGATTCTTTTCTGGTGGACTATTTCTCTGGTTCAATTTAAATCAACTCAATGATTTATTCTAAT
The DNA here is from genome assembly GCA_948472305.1 of Vicia faba. Classification (NCBI taxonomy): domain Eukaryota; kingdom Viridiplantae; phylum Streptophyta; class Magnoliopsida; order Fabales; family Fabaceae; genus Vicia; species Vicia faba. The sequence continues at coordinate 877,296,972 of OX451738.1, forward strand.
TCTTATCCAGTTAAAGACAATTAAAGACCTCTGCTGGTTCAGTTTAAATTGACCAATAATTTATCCTGATTCTTTTCCGGTGGATTTTCTCTGGTTCAGTTTAATCACTCAAAGATTTATTTTGATTCTTATCCAGTTAAAGTTAAGTACAGACATCTGTTGGTTTAGTTTAAATCGACCAATGATTTATCCTGATGCTTTTCCAGTAGACCTTTCTCTGGTTCAGTTTAAATCAACCAAAGATTTATTCTGATTCTTATCCAGTTGAAGACAATCAAGACCTTTCTCTGGTTCAGTTTAAATTTCCCAAAGATTTATTTTGATTCTTATCCAGTTAAATTCTAAGACATCTGCTGGTTCAGTTTAAATTGACCAATGATTTATCCTGATTCTTTTCCTGTAGACCTTTTTCTGGTTCAGCTTAAATTGCCCAAGGATTTATTCTGATTCTTATCCATTTAAAGACAAGAACAAAAATCTGCTGGTTCAATTTAAGTCGACCAATGATTTATCCTGATTCTTTTCTAGTAGACCTTTCTCTAGTTCAGTTTAAATCGCTCAAATATTTATTCTAATTCTTATCCAGTTAAATACACGTGCAGACATCTGCTGGTTCAGTATAAATTGACCAATGATTTATCCTGATGCTTTTCCAGTAGACCTTTCTCTGGTTCAGTTTAAATCACCCAAATATTTATTCTGATTCTTATCCAGTTAAAGACAATCAAGACCTTTCTCTAGTTCAGTTTAAATCACTCAAAGATTTATTCTGATTCTTATCTAGTTAAAGTTAAGTACAAACATCTGTTGGTTCAGTTTAAATCGACCAATGATTTATCCTAATTCTTTTCAAGTACACACTTTTCTGGTTCAATTTAAGCCGCCCGAAGATTTATTATGATTATTATCCAGTTAAAGACAATCAAGACCTTTCTCTGGTTCAGCTTAAATCGCTCAAAGATTAATTCTGATTCTTATCTAGTTAAAGTTTTGAACATACACCTGCTAGTTCAATTTAAGCCGAGCAATGATTTATCCCGATTATTTTCCGGTAGACCTTTTTCTGGTTTAGTTTAAACCAACCAAATATTTATTCTGATTCTTATTCAGTTAAAGACAATTAAAGACCTCTGTTGGTTCAGTTTAAATCGACCAATGACTTATCCTGATTCTTTTCCGGTGGACTCTTTCTCTTGTTTAATTAAATCATCCAAAGATTTATTCTGATTCTTATCTAGTTAAAGATGATTACAGATATCTGCTGGTTCATTTTAAATCGACCAATGATTTATCCTGATGCTTTTCCAGTAGGTACTTTCTCTTGTTCAGTTAAATCGTCCAAAGATTTATTCTGATTCTTCTCCAGTTAAAGATAAATCAAGATATCTACTGGTAAGTTTAAATCGACCAATGATTTATCCTGATTCTTTTCCAGTGGACTCTTTCTCCGGTTCAGTTTAAATCAATAATGATTTATTTTTATTATTATCCAGTAAAAGAAAATTAAAGACATCTGTTGGTTCAGTTTAAATTGACCGATGATTTATCCTGATGATTTTCTAGTATACCTTTCTCTGGTTCATTTTAAATCACCCGGAGATTTATTCTGATTTTTATCAAGTTGGAGACAATCAAGACCTTTCTTTGGTTTAGCTTAAATCGCTCAAAGATTTATTCTGATTCTTATCCAGTTAAAGTTAAGTGCAGACATCTGCTGGTTTAATTTAAATCGACCAATGATTTATCCGAATGCTTTTCCAATAGACCTTTCTCTGGTTCAGTTTAAATCAACCAAATATTTATTCTGATACCTCTTCCATATGAAGTCGAAAGTTACTTTGGATGGAATCTATAAGTCCATCTCCGATAACTCTCAAAATGGCATCTATAAGCCTATTCCCGGTACAACTAACCAATAGCATTACTTCTTGCACAAGCGAGTGCAAATTTCTGGGCACTTAAGTGTTCAATCATCTTCTACCTTTAAGTCACGAAAGGCGAACATGCCAATCTAACTCTTCAGGTTTAAGAAAATTGAACAGCGGCAGCTGTTGTACCCCAAAATTTCCCCTCCCTTATTTCTCAAGACATTGTTTCAAAGCTTCTCAGACACTCAAGGCACTAAAGGGTTAACCGGTTAACTCACCTCCTAAGCAACAAGTCTACAATTAGGGTTTCGAGTTTCTCAAGTAAATTTGGGTTACAAAGGTCTCAAATGGATTTCATGGTTTTTCATAGGTCCTTAACAAGGTTTGTGTCAAGTTTCAAGTCCTAAATCACAAGTTTGCTCAGTCAATGACTAAAAATAATTGAAAATCAACTATATTGGTCAAAAGGTCAACTATGGTCAACATTTAGTCAAACTTCAAGATTTTTGGTCAACATCAAAATTTTGAAGTGATATTCATCATGTGATCAAGGGTTGATCATGATTCCTCAAGGAAAGACCTCAAATCATCAAAAGTCAAATTAGGATTTCCTTAGGAGAAGTCAACTGAATATTGACCAAGCATAACTTTCACACACTTTATTAAATTTTCCCCAACCAAAGCTCATTTTGAAGAAAATTCAATTCCATACATCTTTGTTTTTATGCTCAAGTCCAAAAAATGCGTCATTTGAAAGATATGAGCTAAAACATTATATGTCATTTTCAAAAGTTAATAAAAGACACTTTTTGTCAAGGAAACTTACACCAAGATAATTTATTCAAAAGCAAAAATGATCAACATAGATATTGTATAGTACATATTGAGCTTTCCAAAAAGTCCAAGATCATCTTTAAAATATGAAAATTGTGCAAGTTATGAGTTACACAAGTTGGGAGATTTTGAAGAAATTCATGAAATGCAAAAGGTGTAAACTTGAAATTTTGGACTTGTGACCTAACATTTTGGACATTAAACATACTCATGACATATCCAAGAGCCCCTAAACCTATCCATGCATTATTTTGATTTTATTTCTATTTATTTGAATTTTTTAAATACAAGTTAAATCAAATTAAATACAAAATAATGGACTAGGTGTGCAAGATTTCATTTGGATCATTCAAGAGGCCCAAAATGGCATACACAAACTGTCCGGGTTCGTTGCATATTCAAAAGGGCAAGAAAACATGCAAAAGGAAAGTTTTTAAGTTGTTTGATTTTGGTTTCATTAGGGCCATCATGTCTTGATCCCTTTCCTTGTTTATCAACTCACCCTCTCCCTCTATAAATACTGAATCAAAGCACAACAAAAGGACAACGAAATTCTTGCATACAAACTCTCCCAAAAATTCTCAAAAATTCTCAAAGTTGCAAAATTCGTAGCTACCTTTCCAGGCACTATCAATCCAAACCATCATCCAAATCATATTCCCGAAGCTTCCAGGAATTGAACCAAGCTCATAACCAAGCCCGTTCACATCCAGAACTCCTATATCTAGTCACCACAAATTTGGTACATTTTTTGAACTCAATTTGTTAAAATATACACCGTTAATCAATCTAACGCATGCAAACATGTTCATAGCAATGTATAGAACAGGTTGGCGTAACACATGTGAGCTTTGGGGCTTAAATTGTAAGATGCCATTTTTAACTCTGATCGAACATTTTGTTTAGAAGCGTATAATCCAGGAACTTTTAGATAAAAATAATACCATTTTGAACTCTTTGCATGATTTTACATAGGATAGGCCTTTTAGTTGGTCATGAATCTTTCAAATTTGCAGGTTTTCATTTTGATATGGACAGAGAAGATGACCGAAGTTTGATTCCGGCGTCCCCGAGTCAGGTTCACTCTGGCCAAGACCCGCATGGAAGATAGCTGCACAATGAGTGGCTAATTCAAATTTCAGGGACCCACTAAACGCGCGCGTATTTGATTATCTGGCATTAGCTGGCATTTGTTTTTATATTATTAATGTTTTATTGTACTAACGGATGAAACACGCTACCCCATTTTCAACACACACACACACTTAAGGCATTCATGCGCTTTGTCCCCAGTTCAATCTAGGTACAAGGCATTTTGTATTTTTCTTGTTTTATCCTTTCAGATCTGGTACCTAGCAGAGTCATACGCACATGATGCACCTTCGCTTCCTGACCACCATATTTCATCAGACCTGATGCAAAGCCTCAAAGGCGCGTCCCCATGATGCACCCGAAGAAGCAGTCCCCCACTGGATCTAGTTGACTCCTGATCTCATTCTTTTTTGGGCCTGAGGATTTCAATCATTGCAACCCCCATTTCCTTTTGCAACGCCTGTCCCATTCCTCTTTTTTTTTATAATTTATTTATTTAACTTTCTTTAATCTTTTTTTTATAATCATAAAATTAGAAAACCACTAAAACATTAGATTTAAATTTTTTTAATTAAATTAATTCTTGTTAAATTTCTAATTAATTTAATTTAACCCCTCTAGGTTTATCTTATTAGTTTAAAACTAAGTTAGAATTAGGGCTTCATAATTCAATTGTTTTCTAAACAAAAATAACAAAAAATATTTTTCTACTTAGAACTCTTTAAGGTTTTATGTCTTCCCATTCTCATTCTCCACGCGTTTATTTTTTTCTCGCCTTATAGTAGTTATGTAATTGTACAAAGGGATGTAATAGTTTAAACTAGGATTTTTTACTTTTTTCTTTCCCCCATTTCTGGTTTGTATTCCCCCATCCCGAAATGATGTAATAATGTAGTTTTAGTTTCGGCATTTTTATTTTTCCACACTTGTATATATTTAACTGCTAGATGTATGCTAATAGGTATTAAATGATAAGACTTAAAATCAAACATTAGAAAACCTAACATTCAAGACAAATATAACTGAAACACAACACACTTTGCACACGCGCACTTCTAGGGTGACCCTCACTTGTTGCCTTCGGAAAAGAAATAGTCATGTCCCTCGAACGTGGGGACGCTTTAGCAAGGTCCCTCCAATACAAAAAATATCGTAGTCCCCCGATGACCCTTTCGATACTGCCTTCGGTAAAAGATATAGTCCCTTACGATAAAATTGCTAAAGCGTCTTACGGGTTGCCTTCGTGACTGTATGATGATCCTCGCATGTCCCTCAAAATATCCAATGATAGGGCTACCTACTAACTAATGGTAGGATAGTACTATCTAAAAGAAAAGAGGAAAAGAACAAAGACCATTGGAGTAGGTAGACCGCTCGTAGTTGCTTGCTCACAAAACAAGACAATTTCTCACACATACATTTTATTTTCTAAAATATTTTCAAAGACAAAAAACACTTTGTATGCATTCTCAATGATATATAATCATTAGAAAGTTCGCTGTACTCTTGCGTCTTTTCAAAAATATTTTCAAATACACTTACACAAAAATCATTTTCAAAGTGAGCTAGCAACTAAGAGTCCGTAGATAACTACAAATGGAAAGAGTGCTAACACCTTCCCTTGCCATAACCTAACCCCCGAAATCAAAATCTTTAAAAAGGTCTTTCTTGTTATTTTTAACTTTTTCTTTGTTGGATAAAAGAAAAGTCGGTGGAGACTCTTTCTAACCACAACATTTATGTTAAAATCCAAAACCAGTAAAGTCAGTTCTCCCACCATATTACAGGGTACTAACACCTTCCCTTTTCATATCTTATCCCTCCGAACTCAAAATCTATCAAAGGTCTTTCATGTTCTTTTCATCTTTCTTAAATATTGGATAAAAGAAAAGTCAGTGGCGACTCTAGCTATCCGTACATTTTGGATAAAACCAAAAAGTCAGTTCTCCCACCGTATTACAACCACCCTGGCACCGAGTATGATCTTAATGCTCTACGAAATAAGGTAGAATACTTGTGTGTTGAACAACAAGCACACAATGATAGGGAGGTCGAGCAGGGTCATTTCACGGTTGCAACCACTTCATGACTCAGAAGAAGTATTCTTGGATGATTATACAAGGTGGCATGCCACCGGCCGAATTGATATCGCTTGAGGTTTATATATTTCTTTTCTCCTATTTATATGTTTTAACATTTATGAAAATTTAGGATTTAAGTGTAAAGCGGGAATTTACCACCTTCTAGTTAAATTTATTTCTTTTTAACTAGTCTAGGATTTCCCTATCTAAAAGAAGGATTTTATGCTTTAATTTTTGTTGGTTTTTGTTAAGTCATTTACATGTGTTGTCGAGTCATTTACGTGTGTGATTCCTGATTGTGATAAAAACTACACCATAAATTGAACCAGTTTAAACTGTTTGAGAATCTTATGATAATTTTTTTCTACAGAAGTATATAGAATCCAAGGGAGAAGAAGCTAAAGTTGATAACACCAGAGAAATTTTAAATAAAGTCAGTATTGTTTGAACACCTAAAGCCTCCAAAATTGGATTTCAATCTAAATTCATTATGTGTCTTAGTCTCGAAGTCTTGTAAGAAGTATCCTGTAAGTATTTTATTCATACAGTCAGGCATATATTTGATTCTCACACTAAGTTTGGTAGCTTGATGCAAAATAAAAAATTGGAAAAAGAAATAAAAAGGGGAAGTAAAAGGAAACTACGCCTACTAAGTCGGGTAACACTCACCCGGTTACTCAGCCCACAGTGGTTGATCCCCAATGCCTAAGAAAAAAATGTGCTTATGAAATTTATGTGAATAAAAGTGACTAGTTCCAAAAAAAAAAAATCAGTTTGTTCACATATTGCAAATAAGTGAAAAATGCAATAAAACAAAATTCCTCGGTTACCATTTTGCGTGTGATGATTATCTATATTTAAATTTCCATAATTTGATTGTTTTGAATGAAAGGGGAGAAAATCGGATAACGAGACTTGAATACAAAACCATAGTTTGAATTGATTTCTAAGGAATGAGTCTTTAGTATGTAAATTATAGTTCATGTTCTTACACTTACCTTGGTGATGGATTGACTACCAAGGAAATTATCCTCTAACTAATTGGAACTTGGATTCCTGTATGAGTAGTTGCGATAGCATTATTCACAAGCTTCTCATCTATGTGTTGTTGCATTCACATCTTCTTTATGCAAGCCAATTTTATTGAGGACAAGCAACAATTCATGCGTGGGGGAGTTTGATAACAAGCATTTTCACAGTGTTTATTATCTCGATTTTAGTATTTTAATGTCGTTTTATATTTATTTTACGGTAATAAGTTGACCATTTTAAATTGTATTACCGTCATTGAAAAATCGGTATCAATTGCAGAGAAAATCAGACGTAAAAGCAAGAAAAAATAATCAAGATGCATGATGGGTAGACATGACACCCGTCATGACCCATGTGAAATAAGCCTGAAGGTGTGAAGAAAACACAAAAAATAGGAGTTTGAATTGGGTTTTCCATTCATAGCAAACTTTTGTCTCTTAACATTGTTGCGCTAAGTGATACTTTCGAATATGTTGTGGAAGCATAAATAGTAAAGCATAAGAAAGAGTAAAGAACATGTGATATATCCTGGTTCACTTAAGAAATCTTCAAGCTGGTCCAGTCCACCCTACCAAGGTGATTTCTCCTTGAACTCAATGACTTAATCCAATAATCAAACTGATTATTACAATGCACAAGCTAATTGCAAGTGACTAGCTACCACTAAGACTACTATCTTAGTCTTCTTAAAGCTTCTGACCAAACTTGTCCTTTGAGGAACACATTACCTTCTAAATCTTCTGACTTAACTGGTCCTTTAGGAGAAACAAAAAACCTTCTAAAGCTTTTGACCTAATCGATCCTTTAGAAGGAACAAACAAATGATTGTTTTTATAAGGGTTGTTTACAAGAGAATGACTTTACACAAGCAAGTGTAAACTCAATTAAGTACATCAGAAGATCCTAATACACTAATAATATTACATTGTATTTTATTTCAAATATGTGGTTTTCTTTTGTTCAAGTAGCTTTTTCACGAACAATAACCCAAAAGCACTTGAATTGCTGAAGTCTTCTTCTTCATAAGCTTATGAAAGCTTTGTTGATCTTGATGTAGTAAAGAGAAGAACTTTTTCATCTTGATTCACCTTAGAATATTCTGGACAGGAGCCCTTGTTCTATTTAACTCAATTATCACTTTAAGGCATAACATTCATGTTGTGGATTTGTAATTGGAGCTTCCATGATCATCTTCATTATATTTTGCGACTTAGCAAGCTTCTTAAGCATATTGTGAATCAATGGCCTCATTGTTATCTTGTAATTATAAACATTATGATTCAAGAACTATTTGTTGTTGTTGTGGTTGTTATACTGGTTGATAACTTTTTGGTTGTGTTCCAACAATGACAACTTCCATTTGAACATTAAAACAAGAACAACTTTCTACGCATATGATCCTTTTCTTATATAGCCAAGCAAAATAGAGCCGCTGGCTAATGAAAAAGAGTCATTACACAATGATGAAAATAGTACTGCCACATTTTTTCTTTTCCATAATTCAAGCAAGTGGAGAGGTGGTGGGATAAGGCATTTTCGTACTACGTATTTCTCATTGCTAACTGTAACATTTGTCTTCTGAACATCAGAGGCTTCTGATGGTAGATGATTAAAGCATGAGTAGAATCGTGACATTTGAATCTCCAGATAATCAAGTCTTCATTCGTCAAAACTTGTTCACCCAGAACATTTTCCTCGAAACTTCAGCACTTAGTCTTGAGAACCTTCTATAGAACCTTAGGTATTTAGAACTTCAAGTCTTCAGAGTATTCATAACTCCGTCTTCAAAATCTTCACCACTTGGTTTTGAAAACCTTTTCTAGAACCTTGGGTCTTTATAACTTCAAGTCTTCATAGTTCTCAAAACCTCGTCTTCAGAGTCTTCAACACTTGGTCGTGAGAACCCTTTTCTTAGAACCACGGGTCTTTAGAAATTTGAGTCTTTAACATATGCGATTAAGTAGAAACTTCTGCCTTCAGATCATCTGACTGGTTTCTTTAGAACACATTGTCTTCAGAAACACGAGTCTTTAGCATCTGGACTTCAGTAGAACTTCTGGGTTCAGATCTTCTGACTGGTTTCCTTAGAACATGTTATCTTCAAAAACACGAGTCTTTAGCATCTGGACTTAAGTAGAACTTCTGTCCTTAGATCTTCTGATTGGTTTCTTTAGACTTCATATTAGAGCCTACACTTCAGAGTCTTTTGGAGTGTCTTTCTACTGTTTATCAGAACTTGTATAGCGTAAAAGCGGAACTAATTCTCTTCTAATTTCTTGGCCACGCCATCCATTAGAAGCAGAACAAGTTTGTTACTCAAAAATAAAAAACATTAGAGTATCAAAATTGTTCATACAAACATACTCATTTGTTATCATCAAAACTCAGTGATAATATTGCAGAACCTAATCTCGTTCTAACAATATCCCCCTTTTTGATTATGACAAAACTATGTATTTTGATGACATAATTTTGTTCATATAATCAGAAAAAGTGAAAATAAAAAAGAGTAACAACACTTATCCTTTTTATGAAACTCTCCCTGAGTCAATGACTTGATGAAGCTCGAATATCATGACTCTGAACCATTTGAGTAAAACTCCCACTGGTTCCAATAGATCAGATATTGAGATCTTAAGATTCTTGACTCTTGATATCAATAGAACCAATTGAGATATTAAATTCATCAGAGTTTCTTCTTATTGAATCTTTTATCAAGATTTTTCAGATAGTCTTCAACTTCTGATACACCCAGTTCTCTTGGAATGAATCTGCTTTTGCTTTTGATTTGTATGTTCTGAATATCACATTCTCAGACATTTTACATCTTTTGAACATTATGATACCAAAATCAAGATAATTTTAACTTTCATAAAGTTCTCAACTTTTGAACAATATTGGGTCTATCTGATTCTTGAACATATGTTCATAAAGTGTATATCTTCGATTATATGAACAATGAGTTCTTAAGAACTTTAACAGAGTTCTTTCATTTTTGACATGTCTTAGAATGCCTAGTGAACTTGTTCAAAGTTCCTAGGTTAATCATCAAATAAACAAATACACGTTAATGGTAAATGCACATTTTATATCATTTTATTATTATGATGAGTTTTGCATTTCTTTTAAGGTTTATCAAAATCATTATATTTCTCCCCCTTTTTGACATCATCAAAAAGTTAGAGAACAAGAACTATTAAATCTCTACATATTGTCTGAATCATAGTGTAACACGGTGGGAGAATTGACTTGGGTGTTTTGCGTTTGATCATAATTATTGCGGATAGCAAGAGTCGCCACCAACTTTTCTTTTATCCAATAAGGAAAGGTTGAAAAGAACAGGAAAGACCTTTCGAGATTATTTCTTGAGTTCGGGGGGTAGGTTATGAAAAGGGAAGGTATTATCACCCTTTTTATCCGTAGTTATCTACGAGCTCTTAGTTGCTTGCTAGATCACTTGCTTTTGTTTGAAAATGTGATTGTGGTGTGGGTTTTGAAAGTATTTTGAAAATGTCTTTGTAATGGTTCTCGTTTCTATAAGAACGCCTACAAAGTGTTGTTTTGAAAATAGTTCAAAGAGGTGTTTGTGGAATGTGTTTTTGAAAGTGATTTTGAAAAGTGTCTTTGTAATGGTTCTCGTATCTATAAGAACGCGTACAAAAAGCTGTCTTTTGAAAATGTTTCAAAATGAAAGTGTCGGTGTATAAAATGTTTTTGTTGTGAGCAAGCGAGCAACTAGGAACATCATACCTACTCAAAAGGTATTAATGTTCTTTTCCTCCTCCTTTAGATGTTGCTATCTTACCATTGTTTTGGTAAGAAGCCTCGTCATTAGATGTAAAGGGACGAGCGTGGGACATTTGCATAGTCATAGAAGGCAACCTATAGGATGTTTTAGCAATGTCGTTTAGGGACTAGATCGTTTACCAAAGGCAACATTGAGGGTCATCAAGGGACTACGATCTTTTATCGTGTGTCTTTGCTAAAATGCCCATATTGGAGGGACATGACTATTTTTCTGAGGCAACAAGTGAGATTACCCTAGGGGTGCATGTGTGTGAATAGTGTGTTTAATTGCATGCATTTTGTCTTTGATTTTAGGTTGTCTACTTGTTGATTTTATCTTATCATTCATACCCTATCTTACTAGCAATTGTACAAAAGTAATAAAAATGCAGAAAAATAAATCCTACACTATTACAACCATATTGAATAGCAAGAAAATATAAAGGCAAAAAATAAAATAAAGAGGGAAAAGGGGGCTCTTTCAATTCAGGCAAAAGAACTGTTCGATTATGCTTCTTTGGTTCTTTTCGATTTGGCCTGGAAGTGATGAAGTCGTGACTTTTGATTGGGTCCTGGAAGCTGGTGTGGTATGCCTTTCGACTGGGGCCTGGGAGTCAGCATGGTGTGCCTTTCGACTGGGACCTGGGGGTCAGTATGGAAGCCTGAGGCTTCGTTTCATACTCCTGTCTCTTGTTTCTTTCGTTTGAGTTTTTTAATAGCCACATGGCCTAAGGCCATGCCAGCATCACCTTGGGGCCAGGTTAGTTCTTAAAGCATGTTTAATAAAACAAAGAGCAATGCTAAAAGGGTTAACCATAAAAAACAAACGAAAAGAACAAAAATGTTATGTACATGTTTTGAAATGAAAGGGGAGATTATTCACATATTATGTCTGAAATGAAAGATTCAAGGGTGAGAGTGACTTATCTTGCTTCAAGCTGGAACGTGTGCTAGACCTTGAGTGGTTACCCTTAGTACTTCTAGATTTGAAGGGAGGAAACAAGGGTTATGCCTTTAGCACTGGATTCGAAGGAGAAGGACAAGTGTGATGTTCTTTTTACTGGATTCGAAGGGTAATAAGGCGTGGGGATGTTTCAGATTCGAAGGGGACAAATGTTTAGACTCTGGGTTGATGTTTAAGAATGTGTAAGTGTTTGAGAGTGTTTGAGTTTTTGATGATTAGTTCCACCCACAAGTCTATGGATGTGTTATCCAGCCTAAAAAGTCCTCTTAAACATGTTGCGGAGCCTATTATTTATAGGAAAAGCTTGGCTGAGGTTTTGGAGGGAAAACAAAATAGTTTGAACAATTTGAGTAAACTGCTTTTGTAGCTTTCGAGGGGCAGTATTTGTATGCCATTTTGGTGCAAGGAATAAGGCAGTGTTTTAGGACTGCTGTGCAACAGTTTTGGCCAGTGTACCAGGCCTGAACTTGGCAGCAAGCATCTTTGAATATTTCATTCTTTCGTTTTGACCCTCCTTCGACCAAATTCCTCTTCCAACAATGTTATTTTATTTTTCTCCAACAAGTGTCCTTCGAATGGGTCACTTTTGTGCATCCTTCGAAGGAGCCAAATGTGTGACCCTTGGATGGGTCACCAAAACATGCTTTAAGGTGAGCTTTGTAAATCCTTCGAATGGGCCATCAAGCATGTCCTTCGAATGGGATGCCCAAACGTGTCCCTTGAATGGGTCATGTATGTTTCTTTGAAAAGGGCCAAATATGTCCTTCGAATGGACTAGTAAGGTATACCCTTCGACAGAGACTCATATGTATGCCCTTCAAGTCCACCATTAAATGTATTTTGAAGGGGGCCACCAACCATGTGCGTTGAAGTTTGTCAAGGATACAATTGCAACATACTAAATAGAAAATTTGTCCAGTCGAAACTAGTATAAACATAGCCAATGCCCTGTCGAAGCTTGCAACGAAGGGTGCACGCAGGAGGCAAGGATGCAATCGAAGGATTCCAAAAAGGAGGCTTTTTGCCTTAGAATCGAAGGAGGCTACGAGATGCTTTTTGCCTTGTTCATGCTAGCATGGTGGGAAGCCTCTTGCGCGTAAGAAAGAAGTTATGGCCTAAACTAAGGTTTGTATGCAGCTAGTCACGAACTTGTGAATCAAAGCAAGTATCGGTGAATATTTGTCAAGTCAACACAGGCATGCACGCATCAAACATCCAATCGAAGAAGGCACATGGGCATCCATTGCATTGTGAACCCTGTGAGGCAAAAGATGCAATCGAAGGTCGCATGCAGGAAACTCCTGCCTTGTGAATCCAAGCCAGCGTTCCAGAGGCTAATGCCCAGTCGAAGATGTAAGCCAAGCTTGCATCGAAAGAGGCCAAAAGGCCAATCGAAGGAGCTGAATCGAAAGGACTTGTTTTTCTCCAATTTTGTCAAAAAGATTATTTTTTATCTATTTTCCCTTTTTTTAAATAGTTTCCTTTTTAATTTGATGCTGAAAAATCCAAATATATTTGTGTAAGCTTGAATTTTTGGGAACCCCTTGTGAGAATTGCCTTGAGAAATGAGAGGGCAAATTTAGGGGTACAACAATTGCCCCTGTTCAATCTTCTTAAACCTGAAGAGTTAGATTGGCAAATCTGCCCTTCGTGACTTGAAGGTAGAAGATGACTCAACACTAGAGTGCCCAGAAATTTGCACTTGATAATGTGGTGGTTGATTATGTACGGAATGGGCTTACAGATTTCATTTGGAGAGATGACAGAGAGTTGTCAGAGATGGGCTTATAGATGCCATCCATAGGTGATTATTGACAGAAATTGGACTAAGTCTAAATTTGACCTCAACTGGAAAGAATCAGAATAAATCTTGGAGCGATTTATCTGAAACAGAGAAAATGTCTACCGGGAAAGAATCAGGATAAACCATTGAGAGATTTAAATTGAACCAGCAGAAGTCTTGAATATTCTTTAACTGGAAAGAATCAGAATAAATCTTGGAGCGGTTTTTCTGAACTAGAGAAAATGTCTACAGGAAAGAATCAGGATAAACCATTGAGAGATTTAAACTGAACCAGCAGAGGTCTTGAATATTCTTTAACTGGAAAGAATCAGAATAAATCTTGGAGCGATTTATATGAACCAGAGAAAATGTCTACAGGAAAGAATCGGGATAAATTATTGAGAGATTTAAACTGAACCAGCAGAGGTCTTGAATATTTTTTAACTGGAAAGAATTAGAACAAATCTTGGAGCAATTTATCTGAACCAGAGAAAATGTCTATGGGAAAGAATCCGGATAAACCATTGAGAGATTTAAATTGAACCAGTAGAGGTCTGGAAAGAATTAGAACAAATCTTGGAGCGATTTATCTGAACCAGAGAAAATGTCTACAGGAAAGAATTAGGATAAACCATTGAGAGATTTAAATTGAACCAGTAGAGGTCTTGAATATTCTTTAACTGGAAAGAATAAGAATAAATCTTGGAGCGATTTATCTGAACCGGAGAAAATGTCTACGGGAACGAATCAGGATAAACCATTGAGAGATTTAAATTGAACCAACAAAGGTCTTGAATATTTTTTAACTGAAAAGAATCAGAATAAATATTGGAGCGATTTATCTGAACCAGAGAAAGTGTCTACTGGAAAGGAATCCGGATAAACCATTGATCTATTTAAACTGAATCAACATAAGTATGAAGGAAGTATTCGTCATATAGATAGTCACCCAGCCCTGTTTCGGGAATTGATCTACAATTACTTTGTTCATAGGTAGTTGTCCTGTCTTGTCGAAAATTTGTTGATGCTAATTTTCTGTTGATTGATCTTTCCTGAAAAGGTAAAAAGTTAGTAGTATGCAATGCCATGATGTATGAAATGCATGGCATAATGATGTTTCTCAAAATAAATGAGATTACTATATATGCATTTTTGTTGTTGATGCTATGATGTATGAATGCAATGTATGAACAGATTAGTTATTCTGCTGCAGTGTTGTTGGACTGGGGAAAATAAATCCCTGGCTGCTGCTGGGAATGAGGAGTGTAAGTCTTTATATTTGGAGTTGAAGTTTTGATGGATAGGCATCCTTTATTAGATAAATAAACTCTGTCGGGGAAGGGAAACGCCATGCATTGCTTGTGGACTTTGTGAAATCCCGCTGGGGAATCTTGAGAAGCTGGGCGACTTTCACTTGGGAATATTGATTTTGCTTGAGAAGAAAACTCTATGGAGAGTTTTGATTTACGCTTGGGGAAAAGAATTAAAGAGTTTTAGTCTTATGTTGCTCTACTGGGGAGCTATCTCTTAATAGAAGAGAAAGGGAGTTAACAATTTGTTGGGGACAAAGAGGTTAATTGTTATCTGGTTTGGCTTCCAGGTTCTGCAGCAACTCACTAGTGATTGTAATGCGATCCACTGGGGAAGAAGAGTTGTGGTCCCTTAATTTGTGAGAGTCTAGGAGGCAAATTCAAGATGGGGAATCTTGCCTTTTGTTGGGTAAATAAACCCTATCTCCAATCTGTTGGAGAGGTGTTTTCTTTTGGCACAACTCCTCGAGGATTCTTGAGATCAGCTCAATTAGGGAGAAGTTTTTTGGAGATTGAAACTCTGGATGGGGATCACCTTATGAAAAGGACTTTGTGGTAGATTTTTCACTACCCCTAGTAGTAAGTGTTCGAAGTATTTCTAGGAACTGTTTGCCTGACTGTATACAACCCTTTGTTGGAGTTCATATTCAATGCCCCAAGTGACTCGGATGCAAATCTGCCCCTGGTTATTCATCACTTCTTGAGGGATTTCTCGGAATCTTGAATTGACTTCCCCAGACAAGTTGGACAGTGACATGTCATGTCCCATTGCTTATATGAGATTTTTCGTTGGGAATGTAATCCCATTTGAAGTGATTTTGTTCACTGAGAGAGCTTTCGTTTGCTGAATATTCATCGTGTGAATTTCTGTTGTCAAATAATTAGCCATATGCAAACAACGATATTCAAAATAATGCAAAGTTTATGCTTGTCTTGAAGTTTCAAAAATGCGTTTTAGAAGATAAAAGAATTTTGCAAGTATGTGAATTCAAATCAGGATTTAGAGTAAGCCTTACAGGAGTCAGGATACCTTTTGTAATAGTATGCTTTCGAACTAACCCATGCTTCAATTAGGACTTTGAAAGGTTGTATCATGGTCTAGGTTCACGGTTTAAGAAACAAAGGATAAGGCTCAAAGTGTAGTTGTACCCGCCCTTTCTTCGTGATGTTCTTTAGTCCCAAACTCAGTTAATTACGCGTTTGAACTCCAATTGAGTCTGGAATGGAGTTTTGGTGATGGTTCAGACAATTTAAGTTTGTTGGAAGGCAGTCATTTTTTCCATATTTTCCATGTTGTTGAGGATTTGTAATGACCTCTTTTTGATTTATTATCCCTGATTTTTCCTGACTGTTCTTGTTTTTGAGATTACAGTCAGCGGGATGCCCTAGTTTTTCTTAAGTCTCCTTCGTAGGTTTTGACTTAGTGGGCTTTTCTTTTGAGAGATAATGACTGCCTATTTAATAGGGAACCATCACCATCTTTTGGTTCAGAA
Source organism: Vicia faba (assembly GCA_948472305.1). Taxonomy (NCBI): domain Eukaryota; kingdom Viridiplantae; phylum Streptophyta; class Magnoliopsida; order Fabales; family Fabaceae; genus Vicia; species Vicia faba. The sequence goes on from OX451738.1 coordinate 877,313,215, forward strand.
TGAATGTTTTTGATGTCATTCATTGTGAACTGAACACGCGTTTGAACTAACTGAGAGACTACCCTTCCCCAAATTTTGATTAAATGTTTCAATTTATATAAAAAATAAAACTTATACTTCTTTGGCTCGAAGGGGTTGACTAGGGATTATCCTCCTTATAACTCCAGTGTTCAGGAATTGAAAGAACGCTCATACATTGTCAGCAAGGTCTGTCCAAAAGCATATTGTATGATATTATGGCATTGTTTTCGTCATCCTCCCTCTAAAGGCTTGCAACTTTTTGAAACAAGAGTTGAATATCATAAAGGGAGTAAAAAGCATAGTTTAAATATAATGAAAATGAATGGATTGATTTAAGGCAAACATATTTAATGCATTAATGAGAGTAACAAAAGTCTGACATAAACATAAGTGTTTAAGCAAAGAAATTGCAAATGAGAATTCGAATAAACAGAAATTTCCTCGCCCAGACCGTCGCTTCATGTGGATGCCCTTGAGGGGTGATAGAAGAGCTCCAGTTGACTGTCTTGTGTAAATTCCAATGCTCCTTCATCGATCAGGTCTTGAATCTTGTTTTTCAACGTCCAACAACTATCAGTATCGTGCCCCGGACTATTGGAGTGATATGCACACCTTTCATTGGGATGGTAACTAGGAGCAGCAATGTTAGGATTCTGAGGAGGATCCTTCAGCGTGACCAAGTTCAAACTTAACATGTATAGCAAGACCTACGACATTGGCATGTTGAGTTTGATATATTGCCTATTGGATACATTTCGTTTACGTCGATTACCTTGTCCTTGTTGACGAGGTGGTTGTTGGGCTTGTGACATGGCGGTAATTTGGAAAGGCCCACTCTTCATTGGAGGTTGATTAATGACTCGATCCCCAATTCTAGCTGTTTTCCCCATCTGGTTGCATCCATCTTGGTGAAGCTTGTTGACAAAGGCCTTTAGCTCCTCTTGCCCCCGAGCTAAGTTTTGGATAAGAGCCATGTGGCCCACTAGTTGCCCATCATATGGACTTTCATTGTTGCCATTTCAGTTTGTAGTCGTTCCAGCTGGTCATCCATGTCGTCCTCGGGTTATCCATGGTTAATCCCCTAGTGAGGAGTGCTTTCACTTCTTCTTGTCCCTTGGATAGGTTTAAGAACATTTCTTGAAGTTGAGCATTTTGAGTCTGAATGTCCTTGATAGTCTGTTCTAGAGCCATCTCTACTGAAATAAACAGTAAGCAGATGAGAGACCTGTGTGGGAAAAGCCTATCATGATATGATGCATGGTATGTGGATGCAATATTTTCAAGGACTTAGAAGATTTAAATTTGTTTTATACAATAAAGGAGCAAACATCAATTGTATTAATAATTTTAAATTTATTACAACCATGCCCCTTGGGCTTACAATGGAGTAAATAAAGAAAAATAAACTTCAAAGACAAAAAGGTCGAACGTATCCTCTTTGACGCAATGTAGCCGTTCAGATTTTGCTCTTCATGAAGCTGTCTTGTAAGCTCCAGAACCTTCTTCTCACTCGTGTAGAATTGGGCTTCGAAGGTGTCTCGTTCTTCCTTCAGCTTGATCCAAGCTCTTTGTAAGTCTTCAAGAGATGTAGGCATGGTATGATGAAGGATAACATAAGGAACATCTTCTTCAGCTAATGGCTCCATGATGACAGGAAAAATGGCAGGGTATGGTATACCGAGTCTTTGAGCACGAGTTCGTACCCACTTAAGATAAGGCTCTAAAGGAATGGAGTTCTTACGCCCTAATGTTTTTCCATCCACTTTGTTTACCATTCTCCAAGCTCGTATGAACTTTTGACAGTAGCCTTGGTTGTCACCCTCATAGTCGAATAATAATCCTTGGATGAGTGCATCATGAGGACCATCTCTTCGTGCATACCGAAATTGTCATAATGCAAGATAAGGGTTATAGGTGATACCTCCCCTAATGCCTAAGAGTGGGACATTAAGGAATTCCCCACAACGGTCAATGATAGTAGTGTCCTCCAAGGATCGGGAACACCAATAAATGTCAGAGTGTGTGAGGGACACCATCCTTTGAGACCATGTCAATCCTTGCTTGTTCTTCAGTATTGATCGAGGTAGGTGCAAAGTAAACCACTTGGCAAGTAGGGGAATGCAACACAAGAGAGTACCTCTTTTCTTCATGGTGCGAATGTGGAAACAATGTAAAATGTCTCCAAGCAAAGTAGGTATAGGATTACAAGAGAGGAAGACCTTGATGGCATTCACGTCTATGAATTGGTCCGGATTGGGAAATAGAACCAAACCATAGATTAGAAGGGACAAAACATCTTCAAAGGCTTGAAAATCCATATCCTCCCAAAATGAACGAGTTTTCTCCAACAGAAACTTGGCTAGGAAACCCTTAACTCCACTTCTTGTCTCCCAATTTACTATAATGTCGGTTCTCTTCAGATGTAGGTCTTTGGCAATGACTTTAAGCTTTGGAGTCTCCTCTAAACCGGTGAACGGTATTTGATCAAGCACATACACTCATAATAGTTGAGAGAACTCTTCTAATGTAGGCACCAACTGATAGTCAGGAAAGGTGAAGCAATGATGCACGAGATCAAAGAATTAGAAGAGTACACACATACTTTCTTCTTGGAATTTGGAGGTAGACAAGCTGAGAAGTCGACCATATTTCTCGGTGAAGGGAGAATCTCCCGGCACCCTTGATGCTAACTCTTGGAGTTGAGGATGTGCTTTCACGAATCTAACTCGGATGGTATTCCTTCGAATGGGATTCATGGCCTACAAAACAAAGCAAAGATAAATTCCTAAATCCTTGAAATGGTTAGTGAGAATGCTTATGATGTTATGATGTTCATGATGTTATATACAAGTATACAAAGCAAGCAAGTTGTTATGTACAACTAGTCATATCCATACAAAGTAGACAAGTCCTTAGGTTTAGGCTTGCACGTGGTTCGTAGGTAAGTACCCTCTTGAAGTTCAGTTTGCTCAACCTGTCCTAGAAAGTAACTGGGTTCTAAGGGATCTCAATATCACCGAACTTTCTTTTAGGCATTGTCTCAGCTCAATCAATCTTTTTTTGCGACCGAGATATCCCAAAAGTTTGATCTCAATGAGCATAGCATCGAGTATCAACCAATCTTCAGTTGGAACCCAAGACGACTATCTCACTACTTCCTAATGGCCAAGTTGTTCAATTAAGGTTCTAAAGTCAGTTAGTGCTTTATGACACTTCTCAGCGGCCCCGTATTCTCCTCGATTCAACACAAGGGACACCTGTACCAATAAATGCGTCACACTAACGTAGCCATTGCTTCAACTGTGTCGCTCTACGCCATACATTTTCCACAATCTATTGCTACTTACCTAAAAGGTGCCCCAGATCCAGGTAGAGGATCAAAACAAACCCAAACAAGGAACCATAATGTAAAGCAAGAAAGTCAAACAAAGAAAGCAATTAAAGGTGATCTAGCCCTAAGGTAACCCAACTTTTAAGTGATCCCCAGCAGAGTCGCCAGTTCTGTAACACGATGGGAGAACTGACTTGGGTGTTTTACATTTGATCGCAATTTTTGCGGATAGTAAGAGTCGCCACCGACTTTTCTTTTATCCAATAAGGAAAGGTTGAAAAGAATAGGAAAGACCTTTCGAGATTATTTCTTGAGTTTGGGGGGTAGGTTATGAAAAGGGAAGGTATTAGCACCCTTTTCATCTGTAATTATCTACGGGCTCTTAGTTGCTTGCTATATCACTTGCTTTTGTTTGAAAATGTGCTTGTGGTGTGGGTTTTTAAAGTATTTTGAAAACTTCTTTGTAATGGTTCTCATTTCTATAAGAACGCGTACAAAGTGTTGTTTTGAAAATAGTTCAAAGAGGTGTTTGTGGAATGTGTTTTTGAAAGTGATTTTGAAAAGTGTCTTTGTAATGGTTCTCGTATCTATAAGAACGCGTACAAAAAGATTTGTCTTTTGAAAAAGTTTCAAAATTAAAGTGTGGGTGTATAAAATATTTTTGTTGTGAGCAAGCGAGCAACTAGGAGCATCCTACCTACTCAAAAGGTCTTAATGTTCTTTTCCTCCTCCTTTAGATGTTACTATCTTACCATTGTTTTGGTAAGAAGCCCCATCATTGGATGTAAAGGGACGGGCGTGGGACGTTTGTATAGTCATAGAAGTCAACCTATGGGACATTTTAGCAATGTCGTTTAGGGACTAGATCGTTTACCGAAAGCAACATTGAGGGTCATCGAGGGACTACGATCTTTTATCGTGGGTCTTTTCTAAAATGCTCATATTCGAGGGACATGACTATTTTTCCGAGGCAACAAGTGAGATTACCCTAGGGGTGCATGTGTGTGAATAGTGTATTTTATTGCATTCATTTTGTCTTTAAATTTAGGTTGTTTACTTGTTGACTTTATCTTATCATACATACCCTATCTTACTAGCAATTGTACAAAAGTAATAAAAATGCAGAAAAATAAATCCTACACTATTACAACCATATTGAATAGCAAGAAAATATAAAGACAAAAAATAAAATAAAGAGGGAAAAATGGGCTCTTTCGATTCAGGCAGAAGAACTCTTTGATTCTGCTTCTTTGGTTCTTTTAAATTTGGCCTGGAAGTGGTGAAGGCATGACTTTCGATTGAGGCCTGGAAGCTGGTGTTGTATGCCTTTTGAATGGGGCTTGGAAGTCAGCATGGTGTGTGTGATGCGGTGGGAGAACTGACATGGTTGTTTTGTGTTTTATCGCAAATGTTGCGGTTAGCAAGAGTCACCACCGACTTTTCTTTTATCCAAAAGGAAAAGTGAAAAAGCACATGAAAGACCTTTGAGATTGTTTCTTGAGTTCGGGAGGTAGATTATGAAAAGAGAAGGTATTAGAACCCTTTTCATCCATGGTTTTTCATGGGCTCTTAGTTACTTTCTAGATCACTTACTTTTTGTTCGAAATTGTGCTTTGTGTGGTTTTTTGAAAGTATTTTGAAAAGGCACCATCGTTTAGGCAAACTTTGTAATGATTCTCGTTCGTAAGAATGTATACAAAGTGTTGATCTTTTGAAAATGTTTTCAAGTTTGAAAGATGTTTTTGAAAGTGTTGGTGTTTTTTTTTTTAAAATAGCAAGGATGTTTTATTTTGAAATTGAGCAAGTAACTAGGAACATTCTACCTACTCAAAAGTCTTTCATGTTCATTTCCTCTTTCCTTTGACATTGTTATCTTACCATTGATTTGGTAAGTAACCCTATTTTTGGATGTAAATGGGACGAGCGTGGGTCATCGTATAACCATGATTAGCAATGTTGCAAGGTATCTTAGCTTCTTTCCTTAGGGACTAAGATCATTTTGAAAAGGCAACATAGATAGCGTCATCAAGGGACTATGATCTTGTATTTTTACTTGTTTTTGCTAAGATACCTCACATGCATAACATGGCCATTTTTTGTAAGGCAACCAAGTGTATTTTACCCTAGGGGTGCTTGTGTGCAAGTGTATTGATTTTTCATGCTTGATTTGTCTTTGATTAGGGTTTGCTAATTGATTGGTTTTAGTCTTTCCATACAAACCCTAATTACTAGCATTTATATAAAGCGATAAATTGCGAAAAGTAACATTACTACGCTATTACATCATTAGGGGAGGGGGTGTACAAATTTACGAATGGGGATTGCAAGAAAATTAAACCTAATTATCTATTACAACTATATTGAATATTGTACAAAATTAAAATAAAATGCAAGAATATAAATGGAAAAATAAATGATTTTTGTTGTTTTTATGAAAAGGTATTGTCTTGACCTAATTGAAGAAAATGATTAATTAAAATTAAATAAAATTAATTTAAACTAATTAGGAAAAGAAATTAATTTGAAAAGGCTTTTTAGGGTTTTTTTTTTATGAAAAAAGGTTTTAAATTGATGAAAAAAGAAGATTAATTAATTAAAATAAACCTAAGTTCTAAATTAATTTTAACTAAGAAAAATAAAATAATATATTAATTTATCCTAAGTCTAAAAAATAATTAAAGAAATTTATTTATTTTAAGAAATTTTTTTTTATCTTTTTGTTTTATAGAGAAAATAAATATATAAGTATGATTAATAAATAAAAATATTTTTTGGATTTTTTATGATTTATGAAAATAATAATAATAATAATAATAATAATATTAATAATAATAATTATAATAATAATTATAATAATAATAATGAAGAAAAATAAAATAAAAATAAAAATATAAAAATAAGTCAGGGGGTGGATCAGTATTGCAAGGAGTATTATGAGAAAAAATGATTAGGCCCAATGAAAGCCCAAGCGCTGCCAAAAACACAAAAAGGTCAAAAAATAGTGAAAATAGAAAAAGGTCACGCTGGGGCTTGAACCCAGGACCTGAGGGTGAACAAGCGCGCGCTTTAACCACTGGGGTGGTGATAGATCCGTTAAATTATGTGAAAGGATAAATACATAACACAAAACGCGCCCTGATTACACTTCATCTTCAACCTCCAGCCAAAGGACATGTATCTTCTTCATCTCTCAACAAAAATGAAAAGTTCAAACAAGAAAGTTGTGGCTTTTCTTCCCATGAATCCAACCATATAAATAACTTAAGCTAATAATCAAAGATGAATGAGAATTTTTCTGGCCCTAATTTAAAACTTAAAAATTTCAGAAAACTTCAACTCTAAAATTCTCTAAGCTCAGGCCATATAAATGCAAACTATGGATATGTACAACTTCGTGGCAATGGTGTCTACATTTTATCTTCACAAATAAAACTCAAATGATGCCTAAATATAAAGATAAAAGTTCAAGAAAAATACCTCAAAACTGGAAATCGTGAAATGGATTTGAGCTTGTTTCAGGTAGTGGTGATGACCAGGCTAGCTTCCTTGGACCTCTAGGAAGCTAATGCAATGGCTGGCTTGAGCTGAGGGTGGATGGAATGGTCTGGAGAAGTTAAGATGCAGACCTATGTTTTTGGTTATGGAGGAATGTATAAATAATGTTACAGTTTGCAAACAGGGACAAGGATGGTTTGTGTATGATGATAAGAAGCTTTTGCAAGTGTTAAGCCAAGAAACACACGAGTGGTTTTGAAGATTGAAGTTCAAAGTCAGAAATGACACAAAAATGAAGGTTTTCTGCAATCTGAGTTTTTAGGGAGTTTGTGAGCTTTTTTCAATCGTGTGTTATGTTGCAATACACTTGTATAATTATATGGAAGAGGTTGGTGCACTTGAGGAGGTCAGAAACACAAGATATAAACTTATGGCTATGTTACTTGATTTTGAATAAAAGTGACAATATATTTTCAAGGCATAGTACAAGCATGGCCTGAGTTTATGGGAGGCTCTAGACATGTTGTTTTTGCCTTTGACATTGCTTGTGATCAGAAGGAACAAGTGCAAAGCTCTATGCATTGACTTTGTGATTAAAGCTTCTTTACAAGAATGGAATGGTTACTTTGTGCCATAAATGAAAAATTTACTTGGGTAAAGTTTGAATTAAGTGGATAATCGCTCAAAAGCAAGTGTAATATTCTGATTATGGAGAGATCTTGAGGTTTAGAGGCCTTCAAATCAAGATTGTGCATCATAGGTTCGAAATTGAATTCTTGTTCATCACAAAATGACTTGTATTTTTAGTTTGAAAACCCTAACTTCCTCTCTTCGATTCTCCCTGCTCAAGAATGATCTAAAGGAGTTCTTAGACATTTTGGAAAGCTTGTAATATGCTCTACAACCCCTATTTAAATCAATTTTGAAAATTCCCTTTGGAACTATATGAAAAAGTGCCATGAAATTAGGTCAAAATCCTGACCAAAACTAGGGCAAAATTTCACTAAGTATTCAATTTCAAGATCATGACTTTATGAATTAATAACTTGAGATCTAAGCATTTTTAGAAGAATTTTTGTAAGGCAGTGTTGTAGATATCATGGAGATCTACAACTTTCATGGTGAAAGTTTCTTCTGAATCCTCTTGCATCATGGTGAAAAATTGACTTTTCAAAATGAAATCTTGAATTTTTGATTTCTTGATGAATAAGTTTCATATTTTTACATGTTTTGATGAATTGGGATTTTTGACATTGGATTTTGACCAAAAAGTCAAAGTTTGACTTTTCAGTTTACAATTGACTTTTCATTAGTTGACTGAAAATTCACTGTCAATCCAATTGATCTTGAGCAATGTTTTAGGTCATGCCATTATGTCAAAATGATGAAATTGAACTCTTGAAATCATGCTTCAAACCAATTGACCATTTTCTAGGTCAAAAATCAAAAATTGCCCTTTCTCAATCAAAACCCTAATTTTGACCATTTTGCCCTTTTGATGATTTGATCAAATTTCTTGAGGAATTATGGTCCAAACTTGATCAAATGATACATATGACTTTATAATATTGATGTGAATCCAAAATTATGAAGTTTGACTGTAAATTGGCCATAATTGACTTTTCCCCAATATAGTTGATTTTTAGGTCAACTGCTCAATTGACTGAGCAAAAGTGTGATCCAAGGCTTGAAACTTGACATGAGTAATCTTGGGGGTCCAAAATGATCCATGAAAGTAATATGAAGCATTGAAAGTTTAATTACCCTTGTGCAATCTCAAACCCTAATTTTGGTCATCAGTGCTTGAGGAGGTGTCTTGAGCTGATCAACCCTAGTGCAGTCTTGAACCAAGAGAGATCTTTGTGAGAAAATATTTGATAAATGAGAGGGAAATGATGTTTGATTTCTATGTGTTTATCCCTAAAGTGTAAGATATGATTCTTACTCAAGAAAATAACAACAATATTATCACAGAAGATAGGAATATAACTCTCATAAATATGATAATCTACTAGTTGATTTTTCATCCATAACATCTATATACTGCACAATGTTTGCTGAGATGTACTCTGCTTCTTCTATTGAAAGAGAAATTGTTTATTGCCTCTTGCTTGACCATGAGATCTGATTCTTGCCTAGAAACTGACAATTTAAAGAAGTACTCTTCCTCTCCACTCTTTCTCCAGCGTAATCTGCATCACAGAAACCAAAAAGAGTGTACTCTGATGTTTTCTCATGCATTAAGCCAAGGTTAGTGGTTCCTTTCAGATACCTTCAAATTCTATTAATAGTAGTTAAATGAGATTCCCTAGGATCTAATTGAAATCTAGCACACAAATGAACGCGTAATAAAATATTTGGTCTAGAAGCAGTCAGATACAGAAGAGAGCCTATCATACCATGATATAATGTCTGACATACCTTTCCACTCACATCTTCTTTCTCCAGAATACATGTCGGATGCATTGGAATTTTTGCTACAGTGCAGTCTGTCATGTTGAATTTCTTCATAAGTTCTTTGGTGTACTTACTTTGATGAATGTAAGTAGCCTCTAGTTTTTGATCAATTTAAATTCCCAGAAAGAACTTCAGTTCTCCCATCATGCTCATTTCAAACTCAGCCTGCATTAACTTAGAGAATTCCTCGTAGAGGGATGGATTAGCAGAACCAAAAATAATATCATCGACATAAATTTGAACAATTAGAATATCATTTTTGAAGGTTTTGTAGAATAGTGTAAGGTCAACCTTTCCTTTGGTAAACTTATTTTCTAAAAGAAAATTACTCAATCTGTCATACCAAGCTCTGGGAGCTTGTTTCATACCATAAAGAAATTTCTTTAGTTAAAAAAAAATCTAATTTCTCTGAGTTTTCAAGGCCAGAAGGTTGTTTGAAGTACACTCATTTTGAAATATAACCATTCAAAAATGCACTCTTAACATCCATCTGATAAAGGATCACGTTATAATTTACAGAAAAAGAAACTAAAAAACGAATAGCTTCTAACATGGAGACTGGTGAAAAGGTTTATGTATAGTCTATCCCTTCCTGTTGACTATAACCTTGTGCAACCAGTCGTGCTTTGTTTCTGACAACTTCACCTTTCTCACTGAGTTTGTTTCTGAACACCCATCTGGTTCCGATGACATGAACACCTTTGGGTTTTTGAATGAGATCCCAAACATCGTTCTTTGAGAATTGGTTGAGTTCTTCTTCTATAGCCAGAGTTCAATCTTTATTTATAAGGGCTTCCTCAATAGATGTAGGTTCTATTAAAGAAACTAAACCCAAAAGCACTTCATCAGAAGGTTTGAGAGCAAATCTTGTTCTAACTAGAGCATCTTTATTTCCCAGAATGAGATCTTCAGGATGAGATGAAGTGATTATGCTTTTCCTTTGTTGAGGTTAATCATAAGGAATAGCAACAATATCACACGTAGGAGCTTCTGATTCTTTATATACTTGAATCCTCTCCTTTGGTTCAACGTATATTATCATCACATCTGCAAGCTTTCTTCAGAGTGATCTATCAGAGGTTCTAAACTCATATTTACTGGTTCCTCTTGCTTCTTTACAGGTTCTCTGTTTTCTGATTTTGAGGAGTATAATTTTCTTTTGAACTCTAATCTTAAATCTGAGAGCTAGAATCAGTCTTCTCTCTAAATGATCTCATCATTCTTCTATTTAGAATCACTCATATGACTTCTTGAGAGTAATCCTCATAGCACATATATTATGATCTTTTATTATCAGAACATCCATCTGATTGTCAAGCTTCCTTTTAACAGAAGCTTGATTTTCATAAGGTCAATATTTCAGGAACTTCTGAGAAGATATGGGATTGAGAAAATTAACTAACATTTCCTAGCGTCTTATGAATTTTTAATTACTTGAAAAAATTACAATATCTGTTTAAATAAAAGTGATCTTACCGGTTGATCAAAACCTGCAAGGTGTCCAGATGATGATCTTCAGATGGGCTAGAAAGCCGAGGAGGAAAAAGGGGGTTGTACCTGTAAGACACTCCGACGATCAAGTAAGTGTGGGAGCAAAAATAGATAAAAGCAAAGTATTAGGGTTTTGGTGATGAATAGTCGATATTCGAAACATGGCCCTCACATGAGAAAGGGTTTATATAGTGCCTTTGGCACTTGGCCATTGGTCCCTATTTTTGGGCCTAGATATGCGGGTCCGCAAAATAGGTAACTTCCAGAACTTGGTCAAACCGGGTAGGTGTGCCCACAACTAGGCATTAGTTCTGAGGAGGAGGTAGGTTACAGAAAGCGATTTGGTCGGTTTCCTGGTTGTATGGCCGACTTGAGGTTGGGGAGACTGAGAGGCGCTCATTGATTGTTGTAGGTTAGTGTTGGTCTAGGAGGACAAATGATCGATGGTGCCCGACAGAGGGCGGGGGAGCCCGGGTCGTGGTCCCATGAACCGTGCAGAAGGAGGAGGTCAGACTGGGCCCACTCTAGTCGTTCGGCTAGTCTAGAAAAGTAGCCCCCAAGTCATTTCTTCTGGGCATAGGAGTGATGACTTTAAGACCTACTCATGGAATGGGGTGCTTCTTACAGGGAGCGTGAGTGTCTCCTGTTGTGCCTTTCATGCGAGGAAATGATTATTTGGTCTTTTTGAGCTTTGAAAATTGAAGAGGTAGTATGTTTTGGGTAGTGTGTTGAGGTAGTGGCGTAATGATGGACTAGGGGCTAGGGTGTAATGATAAATATCCTACGGTTCCCTAGGCTTGTGTCTCTCACACGCGGGAGAGTTTAGCTATAAATCGAGAGGAGTATGGAATTCTGCATTTTTCATTCTTCTCTCACATTGCTCGTTATTTCTCGCTTGTCGACCGCCGCTGTTTCCTGAAGATTATCTGTTTTTCGCTGATCCTTTCAACTTTCTTCCTTCTTTAATTGGTAAGATTCTAGATTTTCGTTGTTATTTAGCTGTTGTAGACTATATTTTCACAATTTTCTTCTTAGAAATGCATGCGGTTAGGCTTAGGATTTTGTCTGTTATGGTGTTCCTGGAGGATTCTTGGGATCATGGGTGTTATTTTATCGAGCACCGAGATGACGTTTTTACCGATGTATCTTCGTACTTGGCTGGTGACGACGATACAAAAGAGTGGTCGGTGTGGGTCCCTAAAGATAAAGGTTGGATCTGCTCGCAATATGCCAAACAACGGATCCCGATGTATGATATTGTGTTTCAGGAGTTGGGCCTCCGTTTTCCTTTTTCTAATTTCCAAATGGTCGTTTTTCAGGCACCTTCGACTAGCTCCCTCTCAGCTGCACCTGAATGGGACCGCTTTCATGCGAGTGTTCGAGATCGTGTGTGATTACTTGAGAATAGGGGCCACTATCCCTTTGTTCTTCTACTTATTTCACCTTCAGAGGAGCAAGGTCGAGAGCAAGTGGGGATGGGTTGCTTTGAGGCAATCCAATGGGAAGTTTTCAAAGCTTATTTGAAGTCTGTTCAATCTTTCAAGGATAAATATGTGCGCATTCAGCCTGTCTCAGACAGGGCTATGTTGAATGTCTTCTGGCTCACCCCGACGTATGACGAGGAGGGGGCTCCAATTTTAAATGAGCAAGGGGAGCATCAAAACAAGTTGGTTTGCAAATTCCCCTTCTAGTGAACTAGGAATCACTTTGGCAGTAAGCTGGACACCTATGTGTGGAGAGAGGGGCAACTCGGTGACGAGGACCAGAGGAGATTTGATCTTCTAACCTCCTTCATCGCGGGAATCCCTCGTGTTTAGCATGTGGGCCGAGGAGGAAAGTCGGTTAGGGACAAAGACGGGCAGATCGTGTATGAGCCGGACTTGATAGGTGTTAAGGAGCTCCTCGAGAATGAGAACCCCGTTAAATACTTAGGTATTTGCTTTATGTTTTGAATAATTATATATGTTCGAAATTTTTAAGTCCTCGTTTTCTAACTCTGATTTGTTGTTTGTTCTGCAGATAACATGAATGCCGCCCAGGAACGCATAGCCAGGAACCTTACAGAAAAAGGAAAGAGGGCGTTGAAAGATATTTAGGGCGATACAGAGACTGCTCTAACATCAGGGTCAAGCAACTCGTCCATGGGTCCGGCTACTGGCGCCCTCTCTTCTGCTCATGTGTTCTCGAAGGAGAAGAGACCACGCGTCGAGGGGAGCATTGATCCGATCAGAGAAAATGGAAAAGAGAAGTATGATCAACCCCCTGCTGGATGGAGAAGGATTTCTTGTGCCAATCTACAACTCCAACAGGCTGAGTCTCTTCACCTTGAGGGGCTGGAACGCCCGGAGAAAAGGGCGACTCTGGCGCAGGATGCTGGTGGCCTGATAAGGATACTGGAGATGGCGGTCGCCTACACCGAGGGGAGCCCTTCTCAATAATTTGAGTTGAAGAAGCTACGGGACAAACTGGCCACAGTTGAGAAGGGGAGGAGCGACGAGGAGAAATCTCGGAAGCTGGCCGAGGAAGTTCTGAGGAAGCTATCCGAGGAGTGCACGATCTGGCTGCTTGAGAAGAACGCTCTAGAGGAGAGGGTGGCGGCTTTGGCTGCCGAGGCTGCACTCGTTGAAGACGAGCTAGAGGATATGAATGACTTGAAGACCTGAGCTGAGCTGATTGCTCGTTTTCAACTGGAGATGGATGACGCTCAGGATGCCTCCGAGGGGAGCTTCGAGAATACGCTGAAGCAACTCTACATTTTGAACCCTGGGGTCGAGTTTAATACCACCGGAATGGGGGTGAATTACTATGTAGCCATCAGAAAGGTCCTGGTTCCCGACTATATTAAGGAGTTCGTTGTCCAGCCCACGGGGGACCCTCTTAGCTGTCGCCCATCGCCGAGGAAGAGACTGAAGAATGATGATTGATAGTTTTTTATTCTGCTTTGGCCTGTGTGCCGTAACGTTGTATTCCTGTTTTACCAGGATTTTGCCTGTTGATGTAAGTTCTAAAAAAGTGTGGGCATTGTGGTCACAAAATTATTCTTTTGAACAGGGGGATAAAGGCCTCCCTTGTTGTAATATTTTTACAATAACGGCCCTGGCGGTCGTATCTTTTAATTTTCTGGCCATGGTGGTCGTTTGTTCCAAATTTTTGACTTGTTTTTGCATGTTTATTGTTATGCTTGTCTGCTTGAGACATATTTTATTTTGCTAAGAGTTTATAGCGGGGATTTTCTCTTTTGATTTGTATGTTCACCAATATGGGGAAACTGGACAAACGACTAAGGTGAATATCGGGCATGGGTCGGAACTCATGTCTCGTTTCGAGGACCTAAGCTCGACGGCATGAACTTCCTGTTGCGAGCCGGGTATTCTATCATCGTGGTACGAGGACGATCGAGCTCGGTCGAGTTATCCATGTCGGGATGAGGACGTGATCGTTAAAATAGTGGAGTCTCGCCCTTTTAAAATATTTTGGGTGTTATTCTTGTACCTAGGCATGCACGCGTGGTCGGGCCTGGATGAGTTTGTCTTATTGATGAAACTCGTCGACTGCTCAGTGTTTTAACTGTAATATTGTTTTATCTTTTTAGTGTTTAATGGTCAAGCAAGTTGTTCCCCTTGTAGATTTTCTAAGTAGTACGCCCAATCCTTGTTTTTGCGTAGACGCGATAAGGGCCTTCCCAGTTTGCTGCGAGCTTGCCTTCGCGAGATTCTTTGCAATTTCTATTTAAGACAAGGCTGCCGATCTCGAACTCTCATCGCACGAATTTGGTGTCGTAGCGCATGGCTATTTTTTGTTTGAGAGAGGCCTCTCGTAGGGTCGCTCCTGTTCGGATCTCTTCGACCAGGTCTAGTTCTTCCAGTAGGGCGATGTTGTTCATCTCCTCGTCTAGGGAAGCTTTGGTTCGCCTGGAGGGTTCTTCGATCTCTACGGGAGTGGTGACCTTCGTTCCTTAAGTTGGCCGAAAAGCAGTCTCCCCGGTTGACGAATGCATTGTTGTTCAGTACCCCTAGAGTATGTCGTGTAGCTCTTTGACCCATCTTTTCTTGGTTTCTTCTAACCTTCATTTGAGACCCCTGAGTATCGCCCTGATAACGGACTTGGCCTGGCCGTTCATTTGGGGATGTTCTACAGAGGCGAAGTGTTGGGTGGTGCCCAACTTAGCAACGAATTCCTGTAAGGTTTGATCTGTGAACTTGGTCCCGTTGTCGGTGACTATTGCTTGTGGGATGTCAAACCAAGCAATGATGTTTCTTTTGTAGAAGCGAAGGACGTTTTGGGCGGTAATTTTGGCCAGTGCTTCTACCTCTATCCATTTGATGAAGTAGTCGACGACTACTATCAAATATTTTTTTGATTTGTGCCTACCACGATTGGACCGAGGAGGTCTAACCCCCACCAGGCGACGGGCCAGGGAGAAGATAGGGACTTGAGCTTGATTGGGGAAGCCAATTGCATGTCCCTGTGCCGCTGGAATTTTTCACATCTCTTTAAATGCTCTTTTGCATCGTGTTGCATGGTGGGCCTGTAATACCCCACTCACAGAGCTTTTCTGGCAAGGGATCTTCCGCCCAGATGTTGGATATTTATCCCTTCATGGATCTTGAGCAGGATGTGATCCGCTTTGCTTTGGTCGACTCATTTGAGGAGGGGGATGGAAAACCATCTCCTATAAATATTGCCTTCTACTAAGATATAGGAACGAACTCTTCGTTTTACCACTGTCGCTTCCTTCAAGCCGACTGGCATCTCTCCTCTTGTTAGGTATTTTTGTACATGGGTTATCCATCAGCCATCATATCCTATGGCGAATACTCCCAATATCGAGGGGGTCTCTAGGTGCTTGGTCGAGGAAGAATTTTCGGTATCACCGACGTGTTCCCCCCTTTCCTCATTGTGCTCACTAGTTTGGACAGGATGTCTGCCTAGGCGTTATGTTCCCGGGGAACATGTTGTACGTCCATGGATTTGAATTTTTTTCTCTCTTAGACACATGCCAAATACTTAGTGAGGTGATTGTTTTTCACCTGATATTCCCCTGGACCTAGGATGCAACGAGCTAAGAGTCGGTGAATATTTTCACCTCCTCGGCTCCCAGGTCTTCGTCTAGGCCTAAACCTGCTAGGAATTCCTCGTATTCGGTCTAGTTGTTTGAGGTCGGGAAGGATAATGCAAGGGAGAACTCAAATAGAGTTCCTTATTTTTATCCAATATAATGCTTGTGCCACTTCCCGTTGAACTGGAGGGCCGTCGATGAAACTTTTCCATCGGTGCACCCCGTCCTAGGGTGCGGGCAAGGTCATTTCAGCCACAAAGTCGGCCAATGCTTGAGCTTTGATGGATTTCCTGCCTTCGTACTGGATTTCTAACTCGGAGTGTTCTAACGACCATTTCAACATTCTTCCCGCCATGTCAGGCCTACCGAGCAGCTGCTTTATTGGTTGATTTGTTCGGGAAACTATGGTATGCGCCAAGAAATAGTGCCTGAGTCTCCTCGTTTCATTGATGAGGGCTAGGTCCACCTTTTCAATTTGTTGTTACATTACTTCGAGGCCCTACAAGGCCTTGCTCGTAAAGTAGATAATCCTCAACCCTTCTTGGGTTTCTCTGATTAGCGTTGAGCTTATTGCCTCGAAGGTGACGACCAAATAGAGATAGAGGATTTCATCCTTCTCTGGTCGAGAAAGGACGAGCGATTGTGATAGTGCTTGCTTTAAGTGGGTGAGAGCTTGCTCCCATTCAACCATCCATTCGAAGGTAGCTTCCTTGTGGTGGAGTTTGAAGAGGGGGAGCGCGTGTTGGGCGGATTTTTCTATGAATAGAGATAGAAAGGGAGAGAGAGAGAGAGAGAGAGAGAGAGAGAGAGAGAGAGAGAGAGAGAGAGAGAGAGAGAGAGAGAGAGAGAGAGAGAGAGAGAGAAGTGTGTGTGCCGTTCAGGATTTGAATGGAATTTTTTGATGTGGGTGTTGGAAAATCATAAAATGCTTGGCATTTGTCAGGGTTTGCTTCAATTCCTCATTCTTTCAGGTAGAATTTGAGGAATTTTCCTGCCCGTACGCCAAAGGTGCATTTTTCTGGGTTAAATCGCATTCGACACTTTCTGGCTTGCTTGAAAACTTTCTTCAAGTGGAGGGTGTTGTAAGTGTTTGTTGGCAGCAATTTTGGTAAAACAATGACTTGATAATGTTTTGTTAAACGTCTTGACATTTGAAGCTTTAGGATCAAGCACTTACCACTGCGCTAAAAGCAATTGCTTGTAGCCAAGGTGCAACTTTATTTCCTTATAGTACGAGCATTTTCAGGGGTTGCGCCTAGTTTACTGAGCGCCCATGGGTGTTAAGCCCTTCGAATCCCTAAGGTTGGTGCTAGATATTCTAATCCAACAATCTCCCCCCCACCCCGGTGTCAGCCGGGGGATTCGAACCCATGACCATGCTCTGATACCACTTGTAGGATCAAGCGCTTACCATTGCACTAAAAGCAATTACTTGTAGCCAAGGTGCAACTTTATTTCCATATAGTACGAGCATTTTCAGGGGCTGCACCTAGTTTACTAGGCGCCCATGGGTGGGATGATAAGACCTTCGAATCCCTAAGGTTGACGCTGGATATTTAAATCCAACATAAGCAAACTATGTTGATTGATGTCAAAGTAGATGTCTTGACATCTGCCTCCTGAGCTGAACGCAACTCATATCAGTTTAAGTTTTCTGTTTCCTATTTTCATGCGCGCCATAATTCATGATTTTTGACTCATAGCTTGCGAAAAATATGGAAGAATATTTTTCTATTTTAATTATTCTTATGGATTATATCTTGGCATGTTTTCATTGAAATGTTCAAAAGATTGGAATATTTGTTTTTCAGCCCATGCCCACTGCTGCGCCTTTATAAGGACTTGCTTCCTTATTCATTGAACTTCAACTTTTGAAGAAGAATACCTTCTTTCTGTTTTAGAAGTCTAAGTATTTTAATTGTCATACACTCTAGTATTGACTTAATTCTTGAGTTGTTATTTGAGTTGCTAATTGTGGATCATTCATAAGATTTTAAGTATTGAATGATTAAACTCTTTAAAACATAATATTTGTGTTATTCTTCACTGTTAGTGATTGAAGGGATTTGAGGACGGCCTCATGCCTAGGTGTGTATTAGGTAGAAGTATAGCACGGGTATTTATTAATTGATTACATAATAAAATGGTTGTTTAATGAGGGTCTATGAATTGATACTATTTAATGGACTTGTCCCTTGCTTGGTAGCCCCCAGAGTAGGTGTTATTGTACACTGAACTGGGTTAACAATCCCTTGTGTTTTTACTGTTTTTACTTTTGTTGCATTTTACATTGTCCTCGGATATTTGTGTCATGAAATATCCTTCGACATCTCGTATTTGATACCAGAATTTCAATTGGTATCAGAGCGGGCATCCTGCTCTTTATCTGGGTGAGATCCAAGGAAGATAGTTTCTGGTACTATGGACAAGGAAGGAGGATTTGTGAACATGCCATCCATTCTAGATGGAAGTAATTATGACTACTGGAAACCACGTATGGTGGCCTTCTTAAAGTCTCTAGACAACAAAGCTTGGAAAGTTGTTTTAAAAGGATAGAAACACCTTGTCAAATTGGGAGAAAACAAAGAACCTACTTCTGAGTTAAAACCAGAAGAAGATTGGTATAAAGAAGAAGATGAAATTTCTCTTGGAAATTCTAAAGCCTTGAATTCTATATTCAATGAAATTCACAAGAACATTTTCAGACTAGTGAACACATGTGAAGTAGCTAAAGATGCATGGGGAATTATTCAATCTACCCATGAAGGCACATCCAAAGTTAAGATGTCAAGACTTCAGTTGCTCACCACAAAATTTGAGAATTTGAGAATAAAGGATGATAAAAGTATTAACAACTTCCATATGAACATTCTTGAGATTGCTAATGCATCCAGTGCTTTAGGAGAGAAAATACCTTAAGACAAATTGGTGAGAAAGATGTTCAGGTCTCTTCCTAAGAGATTTAATATGAAAGGGACTGCTATAGAAGAAGCTCAAGAAATTGGCAAAATGAAAGTGGATGAACTTGTTAGATCCCTTCTGACATTTGAATTAAGAATCAATGAAAGATCTGAAAAGAAGAACAAAAGCATAGCTTTTGTATCAAATACTGAAGATGAAGAGGAGGATTGTGATCTTGATATAGATGAAGGAATATCAAATGCCTTAGTTATGCTTGGAAGACAGTTTAACAAAGTGATACAAAGAATGGATAAGAACTCAAGATCAAATGTCAAGAACATCTCATCTAACATCCATGAGTCAAATGAGTTTGGAAGAAAAAGGGCTGAAGAAAAATCCACTCAAGGGAAGGGAATGAAATGTCATGAATGTGAAGGTTTTGGTCACATTAGAGTTGAATGTCCTACATATCTTAAGAAACAGAAGAAGAATCTATTTGTTACTTGGTATGAAGAGGACTCAGAGAGTGAACTTGAAGAATCTACCAAGTATGTTAAAGCATTGACAGGAAAATATGTCTCTGATGAAGAGTCTAGTTATGGGAAACTAACATTTGATGAGTTAGTTGCTTCATACAAAGAATTATGTCTTAGAAGTGCAGAAGTGTGCCTAGAAGGGGAGAAACAGAAAGCACTCATAACCCAGCTAAAGGCAGAAAGAAATGAGCATTTTAAAACTATCTCTAATCTGGAAAGTGAAGTGACTTCTCTGAATTCAAATCTTAATAGAGTGGTCGAATCTCTCAAGATGTTGAATAATATGTCTAACACATTAGATGAAATTCTTCAAGTAGGAAGAGTGACAGGAGACAAGAGTGCTCTAGGGTTTAATGAGAAAAAGGAACCAGATTCAGAAGAACCTTCATTAGATTCCACTCATGCCAAGTCTAAACCAAGGATGTCGAATCAAATGTCTAAACATCATGGCAAGAAAGGACATCATGACAAACATCATGGCAAGAAAAAGTTTAATCACACCAGAGAGAATTCTCAGCCCTTGAGATGTCATCACTGCGGAAGGCTTGGTCATATAAGGCCTTTCTGTTTCAAGTTGTATGGATATCCTAAAACTACTCCTCTTCCCAAAGTTGATCAGATTCCCAAAAATAGCAAAAAGAAGAAATAGTGGAAAGGGAAAAAGATAGTCATGTCATTTGAATCAGAAGTGATCATGGAAAGGAATTTAAGAATAATAAATTTTCTGACTTTTGGTCTTCTGAAGGAATCAATCATGAATTCTCTTCTCCCATTACTCCTCAACAAAATAGGATTGTGGAACGTAAAAACAGAACCCTTCAAGAATTTGCCAGAGCTATGATTCATGGTAAGAAGTTACCCTACCACTTTTGGGCTGAAGATATGAATATTGCATGCTATATCCATAATAGAGTTACCCTAAGGAAAGGCACTTCAGCCACCTTGTATGAAATATGGAGGGGAAGAAGACCAATTGTCAAATACTTTCATGTTTTTGGAAGTAAATGTTACATCTTAGTTGATCGTGAACAAAGGAGGAAGATGGATCCCAAGAGTGATGAAGGAATATTCTTGGGTTACTCTACAAATAGTAGAGCTTATAGAGTCTTTAACTCCAGAACCAAGGTTATGATGGAATCCATAAATGTTATTATTGATGATAGAGTATGGAATGATGAAGAAGATGTCTTAGAAGATGTTGGAACATCTTTGTCTGATATTCCAACAAAATCAAATGACAGAAGTATTGATTCTAATCCACCTCCAGAAGATCCTGAGCCTAGTCATCTCAATAAAGGGCCTTCAATTAGAACCCAGAGATATCATCCTAAGGAGCTTATCATAGGAGATATAAATAAAGGAATTACTACCAGATCAAGAGAACGGATATAAAACTCTTGCTTTGTGTCAAAAATTGAGCCTAAGAATGTCAAAGAGGCCCTAATTGATGAGTTCTGGATTAATGCTATGCAGGAAGAGCTAGAACAATCCAGTAGAAATGAAGTTTGGGATCTAGTTCCAAGACCTGAAGGGGAAAATGTGATTGGCACTAAATGGGTATACAATAATAAATCTGATGAAAAAGGGGTGGTCAATAGAAATAAGGGAAGGTTAGTTGCACAAGGATACACTCAAATTTAAGGAGTTGACTTTGATGAAACCTTTGCTCTTGTGGCCAGACTTGAATCAATCAGACTACTCTTGGGAATTACATGCATACTGAAATTTAAATTGTTTCAAATGGATGTAAAGAGTGCATTCTTAAATGGCTATCTGAATGAAGAAGTCTATGTTGAACAACCTAAGGGATTTATTGATCCAAGTTTTCCTAAACATGTGTTAAAACTAAAGAAAGCTCTGTATGGATTAAAGCAGACTCCAAGAGCTTGTTATGAGATATTGATATAATTTATTGATGAGAATGGATATATGAAAGGTGGCATAAACAAAACCTTTTCGTCAAGGAAGAAGACCAAAATATGATGATTGCACAAATTTATGTTGATGACGTTGTGTTTGGTTGGATGTCAAATGAGATGGTTCAACATTTTGTCAAGCAAATGCAGTCAAAATTTGAGATGAGCCTTGTTGGTGAATTAACCTATTTTCTTGGTCTACAAGTTAAACAAATGGAAGATTCCATATTTTCATCTCAGAGCAAGTATGCTAAGAATATAATAAAGATATTTGGGATGGAAAATTCCAGTCACAAAAGAACTCCTACTCCCACACATCTGAAGTTGTCTAAAGATGAAAAAGGAGTAAGTGTGGATCAAAGGCTTCACAGAAGTATGATAGGCATCCTTCTATATCTCACAACTAGCAGACCTGACATTGCCTTTGCTGTAGTGGTGTATGCTAGATATCAATATGATCCTAAAGTTAGCCATGCCAACCATGTGAAGAGAATTCTTAAATATGTGAATGGGACAAGTGACTATGGTATGTTATACTCTCATGGATCTAACTCTGCCTTAATTGGTTATTATGATGCTGATTGGGCAGGAAGTGCTGATGATAGAAAAAGTACATCATAAGGATGCTTCTTTCTGGGAAATAATCTCATATCTTGGTGCAATAAGAAGCAAAATTGTGTGTCTCTGTCCACAGCTAAGGCTGAGTATGTTGATGCAGGAAGCAGTTGTTTTCAATTGGTTTGGATGTGTTGTACCCCAAAATTTTCCCTCCCATTTTTCATAGAAGACACAACCCTAGGATTTCTCGGATATTCAAGTTGGCTCAGAAATCGACCAGACAAATTCTCTTTTGTGGCAGTAAACCAGCAATTAGGGTTTCTTGCAATTTTCTAAAAAAAGAAAATGAGTTCTCAAAGATCCAATTGGCTTTCATAGGTCTTCATGCTTCCCCAAGATTGTACTTATGATTTCTTCAAGCTACAAGATTTTGAGACAATTATGTATGTTCCTAGTCACATGTGATGTCGCTCACGGGTTTATCTTCAAAGAATCGGAAGAAATTTGAGTTTGGAAAACTTTAAAATTATCAAATCATCGCAAGACATTTGATTGATTTTGAATTTTCTTAAAACACAGTTTACTGAAAAAGATAATGTTTGTTCTCAGAGCATGAGTTGTTTGGGACAAGAGATGGAGGTTAAGACTTTAATTTAAGACAATAATGATTGTGGGATCATGGTTGACCAGATGATTTACATCCTTAAAACATTTTTTTGGTTAGGAAATGGAATATACAGTGCGTGTTTGTTTGGAATGAAGTTACAAAATTAGTGGGATTACTTGGAATTTAAGTTACCAGACTAGAGTATTTTGTTTCAAATATCTTGATTGGGAATTTCAAAAATCAATTAGGATGCGAAGAGAAATTACAAGTTGTTGTTGATAAAGGATTTCAAGTTATTCAAGTGACACCAGAATATTTCATGCTACAACTCAAGATTTTCTCCAATTTCAAACATTTGGTACAAAACAATTTATTCTTTAATACTTTATGTTTTACAACCTATTGTATTTAAAAATGAATTGGTACTATTGGATACAATACATCAAAATACCAGAGTAATCTTTCTAAGTTACAAAGAAAATCCAAATAAATGTTTGGCCTAGGAGAATTAATCTATGCCACAGATTTCTTGCATCTTTGCTTCGTCATCTCCAATTTTGCCCACATGAAAACAAGAAAAGAAAAACATGGTTAGTGCAAATTATTTAGGCATGAACAAAATTTTTCCAAAAGGCATTCATCATTAAGGTTTGCAATGTGGAATCAAAATGTCATTATTCATCACAATTTTATTTCCCCTATTTGCAAATCACAAGAAGGTTATCCTTCTTGGTTCACAAAAAAAGAAGAAGAAGAAATTTGCAAGCAAACTGTCCAAACAAATGCTACAAGCTGTCCAAACAAATGCTACAAGCTGCCCAAACAAATACTAAAAACTTTCCAAACAAAATGCCACAAACTGAACCAAACAAAATGCTACAAACTGAACCAAACTAAATGCGCAAACTGAACCAAACAAAATGCCACAAACTGTCCAAACAGCATCACAAACAACAACATTACAACAGGCCAAACTAGCAGCATCAACAAAAAACGAGGCAACAATAGAGCAAGTAAGCAAATAGCTAAGTCAAACAAAATAGCAAAACTTGCTCAAGAGGCAATATATCATCATTTTCCATGCAAACCTTTCAGAATTAGAAAAAAAGGCAAAAGAGCAAATTACTTTTTTTATTGTCATTGAGAGATAAGAGAGGAAAGAAGTCACCTAGGTTATTGGAATTGCCCAAAATGCACAGCCTTGCTGCCCCGCCCACAGCCTGTCACAAGTTGCATAGAAAATGGAAGAAAACAAAACTGCAACAAAAAAGCCATAAGGACAATATACTAAAATATTCAAATTTGTTGGTTTCCCACCATTTTGAATATGGATATAACAGAAGCAGGGTCAATATAACAGGAAGAGGGCAATAGAAAGAAACACACAAGTCTCAAACTGAGAAACCAGTAACCCTCATCAAAGCAAAAAAACCTGTCAAACCTCAAAACTCCAAGCCTGCAACAAGTCTCAAGCAGAAAAGATAGAAACATCATCAAACTCAAAAACTTGAAACAAGCTTCAAAGGCAAAAAACCAGTAACCAAGCCAAACATCCCAAACTTGAACCAGAAGAACTCAAAACCAGTAACATCATAAAAAAACTGTTAACCATAAAAACTCCCCAAAAACTTGAAACAAGCTTCAAAGGCAAAAACCTGTCAACTATCCAAAACCAAAATCTCACCAAAACTGTTAACCATTCAAACAAAAACCATCACACAGATCTCAAACCATAAACCAGTAGCCATCCTCAAACACAAAACCTATGAATGAAAACTAGTAACCATCCCAAAGATCTCAAACCAAACCTGTAAAACCTCAAAATAACCCATCTCTGAACCAAGCTACAAACTCACAAAAAAAACATATTAACCATCAACGGATCCAAAAACAAAACCAGTACCAAGCCTCCATCCAAAAACCAGAAGAACAAAACCAGTAATATAACTATCACAAAAAAAAATCCAAAACCAGAAGAACAATAACCAGCATCACCATCATTCAAAGAAAACAGAAGAGATTACCGACAAACCAGAAAAGCAACGCCCTCATCTTCATCTCTTCCCCTCGTGGAACTCTGGCCACCACAGAACACCATCCTCTGTCTCGTCCTTACCTTTCCTATTTCACAGAAAAAATATCCAACAGGTATGAATTTCTCCCCTTTATCATAATTCCATAACATGATTTCCTGCATCTGAAAGAACGAGATAGTCAGAAACACAACAAGTTATAAATAATCAACGAATTTGTAAGCTTTAATAAGAACAGAAACCGTACCTTTTTTTAAAGAAAATCTTTAGAACTCGATTAGGGAGGCGAGAGGTTCAGTGTTCCGGAAATAGAGTTTCAGAGAGGTCAAGGATGAACTAGTTTCGGATCCTTTAGGTTCAAATCCGATTTCAAAATTTAGGGTTTCAAAAATGCAAATCATGGTGAGATAAGGAGGTAGCATGTTAATGGAGAGAGCGATTCTGTTCGCGAAAGGAAACAGGGACGAGTAGTGAGATAGTTTAGAGGTTTCAGCAAATGGAAGGGATGAAAAAAATGAACAGCGGCGCCGCGTGAGAGAAGTTCCAAAAACCCTAATTTTGTTTGTCTTCACTTAATCAAGAACTAAGTGTGGTTTGAGCAATTTGGGCTTGGTTTACCGTTTTGGATGGGATAGCCCAGCGAATTCCCTAAGCTTTTTTTTTGTTTTACTGGTCTCACCCCCCCCCCCTTTGGCCTGTTTTTGTGTTAGAGCAAAAGAACATTTTTTTGGGCCTCATCTCTAAACCCAACTTAAGCCCATGCGTTTTTTTAAATTTTTTTCTTCTTACATTCTTTTTTTTGCTATGCAAATTACTAAATAAAACTTAAAATATCTTTTTATTGATTTAGGTTTTGTAATTAATTTTTATCATTTTTTTTTAATTTAATAAATTTTTATTTTAGATTTAATTGACTTAATAAAACACCAAAAAATCACAATTTAGTTTGTTTTTCCTACTTTAGATTTTACTTTAGTTAATAAAATAAAAAAATAAAGATTATAATTTAATCAATTATTTTTATTTTTAGAATAGGTTTTACTTTTCTCTTTTTAAGTAAATATTTAACATTTCATTTCCATATTATGTTGATTTTATTTTCATGGATTATCATAGCTTTAATTAAATCGCACGAAATTTGATTTGGTTGTATTGCTTGTTATTCGGACACTCCTATCTCATTTGATTCCTCCCCATTTGTAAAAATTGTACCCCCATTCCCGAACACTTTGTAATAGCGTAGAATTTCAATTCCCGCAATTTATTGTTTTCCATATACTGTATAGTAATTAGGCGTGTATGGCAAGATTCAAAAATCAATCGCTAGATGACCTAATCGAAGAATAAAATAACTTGAAACCAATACACTTTTTCACACGCGCACCTCTAGGTTAACCTCGCTCGTGGCCTCAGAAATACAATCATGTCCCTCGAATATATGACGTGTTGTACCCCAAAATTTGCCCTCCCTTATTCCTCAAGATTTGCCAAAAGCAAGCTTCAAAATCTCCCCAAGGGTTGCACAGTTCAAGGGCCTCCTAACAGTCAAAAATTAGGGTTTTGGTTCTGACAAAGAAAATGAAGTTTCCAAGGGTCCAATCAAGTCCCACATGCTTATAAACATGGTCAAGCATCCTCATGCCAAGTTTCAAGACTTACAGCACAAAATTGCACAGTCAAAAACTCTAATTGCACTACAGTCAACTGTAGGGGCAAAATGGTCATTTGACAGTCAAAAGTTCAAATTTTTGGTCAACATCTCATTTTGAAGCCACAAACATCATTTTATCAATTCTTGATCATGATTCTCAAATCTGGGCTCAAAAATCATCAAGATGCAAAAGTTTCCATATTTGGACAGTTGAAAAAGTCAACTGTAACTTGACCAAGGCATAACTTTCACATGGATTATCATAAAAATTCCATCCAAAGCTCATTTTGAATAGAAAGACATTTCCTACAACTCCTCTTCATACTTCAAGTCCAAGAGATGCTCTCACAAAAAGTTATCAATTTCAACATTATAGGTCATTTTCAAAAGTCAGCAAAAAGGGACTTTAAGTCAAAGGCCATAACTTGCGATTGGTAAATCAAAATGACATGGGACCAAAGACATTGGTTAGAGGACTCAAAGACCTTTCCAAAATGTCCAAGAACATGAGCAAAGCTTAAAAATTGAGCAAGATATGCCTTGTGGAAGTTGGGAAAGTTTTGGATATTTTGAAAAGTCAACATTGCTTCAAATGTCTTAAAAATGCTAATGGGCCTCTTTTTCTTTCAAGAATCATTATCCAAGGCATGTGCACGACCATTTGGCCCAAAGGGAAGTTTTTTATCATTTTTATTTATTTATTTGGATTTTTAATTATTAATAATTCATTTAATTAAAATAAATATGTGAAAAATACCAAAGCAAGTCAATCAAATCTTTTTGTGCATAGGATAACTTCAGATTTTCGTGCATTACTAGATAGGGAAAGAATCCATGTGATTGAACATGATTTGGTAGCAAATATGCATGAAAAGATTTGAAAATTATGGCATGAAAAATCAAATATTTTCTCATCAATTCATGGATCCTTTGGCTCAGATTTTTTACCCTAATCATTCCATACATAAGCATGAAGCCAACCCTAATGCCAAGAACCTCCCAGCTGTGCCAGAAATCCATAACCAAACTTGAGTTTTTTGACAAAAATTCCAATACTGAAAACCAGGTTCTAGGGCGATTCAAGCCAAAATAATTGTTCCATTGGCTTGCTGAGACTTCAGGGAAGGAGTCTGAATCAAAATCATAGCTTGAAACATCAAGAATTGGTAGTTATAAGTCAAACTGTTTTCAATTTTATGCATAATCGTGTTTTAATATTCAAGCATATTCATTGCATTTTTTTTATGGATTCACACTAATTAATTGATTCTGAAGCTAACCACATAGTTTGATTGAGTTTTTATACACCATACGCGAAGTTGCCATTGTTGTCTTTTAGGGTTTTCAAAGCTTCGAATTGGGGTTTCCCAGTTAAGGAAAAATTAGAACGTGAGACCCAGACCATTCAACTCAGCATGCTTAGACGATTTGGACACACACCTCGCGCTCAATTTATGAGCTACCATGTGCTATTCTCTATTTTGGCATATATCATATAGTGGGGGTTCAAAACCCCCGCAATCCAATTGTTTTTTATTTCAGGAAAATGCAACAAGGAAGAAGAAGGCTAGGTGGCACAAGCTGGTTGGAACATTTGAATTTTCGCGCTAGATTTCCCACTAACTGTTGTTTTACATTATATTGTTCTTTAGTTACATAATAATCAAAACGCGCGTTTGGCTCCACTGGCAAGGCATTTGATTGGTAATTCCTGGGACCTGGGTTCGAATCCCAGGTCCCCCCTCCCTTTCCATATTATTTTGCTAATAATGCTTCTGTGCAGTTTCACTATAAGGGTGCATCATACATCCACAATATCCAGCGCGCCACATGGCCTGTAACCATTATCCAAGGGACCAAATGTGAAGACCATGATGGACATGAGTCAACGCCTATGCACGCTAGCTGAGAAGTCAACAAGGCCAAAGGGTCATTGGGCCTAAAATGTTACAATTATACCTCTCAATTGGGGACAGAACCCCCCAAGATATTGTATTTCTTCTCTTTTCTTTATTTTATTTATTTCAATTATTGCTTTTTTAATTAATTCCTTTAATTTAATTATTTTCATAAAAATATAAAAACAATAGAAAAATCAGAAAAGACAAAAGTTTTAAAATATATTTATTTAATTAATATTTTTGTAAGTAAATATCCTTAATTAATTTTGCTTTTTAAATTAGGTTTAATTTTAGTATCTTTTTCTTAATAAATCAAAATTTGTAGAATTAGGGTTTGTATCAATTTTTATCCTTTTTCTTTTCTTTTCACCATAATTAATTATTTATTTTTATAAATCAAATTGCATTAATTAAATTAGGTTTAACGGTAGATAATTTTCATATTTTTCTTAATAAATAAAAGTTGTAGAATTAGGGTTAATTAGTTAATTTCATTTAATTCACATAAAAACCATAAATACAAAAAACTAAAAATAATTTCTTTTTCCTTAATTGAATTAATTTGTAAATTCTAATTTAATTTCATTAAAAAGGGTCCAACGCCCTCGATTGCGATTTTTTTATTCTCTTCGCGCATTTTTATTTTATTTCTTTTATTCTATTTCTTATGTACTTCTCCCAAAGCCATGTAAATATTTATCTTTCGCACTTTACTTTATTTCTTTACTTTCTGTCAAATCGGGTCCTGGATTTTAATTTGGCGATGTGGACCCGCGCCTTTGTAATAGTTTAGAACTTTTAATTTCCGCATTCTTTTTAACTGTTAATAAATGCATGCAAGAATGAATGATAAAATAAAAACAAACGCATAGATCACTTTGACATGAACAAGATAAATAAATGAACATGACACACAAATCACACACCCCCCCTAGGGTACGCCTCACTGTTGCCTTGCCTCGAAAGGTGATCGTCGAGTAGAGAATGTCTTAGTAAGTCCTCATGATTCGGGAACCTGGCATGAGGGTAGCTTCTAAGGTGTCTTCCCATTGCTCTGGTGATCACCATGTCCCGAACCTCGGATTGACCCGAATACCTCCAACGGTGGTGCTACCTACCTCTCAATGGTGGGATGACACTACTTTAAAGGACATCTACACAGACGAATTCCTTAGGGTAGGTAGACGACTCTAGATACTTGCTCTAAATCTCAAAAAACAAATCAAAAATACTTTTCACATCGACACTTTTCAAAAAGCTTTCAAAACAATTTTTCAAACACTCTTGAGGACCGATACAAGAGTCGAACTGGAATTTTCAAAGAAACTTTTTAAAACCCACAATTGAAAAGCAAACAAACCATTTTTGAAAACACAAGTGAGCAAGTATCTAAGAGCCCATGGATAACCATGGATAGAAAGGGTGCTAACACCTTCCCTTTCTATAATCTACCTCCCGAACCGAGAGCAATCTCTTTAAGGAATTTTTCTATGCTTTTGTCCTTTCCATTTGGAGAAAATAAAAGACGGTGGCGACTCTTGCTTCCGCGACATTTCACGAACCAGCGTTAAATAGTCAGTTCCAGATCCACCGATCACAGAACTGGCGAATCTGCTGGGAAATTAAACTTAAAGTGAGGTGTACCTTAGGGTTAGTTCATAACTGTGTTTTCAATTGTATTGACTTGTCTGCTTTAAATTTGTGGGTTGCATGGGAGTTACATAGATCCTAACCCAGATCTGGGGATACCCTGTTTAGGTAGCATAAGCTGTGAGGGACCTGTCCGGCGTAGACCGACACGGGTGAAACAGTGGCTACGTTGGTGTGGCACCTTGGTCTGTACCGATATCCCTTGTGTTGCAACAAGGAGAATATGGGTCTTCTGAGGAGCCATTAAGCACCAACAACCTTAGAACCTTAATTGACACAACTTGGCCATTAGAACAATAGCAGTATGCTACGCCCATTGAGGCTAAACTCTCGTGATGGTTCTGGCTGCAAGAAAAGATTGCGATGCTGGAGTTATGACCGATTGAGGGTAGTCAATGATATTGGGATCCTCTAAGAACCCGGTTACTTTGATAGGACAGGTATGAACCAACAAACTGAAAGAGGGTAGTACCTAGACCTCATACTGGCCTAAACTTTAAGGGTCTGCCTTGTGTGACTTGTGTGCCTTACCATGTTTGCCTTTGTATCTATTTGTGGTGTGCTTTATCATAACATCATAACATCATGAGCATTGCATGCATCCTGCATAAGGACTGACCATTTCAAAGACAAGAGGGTTTCACCTTTGCTCTGTTTTGTAGGATATCATGATGCCTGTGCGAAGGAATACTATCCGGTTCAACTTTGTTCACTCACCTGAGTTGCTTGAAGAGTTGGTTAGCAGAATTCCAAATACCACTTCCTTCATTCAGAGGCATGGTTCTCTTCTCAGTTTAGTCACTGCAAAGCGGGATCAACAGTTGATGAGTGTTCTGACCCAGTTCTATGACCCTCTGTACCAGTGCTTCACCTTTCAAGACTTCCAGCTGGTCCCTACCCTGGAAGAGTTCTCTGATTTGCTGGGTATCCCTATCTTGGATCAAACTCCCTTTACTGGTTGGGAAAAGACCCTCAGGCTTGAGGATGTTGCTGCAGCTCTTCCCTTGACACATCAAGAGGTAATGGACAACTGGGTAACTAGAAGCGGAGTTAAGGGTTTCTTGGCCAAGTTTCTAATTGGTAAAGCTAACCGTTTCTGGAATGACTTGGACTTTAGGGCATATGAAGACATCTTGGCTCTCTTAATCTATGGGTTAGTCTTGTTTCCTAATCTTGACAACTTCATCAATGTCACTGCCATAAGGATCTTTATGTCTCAGAATCCTGTACCCACTCTCTTGGGTGACATCCTGCAACAACTTCATGCTCGTACTGCCCGAAGACGAGGAACCCTATGGTGTTGTATCCCTATGTTGGTGAGGTGGTTTATTTCGCACCTCCCTAAGTTCGTACTGAAGAACCAAGAAGGAAGAGGTTGGGCTCATAGGTTAATGTCTCTCACCGATAAAGACATCATTTGGACTTGCAGAGGTTTGGATGAGATATCTATTATTGATCGATATGGGGAATACCCTAATGTTCCTCTGATTGGTACCCAAGGAGGAATCTCTTACAATCCATGTCTAGCACTCCGTCAGTTTGGAAGAGCCAGAAGAGCAGGCCCCCATGAGATGTTGGTGCCTCACATCAGTTTTGAGTTTCAGGTGGATAGTGACGAGCTGCGTCGTAGGTTCATCAAGGCTTGGGACAAAGTTCATAAAGCTGACCCACAAGAGTTGGGGCCGAAGACTTCTTTACCTATGGAAGCCTACTACGAATGGGTTCGCATCCGTGCTCAGAAGTTAGGTATGCCGTACGAAGCCGTCAAACCTATCATTCTTGAGTCTCCTGACAAAGATGATGTTCCTCCAACTGTCCTTCCTCCTCAGATACCCACTGATTATGAGACATTAAAAAGGTCTTGGTCGCAACTGCGAGAAGAACGGGATTCTTACCGGGAAAAGTTCAACGAGCAGGAATTGAAGATCCAAAAGCTGATGAAGCAGTTGGAGAATGAGCGAGCTCTAAATGACTACATCCGTACTGAGAAGAGGAGACCATGGGATCAATAAGGAGTTCTGGATGTTCTTTTACAGTTTTATTTCCATTTTCAGTATTTCCTTTCATGTAACGCCTAAGGGCAATCTGTTGAATAATTTAAGTTTCAAAGTTGAATCTAATGAAGTGTGTTCCTTTTGGTTTACAAAGTTGATTCCCGATTGTCTTTGAAAACATGAATCATACGCATTCCATTCATCATGTGCATAGCAGGTTTTCTTCTTTTCAGGTTGCTTACCGTTCTTCGCTGTTTATTTCAGCATCATGAATCATGACTCATCATCAACTGAGATGTCCATCAAAGCTCTTCAGGCGCAGAATGCGCAATTTCAGGAATTAATCATGGGTTTGGCTCAGGGCCAAGAAGAGCTGAAGGCTCTGCTCCTGAAGAAGGAAAAGAAGAAGAAGAGAAGAACTGTTCTTTTCAACTCGGGCCGAAGGTTTGGCAATACTCTGCAAAATGAAGAGGCTGGTTCTTCTATAGGCAAGGGTAACCCTCAAGGGGAAAAAGGTCCTAGTCCGGTAGTCTCCGACAACGAGACTGATTTTAATGAGGAACAGTATCCTCCTGCAGAGGACAGATACAAGCAGTTGGAGGACAGACTGAATGCTATGGAGATCCAACAGGTACCTGGGCTGGATTTTGGAGATTTGGGTTTGTCTACTGGTGTGATTATTCCTCATAAGTTCAAAGCGCAATCTTTTACTAAGTACGACGGGGCGTCTTGTCCCAAGCTACATCTCAGGTCCTATGTTCGGAAGATTCAACCCTACTCAGTGGACAAGAACTTGTGGATCCACTTCTTCCAGGAGAGTCTTTCAGGGACTCATCTCGAATGGTTCTATCAGCTGGATGGGACCAAGGTTCGTAACTGGGAGGAGTTGGCTACTGCTTTCTATAAGCAGTATCAATATAATGCCGACCTTGCCCCTACACGTACCCAACTCCAGGGTATGTCGTTAGGGTCAAGTGAAGGTTTTAAAGAGTACGCTCAGAAGTGGAGGGATCTGGCTGGCAGGGTGCAGCCTCCGTTGACTGATCGGGAGTTGGTAGACATGTTCTTGGGGACCCTATCTGGGCCATTTTTCAACCATCTTATCGGTAACTCATCTGCAGGGTTCACTGATCTTATTCTGACTGGAGAGAGAATTGAGGCTGGGTTGAAGTCTGGTAAGATTCCGAAGGGTGCATCGTCTAGTTCTGAGAAGAAACCCTTCAAGAAGGAGGCCAGTGCTGTATATGGCTCTAGACGACAAGAGAAACCTGAGCGCTGCCAATCTGTCAGTGCGGTAATGATTGCTAAGCCTGCTGCCGCTCCTCGGCAAACCAATCCACCAAGGGCTGAAACACCCCGGAGAGAGTTCACCCGTTTGAGTATGACCCTATCGCAGATCTTGCCACAGTTGCTGTCCACCAACCTAGTAACTGTCAGGGAGGCCCCAAAGGTTGTGAACACTGCCTCCCCCAAATACAATCCAAATGCCCGCTGTGCTTATCACTCCGATAGCCCGGGGCATTCCACTGATGACTGTTGGGCATTAAGGAATAAGGTGCAAGACCTTATTGACGCAAAAGAGATACAGTTTGAAGCGCCTGAGAGGCCAAATGTGGTAACTGCTCCTATGCCCCAGCATAGAGTAAATGCTGTTGATGAAGATGTATACGCTGTTTCTGTAGATGATGTGGCTACTCCCTTAATGACTGTCAAGAGGAAGCTATTGTTGGCCGGTTTATTTCCGGGTTGCAGTGAGGGTTGCCTGTTCTGTGCTGTTTCTCTCTCTGGTTGTCCTTTGCTGAAGTTAGGCATCCAAAGCCTAATGGACAACAAAGAGATTCTATTCAAGAAGTCCGCTGTTCAGTTGGTTCCGGTAGAAGAAGTTTCTGTGGTTACAATCTATAATAATCCAATCAAGGCTCTCCCAAGGAAGCCCGTCCAAATCATGACTGTCGCACCTGTTGTTATTACTGTTCCGGGGCCTCTCCCCTACGTATCTGATAAAGCTGTCCCCTGGCACTATGGGGCGGATGTGTATGTGAATGGAATTAAGCAAGAGTTCAACATTGGCACCAGTATCAGCAATATTACTGGCCCAGCCAAGGTTACCCGCAGTGGCAGGCTCTTCTCGCCTGACATTGCACCGCCCGCTATTCGAAGACCCCTTACTATAACACCTACAAGTATACCTGTTCCTGTTTCCGATCAAGTTGTTTCCCTTGCTGCCGAGTCATCCAATGCTCGGGGAAAAGGGATTGAAGATGAGCCTGCCCGGATGGAGGCACCAATACCTGTAAATGCTGAGGCCTCCCAACAAGAGATGGAGGAAATTCTAAAAATAATCAAGAAAAGCAAC
Organism: Vicia faba; assembly: GCA_948472305.1. Taxonomy (NCBI): domain Eukaryota; kingdom Viridiplantae; phylum Streptophyta; class Magnoliopsida; order Fabales; family Fabaceae; genus Vicia; species Vicia faba. The sequence continues at coordinate 877,347,172 of OX451738.1, forward strand.
TTTAATGTTGTGGAACAGCTGGGGCATACGCCCTCCAAGATCTCCATGCTCTCCTTGCTCCTGTGCTCAGAGGCCCATGCTAAGGCCTTGATCTCATTTCTCAAGACGGCCCATGTGCCACAGGAAACATCTGCAGTTCAATTCACTGATTGCGTAGCAAATCTGACAGCGGATAATGGCTTAGGTTTCTCAGATGCTGACCTGACTGCAAAGGGAAGGGACCACAATGATGCCCTGCATGTCTCTATTGAATGCAGGGGCACTACTCTGGCGCATGTATTGGTGGACACTGGCTCTTCCCTAAATGTGCTACCCAAGAAAACTTTGGACCGTTTGGATTGCGAAAGCCTGGAACTGAAACCTAGCAATATCATCGTCAGAGCCTTTGACGGTTCCAAGAGGATGGTCCATGGAGAGGTGGACATTCCTATCCGTGTGGGTTCTCAAGTATTCGACTCCACTTTCTATGTGATGGATATTCGTCCATCGTATTCTTGTCTACTAGGTCGACCTTGGATCCATAAAGCTGGGGCAGTGACCTCTACCTTGCACCAGAAGCTAAAATACCCTGTCAGAGGGAAGATTGTCACTATGCATGGAGAGGAGGAGTATATGGTGAGCCATTTGAATTCCTTCAGGTACATTGATATGGACGGGGATTTTATTGAAACCCCCTTTCAGCATTTCGAGGAGGTACTTCCAATTTCAGCAGCAGCAGAAACAGCGGTCGAAGAGGATATTCCTTTGAAGATGGCTTCCCTAAAGGATGCCCGGGCTGTGGTTCAGAAAGGTGAATATGCTAACTGGGGCAGGCTTCCCGACTTTACACAGAAAACTGACAAATTTGGACTGGGTTTTACTGCAGAGGGACAGAAAGCTATGCGGAAGGAAAAGACCAGAAGACCTCTTGTGCTCATTACTAATCCAGGAGTGAATGCTGTTGGGGAGGATATTGAAGTGGATGAAGCTGAGTTCAATAGCTGGATCTACCCGACAACTGATGGTGGATTGACCAATTGGATTGCCAAGGACCATACTCCTATTACTTTTGTTACGCAGTAATAAACTTCTTCGTTTTGTTATTTGTAATAAACAATAAATTAAACTCTATGGCCCGGTGTCTTACCGGAGGCACCGTGGTTTCATTTGTGAGGGCATATAAATTGTCATTTCATATATCATAAATAAAAATCTTGGACGTTTTCTCGCATCTCAAATCTTATGCTCCTTTTCTGTCTTTCATTCCTTTATATATTTCAAAACAGCTGTATTTACACACACTCACTCATACAGGTTTCAATCCACTCTGGATCTCACTGGTAACGACTCTGCTACTGCCAATTATGACTTCGAAAATCCGATCAACTTAGCCGAAGACGAAGGTGAAGATGATTGCGAAGTGCCTGGCGAGCTTGCAAGACTGTTACTCCAGGAAGAGAGGGAAATTCAACCACACGAAGAGCCAGTGGAAACAATAAACCTGGGTACTGATACAGACAGGAAGGAGGTAAAGATTGGTGCCAACCTAGAGCTCAGCGTGAAGCAACGGTTGACTCAGATGCTACATGATTATGTGGAGATATTTTCCTGGTCCTACGAAGACATGCCCGGGTTGGATACTGATATTGTGGTCCATCACTTGCCTACTAAGGAAGACTGCCCTCCGGTTAAGCAAAAGGTCCGCCTTATGCGTCCAGAGATGTCTGAGAAGATCAAAGCCGAGGTTATGAAGCAGTTTGATGCCGGGTTTCTTGCAGTGACTTCTTACCCTCAGTGGGTTGCTAATGTGGTGCCGGTACCAAAGAAAGATGGAAAGGTCAGAATGTGTGTCGATTACAGGGATCTGAACAGGGCCAGCCCCAAAGATGATTTCCCCCTACCTCACATTGATGTCCTTGTTGACAATACAGCTCAGCATAAGGTGTTCTCTTTCATGGATTGTTTTTCAGGTTACAATCAGATCAAGATGGCTCCTGAAGACATGGAAAAGACTACATTTGTTACTCAGTGGGGCACCTTCTGCTACAAGGTAATGCCTTTTGGACTGAAAAATGCTGGGGCAACCTACCAACGTGCCATGGTCGCTTTATTTCATGACATGATCCATCATGAGATAGAAGTGTATGTTGACGACATGATTGCAAGGTCCCAGACTGAGGAAGAGCACCTAGATCATCTGCAGAAATTATTTGACCGTCTGAAACTGTACAAACTGAGGTTGAACCCGAACAAGTGCACCTTCGGGGTTAGATCTGTAAAGTTGCTAGGCTTCATTGTAAGTGATAAGGGGATTCAAGTGGACCCTACCAAGGTCAAAGCTATTCAAGAGATGCCAGTTCCTAAGACAGAGAAGGAAGTCAGAGGCTTTTTAGGACGCCTGAATTACATTGCTCGATTCATCTCGCATCTAACTGCCACCTGTGAGCCAATCTTCAAGCTGCTGAAGAAAGATCAGGTAGTACGTTGGAATGATGAATGTCAGGCTGCGTTTGACAGAATCAAAGAGTATCTCCAAGAACCACCCATCCTTATGCCACCGGTTGAAGGGAGACCTCTGATACTATATCTGACAGTACTTGACAACTCAATGGGGTGTGTGCTGGGGCAGCATGACGAGTCTGGCCGAAAAGAGCATGCCATTTATTACCTTAGCAAAAAGTTTACCGACTGTGAGACCCGATACTCACTGCTTGAGAAAACTTGCTGTGCTTTGGTATGGGCTGCTCGCCGGCTGAGACAGTATATGCTGACTCACACTACCTTGTTGATCTCAAAAATGGATCCTATAAAGTACATATTTGAAAAGCCTGCTCTGTCTGGGAGAATAGCAAGATGGCAAATGATCTTGACGGAATACGACATTCAATATACGACCCAGAAAGCCATCAAGGGAAGTGTATTGGCAGACCACTTGGCACATCAGGCCGTAGACGACTATCAGTCAATGAACTTCGAGTTTCCGGACGAGAGCATCATGATTGTGACTGATTGTGAAGTACCTGGACCAGATGAAGGACCTGAGGAAGGATCCCGATGGTCTATGCACTTTGACGGAGCCTCCAATGCTTTGGGTAATGGTATCGACGCTATAATCATATCCCCTCAAGGCACTCATACTCCACTCACTGCCCGACTATGTTTCAACTGTACCAACAACATGGCAGAGTATGAGGCATGCATCATGGGTCTTCAAGCTGCGATCGACCTAAGGATCAAGTTTCTGAGTGTCTTCGGAGATTCCACTCTCGTGATCAATCAGATCAAAGGAGAGTGGGATACGAAACATCCGAATCTTATCCCTTACAGAGAATGTGTGTTGACCTTGATCCCCCACTTCACGAAGATAACCTTTGAACACTTTCCGAGAGAGGAGAATCAGCTGGCGGACGCGTTAGCTACAATGTCTTCTATGTTCAAGGTCAAATGGGACAATGAGGCTCCCCGGATCATCATCTGGAAACTGGACGAACCGGCATACTGTTGTGATCTCGAGACTGAATTGGTGACTGAGAAGCCTTGGTATCATGAGGTGAAGAGATATTTGGAGGCTCAGGAATACCCTGAAGGTGCATCTGTCAATGATAAAAAGTTTCTGAGAAGGTTCGCAGCGAAGTTCTTCCTTAACAACGACATCCTGTACAAGCGAAACCATGATTCGACCTTATTGCGTTGTGTAGACAAGACTGAAGCAGAAAGGATCATGGAAGAGCTACATGAAGGGACCTTTGGTACACACTCCAGTGGACACACTATGGCAAATAAAATCCTACGGGTAGGGTATTTTTGGTCCACAATGGAAGCCGACTATTACCAACACTCTCGGACATGCCACAAATGCCAGATTTATGCAGACAAGGTGCATGTTCCCCCAGTTCCTCTGAATGTTCTGACTGCGCCTTAGCCGTTTGCAATGTGGGGCATAGACATGATCGGTGAGATTAAACCTATGGCATCTAATGGGCATCGCTTCATCCTGGTAGCGATTGATTACTTTACGAAGTGGGTTGAAGCAGCTTCCTACGCTACGGTAACCAAGACTGTTGTGGCACGGTTCATTCGGCATAATCTGATCTGTCGGTACGGCGTCCCTGAGAGAATTATTACAGACAACGGTACCAATCTCAATAACAAGATGATTACTGAGCTCTGCGAGCAGTTTAAGATACAACACCACAATTCTTCTCCTTACAGACCGAAGATGAATGGGGCTGTAGAAGCAGCAAATAAGAACATTAAGAAAATCGTGCAGAAGATGACAGTGACTTATAAATATTGGCATGAGATGTTACCGTTCGCTCTACATGGGTACCGTACCTCAGCTAGGACGTCGATCGGGGCAACTCCTTTCTCCTTGGTCTATGGCATGGAGGCAGTCTTACCGATCGAAGTGCAAATACCCTCTCTCCGGATAATGAAGGATGCAAATCTGAACGAAGATGATTGGATCCAGACACGACTTGATCAGTTAAATCTTATTGATGAAAAGGGACTTGCTGCTATCTGTCATGGTCAGACGTATCAGAAACGGATGATCAGGGCATTTAACAAAAAGGTCAGACCACAAGAATATCAAGTTAGGGATCTGGTAATCAAGTGAATCATACTTCCTCAGAGTGATCCAAGGGGCAAATGGACCCCTACGTACGAAGGGCCATTTGTGGTTAAACATGTGTTCTCAGGAGGAGCCATGATTCTAACCAACATGGATGGTGACGACCTTCCTCACCCCGCCAATGCAGACATAGTAAAAAGATACTACGCATGAAAAAAAAAAGACCCGCTAGGCTGACATGCCTAGGCAAAAATTAGGGCTTCCCGGCGAACCAAAAGGGTTCGGGCAAAATGAAGGGATGAAATGAAAAAATCTGTACACCCGGCAAGTCGAAAACCTGAAAAGGCGGCTTGGGCAAAAATGGGTATCCCGGTGGACTGAAAACCCGAAAGGGCGGTCCAGGCAAAAGTTAGGGATAAAGCGTAAAACTATGTCTCATTGGATCACTTTGCATCCAGAATCCGGTATCTACATCAAGTTCAGACGACATCGATCAGTCAGCTTCATCTTCAACTAAGGTCATCAAGTGATGAGACGCTCGGAGATATAAAGGCAATAGCAGAGTTGAAACCCAGTGGATCATTCATTTCACACAGCTGTTTTATTTTCTTGTATAAACTCTTTTGTTCGGCGGCGTTCTCTTACTAGGACGTCGGCCTCTTGTATATAAACGCCTATTTACAGGCAAATTCAAAATCAATACAAAAATCGCTTTCAGTTAAAATTGCCAATTGTTTTCCTTTTCTGTTTTGTTTTGCGAAGAACGTCCAAGGTTCAATTTGTGATATATGCATTGACAATAATTTGCTAACTCATGAATATTTGCATACGAAACAAAGGATTAATTACAGGTAACATTAGAAACAGGGGCAATAAAGAGTTGTCTAAACAATCTAATTGTTCTGTCCTCCAAGGTACCAAGGTAGGTTCAGCTAAAGAACATAACCAGATATCTTAATTCCCCAGAGAGTGAGCCAACAAGTCAGTGCACTCTCGCCAAGCAAAGCTATTATCAACCTTAAGGAAATTGGGTATCCACCAGCAGATCTCAACATTCCCCAGCAATATACAGACATTCTTAACAAGCATCCCCGGCAGTCTTGGTCTAAAGATTGTTCCCCGGCGGTACATCAAACATTCAATGGAGTCACTTCCCCGATACAGTTCAAACTTCCCCAGGAGAGTCCAATCCAGTTTCCCCAGGAAAGTTGGAATCTATCTCCCCAAGCAGTAAGCTTATCCCCAGTAGATTCTGGAAGCTTATCCTCGCAGAGCACGAACGCTTCTCCCGGCTTTATTCAAAGAGTTATTCCCCTACCCGGGTATAACTGGGTTATCCTCAGCCAAAATCCACGGAAAGAGTGTCCTCGACGAAGTCATCTTACCCCCAGCGAAGTCTATTAACACTTCCAACACAATAAGGGTATCCCCAACAAGTTATTATCAACACTCAGTAAAGTATCTCTCTCCCCACAGAGTATTGCTTCCCAGCAAGATCGTTAGAGTACTTTTCTCCCCGCAGAGTAATCCGTTCGCCAAGTTCATTCCCCGACGGAGTTATCTTCTCCTACCGGTATTCTTGCAACTATCATCCCCAGCGGAAGCAAAATCTATTCTCCAATATCAGCCCAGGAGTGACTTCCCGACACCCGTCAAGGATTTTATTTTCCTAAAATGAAAAGATACATTCATAAACCTCATATTTTCATACATTATAGCATGCATCTACGCATCATATCTCACAAATCTCATTTATATTGAGAACATCATTGCTTGATCCATATCATGCATTGCATATGACTGACCTTTACCTTTCAGGAAAGATTCAGTTAAGTTCTCAACTATATTTCAAGACCTTGTCCGGTTCAGTTAAATCGACCCTAAGATTTTCCTGTTTCTTATCCAGACAAAGGCCTTCTCTGGTTCGGTCAGATCGACCCTAAGATCTCCCTGATTCTTATCCAGTTGAAGACATTTCAAGACCTTGACCGGTTCAGTTAAATCGACCCTAAGATTTTTCTGTTTCTTATCCAGTCCAAGGCCTTCTCTGGTTCAGTCAGATCGACCCTAAGATCTCCCTGTTTCTTATCCAGTTGAAGACATTCAAGACCTAGACCGGTTCAGTTAAATCGACCCTAAGATTTTTCTGTTTCTTATCCAGTCCAAGGCCTTCTCTGGTTCAGTCAGATCGACCCTAAGATCTCCCTGTTTCTTATCCAATTGAAGACATTTCAAGACCTAGACCGGTTCAGCTAAATCGACCCTAAGATTTTACTGTTTCTTATCCAGTCCAAGGCCTTCTCTAGTCCAGTTAAATCGACCCCTAACAGATTTCCCTGATAAAGACTCAGCAGAAGTTATCCAAGATTCTCTCAAATGATACTGTTGAGGTTGTAGTCGCCTGTGGTTCTCTCCCCGTTACTGCGGAGGTAGTAATCGCCCCAAGATTCTCTCAATGATTACTGTTAAGGTTGAAGTCGCCCAAGATTCTCTCAATGATTACTGTTGAGGTTGAAGTCGCCCAAGATTCTCTCAATGATTACTGTTGAGGTTGAAGTCGCCTATGGTTATCTCCCCCTGTTGAGGTAGTAACCATCCCTGGTTCATTCATCGCCGTTTGAAGCTCCATATTCAGCTCCTGTTACCAGTCAGGACACGTCTATACAAAGAACCTGAAGACCAGCTCCTGCAACAGGTCAGGTAATCATTTTTCTTTTGCAGGTACGCAAGTTCTCGCTAAGGAATCTCTTACGCGATTGACACCCAGATGGCATCTATAAGCCCATCCACGTTCCATCACCTCTCAGCATGGCATCTATAAGCCCATCATCCTATCCATCAATCTCCAAATGGCATCTATAAGCCCATTCCCCACATCACTGCTACTATGTGAGCGCAAATTTCTGGGCACTCTAGTGTTCAATCATCTTCCACCTTCGGATTACGAAAGGCACGTCAGCCAATCTGCATCCTCAGGTCTAAGAAGATTGAACAGGGTCAACTGTTGTACCCCAAAATTTGCCCTCCCATATTCCTCAAGATTTGCCAAAAGCAAGCTTCAAAATCTCCCCAAGGGTTGCACAGTTCAAGGGCCTCCTAACAGTCAAAAATTAGGGTTTTGGTTTTGACAAAGAAAATGAATTTTCCAAGGGTCCAATCAAGTCCCACATGCTTATAAACATGGTCAAGCATCCTCATGCCAAGTTTCAAGACTTACAGCACAAAATTGCACAGTTAAAAATCCTAATTGCACTACAGTCAACTGTAGGGGCAAAATGGTCATTTGACAGTCAAAAGTTCAAATTTTTGGTCAACATCTCATTTTGAAGCCACAAACATCATTTGATCAATTCTTGATCATGATTCTCAAAGCTGGGCTCAAAAATCATCAAGATGCAAAAGTTTCCATATTTGGACAGTTGAAAAAGTCAACTGTAACTTGACCAAGGCATAACTTTCACATGGATTATCAGAAAAATTCCATCCAAAGCTCATTTTGAAGAGAAAGACATTTCCTACAAATCCTCTTCATACTTCAAGTCCAAGAGATTCTCTCACAAAAAGTTATCAATTTCAACATTATAGGTCATTTTCAAAAGTCAACAAAAAGGGACTTTAAGTCAAAGGCCATAACTTGAGATTGGTAAATCAAAATGACATGGGACCAAAGACATTGGTTAGAGGACTCAAAGACCTTTCCAAAATGTCCAAGAACATGAGCAAAGCTTAAAAATTGAGCAAGATATGCCTTGTGGAAGTTGGGAAATTTTTGGATATTTTGAAAAGTCAACATTGCTTCAAATGTCTTAAAAATGCTAATGGGCCTCATTTTCTTTCAAGAATCATTATCCAAGGCATGTGCACGACCATTTGGCCCAAAGGGAAGTTTTTTATCATTTTTATTTATTTATTTGGATTTTTAATTATTAATAATTCATTTAATTAAAATAAATATGTGAAAAATACCAAAGCAAGGCAATCAAATCTTTTTGTGCATAGGATAACTTCAGATTTTCGTGCATTACTAGATAGGGAAAGAATCCATGTGATTGGACATGATTTGGTAGCAAATATGCATGAAAAGATTTGAAAATTATGGCATGAAAAATCAAATATTTTCTCATCAATTCATGGATCCTTTGGCTCAGATTTTTTACCCTAATCATTCCATACATAAGCATGAAGCCAACCCTAATGCCAAGAACCTCCCAGCTGCGCCAGAAATCCATAACCAAACTTGAGTTTTTTGACAAAAATTCCAATACTGAAAACCAGGTTCTAGGGCGATTCAAGCCAAAATAATTGTTCCATTGGCTTGCTGAGACTTTAGGGAAGGAGTCTAAATCAAAATCATAGCTTGAAACATCAAGAATTGGTAGTTATATGTCAAACTGTTTTCAATTTTATGCATAATCGTGTTTTAATATTCAAGCATATTCATTGCATTTTTTTTTATGGATTCACACTAATTAATTGATTCTGAAGCTAACCACATACTTTGATTGAGTTTTTATACACCATACGCGAAGTTGCCATTGTTGTCTTTTAGAGTTTTCAAAGCTTCGAATTGGGGTTTCCCAGTTAAGGAAAAATTAGAACGTGAGACCCAGACCATTCAACTCAGCATGCTTGGACGATTTGGACACACACCTCGCGCTCAATTTATGAGCTACCATGTGCTATTCGCTATTTTGGCATATATCATATAGTGGGGGTTCAAAACCCCCGCAATCTAATTGTTTTTTATTTCAGGAAAATGCAACAAGGAAGAAGAAGGCTAGGTGGCACAAGCTGGTTGGAACATTTGAATTTTCGCGCTACATTTCCCACTAACTGTTGTTTTACATTATATTGTTCTTTAGTTACATAATAATCAAAACGCGCGTTTGGCTCCACTGGAAAGGCATTTGATTGGTAATTCCTGGGACCTGGGTTTGAATCCCAGGTCCCCCCTCCCTTTCCATATTATTTTGCTAACAATGCTTCTATGCAGTTTCACTATAAGGGTGCATCATACATCCACAATATCCTGCGCGCCACATGGCCTGTAACCATTATCCAAGGGACCAGATGTGAAGACCATGATGGACATGAGTCAATGCCTATGCACGCTAGCTGAGAAGTCAACAAGGCCAAAGGGTCATTGGGCCTAAAATGTTACAATTATACCTCTCAATTGGGGACAGAACCCCCCAAGGTATTGTATTTCTTCTCTTTTCTTTATTTTATTTATTTCAATTATTGCTTTTTTAATTAATTCCTTTAATTTAATTATTTTCATAAAAATATAAAAACAATAGAAAAATCAGAAAAGACAAAAATTTTAAAATATATTTATTTAATTAATATTTTTGTAAGTAAATATCCTTAATTAATTTGGCTTTTTAAATTAGGTTTAATTTTAGTATCTTTTTCTTAATAAATCAAAATTTGTAGAATTAGGGTTTGTATCAATTTTTATCCTTTTTCTTTTCTTTTCACCATAATTAATTATTTATTTTTATAAATCAAATTGCATTAATTAAATTAGGTTTAACGGTAGATAATTTTCATATTTTTCTTAATAAATAAAAGTTGTAGAATTAGGGTTAATTAGTTAATTTCATTTAATTCACATAAAAACCATAAATACAAAAAACTAAAAATAATTTCTTTTTCCTTAATTGAATTAATTTGTAAATTCTAATTTAATTTCATTAAAAAGGGTCCAACGCCCTCGATTGCGATTTTTTTATTCTCTTCGCGCATTTTTATTTTATTTCTTTTATTCTATTTCTTATGTACTTCTCCCAAATCCATGTAAATATTTATCTTTCGCACTTTACTTTATTTCTTTACTTTCTGTCAAATCGGGTCCTGGATTTTAATTTGGCGATGTGGACCCGCGCCTTTGTAATAGTTTAGAACTTTTAATTTCCGCATTCTTTTTAACTGTTAATAAATGCATGTAAGAATGAATGATAAAATAAAAACAAACGCATAGATCACTTTGACATGAACAAGATAAATAAATGAACATGACACACAAATCACACACCCCCCCTAGGGTACGCCTCACTGTTGCCTTGCCTCGAAAGGTGATCGTCGAGTAGAGAATGTCTTAGTAAGTCCTCATGATCCGGGAACCTGGCATGAGGGTAGCTTCTAAGGTGTCTTCCCATTGCTCTGGTGATCACCATGTCCCGAACCTCGAATTGACCCGAATACCTCCAACGGTGGTGCTACCTACCTCTGAATGGTGGGATGGCACTACTTTAAAGGACATCTACACAGACGAATTCCTTAGGGTAGGTAGACGACTCTAGATACTTGCTTTAAATCTCAAAAAACAAATCAAAAATACTTTTCACATCGACACTTTTCAAAAAGCTTTCAAAACAATTTTTCAAACACTCTTGAGGACCGATACAAGAGTCGAACTGGAATTTTCAAAGAAACTTTTTAAAACCCACAATTGAAAAGCAAACAAACCATTTTTGAAAACACAAGTGAGCAAGTATCTAAGAGCCCATGGATAACCATGGATAGAAAGGGTGCTAACACCTTCCCTTTCTATAATCTACCTCCTGAACCGAGAGCAATCTCTTTAAGGAATTTTTCTGTGCTTTTGTCCTTTCCATTTGGAGAAAATAAAAGACGGTGGCGACTCTTGCTTCCGCGACATTTCACGAACCAGCGTTAAACAGTCAGTTCCAGATCCACCGATCACAGGACGCTTTAGCAATGACCCTTCGATAAAAAAATATCGTAGTCCCTCGATGACCCTTAATGTTGCCTTCGATAAAATGATCTCGTCCCTTACAAAAACTGCTAAAACGACTCATAAGTTGCTTTCGATGATTATATAATTGACCCGCGCATGTTTCTTCACATCCAACGGTGGGGCTTCTTACCAAATCAATGGTAAGATAGCACCATTAAAAGGAGGAAGGAAAGAACAATTTAAGACCTTTCGAGTAGATAGATTCGCTCTTAGTTACTCGCTTGGTCACGATAAAAACTTCCTACACCCACATTTCAAAACATTTTCAAAAAGACAAAACGTTTTTTATACGTTCTTATAGAGACGAGAATCTTTGCAAAACATCTTTTCAAAACACTTTCCGAAACACGATTCACAAACACATCTTTGAACCATTTTTCAAAACAAAACTTTGTACGCGTTCTTATAGAGACGAGAACCATTACAAAGAGATTTTTAAAAATACTTTCAAATCCCACACCACAAGCATACTATCAAATGAAAGCAAGTGATCTAAACGAGTAACTAAGAGCCCATGGAAAACCATGGATGAAAAGGGTGCTAATACCTTCCTTTTTCATAATCTACCCCCCGAACCCGAGAAATAATCTCGAAAGGTCTTTCATGTGCTTTTTACCTTTCCTTTTGGATAAAAGAAAAGTCGGTGGCGACGATTGCTATCTGCACAAATGCGATCGAAATGCAAAACATCAAGTCAGTTCTCCCACCGTATCACAGAACTGGCGACTCTGCTGGGGACTAATAAAAAAAGTGGGGTTACCTTAGGGATAGATCACTTTTACTCGCTTTTATTATTTGATTTGTGTGCTTTATATTCAGTTCTTTGTATTGGGCTTGCTTTGATCCTCCACCCGGATTTGGGGCACCTTTTTAGGTAAATAGCAATAGATTGTGGAGACTGTACGGCATAGACCGATATGGTTGAAACAATGGCTATGTTAGTGTGACACATTTGTGGGTACCGGTATCCCTCGTGGTGAATCGAGGAGAATACAGGGCCGTTGAGTGGCGTCGCGAAGCACTAATTAACCTTAGAACCCTAATTGAACAAACTTGGCCATTAGGACGTAGTGAGGTAGTCGGTTTTAGTGTAAAGATGAAAATTGGTTGACACTCGATACTACACTCATTGAGGCTAGACTTTTGGGATATCTCGGCTGCAAGAAAATATTGTTGTGCTGAGACAATGCCTAAGAGAAAGGTCGGTGATATTGAGATCCTTTAGAACCCGATCATTATTTCTAGGACAGGTTGAGCCAACTAAAACTTCAAGAGGGTACTTACCTATAAACTCATGCAAGCCTAAAACATAGGGATTTGTTTGTTGTGTGTGTATATGTTTGCTTGTACATAAACACCATGAACATCATCAACATCATATGCATGCTCACTAACCATTTCAAGGATTTAGAAATTTATCTTTGTTTTTGTTTTGTAAGATATGAATTCTCTCCGAAGAAACACCATCCGAATCAGCTTTGTAAAAGCACATCCTCAACTTCAAGAACTAGCTTCAAGAGTGCCTGGGGATTCTCCTTTTACCAAGAAGTATGGTCGACTCCTCAGTTTGGCTATATCCAACTTCCAAGAAGAAATGATATGTGTACTATTCCAATTCTTTGACCCCGTACATCATTGTTTCACTTTTCCGGACTATCAGTTGGTACCTACATTGGAAGAGTTCTCTCTACTCTTAGGGGTGCCCGTGATTAATCAGATACCGTTCACCGGTCTAGAAGGGATTCCAAAACATGAAGTCATCGCGGAAGCTTTACATGTGAAGAGGGCCGACGTCATAGCCAATTGGGAGACAAGAAGTGGGGTTAAAGGCTTTCTAGCTAAGTTTCTATTGGAAAAAGCTCGTTCATTTTGGGATGACATGGATTTCCAAGCTTTCGAAGATGTGCTAGCTCTCCTCATTTATGGTTTGGTTCTGTTTCCTAATTCAGACCAATTCATAGACGTTAATGCCATCAAAGTCTTTCTCTCTCGCAATCTTATACCCACCTTGCTAGGAGACATCTTGCATTGCCTTCATACGCGTACCATGAAGAAAAGAGGAACCCTTTTGTGTTGTATACCCCTACTTACTAAGTGGTTCACTTCACACCTGCCTCAGTCAGCATTGAAGAACGAGCAAAGATTGACTTGGTCTCAAAGGATGATGTCTCTCACCCACTCTGATATCCGTTGGTGCTCAAGATCTTTGGAAGATATTTCTATCATTGACCACTGTGGTGAGTTCCCTAATGTACCTCTGCTAGGTATTAGGGGAGGTATCACCTACAACCCGTGTTTAGCTCTTCGACAGTTTAGGTATGCCCGAAGGGACGACCCTCATGAGATGCTCATCCGAGGTCTGGTGTTCGACTACGACAAAGAAGACCAAGGTTACCGCCAGAGGTTTACACGTGCTTGGGGAATGGTGAACAAAGTGGACAGTAGGACTTTGGGACATAAAAACTCTATCCCTCTCGAGCCTTACCTTAAGTGGGTACGGGCTCGTGCCCAGAGTCTCTTAATGCCTCACCCTTCCATCCTTCCTATCATTATTGAACTTGTTATTGAAGGAGACGTCCCATACATCGTTCTTCATCCGGACATGCCTACCTCTCTCGAAGACCTGCAGAAAGCTTGGATTCAGTTGAAGGAAGAACGAGACACCTTTGAAACCCAGTACTACGCCAGTGAGAAGAAGGTTATGGAGCTCACCAAACTGCTTCATGAAGAGAAAAATCTGAATACTTACATTGCTCCAAAGAGGATGCGTTCGGTCTTTTTGTCTTAAGAATTTTTGTTGTATTTAGTTTCTTTCTTTGTAAGCCCGAGGAGGCATGATGTATTCGAACTTGGCTTTATTTAATATGACGTGTGTTCTTTTTGGTTTGGACAAATTTAAATCTTCTAAATTTCCTTGAAATCATTTGCATTTTGCATCTTCATTCATCATAACATCATACAGGTTTCTCATAACAGGTCGCCTTATCCTTCTACTGTTTATTTCGGTGATATGGATGTTGAACAGACTATGAAAGATCTCCAGGCGCAGAATGCCCAGTTTCAACAAAATCTCATGGCTCTGACAAAAGGGCAAGAGTAATTGAAGACTCTGCTAGCCAAAGAGAAGAAGGAGAAAAACGAAAAAACCAACCGGGGTTGTGATCATGGGAAGAAGGTTTAAGGGACAGACCAGGCAAACCTTGGACTTTTCAACATCATCGGGTGAAGGAGATAACCAAGGGGTCGAGACCCAAAAAGTGAACGACGACCCAGCATCCGAAGGAGAGGAAGAACCTGATGACTCTGAGGAGAAATATTCTCCTGCTGATGAAAAATACAAACAGCTAGAGCATCGATTGAATGCCATGGAGATTCAGAGAGTACCCAGTTTGGACTTTGAAGAATTAGGACTCATCTCAGGGGTAGTCATCCCACATAAATTCAAGGTCCCAACCTTCGCCAAGTATGATGGTATCTCTTGTCCAAAACAACATCTGAGGTGATATGTCAGAAAGATTCAACCCCACACGGCTGACAAAAATCTGTGGGTGCATTTCTTCCAGGAGAGCTTATCGGGGACTCAGTTGGATTGGTTCTACCAATTAGAAGGGTCCAATGTCCGTAACTGGGAAGAATTGGTTGCCGCTTTCTACAAACAATATCAATATAATGCTGATTTGGCTCCGACTAGGACACAATTACAGAGTATGTCTATGGGAACAGATGAGGGTTTCAAAACCTATGCTCAAAAATGGAGGGATCTCGCAGGAAGAGTCCAGCCCCCTCTATCCGACAGAGAATTAGTGGATATGTTCCTTGGCACCTTGTCAGGACCATTTTTCAATCACCTGATTGGGAGTTCTTCATCTGAGTTTACCGAATTAATCATGACTGGTGAGCGGGTCGAGGCCGATATAAAAAGCGGAAAAATTCAAAAAGATGCATCCTCAAGTTTGGTGAAGAAACCTTATGTTGGGAAGAAGGAAGTCAGTGATGCGTATGATCATAGGAATCAAAACAAAACCGACCGTCGTCCGACAGTGGAGGCTGTTATGATCTCTAATCCTGCGCCAAATACGCAGTGAAATTATCAGCGCAAACAAGAAGCGCCCATGAGACGATTTACTCAGATTAACATGACCATATCTCAAGTGTTGCCACACCTTCTAAGGACCAATCTGGAAATTTTGAAGGAAGCTCCCAAGAACCCTAATACGGCTTCTCCTTGCTATAACCCGAACGCCTGATGTGCCTATCATTCTGGAAGCCTAGGGCACGATACATATGACTGTTGGGCCTTAAAGAATAAGGTGCAAGACCTTATTGATGCGAAGGAGCTTGAATTTGAGTCCCCAAAAACGCCTAATGTAATAACAACACCAATGCCCAAACATGGCTAAGGTATCAATGCCATTGATGATGATCGTTTTGTTTCCTCCATGAATGACTTGGTTACTCCTCTGTTGACTGTTAAACAAAATCTACTGCAAGCCGGCTTGTTCCCATGTTGCGATGAAAATTGCCACCTTTGCAAATCTCTGTCGAACGGTTGTTTGTTACTAAAGATAGGCGTCCAGCGCCTGATGACTAGTGAAGAAATCCTATTTGAAAAACTACCCCTTATCAAGAGTTCTTATCAAGATGTTTCGATAATCACCATTTTCGACAATCCTCCAAGGGCCTCCACCAAAAGACCCGTCAGGATTACACCTACTCCCAGAACTGCACCGTTGATCATCACCATGCCAAGACCAATACCATACTCCTGAAATAAAGTTGTTCCCTGGAGTTATGAGGCTGACATTTACTACTACGGCGTCAAGCAAGATCAGTTGGCTATCACAAATTAAGTTGCGAGAGATATTGATCCTGATATCAGTAACATCATGGGAACCAGTAAAATAACAAGAAGTGGAAAAGTCTTCTCACCTGAGATTTCTCTAAAGACCGTTGCTACTCCTGTGATCATCATTACTGCCACTCCTACCGACACCAGTGATACTCCCGCTGTTGTCCCTACTGCCAATACCAGGGGCAAAGAGGCTTTGGTTGAGCCTGCCCAAGCAAGAGAACATCCTGAAGTCATCCTTCAGGCTTCTAGAAAAGAAATAGAAGAAATCCTGAAGATAATAAAAAAAAGTGACTACAACATTGTAGAACAATTGGGGCAGACCCCCTCGAAGATATCATTGTTGTCCTTACTTTTGTGCTCTGAAACTCATGCCAAAGCATTGGTAAAGTTTCTTAAGACCGCTCACGTGCCCCAGGAGACCTCCATCGACCAATTTGAAGACTGTGTGGCCAGTCTAACTGCTGATAACGGATTAGGTTTTTCTGATGCTGATTTAACCTCTAAGGGAAGGAAGCACAATGATGCCTTGCATATTTCCATTGAATGCAGGGGCACCACACTTGCCCATGTTTTGGTGGATACCGGTTCATCGTTGAATGTCTTGCCCAAAAATGCTCTCGACCGACTAGATTGCGAGGGGCTCGTCTTGAAACCTAGCAACATCATAGTGAGGGCCTTTGA
The DNA here is from genome assembly GCA_948472305.1 of Vicia faba. Lineage (NCBI taxonomy): Eukaryota > Viridiplantae > Streptophyta > Magnoliopsida > Fabales > Fabaceae > Vicia > Vicia faba. Next base: position 877,364,020 of record OX451738.1, read on the forward strand.
TGGTTCCAAGAGGATAGTGCACAGAGAAGTTAATATCCCCATATAAATTGGGACTCAGATCTTTGACTTAATTTTCTATGTGATGGACATCTGCCCTCCGTACTCTTGTCTGTTGGGTCGACCCTGGATCCATGGTGCTGGTGCCATCACTTCCACCCTACACCAAATGCTAAAATACCCGATCAGAGGGAATATTGTTACAGTTCACGGAGAAGAGGAATACATGGTTAGCCATTTGAACTCTTTCAGGTATGTTGAAATGGATGGCGAATTCATAGAGACTCCTTGTCAGAACTTTGAGGAGGTTCCAGCAACGGTCGCAGCAACCAAGTCTACTCCAAAGGTCCCAGAGATTACCATACCTCCGCTAAAGATGGCTTCATTGAAAGACGCTAGAGCAGTAGTTGAAGAGGGAGGATGTACTATCTGGGGTCAGCTTCCGGATATTCCCTACAAGTCCGACAAATTTGGGTTGGGGTTCACTTCAGAGGCTCAGAAAACTGTCCGACATTCTCGCGCAGGGGGAGCACCTCTGCGTATCAGCAATCAAGGAGTCAACACTATAGACGATAGTGATGGCAGCTGTGACATGGATGAATGGATTTTTCCAACTATCCGCGGAGGGCTTAATAATTGGGAGGCGAAGGATTTCATTCCTATTACTTTTATTCAAGAGTAATTGTCTTTTAATATTTTCAGGCTTGTAATATTTAAACAATTCAGACTTTTTTCTAAACCTTGTGTCTTACCCGAGGCACAATGGTCCATCTGTAAGGGTTTTCACTTCATTCTCATATGTCATTAATGAATCATGGACGTTTTTTACATCAAATTTTGTTTTCTTTGTCTTTTCTTTCTTGCATTTTATTTCTTTCAAAGGTAGTTGTGTTCTTACACACACTCACATATTGAAAATGCAGATCTACGTCCACTCAGGATCCCAGGGGTAACAGTTCTGCTATGGCCAATTGTGACTTTGAAAATCCGATCTACCAAGTCGATGACGAAGGTGAGGAAGATTATGAAGTGCCAGGAGAGTTGGCCAAGTTGTTGCAACAAGAAGACATAGATATTCAGCCTCATGAGGAACCGTTGGATACAATCAACTTGGGTACCGAGGAAGATAAAAAGGAAATTAGGTGGGTGCCAATTTAGAGTCGGGTGCCAAGGAACGTCTGATTCAGCTGTTGCACGATTATGTTGAGATCTTTGCCTGGTCATACGAAGACATGCCAGGACTGGATGCAGACATTGTGGTACATCGTCTGCCTACAAAGGAAGATTGTCCCCCAATAAAACAGAAGGTTCGTTGTATGAGGCCCGACATGTCAGAAAAGATCAAAGCAGAAGTTATGAAGCAGTTCAATGCTGGATTTTTGGATGTCACCTCTTATCCCTGATGGGTGGCCAATGTTGTCCCAAACAGCTAGAGCATCGATTGAATGCCATGGAGATTCAGAGAGTACCCAGTTTGGACTTTGAAGAATTAGGACTCATCTCAGGGGTAGTCATCCCACATAAATTCAAGGTTCCAACCTTCGCCAAGTATGATGGTATCTCTTGTCCAAAACAACATCTGAGGTCATATGTCAGAAAGATTCAACCCCACACGGCTGACAAAAATCTGTGGGTGCAATTCTTCCAGGAGAGCTTATCGGGGACTCAGTTGGATTGGTTCTACCAATTAGAAGGGTCCAATGTTCGTAACTGGGAAGAATTGGTTACCGCTTTCTACAAACAATATCAGTATAATGCTGATTTGGCTCCGACTAGGACACAATTACAGAGTATGTCTATGGGAACAGATGAGGGTTTCAAAACCTATGCTCAAAAATGGAGGGATCTCGCAGGAAGAGTCCAGCCCCCTCTATCCGACAGAGAATTAGTGGACATGTTCCTTGGCACCTTGTCAGGACCATTTTTCAATCACCTGATTGGGAGTTCTTCATCTGGGTTTACCGAATTAATCATGACTGGTGAGCGGGTCGAGGCCGATATAAAAAGCGGAAAAATTCAAAAAGATGCATCCTCAAGTTTGGTGAAGAAACCTTATGTTGGGAAGAAGGAAGTCAGTGATGCGTATGATCATAGGAATCAAAACAAAACCGACCGTCGTCCGACAGTGGAGGCTGTTATGATCTCTAATCCTGCGCAAAATACGCAGTGAAATTATCAGCGCAAACAAGAAGCGCCCATGAGACGATTTACTCAGATTAACATGACCATATCTCAAGTGTTGCCACACCTTCTAAGGACCAATCTGGAAATTTTGAAGGAAGCTCCCAAGAACCCTAATACGACTTCTCCTTGCTATAACCCGAACGCCTGATGTGCCTATCATTCTGGAAGCCTAGGGCACGATACAGATGACTGTTGGGCCTTAAAGAATAAGGTGCAAGACCTTATCGATGCGAAGGAGCTTGAATTTGAGTCCCCAAAAACGCCTAATGTAATAACAACACCAATGCCCAAACATGGCTAAGGTATCAATGCCATTTATGATGATCGTTTTGTTTCCTCCGTGAATGACTTGGTTACTCCTCTGTTGACTGTTAAACAAAATCTACTGCAAGCCGGCTTGTTCCCATGTTGCGATGAAAATTGCCACCTTTGCAAATCTCTGTCGAACGGTTGTTTGTTACTAAAGATAGGCGTCCAGCGCCTGATGACTAGTGAAGAAATCCTATTTGAAAAACTACCCCTTATCAAGAGTTCTTATCAAGATGTTTCGATAATCACCATTTTCGACAATCCTCCCAGGGCCTCCACCAAAAGACCCGTCAGGATTACACCTACTCCCAGAACTGCACCGTTGATCATCACCATGCCAAGACCAATACCATACTCCTGAAATAAAGTTGTTCCCTGGAGTTATGAGGCTGACATTTACTACTACGGCGTCAAGCAAGATCAGTTGGCTATCACAAATTAAGTTGCGAGAGATATTGATCCAGATATCAGAAACATCATGGGAACCAGTAAAATAACAAGAAGTGGAAAAGTCTTCTCACCTGAGATTTCTCCAAAGACCGTTGCTACTCCTGTGATCATCATTACTGCCACTCCTACCGACACCAGTGATACTCCCGCTGTTGTCCCTACTGCCAATACCAGGGGCAAAGAGGCTTTGGTTGAGCCTGCCCAAGCAAGAGAACATCCTGAAGTCATCCTTCAGGCTTCTAGAAAAGAAATAGAAGAAATCCTGAAGATAATAAAAAAAAGTGACTACAACATTGTAGAACAATTGGGGCAGACCCCCTCGAAGATATCATTGGTGTCCTTACTTTTGTGCTCTGAAACTCATGCCAAAGCATTGGTAAAGTTTCTTAAGACCGCTCACGTGCCCCAGGAGACCTCCATCGACCAATTTGAAGACTGTGTGGCCAGTCTAACTGCTGATAACGGATTAGGCTTTTCTGATGCTGATTTAACCTCTAAGGGAAGGAAGCACAATGATGCCTTGCATATTTCCATTGAATGCAGGGGCACCACACTTGCCCATGTTTTGGTGGATACCGGTTCATCGTTGAATGTCTTGCCCAAAAATGCTCTCGACCGACTAGATTGCGAGGGGCTCTACTTGAAACCTAGCAACATCATAGTGAGGGCCTTTGATGGTTCCAAGAGGATAGTGCACGGAGAAGTTAATATCCCCATATAAATTGGGACTCAGATCTTTGACTCAATTTTCTATGTGATGGACATCTTCCCTCCGTACTCTTGTCTGTTGGGTCGACCCTGGATCCATGGTGCTGGTGCCATCACTTCCACCCTACACCAAATGCTAAAATACCCGATCAGAGGGAATATTGTTACAGTTCACGGAGAAGAGGAATACATGGTTAGCCATTTGAACTCTTTCAGGTATGTTGAAATGGATGGCGAATTCATAGAGACTCCTTGTCAGAACTTTGAGGAGGTTCCAGCAACGGTCGCAGCAACCAAGTCTACTCCAAAGGTCCCAGAGATTACCATACCTCCGCTAAAGATGGCTTCATTGAAAGACGCTAGAGCAGTAGTTGAAGAGGGAGGATGTACTATCTGGGGTCAGCTTCCGGATATTCCCTACAAGTCCGACAAATTTGGGTTGGGGTTCACTTCAGAGGCTCAGAAAACTGTCCGACATTCTCGCGCAGGGGGACCACCTCTGCGTATCAGCAATCAAGGAGTCAACACTATAGACGATAATGATGGCAGCTGTGACATGGATGAATGGAGTTTTCCAACTATCCGCGGAGGGCTTAATAATTGGGAGGCGAAGGATTTCATTCCTATTACTTTTATTCAAGAGTAATTGTCTTTTAATATTTTCAGGCTTGTAATATTTAAACAATTCAGACTTTTTTCTAAACCTTGTGTCTTACCCGAGGCACAATGGTCCATCTGTAAGGGTTTTCACTTCATTCTCATATGTCATTAATGAATCATGGACGTTTTTTACATCAAATTTTGTTTTATTTGTCTTTTCTTTCTTGCATTTTATTTCTTTCAAAGGTAGTTGTGTTCTTACACACACTCACATATTGAAAATGCAGATCTACGTCCACTCAGGATCCCAGGGGTAACAGTTCTGCTATGGCCAATTGTGACTTTGAAAATCCGATCTACCAAGTCGATGACGAAGGTGAGGAAGATTATGAAGTGCCAGGAGAGTTGGCCAGGTTGTTGCAACAAGAAGACATAGATATTCAGCCTCATGAGGAACCGTTGGATACAATCAACTTGGGTACCGAGGAAGATAAAAAGGAAATTAGGTGGGTGCCAATTTAGAGCCGGGTGCCAAGGAACGTCTGATTCAGCTGTTGCACGATTATGTTGAGATCTTTGCCTGGTCATACGAAGACATGCCAGGAATGGATGCAGACATTGTGGTACATCGTCTGCCTACAAAGGAAGATTGTCCCCCAATAAAACAGAAGTTTCGTTGTATGAGGCCCGACATGTCAGAAAAGATCAAAGCAGAAGTTATGAAGCAGTTCAATGCTGGATTTTTGGCTGTCACCTCTTATCCCTGATGGGTGGCCAATGTTGTCCCAAACAGCTAGAGCATTGATTGAATGCCATGGAGATTCAGAGAGTACCCAGTTTGGACTTTGAAGAATTAGGACTCATCTCAGGGGTAGTCATCCCACATAAATTCAAGGTCCCAACCTTCGCCAAGTATGATGGTATCTCTTGTCCAAAATAACATCTGAGGTCATATGTCAGAAAGATTCAACCCCACACGGCTGACAAAAATCTGTGGGTGCATTTCTTCCAGGAGAGCTTATCGGGGACTCAGTTGGATTGGTTCTACCAATTAGAAGGGTCCAATGTTCGTAACTGGGAAGAATTGGTTGCCGCTTTCTACAAACAATATCAGTATAATGCTGATTTGGCTCCGACTAGGACACAATTACAGAGTATGTCTATGGGAACAGATGAGGGTTTCAAAACCTATGCTCAAAAATGGAGGGATCTCGCAGGAAGAGTCCAGCCCCCTCTATCCGACAGAGAATTAGTGGACATGTTCCTTGGCACCTTGTCAGGACCATTTTTCAATCACCTGATTGGGAGTTCTTCATTTGGGTTTACCGAATTAATCATGACTGGTGAGCGGGTCGAGGCCGGTATAAAAAGCGGAAAAATTCAAAAAGATGCATCCTCAAGTTTGGTGAAGAAACCTTTTGTTGGGAAGAAGGAAGTCAGTGATGCGTATGATCATAGGAATCAAAACAAAACCGACCGTCGTCCGACAGTGGGGGCTGTTATGATCTCTAATCCTGCGCCAAATACGCAGTGAAATTATCAGTGCAAACCAGAAGCGCCCATGAGACGATTTACTCGGATTAACATGACCATATCTCAAGTGTTGCCACACCTTCTAAGGACCAATCTGGAAATTTTGAAGGAAGCTCCCAAGAACCCTAATACGGCTTCTCCTTACTATAACCCGAACGCCTGATGTGCCTATCATTCTGGAAGCCTAGGGCATGATACAGATGACTGTTGAGCCTTAAAGAATAAGGTGCAAGACCTTATCGATGCGAAGGAGCTTGAATTTGAGTCCCCAAAAACGCCTAATGTAATAACAACACCAATGCCCAGACATGGCTAAGGTATCAATGCCATTGATGATGATCGTTTTGTTTCCTCCGTGAATGACTTGGTTACTCCTCTATTGACTGTTAAACAAAATCTACTGCAAGCCGGCTTGTTCCCATGTTGCGATGAAAATTGCCACCTTTGCAAATCTCTGTCGAACGGTTGTTTGTTACTAAAGATAGGCGTCCAGCGCCTGATGACTAGTGAAGAAATCCTATTTGAAAAACTACCCCTTATCAAGAGTTCTTATCAAGATGTTTCGATAATCACCATTTTCGACAATCCTCCCAGGGCCTCCACCAAAAGACCCGTCAGGATTACACCTACTCCCAGAACAGCACCGTTGATCATCACCATGCCAAGACCAATACCATACTCCTGAAATAAAGTTGTTCCCTGGAGTTATGAGGCTGACGTTTACTACTACGGCGTCAAGCAAGATCAGTTGGCTATCACAAATTAAGTTGCGAGAGATATTGATCCTGATATCAGTAACATCATGGGAACCAGTAAAATAACAAGAAGTGGAAAAGTCTTCTCACGTGAGATTTCTCCAAAGACCGTTGCTACTCCTGTGATCATCATTACTGCCACTCCTACTGACACAAGTGATACTCCCGCTGTTGTCCCTACTGCCAATACCAGGGGAAAAGAGGCTTTGGTTGAGCCTGCCCAAGCAAGAGAACATCCTGAAGTCATCCTTCAGGCTTCTAGAAAAGAAATAGAAGAAATCCTGAAGATAATAAAAAAAAGTGACTACAATATTGTAGAACAATTGGGGCAGACCCCCTCGAAGATATCATTGTTGTCCTTACTTTTGTGCTCTGAAACTCATGCCAAAGCATTGGTAAAGTTTCTTAAGACCGCTCACGTGCCCCAGGAGACCTCCATCGACCAATTTGAAGACTGTGTGGCCAGTCTAACTGCTGATAACGGATTAGGCTTTTCTGATGCTGATTTAACCTCTAAGGGAAGGAAGCACAATGATGCCTTGCATATTTCCATTGAATGCAGGGGCACCACACTGGCCCATGTTTTGGTGGATACCGGTTCATCATTGAATGTCTTGCCCAAAAATGCTCTCGACCGACTGGATTGCGAGGGGCTCGTCTTGAAACCTAGCAACATCATAAGGAGGGCCTTTGATGGTTCCAAGAGGATAGTTCACGGAGAAGTTAATATCCCCATATAAATTGGGACTCAGACCTTTGACTCAATTTTCTATGTGATGGACATCTGCCCTTCGTACTCTTGTCTGTTGGGTCGACCCTGGATCCATGGTGCTGGTGCCTTCACTTCCACCCTACACCAAATGCTAAAATACCCGATCAGAGGGAATATTGTTACAGTTCACGGAGAAGAGGAATACATGGTTAGCCATTTGAACTCTTTCAGGTATGTTGAAATGGATGGCGAATTCATAGAGACTCCTTGTCAGAACTTTGAGGAGGTTCCAGCACGGTCGCAGCAACCAAGTCTACTCCAAAGGTCCCAGAGATTACCATACCTCCGCTAAAGATGGCTTCATTGAAAGACGCTAGAGTAGTAGTTGAAGAGGGAGGATGTACTATCTGGGGTCAGCTTCCGGATATTCCCTACAAGTCCGACAAATTTGGGTTGGGGTTCACTTCAGAGGCTCAGAAAACTGTCCGACATTCTCGCGCAGGGGGTCCACCTCTGCGTATCATCAATCAAGGAGTCAACACTATAGAAGATAGTGATGGCAGCTGTGACATGGATGAATGGATTTTTCCAACTATCCGCGGAGGGCTTAATAATTGGGAGGCGAAGGATTTCATTCCTATTACTTTTATTCAAGAGTAATTGTCTTTTAATATTTTCAGGCTTGTAATATTTAAACAATTCAGACTTTTTTCTAAACCTTGTGTCTTACCCGAGGCACAATGGTCCATCTGTAAGTGTTTTCACTTCATTCTCATATGTCATTAATGAATCATGGACGTTTTTTACATCAAATTTTGTTTTCTTTGTCTTTTCTTTCTTGCATTTTATTTCTTTCAAAGGTAGTTGTGTTCTTACACACACTCACATATTGAAAATGCAGATCTATGTCCACTCAGGATCCCATGGGTAACAGTTCTGCTATGGCCAATTGTGACTTTGAAAATCCGATCTACCAAGTCGATGACGAAGGTGAGGAAGATTATGAAGTGCCAGGAGAGTTGGCCAGGTTGTTGCAACAAGAAGACATAGATATTCAGCCTCATGAGGAACCGTTGGATACAATCAACTTGGGTACCGAGGAAGATAAAAAGGAAATTAGGTGGGTGCCAATTTAGAGTCGGGTGCCAAGGAACGTCTGATTCAGCTGTTGCACGATTATGTTGAGATCTTTGCCTGGTCATACGAAGACATGCCAGGACCGGATGCAGACATTGTGGTACATCGTCTGCCTACAAAGGAAGATTGTCCCCCAATAAAATAGAAGGTTCGTTGTATGAGGCCCGACATGTCAGAAAAGATCAAAGCAGAAGTTATGAAGCAGTTCAATGCTGGATTTTTGGCTGTCACCTCTTATCCCTGATGGGTGGCCAATGTTGTCCCTGTACCTAAGAAAGATGGTAAAGTGCAGATATGTGTGGACTACAGAGACTTAAACAGGGCAAGCCCCAAAGATTATTTTCCACTTCCACACATCGACATCCTGGTTGATAATACAACCCAGCACAAAGTATTTTCTTTCATGGATGGATTCTCAGGCTATAACCAGATCAAAATGGCACCTGAGGACATGGAGAAAACTACATTTGTCACACAATGGGGTACGTTCTGCTACAAAGTGATGCCATTCGGACTGAAGAATGTTGGGGCAACCTATCAGCGCGCCATGGTAGCTTTGTTTCATGATATAATACATCATGAAATAGAGGTCTACGTAGATGACATGATAGCCAATCACAAACTGAAGAAGAACACCTTGATCACTTGCAAAAGCTATTTGTCAGGTTGAAGGAGTACAAGCTAAGATTGAACCCAAACAAGTGCACATTCGGAGTCCGGTCCGGTAAACTCTTAGGTTTCATTGTCAACAACAAAGGCATCGAGGTTGATCCTGCCAAAGTCAAAGTGATATAAGAAATGCCTGCTCCTCGCACTGAGAAGGAAGTCAGAGGTTTTTTGGGACGCCTGAACTACATTGCTAGGTTCATTTCTCACCTAACATCTACTTGTGAACCAATCTTCAAGCTGTTGAAGAAAGATCAGTTAGTTAGATGGAATGATGACTGTCAATTTTCTTTTGATAAAATTAAGGAGTATTTGCTAGAGCCTCCTGTCTTGATGCCACCAGTCGAAGGAAGACCGCTAATCATGTATCTGACCGTCTTAGAGAACTCAATGGGGTGCATATTGGGGAAGCATGACGAGTCTGGCCGAAAAGAGCATGCTATTTATTACCTGAGCAAAAAGTTTACCGATTGTGAAACCAGATATTCAGTGCTCGAGAAAACTTGCTGCGCTCTGGTATGGGCTGCTCGCCGGCTAAGACAGTATATGTTGACTCATACCACTTTGCTGATATCTAAAATAAATCTGATAAAGTACATCTTCGAGAAGCCTGCTTTGTCTGGGAGGATAGCTAGATGGCAGATGATCCTAACAGAATATGACATACAATACACGACCCAAAAATCTATAAAGGGCAGTGTGCTAGCTGATCATCTGGCCCATCAAGCTGTATAAGATTATCAATCCATGAAGTTTGACTTCCCTGAAGAAGACATCATGACATTGGACAATGTTGAAGAATTCAGGCCATATGACGGACCTGAACAAGGATCTCGATAGACCCTGTACTTTGATGGGGCATCCAATGCACTTGGTAACGGTATCGATGCTGTACTTATATCTCCGGAAGGATGCCATACTCCTTTCACTGCCAGACTTTGCTTCAACTGTACGAACAACATGGCAGAATATGAAGCATGCATCTTTGGACTCAAGGCTGCCATAGACTTGGGAATCAAATCTTTAGTTGTGTTTGGGGATTCAGCTTTGGTCATCAGTCAGATCAAAGGAGAATGGGACACTAAGCATCCAAACCTTATCCCTTACAAAGAACATGTGTTGACATTGTTTCCGCATTTCGAGAAGATTACCTTCGAACATTTCCCGCGAGAAGAAAATCAGCTGGCAGACGCATTAGCTACAATGTCATCTATGTTTAAACTTAATTGGGATAACGAGGCTCCTCAAATCTCCATTGAGTGGATGAATGAACCAGCCTACTGTCACGAGATTAATACCGAAGAAGTAGTGGACCAGCCTTGGTTTCATGAAGTCAAAAGGTATCTCGAGTCTCAGGAATATCCAGAAGGAGCTTCGGTGAATGACAAGAAATTCCTAAGAAGGTTCTCGGCTAAATTCTTCCTTAGTGACGGCATCCTATACAAACACAGTCATGACTCGGTATTGCTTCGGTGCATAGACAAGGCTGAGGCTGAAAGGATCATGGGTGAGCTACACGAAGGCACTTTTGGTACACATTCCAGTGGGTATACAATGGCAAAGAAAATCCTGCGGGCAGGCTATTATTGGTCTACCATAGAAGCGGATTGCTATCAACACTCTCGGAGTTGCCATAAGTGCCAAATCTATGCCGACAAAGTGCATGTACCTCCAGTTCCTCTGAATGTCTTGACGGCTCCTTGGCCCTTTGCTATGTGGGGAATCGATATGATCGGGGAAATCAAGCCAACAGCCTCTAACGGACATCGCTTTATCTTAGTAGCCATCGACTATTTCACAAAGTGGGTTGAGGCGACTTCCTTTGCTTCCGTTACTAAGAATGCGGTCGCCCGGTTCATCAAACAGAATCTCATCTGTCGGTACGGTATCCCAAAGAGAATCCTCACTGATAATGGTACAAATCTGAATAATACTATGATCACCGCCTTGTGTGAGCAATTCAAGATTCAGCATCACAATTCTTCCCCTTACCAGCCAAAGATGAATGGTGTTGTAGAAGCTGCTAATAAAAACATTAAGAAGATCATACAGAAGATGACACTCACATACAAAGACTGGCATGAGATGCTACATTTCACTCTCCATGGGTATCGTACCACAGCTCGCACATCAACTGGGGCAACACCTTTTTCTCTCGTATACGGCATGGAAGCTGTCTTTCCTATTGAGGTTCAGATCCCCTCTCTGAGAATCATGAAGGATGCTGGTTTGAATGAAGAAGATTGGATTCGGACTCGGTTTGACCAACTAAACTTGATTGATGAGAAGAGGCTTATAGCTATCTGTCATGGTCAGATCTACCAAAAATGCATGATCAAAGCTTTTAATAAAAAGGTCAAACGTCAGGTATATCAGATTGGTGACTTGGTAATCAAGCGTATCATTTTTCCACAAGGTGATCCCAGGGGCAAATGGACCCCTACATATGAAGGGCCATTTGTAATCAAAAGCATTTTCTCTGGTGGAGCAATGATCTTGACTACTATGGATGGCGACGACCTCTCGCACCCTGTAAATACAGATATAGTTAAAAGATACTATGCATGATCAAATACCCGCTAGGTCGACTGGCCTAGGCAAAAATAAGGGCTTCCCAGCGAACCAAAAGGGTTCGGGAAAAAATAAGGGATGAAAATTAAAAAAAAATCTGTACACCCGGCAAGTCGAAAACCCGAAGGGCGGCTTGGGCAAAAAAGGGTATCCCGGTGGACTGAAAACCCGAGAGGACGGTCCAGGCAAAAGTTAGGGATTAAAACGTATGACTATGTCCCGTTGGATCATCTGGCAAACAATCTTTAGCGTCAACCAATCAACTCAACTGGCTCTAAATCAATCCAATCGACTTCGCCGAGGCCACCAGTACACAAGACATTCAGAGACATGAATGCTATAGTAGAATTGGAACCCCATGGGATTATTTCACATAGCTACCTTTTCTTCGTATAAATTTTCATTTTTTACGATGACATACTCTTGCCAGAATGTTGTCTCATTGTACAAAAAAAACACTTGTTCAAGTTAATACAAAGATATCCCTTTTTGAAAGTGCAAAACCATATGTTTTTCTTATTTCTATGTTTTATTTACAAAAATGTCCAATGATTTATTTTGAACATATGCATTTGAACGTGATTACTGTTGCAAATAAAAAAAAACGGAAATACAATTACTAATGACTTTAAGGAATAGAGTGATATCTGTGAGCCATTCCATAAAACCCCCGCAGGAACTTTCTCCAGCCAGAGCAAAATTTCCAACCACTGGTCCAGAGTGTCTCCAGCAAGTTTCCCAACTGCTCAGATTTCCCCAGCAGAATATCACAAGCAATGTCTGGCTTTTCCCTTCTGCAACAGAGTTTTACTTTGAAACTCACCCATCAGTGCTTCAAAGGGGATTTATTTTCCCCACTTCCAGCAACGCTACGGCACAAACAATCTTTGCTTTTCATACATTCGCATACATACGTCATAACATTGGCAACTCAAGTGCATACAGAGCAATCTCATTTATGTTGAGAGGCAAACATCACACCATGCATCGCATACATCATAGCATTGCATACAATTAACTCTTCATCTTTTTACAGGAAAGAAACATTTGACAGTTATTATCAACAAATTTCCGACAGATACAAATCTTCAACAAGTCAAATACATATCAGTTTACGAGAAAAGGATTATTTTTACTCGTTCAGATAAATCTCTCAACGGTTTATTCTGATTCGTCTCCAAATTTGACTGGTTCAGATAAATCTCTCAACGGTTTATTCTGATCCATTTCCAGATTTTACTGGTTTAGATAAATCTCTCAACGGTTTATTCTGATTCATTTCCAGATTTTTACTGGTTCAGATAAATCTCTCAACGGTTTATTCTGATTCATCTCCAGATTTTTACTGGTTCAGATAAATCTCTCAACGGTTTATTCTGATTCGTCTTCAGATTTCACTGGTTCAGATAAATCTCTCAACGGTTTATTCTGATTCATTTCTAGATTTTACCGTTTCAGTTAAATCTCTCAATGGTTTATTCTGATTCATTTCCAGATTTTTACTGGTTCAGATAAATCTCTCAAGGTTTATTCTGATTCATTTCCAGATTTTTACTGTTTCAGTTAAATCTCTCAACGGTTTATTCTGATTCATTTCCAGATTTTTACTGGTTCAGATAAATCTCTCAACGGTTTATTCTGATTCATCTCCAAATTTTTACTATTTCAGATAAATCTCTCAACAGTTTATTCTGATTCGTCTCCAGATTTTACTGGTTCAGATAAATCTCTCAACGGTTTATTCTGATTCATTTCTAGATTTTACTGGTTCAGATAAATCTCTCAATGGTTTATTCTGATTCATTTCTAGATTTTTACTGGTTCACATAAATCTCTCAACAGTTTATTCTGATTCATCTCCAGATTTTTACTGGTTCAGATAAATCTCTCAATGGTTTATTCTGATTCGTCTTCAGATTTCACTGGTTCAGATAAATCTCTCAACGGTTTATTCTGATTCATTTCCAGATTTTACCATTTCAGTTAAATCTCTCAACGGTTTATTCTAATTCATTTCCAGATTTTTACTGGTTCAGATAAATATCTCAACGGTTTATTCTAATTCATTTCCAGATTTTACTGTTTCAGTTAAATATCTCAACGGTTTATTCTGATTCATTTCCAGATTTTTACTGTTTCAGTTAAATCTCTCAACGGTTTATTCTGATTCATTTCCAGATTTTTACTGGTTCAGATAAATCTCTCAACGGTTTATTCTGATTCGTCTCCAGATTTTTACTATTTCAGATAAATCTCTCAACGGTTTATTCTGATTCGTCTTCAGATTTCACTGGTTTAGATAAATCTCTCAACGGTTTATTCTGATTCATTTCCAGATTTTTTTACTGGTTCAAATAACTCTCTCAACGGTTTATTCTGATTCATTTCCAGATTTTTACTGTTTCGGATAAATCTCTCAACGATTTATTCTGATCCATTCTCTGTTCAGATCCAGTTCAAACTTTCCATCAACAATCACCTTTGGATGGCATCTATAAGCCTATCTCCGACAATTCTCCTCTGTTTCTCCAAATGGCATCTTTAAGCCCATTTCCATACACAATCAAATCAGCGCGTCATCAAGTGCAAATTTCTGGGCACTCTAGTGTTCAATTATCTTCTACTTTCAAGCCACAAACGACAAACATGCCGATCTCGCTTTTCAAGTTTAAGAAAATTGAACAGGGGCAGCTGTTGTACCCCAAAATTTGCCCTCCCATTTTTCATAGAAGACACAACCCTAGGGTTTCTCAGATATTCAAGTTGGCTCAGAAATCGACCAGACAGATTCTCTTCTGTGGCAGTAAACCAGCAATTAGGGTTTCAATTTTCTAAAAAAAAAATGAGTTCTCAAAGATCCAATTGGCTTTCACAGGTCTTCATGCTTCCCCAAGATTGTACTTATGATTTCTTCAAGCTACAAGATTTTGAGACAATTATGTCAGTTCCTGGTCACATGTAATGTCACTCACGGGTTTATCTTCAAAGAATCAGAAGAAATTTGAGTTTGGAAAACTTTAAAATTATCAAATCATCACAAGGCATTTGATTGATTTTGAATTTTCTTAAAACACAATTTACTGAAAAAGATAATGTTTGTTCTCAAAGCATGAGTTGTTTGGGACAAGAGATGGAGGTTAAGACTGTCATTTAAGACAATCATGATTGTGGGATCCTGGTTGACCAGATGATTTACGTCCTTAAAACATTTGTTTGGTTAGGAAATGGAATATACAGTGCGTGTTTGTTTGGAATGCAGTTACAAAATTAGTGGGATTACTTGGAATTTAAGTTACCAGACTGGAGTATTTTGTTTCAAATATCTTGATTGGGAGTTTCAAAAATCAATTAGGATGTGAAGACAAATTACAAGTTGTTGTTGATAAAGGATTTCAAGTTATTCAAGTGACACCAGAATATTCCATGCTACAACTCAAGATTTTCTCCAATTTCAAACATTTGGTACAAAACAACTTATTCTTTAATACTTTATGTTTTACAACCTATTGTATTTAAAAATGAATTGGTACTATTGGATACAACACATCAAAATACCAGAGTAATATTTCTAAGTTACAAAGAAAATCCAAATAAATGTTTGGCCTAGGAGAATTAATCTATGCCTAAGTTTGTTGAAGATTGAATTCGTATCAAATTCCTTTGCTTATCTCCAAGACTTCCATGCTCGCCACAAATTTCTTGCGTCTTTACTTAGTCATCTCCAATTTTGCCCACATGAAAACAAGAAAAGAAAAACATGGTTAGTGCAAATTATTTGGGCATGAACACAATTTTTCCAAAAGGCATTCATCATTAAGGTTTGCAATATGGAATCAGAATGCCATTATTCATCACAATTTTATTTCCCCTATTTGCAAATCACAAGAAGGTTATCCTTCTTGGTTCACAAAAAAAAAAGAAGAAGAAATTCGCAAGCAAACTGTCCAAACAAATGCTACAAGCTGTCCAAACAAATGCTACAAACTGTCCAAACAAAATGCCACAAACTGAACCAAACAAAATGCTACAAACTGAACCAAACAAAATGAGCACACTGAACCAAACAAAATGCCACAAACTGTCCAAACAGCATCACAAACAGCAGCATTACAACAGGCCAAACCAGCAGCATCAACAAAAAATGAGGCAGCAATATAGCAAGTAAGCAAATAGCTAAGTCAAACAAAATAGCAAAACTTGCTCAAGAGGCAATATATCATCATTTTCCATGCAAACCTTTCAGAATTAGAAAAAAAGGAAAAAGAGCAAATTGCTTTTTTTATTGTCATTGAGAGATAAGAGAGGAAAGAAGTCACCTAGGTTATTGGAATTGCCCAAAATGCACAGCCTTGCTGCCTTGCCCACAACCTGTCACAAGTTGCATAGAACATGGAAGAAAACAAAACTGCAACAAAAAAGCCATAAGGACAATATACTAAAATATTCAAATTTGTTGGTTTCCCACCATTTTGAATATGGATATAACAGAAGCAGAGTCAATATAACAGGAAGAGGGCAATAGAAAGAAACACACAAGTCTCAAACTGAGAAACCAGTAACCCTCTATGATCGGTGGGAATGAGAACTGACTGTTTTTGAATGCTGGTTCGCGTTTGCGTTTCGCAAAATGTCGCGGTAAGCAAGAGTCGCCACCTCTTTTATTTTATCCAACAAGGAAAGGACAAAAGCACAGAAAAATTCCTTCTCGAGATGTTTCTCGGGTTCGGGAGGTAGATTATAGAAAGGGAAGGTGTTAGCACCCTTTCTATCTGTGGTTATCCACGGGCTCTTAGGTACTTGCTCACTGTGTTTTCCAAAAGTTTTGCTTTTCTTGTGTTTGTGGGTTTTGAAAAGAGTTTTGTTTGAAAACATCGATTTAACTCTTGTTTCTGTTCTCAAGAGTGTATGAAGTGTTGTTGAAAACTTTGTTCAAAAAGTGTAAGTGCGAAACATTGTTTTGTTTTTGAAAGAGCAAGTACCTGAGAACCTCTACCTACTCAAAAGGAATTAAACTGTGTAAATGTCCTCTGGACAGTGCTATCCCACTATTGAGAAGTAGGTAGCACCGTCGTTGGAGTTTTTCAGGTCAATTCAATTAAGGGACATGTGGTCACTAAAGAAATGTTAGGACGCCTTAGCGGTAACCCTAATGTCTTAGATCATTTTCATCCGAGGTAACCGTTTCGAGGCAACTTTGATCTTTAGACAGGAGGACGACCTCTAAAACTCCCTATACTCAATGACCACGTTCAAGGCAACCAAGTGAGGCGTACCCTAGGAGTGGCATGTGCAAGTGTGTCAGGTTTCAGTTATGTTATCTTTATACATGTTATGGTGAGCTACGATTGATTTTAAGTTTAAGATAGATCTTGTCATGCATAGTCTATTAGCATACATCTAGCAGTTAATGGTTGCGGAAAATAAAACTAAGATATTACAAGGCGTCGGGTATTTACATCGCCAAAAACAAACCCTTGAAAAGTAAATGCGGAAAAGTAAATAAAAGCGATAAATAATACTAATTAAAACTATTACACCCTCGAAGCAAATACAATTATATGGATCAAAATATGAATCAAAAATAATCATACGCACGAGAAAAAATTGAATCGGAGAGTTTTAGGGCTTTGACCCCTTTTTTTGTTATTTTTGAATTTAAGAATTAAGTCTAAATTAAAAAATGGAATTAATCAATTAAAAGAAAATATTTTTGAGTTTTTTTATTTTTAAGGAAATAAATTAAAAATGGTTAAAAGTTATTAAAAACTCTAATTCTACATTGATTTTATTTTGTTGCAAAAATGTTAAGATTATGCCTAATAAAAAAAACTAAGTCAATTAAATTATTTATTTACAAAAAATAATAAAAGTGATGAATTTAATAAAAATAATGTTTTTGTATTTTCTGATTTTTATTAGGAAAAATAAATTAGTTAGTATAATAATAATAATTAATAAAACAAATTAAATAAAATATAAAAAGAGAAGAAGAAATAAACCCAGGGGGGTGTTGGGCCTGATTTGGGAGTGACAAGAGCAATTCTGAAGCCCATTAACATTCCAGCCTCGTTTGACTTTTCAGATTGTCCACGCGTATGTTGACCAGGGAGTATGATGGTCCTTCAACTTTGGCCACTGGATCTTGGCCTGAAGCCACTTGGCGTGTTGATCTCTGAGGCGTATGGTGGTCTTCATACCTGGAAATCTATTGGAATATATGCAAGAAAATAATAATAAGAATTTTGGGGGACCTGGGATTCGAACCCAGGTCCCAATACTCATTGGCCAGAGTCCCATCCACTCAGCCACCTGCATCTTTTTGTTATTGGAATAGCCACTAAACATAATATATTCAAACCATTTAATATGCTGAAAAAACAAAAAAAACGCGCTATGATTTCAAACTGGCCAATCAGATGACAACACGTCCTCATCTTCAACCTTGGTCCTGCATAAAATAGAATCAGATAGCGGGGGTTTTTAACCTCC
This sequence comes from Vicia faba, assembly GCA_948472305.1. Classification (NCBI taxonomy): domain Eukaryota; kingdom Viridiplantae; phylum Streptophyta; class Magnoliopsida; order Fabales; family Fabaceae; genus Vicia; species Vicia faba. The sequence continues at coordinate 877,382,131 of OX451738.1, forward strand.
ACTACCATAAGGTTTTTGCAGCTTTTTCTCGTGAATTAGGTTATGGTTGGCTTGCTTGCATATAAGGGAATCAATTTAGGTCAAAATTTGGACCCATACCCATGTGCATTGAGGATTAAATCTTTGATTGAAAAATCAAATATTCTTGATTTTTCATGATTGAACAAGTTGCCAAAATTGGATATTTTTGTATCTTTTAGCTTGTGCACGAATTGGTCAGCATATTTGGATCATATTTGGTTCACAAATTGATTTAAGAATCAAATCTTCTATTTTCTTATAATTTAAATTAATTAAATGAATTAATATATATTAAAAATCCATTTAATCAATAAATTTAAGAAAATAAATCCCATTTAACTTGGTGGGTCGTGCATAGGTCATGGGTGAAGTTTCAAGAAGAGATTTGAGGCCCATTGGCAAAAAGAAGGTGTTTTGAGCAAAGTTGTCTTTTGCAAATTCATGAAAATTTCCCAACTTCTCCAATGCACAACTTGCTCAATTTTGATCATATGATCATGTTCCTGGACATTTTGGAAATACCTTGAAGTCCTCTAACCAATGCTTTTGGTCCCATGTCATTTGGATTTACCAATCCCAAGTTATGGCCTTTGACTCAAAGTGTACTTTTGTTGACTTTTGAAATTGACCTATAATGTAAAAATTGGTAACTTTTTGTGAGAGCATTTATTGATCTTGGAATGTGAAAATGGATTGTAGGAAATTTCATCCTCTTAAAAATTAGCCTTGGATGGAATTTTTCTGATAAACCATGAAAGAGTTATGCCCTTGTCAAAGTACAGTTGACTTTTCTACTGTCCAAAAATAATAACTTTTACATCTTGATGATTTTTGAGCTATTCTTGTGGGATCATGATCAAGACTTGATCAAATGATGATTGTGAACTCAAAATAAGATGTTGACCAAGAATTCTGACTTTTGACTGCAAAATGACCATTTTGCCCTTGCAGTTGACTGTAGATCAAATGGGGCTTTTGATTGTGCAAATTGGCACTGTGAGTCTTGAAACTTGGCATGTAGGTGCTTGAGAATGTATATAGGACCATGAGACTTGATTGAACCATTGAAAACCCAAAATTCCTTGAAAGAACTAAAACCCTAATTTTGAATTGACTGCCTTAGGGGGGGATTTGACTGTACAATCCTTGAGCCATTTTGAGCAATTTGAAGATCATTCTTGACAAATATTGAGGAATATAGGAGGGCAAATTTTGGGGTATAACAGTTGCCCCTGTTCAATCTTCTTAAACCTGAGGATGTAGATTGGCTTGCGTGCCTTTTGTGATCCGAAGGTGGAAGATGATTGAACACTAAAGTGCCCAGAAATTTGCACTCGCATGGTGTAGTATCAGTAATGTGACGTCGGGAATGGGCTTAAAGATGCCATTTGGAGATTGTCGGTAGAAGGATGGGCTTATAGATGCCATCTGGAGATTGTTGATAGAAGGATGGGTTTATAGATGCCATATGGAGATTGTTGATAGAAGGATGGGTTTATAGATGCCATCTGGAGATTGTTGATAGAAGGATGGGTTTATAGATGCCATATGGAGATTGTTGATAGAAGGATGGGTTTATAGATGCCATCTGGAGATTGTTTGTTGAATTGTAATTTTGTAAGTTGAAAGAAGGAACCTGTGTAGGGTTGCTTGACGATGAGTCCGGGTGAAACTTCATCTGAAAGAGATGGAACCGGTGTAGGGTTGCCTGATGCTGGTCAAGTAGATAATTGTCCTGTCTAGTTTCAGGTATTAACCTACAATCAGTCGTCCACAGAATTTTCCTGGCTTGTTACAGGTATTGATCTGGAACTTGAAAAGGTTGGCCGATGAGATAGTTGTCCTGGCTGGTTTCAGGTATTAATCTCTGACCTAAGAAAGAAAGATGGTCTTCCTGGCTTGTTACAGGTGTTGATCTTCGATATCTTCGTGTAGGTGGTTTTCTTGGCTTGTTACAGGTATTGATCTATAATCAGTTATCCACAGAATTTTCCTGGCTTGTTATAGGTATTAATCTGGAACTTAAGAAGGTTGGCCGATGAGATAGTTGTCCTGGCTGGTTTCAGGTATTAATCTCTGACCTGAGAAAGATGGTCTTCCTGGCTTGTTACGGGTATTGATCTTCGATCTCTTCATGTAGGTGGTTTTCCTGGCTGGTTTCAGGTATTAACTTACAATCAGTTGTCCACATATGTTTTCCTTGCTTGCTATAGGTATTAAACTGGGACTTGAAAAGGTTGATGGTAGCCATCTTTTGATTTGACCTTTTCCTGGAAAAAAAAGGTAAAATGTTAGTTGTATGCAATGTCATAATGTATGGAATGCATGATGTCGTGATGTTCTCAAAATAAATGAGATTTGTGTTGTAGGATGCATATGCATGTCATGATGTATGAAGATGTGATGTTTTTAGCTGGGGAAAATAAATCCCGGAGCTGCTGGAGAATGGTGTTAAGTTCTTCGTTTCCGCTGGGGATGATGCACGAAGAGGGTTGCAAGAATAAACTTGTAGGAGAAGATAACTCCATTGGGGAATAACCCTGGTGAAGAGATTACTCTGCGGGGAATTACTCTGTGGGAAGAGATGCTTTGCTGATATTTTAACGATAACTCTGTTGGGGATTCCGTTGATAAGCTCTGTTGGGGATTTTGATGATGAACTCCGCTGGGGGATAGAAAGAACTTCGCTGGGGATGATCTTTCAGTTGCACCTTGCTGAGGATAACCCAGTTAGACTCTTGTGGGGGGTAACCTCTGAACTTGGCTGAGGAGACGCATTTGTATTCTGTAGGGGACAAGCTTCCAGAATCTACTGGGTACGATGATTCAACTCTGGCGGGGAAGCTTTTTAGACTGCGTTGGGGAAATGGCTCCACTGGGGGTATCTTGTATTCTGCCGGGAAATATTCTTATATTTTGTTGAGGAATATTAAGACTGTCGGGGATGCTCTTTACGCTTGCTGGGGAATATCTTTATACTCCGCTGGGGAATATTAAGACCTTTTGGGAATACCAAGCCCTTTGAAGGGCTGATGGTAGATCAACTCTGCTTGGGGGAGAGTATTGTTGATTCGTCCATGGTTGCAGGTCTCAGTGGGGAGAGCTTCCATTACTGTCTTACTCTGCGGGGAGTGAAGGTATCTTGGTCATACTTTTCAACTAAATCTACCTTGAACCTGGTGGACAAAGCAACTAGACCTCTTAGACAATTCTTATTGCCCCTACTTCTGATATCACCCGTAATTAGTCTTTTGTTTCGTATGCAAACATTTATGATCAGCAATTAATGTCAAATGCATATATCAAAAATGAACATTGGACGTTCTTTGCAAAACAAAATAGATAAAGGAAAAAACAATTTGCAATTTGTCTGAAAAATGAACTTGTATTGATTTTGAAGTTTGCCTGTAAATAGGCGTTTTTGTACAAGAGGCTGACGTCCTAGTAAGAGAACGCCGGCGAACAAATACAATTTGTAAAAAGAAAACAAAACAGCTATGTGAATAATCCCACTGGGTTCCAACTCTACTATCGCCTTTATATCTTCAAGCATCTCATCACTTTGCTGCTTAGTTGGAGATAAATGTGATTGATTGGTGTCGTCCGAGCTTGATAGTCGATGCTGAAGTCCGAATGCGAGGTGATCCAATGAGACATAGTATTATGCTTTAATCCCTAACTTTTGCCTGGACCGCCCTTTCGGGTTTTCAGTCCACCGGGATACCCATTTTTGCCCAAGCCGCCTTTTCAGGTTTTCGACTTGCCGGGTGTACAGATTTTTTTATTTTCATCCCTTATTTTTGCCCGAACCCTTTTGGTTCACCGGGAAGCCCATATTTTTGCCTAGGCCAGTCAACCTAGCGGGTCTTTAATTATGCGTAGTATCTTTTCACTATGTCTACATTGACGGGGTGAGGAAGGTCGTCACCATCCATGGCGGTTAGAATCATCGCTCCTCCTGAGAAGATGTTCTTAACCACAAATGACCCTTCGTACGTAGGGGTCCATTTGCCCCTGGGATCACCTTGAGGTAGAATAATGTGCTTGATTACCAGGTCCCCGACTTGATACTCTTGTCGTCTGACTTTCTTGTTAAATGCCTTGATCATCCGTTTTTGGTACGTCTGACCATGACAAATAGCAGTGAGTCTATTTTCGTCGATTAGGTTCAGTTGATCAAGCCGGGTCTGAATCCAGTCGTCTTCGCTTAGACCCGCATCCTTCATGATCCGGAGAGAGGGTATCTGAACTTCAATGGGCAGGACTGCCTCCATGCCATATACCAAGGAGTAGGGTGTTGCCCCTGTTGACGTCCGTGCTGAGGTACGGTACCCATGAAGAGCAAATGGTAACATCTCGTGCCAATCTTTGTAGGTCACTGTCATCTTCTGCACAATCTTCTTAATGTTCTTATTAGCTGCTTCTACAGCCCCATTCATCTTCGGCCGGTAAGAAGAAGAGTTGTGGTGTTGTATCTTGAATTGCTCGCAGAGCTCAGTGATCATCTTGTTGTTAAGATTGGTACCATTATCTGTAATGATCCTCTCTGGTACACCGTATCGACAGATCAGGTTATGCCGAATGAATCGTGCCACGACGTTCTTGGTTACGGTGGCAAAGGAAGCTGCTTCAACCCACTTTATAAAGTAATCAATCGCTACCAGGATGAAGTGATGCCCGTTGGATGCCGTAGGTATGATCTCGCCGATCATATCAATGCCCCACATTGCAAAAGGCCAAGGTGCTGTCAAGACGTTCAAAGGAACTGGAGGAATGTGCACCTTATCAGCATAGATCTGGAACTTGTGACATGTCCGAGAATGCTGATAACAGTCGGCTTCCATTGTTGACCAGTAATATCCTGCCCGAAGGATTTTATTTGCCATGGTATGTCCACTGGAATGCGTTCCGAAGGTACCTTCATGCAGCTCTGCCATGATCCTTTCTGCTTCAATCTTATCCACACAACGCAATAAGGTTGAATCATGGTTACGTTTGTAAAGAATGCCATTGCTGATGAAGAACTTTGTTGCGAACCTTCTCAGAAACTTCTTGTCATTAAAAGATGCACCCTCGGGGTATTCTTGAGCTTCAAGGTACCTCTTCACTTCATGATACCAAGGCTTTTCTGTTACCTCTTCAGTCTCAAGATCGCAACAATATGCAGGTTCATCCAATTTCCAAATAATGATCCGGGGAGCCTCGTTGTCCCATTTGACTTTGAACATAGAAGACATCGTAGCTAACGCGTCCGCCAACTGATTTTCTTCTCTTGGGAAGTGTTCAAAGGTTATTTCCTCGAAGCGGGGAAGCAACGTCAACACATACTCCTTGTAAGGAATAAGATTTGGGTGTTTCGTATCCCACTCGCCTTTGATCTGACTGATCACGAGAGAGGAATCTCCGAAGACACTCAGAAACTTGATCCTTAGGTCAATTGCAGCTCGAAGACCCATGATGCATGCTTCATACTCCGCCATATTGTTGGTGCAGTTGAAACATAGTCGGGCGGTAAGTGGAGTATGAGAGCCTTTAGGAGATATGATCACAGTGCCAATGCCATTACCCAAAGCGTTTGAGGCTCCGTCAAAGTGCATAGACCATCGGGATCCTTCCTCAGGTCCTTCATCCGGTCCAGGTATCTCGTAATCAGTTACTACCATGATATTCTCGTTCAGGAATTCAAAGTTCATAGACTGGTAATCATCCACTGCCTGATGTGCCAAATGGTCTGCCAACACACTTCTCTTGATTTCTTTTTGAGTCGTGTACTTGATGTCATATTCAGTCAAGATCATCTGCCATCTTGCTATTCTTCCGGACAAGGCCGGCTTTTCGAAGATATACTTGATTGGATCCATCTTTGAAATCAACAGAGTAGTGTGAGTCAACATATACTGTCTTAGCCGGCGAGCAGCCCATGCCAAAGCGCAACAAGTTTTCTCGAGCAGTGAGTATCGGATCTTACAGTTGGTAAACTTTTTGCTAAGGTAATAAATAACATGCTCTTTTCAGCCAGACTCGTCATGCTGACCCAGCACACACCCCATTGAATTGTCAAGTACCGTCAAGTATAAGATTAGAGGTCTCCCTTCAACCGGTGGCATAAGAATGGGTGGCTCTTGGAGATACTCTTTGATTCTTTTGAAAGCGGCCTGACATTCATCGTTCCAACGTACCACTTGATCTTTCTTCAGTAGCTTAAAGATTGGTTCACAAGTAGCAGTTAGGTGCGAGATGAATCGGGCAATGTAGTTCAACCGTCCTAGAAAGCCTCTGACTTCTTTCTCTACCTTGGGAACTGGCATCTCTTGTATGGCTTTCACTTTGGCAGGGTCCACTTGAATACCTTTATCGCTTACAACGAAACCTAGTAGTTTTCCAGATCTCACCCCGAAGGCGCACTTGTTCGGGTTTAATCTCAGCTTGTATAACTTCAACCGGTCAAACAGCTTCTGTAGATGGTCAAGGTGTTCCTCCTCAGTTTGGGACCTTGCAATCATATCGTCAATGTATACTTCGATCTCATGACGGATCATATCATGAAACAGAGCAACCATGGCACGCTAATATGTTGCCCCAGCATTTTTCAACCCGAAAGGCATGACCTTGTAACAAAAGGTGCCCCACTGAGTAACGAAAGTGGTCTTCTCCATGTCTTCAGGAGCCATCTTGATCTGATTATAACCGGAGAAACCGTCCATGAAGGAGAATACCTTATGCTGAGCTGTGTTGTCAACAACAACGTCGATGTAAGGCAGAGGGAAGTCATCCTTAGGGCTCGCCCTGTTCAAATCCCTGTAATCAACACACATTCTGACCTTACCATCTTTCTTCGGTACCGGAACCACATTGGCAACCCACTGAGGGTAAGAAGTTACTGCTAGGAAACCGGCGTCAAATTGTTTCATAACTTCAGCCTTGATTTTCTCGGACATCTTTGGGCGCATACGACGAACCTTCTGTTTTACCGGAGGGAAGTCTTCTTTGGTAGGCAGGCGATGAACCACAATGTCAGTCTCCAACCCAGGCATGTCTTCGTAGGACCAGGCAAAGATTTCCACGTAGTCATGCAACATCTGAATCAACCGTTGTTTCACACTAAGCTCCAGATTTGCACCGATCTTGACTTCCTTTTTTTCTGTCTCAGTACCCAGATTCACTGTTTCCACCGGCTCTTCATGTGGCTGAATGGCCCTCTCTTCCTGAAGTAGCAGTCTTGCAAGCTCACCAGGTACTTCGCAATCATCTTCACCTTCGTCTTCGGCTAAGTTGATCGGATTTTCGAAGTCATAACTGGCAGTAGCAGAGTCGTTACCAGTGAGATCCAGAGTGGATTGGGACCTGTATATGTGAGTGTGTGTAAATAGCTGTTTTGCAATATATAATAAAGAAAGACAAAGAGCGCAAGATTTGAAATACAAAAAACGTCCCATGCTTTTATTAATGATATATGAAAATGGCACACAAAAGCCCTTACAAATGAAGCCACGGTGCCCCGGGTAAGACACCGGGCCATAATGTTTTACAATATTGTCTGTTAGAAATTCAAAACAAGGAGTTCATTACTGGGTAACAAAAGTAATAGGGACGGAGTCCTTTGCTGTCCAGTTGCTTGGTCCACCATTGGTCGTAGGGTAGATCCAACTGTCGAATTCAGATTTCTCCACGTCATCTTCGATGGCATTTACTCCCGAGTTGCTGATGAACACAAGGGGTCTTCCGATCCTTGCACTACGAACAACCCTTTGAGCTTCTGCAGTGAAACCCAAACCAAACTTGTCAGTCTTTTGAGTGAAATCAGGAAGTCGGCCCCAATTTGCATACTCACCCTTCTCAATAACAGCCCGGGCATCCTTTAAGGAAGCCATCTTCAACGGAGAATCTTCAACCATAGTCTCAACTGATGCCAGTGTTTGAGGAACCTCTTCAAAGTGTTGAAATGGGGTCTCAATGAATTCCCCATCCATCTCTATGTACCAGAACGAGTTGAGGTGGCTGACCATGTACTCTTCCTCCCCCTGTACTGTCACAATCTTCCCTCTGACCGGGTACTTCAGCTTCTGATGGAGTGTGGAGGTCACAGCTCCAGCTTTATGGATCCATGGACGACCCAGCAAACAAGAATATGACGGTCGAATGTCCATCACGTAGAATGTAGAATCGAAGACCTGGGAACCAACTCTAATTGGAATATCAACCTCACCATGCACCATCCTTTTAGACCCATCAAAGGCCCGAACAACAATGTTACTTGGATTTAGCTCCAACCCTTTGCAATCCAACCTGTCTAGAGCTTTCTTGGGCAAGACGTTCAACGAAGAGCCAGTGTCAACCAAAACATGTGTAAGAGTAGTGCCCCTGCATTCAATGGAGACATGCAGGGCGTCGTTATGGTTCTTCCCTTTAGCAGTCAGATCAGCGTCGGAGAAACCCAAACCATTATCAGCAGTTAAGTTGGCCACACAATCGATAAACTGATCAGCTGATGTTTCTTGTGGCACGTGGGCCGTCTTCAGGAAGGTAATCAAAGCCTTGGCATGGGCCTCTGAACACAACAACAGTGATAACATAGAAATCTTGGAGGGGGTTTGCCCCAGCTGCTCAACTACATTATAATCACTCTTCTTAATAATCTTCAGAATCTCTTCCATCTCCTGTTTGGAAGCTTCAACAGTGGTTGTCTTTGGCACCTCCGTCTGGGCAGGCATATCAGTGGCGATCCCTTTGCCACGAGCGTCAGATGACTTGGTGACAGGGGTATAACTAAGAACTTGATCAGGAATGGCATTAGGCACACTTGCAGGTGTGATGACAATAGGTCTTCGGACAGTTGGTGGCGCAATATCAGGTGAGAAAAGTCTACCACTGCGGGTGACTTTAGCAGGCCCGGTAATGTTGCTGACGCCGGTATTAGTATCAAACTCTTGCTTAACTCTAAGAACATAAACATCTACCCCATAGTGCCAAGGGACAGCTTTGTCAGAGGTGTAGGGAATAGGCCCCGGAACAGTGATGATTATGGGTGCAATCTTCTGAATAGGCGTAATTCTGACAGGCTTCTTCGAGGAAGCCTTGGGAGAATTGTCAAAAATGGAAACTTCTTCAGTAGGGGTGGCAGGAACAACAATCTTCTCAAACAGGATCTCCTTGTTATCCATCAGGTTTTGGATGCCTGACTTCAAAGATGGGCAACCAGTAGGTGAAACAGAACAAAGATGGCAAACTTCACTACATCCTGGAAATAAACCGGCTAGCAACAGGTTCCTCTTGACGGTCATCAGCGGGGTAACAATATCATCCACAGAGGCTACAAACAAGTCTTCCTCTACAGCATTTACTCCATGCTTGGGCATGGGAGCAGTCATAACATTAGGCCTCTCGGGCGCCTCGAACTCAATCTCCTTTGCATCAATTAGGTCCTGAATCTTATTCTTCAAAGCCCAACAATCATCCGTATTATGCCCCGGGCTATCAGAGTGATAAGCGCAGCGGGCGTTAGGATTCTACTTTGGGGACGTTGTGTTTGAAATCTTCGGAGCTTCTTTTAGAGTCACCAGATTGCTCGTTAATAACTGCGGCAATATCTGAGACAAGGTCATGCTGAGGCGAGTAAATTGCCTTCGAGGTATCTCGCCCCTTTGTTGGTTGTGATGCTGAGGAGCACCAGCAGGTTTTGAAATAACCACCGTGTTGAGCTTGGCGGTGTTCAGATCTATTCTGTCTCCTTGAACCATAGACAGCACTAGATTCTTTCTTGAACGGCTTCTTCTCAGTGCTCGATGAGGCACCCTTCTGTATCTTCCCGGCCTTGATACCAACTTCAATCCTCTCACCAGTCAAGATAAGGTCTGTAAACCCGGCTAAAGAGTTTCCAATCAAATGGTTAAAGAACGGACCAGACAGGGTCCCCAGAAACATATCAACAAGTTCACGATCAGTTAAAGGTGGTTGCACCCTTCCGGCAAGGTCTCTCCATTTTTGAGCATACTCTTTAAATCCTTCACCCGTCCCTATTGACATACCCTAGAGTTGGGTACGCATAGGAGCGAGGTCGGAATTATATTGATACTGCTCATAGAACGCAGTAGCCAAATCCTCCCAGTTACGGATACTGGCTCCATCCAGCTGATAAAACCACTCAAGCTGAGTCCCTGAAAGACTGTCCTAAAAGAAATGGATCCAAAAATTCTTATCAGCTGTGTAAGGCTGGATCTTCCTTACATATGACCAGAGGTGCATCTTTGAACAGGAAGCTCCGTCATACTTGGAAAAGGCAGGTGCCTTGAATTTATGGGGAATCACCACCCCAGAGGATAATACTAGGTCTCCAAAGTCCAGCCCGGGCACGTTCTGTATCTCCATAGCGCTCAGGCGGTCCTCCAACTGTTTGTACCTATCCTCAGCAGGAGGATACTGTTCTTCATCATAATCTATCTCGTTGTCGGAGACTACGGGGCTAGGAACCCTTCTCTCTTGTGGGCTGTCTTTCGCTACAGATGAGGTGGTCAGATCAACCTCATTCTGCAGTCCGTTTCCTAACCTGCGTCCAGTGTTGAACAAGACGGTCCTCTTATTCTTCTTCTTCCTCTCCTTCAGAATCAGGGTCTTCAAATCCTGTTGACCCTTGGCTAGGCTCATAACCAACTCTTGGAACTGGGCATTCTGGGCTTGGAGGGCCTTGATAGCTTGCTCAGTGGAAGGTTCAGTAGACATGATGATTGCTGAAATAAACAGCGAAGAAGATAAGTGACCTGTAAAAGGGGTACCTGTTTATGCAGTGCATGAGATGAAATGCGTATGATTTATGTTTTCAAAGACAATCGGGATTCAAATTTGTAGACAAGAAAGGAAACACACTTTATTAGATTTAACTTCGGAATTTAAATTGTATAACAAATTGCCCTTAGGCGTTACAAGAATGGAAATACTGAAAAGTAAATAAAACCATAAAAGAAATCCTCAAAGGTCCATCAATGTTCCCATGGCCTCTTCTTCTCAGTGCGGATATAATCATTCAAGATCCGCTCGTTCTCCAATTGCTTAGTCAGCTTCTGGATCTTCTGTTCTTGTTCGTTGAACCTTTCCTGATAAGAATCCCGTTCTTCCTGCAGTTGCGCCCAAGACCTCTTCAGTGTGCCAACATTAATGGGCGTATGAGGATGGAGAATAGTTGGAGGAACCCCGTCTTTATCAACAACTTCAAGAGTAATAGGCCTGACAACTTCGTATGGCATACCTAACTTCTGGGCACAGAGGCGGGCCCATCTGAAATATGACTCCATTGGTAAAGAAGTCTTTGGTCCCAACTCATGTGGGTCAACTTTGTGAACTCTATCCCAAGCCCTGATGAATCTACGACGCAACTCGTCTCTATCTACCTGAAAATCAAAGATGATATGAGGTATCAACATCTCATGAGGCCCTTCTCTTCTGGCTCTTCCAATCTGACGGAGAGCTAAACAGGGGTTATAAGAGATTCCTCCCCGGGTTCCGATCAATGGAACATTAGGATACTCTCTGCAACGATCAATGACGGCCACCTCATCTAAGCCTCTGAGAGTCCAAATAATGTCATTATCAGTAAGAGACATTATCCTATGAGCCCAGCCCCTTCCTTCCTTGTTCTTCAGTACAGATTTAGGGAGGTGTGAAATAAACCACCTTGATAATAAAGGAGCACAGCACATCAAAGTTCCCCATTTTCGGGCAGTACGAGTATAAAGCTGATGAAGGATATCACCCAAGAGAGTGGGTACAGGGTTCCGAGAGATGAAGATCCTTATGGAATTAAGATCAACAAAGGTATCAGGATTTGGAAACAATACCAGACCATAGATTAAGAGAGCCAGAATGTCCTCGTACGCTTTGAAGTCTAAGTCATTCCAGAAACAATTAGCTTTACCAACCAGGAATTTAGCCAAAAAACCCTTAACTCCACTTCTAGTCTCCCAGTTAGCCATTACCTCCTCTTTGGTCAAGTGAAGGGCTGCAGCAATCTCTTCAGGCCTGAGAGTCTTTTCCCAACCAGTAAATGGAGTCTGCTCCAAAACAGAGAATTCTTCCAGGGTAGGGACCAGTTGGAAGTCTTGAAAGGTGAAGCAATGGTATAACGGATCATAAAACTGGACTAGGACACTCATCATTTGTTGGTCCCACTTTGAGGTGACTAAACCGAGAAGAGAACCATGCCTCCTGATGAAGGAAGTAGTGTTTGGAATCCTGTCAACCAATTCTTTAAGCAAAGTAGGTGGTTGACCAAAGTTGAGCCGGATAGTATTCCTACGCATGGGCATCATGATGCCCTACAAAACAGAGCAAAGATGAAACCTTCTTGTCTTTGAAATGGGTTAGTCCTTATGCAAGTGTTTCCATTGATTTCTGGTAAACAACCGCTAGTCTTCCAAACTATCGAATAAACTTACTGATTGTTATTCAATTTCTTTGGTAACTCACAGGATCGACTAGATTAATCCTAGGATTCCTTGGTCATTAGGGTAACTCTCATGATCGAACAGATATTCATGGTTGATATTTGAGTGTTGTATAGGTGTTTGGTTTATTTCGATTTCTCTCTTAAAGGTCTAAAGGTGTAATCGAAATGTATGTGCGCGAAACTAACTTGCATGAATAAATGTTAATTGTAAAGACATGTAAAATTTCATAAAAGGGAAGTAAATGGCTTCGAATTATAAAAACAGTTAATGTAAAAGATGTTCTGGAACGTAAAAGATTTGAAATATGAAGAAAGTGTGTAATGCAAGAAATCTGTAAATGACTTTAAGTAAAAATAGGCGTTCGAAGGATAAAGCTTGAAGATAAAGGCATGGAAAGTATGACAGTTTTCTGAAATGTAAAGTGCTTGAAACGTAAAGAAAGCATTGAAATGTAAAGCTTTAATGAAGAGATTTCGAAGTAAAAAGACTTTGAATGAGAAAACTTGTAAAGGTTATTTGGCAGAAAGATAAAGGAAAATGCTGGAAATGATAAAAGGTTTTCATTAAATCATAAATATGTGGTGCTATCATACGTACATTGCTCTTGCATTCGTTTCCCTTGCCATGTGGTAGTTTGAATGTTACTGAGTATTTAGTACAATAGATATGACACACGAAATCCTAATACTAAGACTTTTATTTATACTAATTCGACCATAACGGTCTTGCTATAGGATTATGCCACGTTCAGAACATGCAGAACAATGCCTCTCTCTTGTTTCCACGTGTCTCCAAATGCTCCAGCACATAAATTTCAAACTTCGAATGTCCCGCTTCCATTTGAATCTCAAATGCTTTGGTACTTCTTCGTTTCGAACGCACTTCCCAGACACAGCCTTGTTGTTATTTCGAGACTTCTTTAGATATGTTCCCATAATTGCCACTCGAAGCTCCAAGCTTTGATATGCTTATTCGAAACACTGCTTCTGCTACTTCGAAACATGACGCTTTGTTTCATTTCGATCGAAATGTTCAATTCGCTTGGCTTCTAATAATATTATCAAAATCTTCAGCCAACAAAATGCCCCTTTAAAATATGTATTTCGATCTCTCTGAGAAATACCTATTTTAAACATCTACACAAGATTTTGATGCGACCTTCGAATCATCGTAACATTTAATGCATTTGACTCCAGTCACGTCAATCATAGCACTTTTTGGATTCCTTAACCGCCTGGAGCCACTTCACAGCATGGTGCAGTTACAAACAATGATTATCTTTAAATCACGCCTATTACCCATGTTAACTTTACGCCACCTCTTCATCACACCAACCCATGATTTCCACGTATCACACCCTTATTAAGTGGATGCTTAACCTTCCACATTATAAAACATCATCAACTTAGTCTTTTTCTTTTCTTTCTACATTCTGAATCTTTTACCCTCCTTCTCTCGCCAAAAAACCCTAAGCTTTCAACATCCTTCAAAAATGTCTTCTTCTACTTCATCCCAACTCAAAAAGGTTTCCAAGAAGAAAGGAAAAACTACAGGAACTACAATGGAAAGTAAGATTATCACTCACCAAGGTCAATCCGTTCTTGCTCCTCAGATGATCTCAAAGGAAAAAGAAATGTTGTATGCGTCACAAGTACTCATTCCTACCATCATTGCTGGTAAGAGGTTAGCTTTAAATGGCCCTCTTACGATTTTTGAAATTTTAAAAGATACCAGGACAATTTTCCCAGTTTGTTATAGTTTCAAACCCTTGTTTAACAAAATGGACGCCCCTAAGGCAATAGAATCTTCTGGCTCAAACACCATAGAAAATCCAACTGTTCCTCCTAAGGACCCCTTTGTATTGGACTATGTAAAAAGTAATTTTAAGCCGTTTCGATCTTGCCCCACCTCCGATACTGCTTATCAAAACTGGTTCAAGAAAGTAGAAGCTAAGAAATCCCAGCAATGGGAAGAATTAGGTATCTATAATTTGATTAAGCTATCGAAGCCTGGTTTCACTTACAGCCACCCTCTGCTATTCGCGTCCCTCTATTTCTGGGACAGTGCCTATAATACTTTCCATCTCCCAGGTGGAATGATCACCCCCACCTTCTTCGACATAGCGGCCATCACTGGGCTATCGCCAGTAGGAGAAACATATATACCTGACAACGAAGAACACTCAAGCATAATTGACTTCGAAGTCAAGTTAGCAAGTTTTTCCAAGTTTATCAGTCACTACCATGCTGAGGGAGACAATGTGTCTGACGTAGAACACATTGCTTTCTTAACCCTATGGCTGTCAAGATACGTCTTCTGCAGTAGATCCCTACAGGTAGCCAGTAGGTTTATTCCTCTAGCTAGGGATTTGCATGAAAATCGAGAAGTATGCCTAAGTGAACTGCTCTTAGTTGACCTCTATGAAAGCCTAAGGTCAGCTGTTTCGAGCCTCAAGTCCCATACCTCCAAGAATATCCTGTTGGCTGGCCCTTTTTGGTTACTTCAGCTATGGCTCAATGCCATGTTCGAACCCTCCTTGTCAACTGCCAACACCATTGACGAACAAGACCCTGAGATAATTGATAGGATAGTCGAAGGCACTAGGCTTCGAAGATTAACTCCAAATGACGACAAAGATGACTTCAAAGTCCAATTCTCGAAGTACATCATGATATTCTCCAAAAGGCACAAGTTCGAAGAGAGCATGGCGCCTTTTGCTTCGAGGGCTCATGGACCTTCCTGGTTCACCATGGCTCTCTCAGAAGCTATCAAGAGCAAGGAGATTCAGGATGTATGGAAAGATTTTTTGCTACCTAGACTCATTTCTTCAAGAATAACTCCAGCCAAGAACCAGATTTTTCTTTTCGCTTACCAGCCAAATTTTGTTTCGAGACAGTTTGGCTTATGCCAACTCATTCCTGAACCTTTATTCCAAATTGAGAGTGTCATTACTTCTGGGCGAACTTTCAAGGCATGGGAAGCCAAAATACAGCAAGAACAATATCAAGGCTTTGCCCAGTTTGAGCTGATAACCTTCGAACCTACCCATCTCACAGCCAAAGGGTTTCTGGAATGGTGGACCAAGTTTTATCAAACTTATATGTTCGATACACTTACAATTCAACAGAAACTAATTGATGCCTTCGATGTGCAGGTACCAGCAAAGAAAGGTATGTTTACTCATGCCAAAGAGATTAAAGTTTTCCAAAATTATTTTGAAACTACTTATGACCCCACGCGCTTGGAATCCACTGTGCATCAAGCGGCTGAGACCTTGAAGGAAAAATTCAAACAAAAAGTTTCTAAGTTAAAACTTCCTTCAGGGTTGTCACCTGAGGATAGGTATAGGTTGGCATTCGAAATGCATCCACCTAAATTTCCTAGATTACCTACCTTAGAACTGGCTCTGGCTTGGTTTCCCCCATATCCTTGGTGGTTCACTTGCAAAGAGATGTTCAAACATCTTCAAAGGAAACCAAAGCCATCTGAGACTGTGACATGGGCTCGACACTGGCTTCACGATTTCCCAGGACACCTTCGATACGACCTATCTGCCATGTCAATTAAATCTGATCAAGGCACAGGTGCGAATGCTTGGGAAAATCCCAAACGTCTTTTATTTTCCATATCTTTAACCTTTGCTTTAATTGTTTCGATTTTCAGCCATCAGGATAAAGACAGCCGCCTCGAAGTCGAAAGAAGGGAGTGCCTCTCAAGCCTCCATCGAAACTACTGACAAAGTGACTCCACCCGAAACAACCACTATTGCTGCAACTACAACAACAACAACAATACCAACAACAACCAGTGTTCCAACTCCAACAGTAATCACTTAGCCTTGACGTTTCGAATTCACTCATGTTTTATGGTTTGCATCTAACTCTTTGTTTAAAACTTTTCAGACCAACAAGCTTCCTCCTACTACTCCCAAGAAGCGGAAATCAAGCACCACTGGGGAAGACCCCAAGGCTGGAGGAAACTTAACAGCTGCTTCGAAAAAGAAGCCAAAGAAAGATATTTCGAAAAGTACCGTTCCAACTAGTGTCTCTGGACTAGATTCCAGGGATGCTGCTCCCTCACCCAAATCCAAAAATCCACCTTCGACCTCCAACACAATGTTGGAACGTATAGCTAGTAACCTCTCCTCCGAGAGTCCACAGGTAAATTGAACTTTTAAATCTTTTTGACAATAATAACTTCTTATTACCTTGGTGCATGTTTTTAACATTCTGTTGCTCCTTGCAGAACATCTTGAATCCAGCTTCCACTACTTCGAACTCACCATCCAAAGCTGCTGCTCCACTCAACTCCTCCCCTCAAGGAGATTCCAGCAACCTTGTACAGAATAAAGGTTCCTCCAATATGGCGATTCTGGCTGGAACTTCTGAGCAGAAGGATGATCAAGGTACTTCCATTCCTCTGAAAGAGACAAACGAAACACCACTTCAAACATCTGCAGAGGATTTGCAAAGAGCTTCTCTTCAAAAGTCCCCTCTTGAAACTCTTCAAGAGGACCCAAAGGACACTCAAACTGAAGGAGAGAAAGTTGATTCTGGCCAAAGAGACGAAGAATCTGCAGACGAAGAGTCTTAGGAGGAGGATACTAATGGTGGTTCGACTGCTGGGACGGAGTCCAACGCAAATAGCAGTGAAAAAGAAGGCATCGAAGTGGTGGACTTGGATGATGATGAAGAAGATCAAGAGCACGAAACGAATGAAGGGGATGGTGATGCAACCAATGAACCCATGGAGGTTGAAATGGACGTGCCTCCCCTACGTGTGGAACTCCCTCAATCCTCTTTATCTCGAATGACTGACGAGGAGCTTGCACTCCTGAGACGAAATGACCCTATTGGGTATATGAAGGCAAAGTTGGCTCAAAGGAACGTCCCACTTGCTAGGGCTGGCACAAGTTCGACCAGCTATCCTCTTCCCACAGATGAAATAATTGTACTTCTTAATAAGATTAGGAAAACAATTCTCAATGTGGATATATTCGAAGTGCTCAAGCAAGATAGTACTGCTTGCTATACTATGAAGGAGTTGCTCACAAAGGTCAATCTTTCTACCTGCTCCTTGCCAGTTAGTACTCTCTTGTTCGATCTTCAGGCTTTGCTGGACAACGTAACTGGTTACCTTCTCCAAGACGAATCTGCTGCCAAGAAGGTTCAATAAAAACGCATTGCAATGGATGCTGCTTATGAACAAGCTTCGAAACTCTCTCAAGAAGCTGAGGATCAAGCTATGAATCTAAAGCAGGCGAAAACTGATTATGAGGCTCGAGCTGAGTCCATACTTCTTTAGGAAAGGCAGATTCTGGAACTTCAACAGAAGGTTAAGGAGGCTAAAGAACAACAAATAGCCTTCGAAACCAATACTGCTGGTAACCAATTCGAAGAGCTTCTCAACCAGGGGCTTGCAGAAATGGAAACTGCAGAACAACTTAAAGGAGAAGTGGCAACCTTGGAAGGAGCCAGGCGTTTCGCTCAGCAGAAGCTTGAATCATTTCGAAGCACTTTCAACCGATTGAAAAATAACTCTTATTTCTAAATTTCAGTGTTTATTTGACTACAATTTTGGTTTCTCATATGTAATATTCGAACAACGCCATTTTGGCATCTTATCTTGCCATTTTGGCCTTTTTATAATATCCTGGTTACGTTGTTACTATTCGAATCTCCTGCAGGCATGGCTTATATTTCTTTAAATATTTCCCATTAACCTTTAGGATACGTTTATCATCCACCAATTCCTCGATTTCGTATGTATTGTTTGAGAATACGTTTAATATTCGAAAAGGTCCTTCCCAATGAGGTGACCATTTACCTAATGCTTTATTTTTCTTGTCCATGGGCAATATGACTTTCCAAACTAAGTCATTAATAATGAATACTTTTTTCTTCACCCTTTTGTTGTATGTTCTGGCCACTCTTTCTTTTTGTCTCATTAAAATTTCCAATGCATGTAATCAAATTTCGTCCAACTCAGCTAATTCATTCATCATCATTTCCCAATATAATGCAGCTGGGATTTCGTTTTGTCTCTGAATTCGAACTGATTGTAGATGAATTTCTACTGGCAACACTGCATCATGACCAAATGTGAGTTGGAAAGGCGTAGTGTTAGTAGCTTCCTTAGGAGATATTCTACAAGCCCATAATATTTGGTCCAAAGTTTTGTGCCAGTTTCTTGGCTTTTTGCCAATATGCTTCTTGATTAACCCTATTATCACTTTATTGGCTGCTTCGACTTGACCGTTTGCTTGAGCATAATATGGCGTTGACGTTAGCAATCTAAACCCCATTTCTTGGGCAAATTCTTGCATCTTTCTACCAGTAAACACAGAGCCTTGGTCTGTGGTTATGCTCTCTGGCAATCCGAACCTATAGATAATGTGCTTTTGTATAAACTCAATAATAGCCTCTTGATCAGCAACTATTAGTGGTATAGCTTCGATCCACTTGGTAAAATAATCTATTCCTACCAAGATGTATTTCTGTCCTTTGGACGAAGCAGGATTTATTTTTCCTATCAAATCCAATGCCCATCCTCTAAATGGCCATGGTTTGATGATCGAATGCAACTCACTTGCAGGGGCATGTTGAATCCCTGCATGTTTCTGACATTCCTCACATCCTTTAGCAAAGTCTATGCAATCTTTGAGCATGCTAGGCCAATACAAGCCGTATCGAAATAACAGCCATTTCATTTTATGGCCTGCTTGATGTGCCCCACATGCCCCATTGTGGACTTCTGACAATGCTAGGTATGCCTCACTTTCTCCTAGGCATTTAAATAATACACCCTCTTGGGTCTTTTTAAACAATTCGTTCCCCATGAGGAGATATGACAATGCTCTGTATTTCGTCTTTCTATCTACGTTCAGAGTTGGGTCTGCTAAATAACTCTTCAGTGGACTTCGCCAATCTGTATCTGACAAAGTGTTTATGGCCAATATTTCGAATCCCTGTTTCTCATCATATCCCAATTTCATACTTTCCAGATCCGATGGTGTGAATCTAGTAGCCATAACTCTACCCCTTAATTCAACTAAATCTTTAAAGTTCTTGGTAGAAACTTTATAACCCGAAGCCAACTGCGCTAAGTCATTTGCTTCTTGGTTCTCTATTCTTGGTATGTGTTGAATATCCATGTATTCAAATTTCCTCAACAGCCTATTGACTATGACGAAGTATACCATTAAGTTTTCCTTTATGCACTTATATTCCTTTGTAATTTGTTTGACCACTAATTCAGAGTCTCCTTTAATTTCGACTCTGGTTGCCCCCAATTCCAACAAAGCTTCAAGTCCAACAATGAGCGCTTCATACTCAGCTTCGTTGTTCGAGCAACAAGGACCATCTAATTTATACTTGAATTTTGTTGGAATTCCTTCAGGAGAAATCAGAAGGACTCCAACGCCACTTCCATTCCTGTGGGTTGAACCATCAAAGTACAATTTCCATGGTTGCATTTCGACCTAACTTATGGCAGTCTGCTCAACCAAAGAATGGTCCACAATGAAGTCAGAAATCACTTGACCTTTCATAGCTTTTAAAGGCATGAAAGTCAAAGAATATTCTGTTAAGGCTAAAGCCCATTTACCAACTCTGCTATGCATTATTTGTTTTGAAAGCATATGTTTAATGACATCGAAATGAGATGAAACATAAACATCAACAGGCTTTATATAATACTTGAGTTTCATACAAGAGAAATACAAACAAAGACATAGCTTTTCTAAATTGCAATATCTGGTCTCTGCATCATTTAGTACTCTACTTAAATAGTATATGGCTCTTTCGATGCCATTGCTATCTTCTTGTGCTAGCATACTACCTATACTAACTTCAGAGGCAGATATGTACAATCTCATGGGCTTCCCCCATGAAGGTGGAGACAAAATAGGAGGCTGCGAGAGGTATCTTTTTATCCTGTCAAATGCCTCCTGGTGAGCTTCGTTCCATTCGAAGGTTTGGCCTTTCTTTAGACGAAGTAACAGAGAGAAAGCTTGGGTTCTTCCACTCAGGTTCGAAATGAATCTTCTGAGGAAGTTAATTTTCCCTAGCAGAGATTGCAACTCCCTTTTTGACGTAGGTGCTTTCGTCTCCATTATGGCTTTGGTTTTGTTCTGGTTGATTTCAATCCCCTTCTTGTGAACCACAAAACCAAGAAAATCTCCAGCCTGCACAAAAAATGCACATTTAAGGGGATTCATCTTTAAGCCATGTTTTCTCATTCGCTCGAATGATTGGCTCAAATGATGCAAATGTGTTTCTGCAGATATAGATTTGATGACTATATCATCAATATACACCTGCATGAAGGTTTCAATGAAATCATGAAAAATTGAATTCATTGCCCTTTGATAAGTTGCCCCAGCGTTCTTTAAACCAAAAGGCATCACCACCCATTCGTAGGTGCCTAAGGCTCCTGGGAAACGAAATGATGTCTTTGCTACATCTTCTTCCGCAATGAAAATCTGATTATACCCAGAGTATCCATCTAACATACTCAAGTATTCGAACCCTGCAGCAGAATCTACTAGCATTTTTGCCACAGGCATGGAATATTCATCTTTAGGGGTTGCAGTGTTTAAATCCCTAAAATCTATCCAAATTCTTAAAGAACCATTTTTCTTAATAACAGGTACTATGTTTGCTAACCATTCGACGTACCTTGTTGTTCTGATGAATTTGCAACGCAGCAACCTTTCGATCTCAGCTTTAATTTTTGTGAGAACCGTTGGTGCGAATCTTCTGGGAGTTTGTTTGATGGGCTTCTTGCCATCTTTGATTGGCAGTCTGTGTTCGACCAACTCCCTCTTTAAACCAGGCATTTCGTCATAATCCCATGCGAAGCAATCTTTGTTTTTCTTGAGGACTTCGATTACTTCTTTCTTGAGGCCTGGGCTAAGTTTTGCACTTATGTAGGTTATTCTTTTCGTTTTTTCATCCCCTAAGTTGACTTCTTCGAGTGGATCTTGTGCCAACATTTTGGCACCTGAGTTTATCGGGTCCCTTTCGAAGCCTAAGGGTTCCTTATCGTAGATGGCATCCAACCTTTGATCCATCTCAAACTCTTCGAAGGGTGAGAATTTCAAGCCATCCCCACTTACTTCGTTCATCTTTGCAGTTGATTTATTTATTTCAGCCTCTAAGGCCGCTTTTGATTTGTTCTCAGCGATATAGGCCGAAATCCTTTCGAAAAAGGTGGACTCGGTCATGGATAAAGTTGTCGAAGTCCCAGCCTGCTGGCCGTTTTTGTATAGTGCTTTCGACTCCCTCTTCTTCACTGATTATTGTTCTATCCCAGTAAAGGCCATCATGGCGAAGGGTCATGTAGTAGTGGGTGTTTCTGGTTACGTTAATCTCATCATTTGGAACACACGGAGCAATCTTTGCCAGATTTTTATTATAATCCCTCTTGTCAACTAAATTGACTGTTGACATAAAGTAACTCTGGTCTGCTTCGATGTTTTCCACGATTCCATCATCTCTCCACAGAACTAGTCGCTGATGCATTGATGAAGGAACTGCCCCCACACCATGGATCCACTCCCTTCCCAGCAATAAGTTATAGTTGGCCTTGGCTTCGATCACCATAAACATGGTGGGCCTACAGCTTGAGCCTATTGTCAATTCCAACTGGACCACTCCCAGTGTTTTGCCCAAGTTTCCCTCATAATTGGACAGAACCATGTTATGGGGCTTGATGTCTCCTTCGCGGATCTCTAATCTTTTCAGCATGAAATGGGGTATCAAATTGACTGCAGCACCCCCATCCACTAGAACCTTGTTCACCCCATGGACACCAACTTTTGCCCGAATAAAAAGTGGCTTGAGATGGTTCTTCATAGCAGGTTCTGGATGTTCGAAGAATGCATTTTGTTCCTCAACAGCCCCATTGTCCATCACATAGTAGCACACAGGCCTATGTTTCATCAAGTCTGTGGTATCTTCTTCCTCATATTCATCAATTTCGGTTTCCTGCCTAAATTCACAGGGAAGCACAGATACCACGTTACAGTTTAGGTTGAATGAAGACTCCCCCTCCGATTCGAAGTTATCTGTTATCATGTCTTCGTCCTCTTCTGGGCCTGGAGTGTATTCCTTTGGTTCATCCCGTTGTACTTCAGAGAAAAGCCTCCTATTAACTGGAGGTTTTTCTTCAGTTTGATGCTTTGGTATGTTGGTGCTAGATTCACCTTGGTTCTTTGTTGAAGTGACCCCTTTGTTTGCCACAGCTTCCCTTTCAGCCTTTCGAATCCTTTGTTGCCTGCGCCACTGGGATCTTGACATGGGGTTCCTTCCTTTGTAATTTTCTAATCTTACCTCCTCCCTTTTTGCTGTGTTAAATTGCCTTCTGTATGTCACAGCATGGCGTGCATTTCGTTCGGCGTTTCTCCATCTATCTTTGCCTTTGTAATTTCTGACTTGTAACCATCTGTGGGTTGGCACTTCAGTAGGGAGTTTAAAAGTCACTCTTCGAGCAGCCTTGGGGTGAGGGCTATCAGGCCTTCGTTGTTTGTGTCTGTTGTCGAAACGTGGGCCCATCTGGACAGTTTCTTGATGGTTCCAGCAAGGGGCGAAGGGAATCGTTTCGAAGGCTCTGGCCATGCTCTGATCATACACAGCAGAACACCTTGGGCAAATCAAGCACTTGGTTGCCCCTTTGTAGCAACGAAACACAAATTCTAGCAAACTTTCTCCAGCCTTGGGATAACACCTGAAAAGCTGGTTATCCTGGCGCCAATTGTTGCCAGTTCGAGTCCTCTGTACCCTTTCGAAATTCGCAGCGATTCTCTGATTGCAGAGGATGCTGCACCTAGGGCACAATATCATGCCTGAATCTCCTTTGTGGCATGTCATGAGGTAATCCTTGAGACTAGCATCTCCAGTGTGATTATCCTCCCTTCTGTACTTCTCTTTTTCTAAGTATTTTTCTACTTCCTCCATCTCAGAGTGAGGCCTCTCCATATCCACCATATTTATCTCAACATCTCCCCCCTTAGCTTCATCATCGCCCCATCCTGTGGGCTTTATATCCTCAATCTGAACCTTCGAACTCTCTGGGGCAGAATATTTGACCAAATAGTCAAATTTTCCACTGGGTTCCCCTAGAGTGTCCCATATTTCATTCTGAGGGGAAGTTGGCTTCGTGATTTGGACTTTCTCCAATTCCAACCTCAAGCCTTTAGTGACCTGTGTTAGTTCTTGGTTTCAATTTCCCTGGCCTTCAGTAGCCTGGGTTTCTTTTGCAACAGCTACGGGTGCTGCTTCAATCGAAGTCTCTGGCATCTTCTGGATGTCTTCAGTTTCCTCCTTATCGACTTCGACCATCACCCAGTTTTCAGTTTCAGTACCTTTCTCCCCTGTTAGGGCATCGCTTTGTTCAGCTTCCACCATGTTAATCTCTCCAATGCATGCAGGCTCGGAGTAGTTGGTGTCTGCGATGTCCAAGGGATCTTCGTCCACTTTCATCTTTACCTTATCAGCAAACTTTAGTCTGCCATCTTTGATTGCATTTTGAATTAGGTCCCTGAAAAGAAAACATTGTGAGGTTTTGTGGCCTAGGAAACTATGATATTTGCAAAACCCTCTCTTCTTTCTCTGATCTAAAGGAGGTATTTTGACATTTGATGGCACAATGAGTTGGCCATCTTTGACAAGTAAATCGAAAATCTCGTCACATTTGGTGACATCGAAGGTATAAACCTTCTTTGGAAATTTGTCACTTTTCTCATTTTCAACAATCTCTTTCCCTTTTGTGGGAACCAGTAATTTGCAGGAGTAAGGTGGATCCTGTTTTAATTCAGCGAGGTCGATTTCGACCTCTTCGAATTCGAATTCAGGATATTCTTCTGCTTCCTCAGTTCCAACATAGGAGATCCTTTCTTTCTTGCTATTCTTAAAGACTCTGGCTTTTTCGGCCTTTAGCCTTTCGACCTGTCGAACCCTATCGGCTAACTGAGCCATATCCCTCAAATATTGAGTGTCTAGTTTCTAGTTTCTTTCGACTAACTCATGTTCAGGCACTACTGTGTAACATCTGGATTTCAAAAGCCTAAATCTGCTCAGATAATCATCTATGGGTTCGGTGAACTTTCTCTTGACACTGGCTAATTCCTTCAAGCTTATTTTCGACTGTCCCATGTAAAATTGTTCGTGGAATAATCTCTCCAAGAGAGCCCAAGTATCAATGGACCCAGGAGGCAAAGTGGTAAACCATGTGAAGGCGTTTTTAGTCAAGGAACTTGGGAAGTATTTGATCCTGAGATCTTCATTATTGGCTATATCTCCCGCTTCAGTTAGATATCTCGCTATGTGTTCGACTGTTGACTCATTGGTATCCCCAGCGAACTTTGTAAATTTAGGGACTTTGTATCCCCTTGGTAAATCAGTATGCATTATGCAATCTAAAATAGGAGAAGCATAATTTGGCCTTCTCATTCCTGTGTTGAGGCCATTCTGGGCCATGACTCTCTCTATCATGGTGGTTAGATTGTTTTCTACCAAGATGTAATCGTTTCGAATTCTATGAACGACAGCATCAGCATCCTGATTTCGACCAACCAGGACAACTCCCCTAGGTTGTTCTTCTCGAAACTCTGGGGCTTCTAGCCTTTCGACCCTTGCCCTTGGTTCCATAATTTCTCTTTGTGGGCCTGGGATTATTGGGGCTTCTAACCTTGGTGCCCTGGCCCCTAGGTTAACTTCTTCTCTAGGTGGTCTATAAATTAGGTCGTTAGCAATTTGTTCTATAACAGGCATGTTTGCTCGAAATCCCGCCTGATTCTGCCTACGCCTTTCTGGGGGAGCAAAGAAATCTGCTATTCGACTCATGTTGTCAGCGTTTTCCCTGTTTGTCACAGTCACATTTTGAACTATTGGGGCAAATATTTCCTGCATGGTTTGTGCTAACACCCCTATCATATTATGGTTACTGTCATCCATTAATTGCCTAAAAGCCAACTGGTTTTCTGTGGTTAAAATATGCATTATGCTATAACCCACTGACCCTTGGTTATTTGTCATAAACTGATTCGCCCCAGACCCAGACCCTAATTGTGGTGATGAATTTGATGTGGAATTGTGTAATCCTGCCATAAAGGAAGTTGGCATTCCATAAGAGGAGTTTCTGGTTCTATTACCATCGAAACCGGGTGGTCTAGTTAGTGGAGTGGAGAAATGGGATTGTGTCCCTGATGGTGGAACAAATCCCCCAGGGTAACCAATGGTTCCAGTATTTCCTAAGATCGAACTATTAGTTGATATGCCACTTACCTTATTGGTGGCTATATTACTGGTTGAAGATACAACAGACTGTGCATTCGAAGGGATCACATTAGATGTTCCCATCGAAGTGGACACATTAGTGCCTGTTGTATGTGGGGCATTTTGTTCCCCTTGTTGATTGTCAGAATTAGACATCTTGGTAAAACGTTTTCTTCTGGATAAAGGTTGGTTGCTGCTGGTTATTTTACCACTTCTCAGGTTCATAAAACAGCAAACTTCTTAGGTTCCAACGTTTTTATAATGGTTATGTCTCAACAATCTTTATTTCTAATGTCCAATTATTGGTCCCACCAGGTGTGCCAATTTGTTTCCAGTGATTTCTGGTAAACAACCGCTAGTCTTCCAAACTATCGAATAAACTTACTGACTATTATTCAATTTCTTTGGTAACTCACAGGATCGACTAGATTGATCCTAGGATTCCTTGGTCATTAGGGTAACTCTCATGATCGAACAGATATTCATGGTTGATATTTGAGTGTTGTATAGGTGTTTGGTTTATTTCGATTTCTCTCTTAAAGGTCTAAAGGTGTAATCAAAATGTATGTGCGCGAAACTAACTTGCATGAATAAATGTTAATTGTAAAGACATGTAAAATTGTATAAAAGGGAAGTAAATGGCTTCGAATTATAAAAACAGTTAATGTAAAAGATGTTCTGGAACGTAAAAGATTTGAAATATGAAGAAAGCGTGTAATGCAAGAAATCTGTAAATGAATTTAAGTAAAAATAGGCGTTCGAAGGATAAAGCTTGAAGATAAAGGCATGGAAAGTATAACAGTTTTCTGAAATGTAAAGTGCTTGAAACGTAAAGAAAGCATTGAAATGTAAAGCTTTAATGAAGAGATTTCGAAGTAAAAAGACTTTGAATGAGAAAACTTGTAAAGGTTATTTGGCAGAAAGATAAAGGAAAATGCTGGAAATGATAAAAGGTTTTCATTAAATCATAAATATGTGGTGCTATCATACGTACATTGCTCTTGCATTCGTTTCCCTTGCCATGTGGTAGTTTGAATGTTACTGAGTATTTAGTACAATAGATATGACACACGAAATCCTAATACTAAGACTTATATTTATACTAATTCGACCATAACGGTCTTGCTATAGGATTATGCCACGTTCAGAACATGCAGAACAATGCCTCTCTCTTGTTTCCACGTGTCTCCAAATGCTCCAGCACATAAATTTCAAACTTCGAATGTCCCGCTTCCATTTGAATTTCAAATTCTTTGGTACTTCTTCGTTTCGAACGCACTTCCCAGACACAACCTTGTTGTTATTTCGAGACTTCTTTAGATATGTTCCCATAATTGCCACTCGAAGCTCCAAGCTTTGATATGCTTATTCGAAACACTGCTTCTGCTACTTCGAAACATGACGATTTGTTTCATTTCGATCGAAATGTTCAATTCGCTTGGCTTCTAATAATATTATCAAAATCTTCAGCCAACAGCAAGATGTATGCAATGTTATGATGTTATGATGTCATGGTAAAGGCACACCACATGTATTCACAAAAGGCAAACATAGTAAAGGCACACAAGTCACACAAAAGAGCCCTTAGATTTCAGGCTGGCATGAAGTTTAGGTACTACCCTCTTTCAGTTTTAGTTGGTTAAGACCTGTCCTAAAAATAGTAACCGGGTTCTAGAGGATCTCAATATCACTGACTACCCTCAATCGGTCATAATTCCAGTTTGGCAACCTTTTCTTGCGGCCGGAACCATCGCAAGAGTTTAGTCTCAATGAGTGTAGCATACTGCTACTGTTTTATGGCCAAGTTGGTCAATTTAAGGGTCTAAGGTCAGTTGGTGCTTAATGACTCCTTAGAAGACCCATATTCTCCTCGTTCCAACACAAGAGATATCGGTACAGACCAAGGTGCCACACCAACGTAGCTACTGCTTCATCCGTGTCGGTCTACGCCGGACAGATCCCTCACAGTTTATTGCTACTTACCTAAAAAGGGTACCCCTAGATCCGGGTTAGGATCTATAAAACTCCGATACAAGCCCACAAATATAAATCATACAAAGCATACAATTGAAAAACACAAGTGATCTAATCCTAAGGTACACCTCACTTAGAATGTTCCCCAGCAGAGTCGCCAGATCTGTGATCGGTGGGAATGAGAACTGACTGTTTTTGAATGTTGGTTCGCGTTTGCGTTTCGCAAAATGTCGCGGTAAGCAAGAGTCGCCACCGTCTTTTATTTTATCCAACAAGGAAAGGACAAAAGCACAGAAAAATTTCTTCTCGAGATGTTTCTCGGGTTCGGGAGGTAGATTATAGAAAGGGAAGGTGTTAGCACCCTTTCTATCCGTGGTTATCCATGGGCTCTTAGGTACTTGCTCACTCTGTTTTCAAAAAGTTTTGCTTTTCTTGTGTTTGTGGGTTTTGAAAAGAGTTTTGTTTGAAAACTTCGATTTAACTCTTGTTTCTGTTCTCAAGAGTGTATGAAGTGTTGTTGAAAACTTTGTTCAAAAGGTGTAAGTGCGAAACATTGTTTTGTTTTTGAAAGAGCAAGTACCTGAGAACCTCTACCTACTCAAAAGGAATTAAACTGTGTAAATGTCCTCTGGACAGTGCTATCCCACTATTGAGAAGTAGGTAGCACCGTCGTTGGAGTTTTTCGGGTCAATTCGATTAAGGGACATGTGGTCACTAAAGCAATGTTAGGACGCCTTAGCGGTAACCCTAATGTCTTAGATCATTTTCATCCGAGGCAACCGTTTCGAGGCAACTTTGATCTTTAG
Organism: Vicia faba; assembly: GCA_948472305.1. Taxonomy (NCBI): domain Eukaryota; kingdom Viridiplantae; phylum Streptophyta; class Magnoliopsida; order Fabales; family Fabaceae; genus Vicia; species Vicia faba. The sequence continues at coordinate 877,410,646 of OX451738.1, forward strand.
ACAGGAGGACGACCTCTAAAACTCCCTATACTCAATGACCACGTTCGAGGCAACCAAGTGAGGCGTACCCTAGGAGTGGCATGTGCAAGTGTGTCAGGTTTCAGTTATGTTATCTTTGTACATGTTATGGTGAGCTACGATTGATTTCAAGTTTAAGATAGATCTTGTCATGCATAGCCTATTAGCATACATCTAGCAGTTAATGGTTGCAGAAAATAAAACTAAGCTATTACAAGGCGTCGGGTATTTACATCGCCAAAAACAAACCCTTGAAAAGTAAATGCGGAAAAGTAAATAAAAGCGATAAATAATCCTAATTAAAACTATTACACCCTCGGAGCAAATACAATTATATGGATCAAAATATGAATAAAAAATAATCATACGCGCGAGAAAAAATTGAATCGGAGAGTTTTAGGGCTTTGACCCTTTTTTTGTTATTTTTGAATTTAAGAATTAAGTCTAAATTAAAAAATGGAATTAATCAATTAAAAGAAAATATTTTTGAGTTTTTTTTATTTTTAAGGAAATAAATTAAAAATGGTTAAAAGTTATTAAAAACTCTAATTCTACATTGATTTTATTTTGTTGCAAAAATGTTAAGATTATGCCTAATAAAAAAAACTAAGTCAATTAAATTATTTATTTACAAAAAATAATAAAAGTGATGAATTTAATAAAAATAATGTTTTTGTATTTTCTGATTTTTATTAGGAAAAATAAATTAGTTAGTATAATAATAATAATTAATAAAATAAATTAAATAAAATATAAAAAGAGAAGAAGAAATAAACCCAGGGGGGTGTTGGGCCTGATTTGGGAGTGACAAGAGCAATTCTGAAGCCCATTAACATTCCAGCCTCGTTTGACTTTTCAGATTGTCCACGCGTATGTTGACCAGGGAGTATGATGGTCCTTCAACTTTGGCCACTGGATCTTGGCCTGAAGCCACTTGGCGTGTTGATCTCTGAGGCGTATGGTGGTCTTCATACCTGGAAATCTATTGGAATATATGCAAGAAAATAATAATAAGAATTTTGGGGGACCTGGGATTCGAACCCATGTCCCAATACTCATTGGCCAGCGTCCCATCCACTCAGCCACCTGCATCTTTTTGTTATTGGAATAGCCACTAAACATAATATATTCAAACCATTTAATATGCTGAAAAAACAAAAAAAAACACGCTATGATTTCAAACTGGCCAATCAGATGACAACACGTCCTCATCTTCAACCTTGGTCCTGCATAAAATAGAATCAGATAGCGGGGGTTTTTAACCTCCACTACCTCCCTGTACGAAAAATAGCGAATAGACACATAGTAAAAAGAAATATTTCGCGAGGTGTGTGTTCCAATCGTCTTGGTCTCACGAATTCAACCATGTATCCCATTGGTTCCAATTTTTCCTGGTTTGGAAAGCCCTATTTGAAAGCTTGAAAACCCTAGAAATTCAATCATGAAATCTCTTGATTTAGGGCATTATGGTTCAATTCAATCATTCCATTAGCTTTGTATGATCTTTAGCAATGCAAATCAATCACAAAAACATGTCAAATGCGTATGAATTAAGAGATACAGTTTTGAATTATAAGTGCAAACTGTGAGATGGTAGCTCGTGATTCCTTGAGCTTTAGTGCTTGAATTTGATTGCAAATCAATCCTGGTACCTCCTGCAATGTGTTTGGATGGACAAGGCACCTTGAATTGGCCTAGATTGCAAGAACAAGTTTTAACTTTTCTTGAAATATCTTGAATTTGATATGGCCGTTTCTGCAGCTTTTTCTCGTGAATTAGGTTATGGTTGGCTTGCTTGCATATAAGGGAATCAATTTAGGTCAAAATTTGGACCCATACCCATGTGCATTGAAGATTAAATCTTTGATTGATAAATCAAATATTCTTGATTTTTCATGATTGAACAAGTTGCCAAAATTGGATATTTTTGTATCTTTTAGCTTGTGCACGAATTGGTCAGCATATTTGGATCATATTTGGTTCACAAGTTGATTTAAGAATCAAATCTTCTATTTTCTTATAATTTAAATTAATTAAATGAATTAATATATATTAAAAATCCATTTAATCAATAAATTTAAGAAAATAAATCCCATTTAACTTGGTGGGTCGTTCATAGGTCATGGGTGAAGTTTCAAGAAGAGATTTGAGGCCCATTAGCAAAAAGAAGGTGTTTTGAGCAAAGTTGACTTTTGCAAATTCATGAAAATTTCCCAACTTCTCCAATGCACAACTTGCTCAATTTTGATCATATGACCATGTTCTTAGACATTTTGGAAAGCCCTTGAAGTCCTCTAACCAATGCTTTTGGTCCCATGTCATTTGGATTTACCAATCTCAAGTTATGGCCTTTGACTCAAAGTGTACTTTTGTTGACTTTTGAAATTGACCTATAATGTAAAAATTGGTAACTTTTTGTGAGAGCATTTCTTGATCTTGTAATGTGAAAATGGATTGTAGGAAATTGCATCCTCTTCAAAATGAGCCTTGGATGGAATTTTTCTGATAAACCATGAAAGAGTTATGCCCTTGTCAAAGTACATTTGACTTTTCTACTGTCTAAAAATAATAACTTTTGCATCTTGATGATTTTTGAGCTATTCTTGTGGGATCATGATCAAGACTTGATAAAATGATGATTGTGAACTCAAAATAAGATGTTGACCAAGAATTCTGACTTTTGACTGCAAAATGACCATTTTGCCCTTGCAGTTGACTGTAGATCAAATGGGGCTTTTGACTGTGCAAATTGGCACTGTGAGTCTTAAAACTTGGCATGTAGGTACTTGAGAATGTATATAGGCCCATGAGACTTGATTGAACCATTGAAAACCCCAAATTCCTTGAAAGAACCAAATATTGAGGAATATGGGAGGGCAAATTTTGAGGTACAACACCCTCATCAAAGCAAAAAAACCCGTCAAACCTCAAAACTCTAAGCCTACAATAAGTCTCAAGCGGAAAAGATAGAAACATCATCAAACTCAAAAACTTGAAACAAGCTTCAAAGGCAAAAAACCAGTAACCAAGCCAAACATCCCAAACCTGAACCAGAAGAACTCAAAACCAGTAACATCATAAAAAAACTTTTAACCATAAAAACTCCCCAAAAACTTGAAACAAGCTTCAAAGGCAAAAACCTGTCAACTATCCAAAACCAAAATCTCACCAAAACTGTTAACCATTCAAACAAAAACCATCACATAGATCTCAAACCATAAACCAGTAGCCGTCTTCAAACAAAAAACCTGTGAATGAAAACTAGTAATCATCCCAAAGATCTCAAACCAAACCTGTAAAACCTCAAAGCAGCCCATCTCTGAACCAAGCTACAAACTCACAAAACCAAAAAAAACCTGTTAACCATCAACAGATCCAAAAACAAAACCAGTACCAAGCCTCCATCCAAAAAGAACAAAACTAGTAATATAACTATAACAAAAAAATCCAAAACTAGAAGAACAATAACCAGCATCACCATCATTCAAAGAAAACAGAAGAGATTATCGACAAACCAGAAAAGCAACGCCCTCATCTTCATCTATTCCCCTCATGCAACTACGGCCACCACAGAACACCATCCTCAGTCTCTTCCTTCCCTTTCCTATTTCACAGAAAAAATATCCAACAGGTATGAATTTCTCCCCTTTATCATAATTCCATAACATGATTTCCTGCATCTGAAAGAACGAGATAGTCAGAAACACAACAAGATAGAAATAATCGACGAATTTGTAAGCTTTAATAAGAACAGAAACCGTACCTCTTTTCAAAGAAAATCTTTAGAACTCGATTAGGGAGGCGAGAGGTTCGGTGTTCCGGCAACAGAGTTTCAGAGAGGTCAAGGATGAACTAGTTTCGGATCCTTTAGGTTCAAATCCGATTTCAAAATTTAGGGTTTCAAAAATGCAAATCACGGTGAGATAAGGAGGTAGCATGTTAATGGAGAGAGCGAATATGTTCGCGAAAGGAAACAGGGACGAGTAGTGACATAGTTTAGAGGTTTCAGCAAAATGGAAGGGATGACAAAGATGAACAGCGACGCCGCGTGAGAGAAGTTCCAAAAACCCTAATTTTGTTTGTCTTCCCTTAATCAACAACTAAGTGTGGTTTGAGCAATTTGGGCTTGGTTTACCGTTTTGGATGGGATAGCCCAGCAAATTCCCTAAGCTTTTTTTTGTTTTACTGGTCTCACCCCCCCCCCCCCCCCCCCCCCCCCCCTTGGCATGTTTTTGTGTTACAGCAAAAGAACATTTTTTTGGGCCTCATCTCTAAACCCAACTTAAGCCCATGCGTTTTTTAATTTGTTTTCTTCTTACATTCTTTTTTTTGCTATGCTAATTACTAAATAAAACTTAAAATATTTTTTTATTAATTTTTTGTAATTAATTTTTATCATTTGTTTTTTAATTTAATAAATTTTTATTTTAGATTTAATTGACTTAATAAAAGACCAAAAAATCACAATTTAGTTTGTTTTTCCTACTTTAGATTTTACTTAAGTTAATAAAATACAAAAATAAAGATTATAATTTAATCAATTATTTTTATTTTTAGAATAGGTTTTACTTTTCTCTTTTCAAGTAAATATTTAACATTTCATTTCCATATTGTTTTGATTTTATTTTCATGGATTATCATAGCTTTAATTAAATCGCACGAAATTCGATTTGGTTGTATTGCTTGTTATTCAGACACTCCTATCTCATTTGATTTATCCCCATTTGTAAAAATTGCACCCCCATTCCTGAACACTTTGTAATAGCGTAGAATTTCAATTCCCGCAATTGACTGTTATCCATATACTGTATAGTAATTAGGCGTGTATGGCAAGATTCAAAAATCAATCGCTAGATGACCTAATCGAAGAATAAAATAACTTGAAACCAATACACTTTTTCACACGCGCACCTCTAGGGTAACCTCGCTCGTTGCCTCAGAAATACAATCGTGTCCCTCAACTATGGGACGCTTTAGCAATGACCCTTTGATAAAAAAAGATCGTAGTCCCTCGATGACCCTCAATGTTGCCTTCTATAAAACGATCTCGTCCCTTACAAAACTGCTAAAATGACTCATAAGTTGCTTTTGATGATTATAAAATTGACCCGCGCCTGTCCCTTCACATCCAACGGTGGGGCTTCTTACCAAATCAATGGAAAGATAGCACCATTAAAAGGAGGAAGAAAAGAACAATTTAAGACCTTTTGAGTAGATAGATTCTCTCTTAGTTACTCGCTTGCTCACGATAAAAACTTCCTACACCCACATTTCAAAGCATTTTCAAAAAGACAAAACGTTTTGCATACGTTCTTATAGAGACGAGAACCTTTGCAAAACATCTTTTCAAAACACTTTCCGAAACACGATTCACAAACACATCTTTGAACCACTTTTCGAAACAAAACTTTGTACGCGTTCTTATAGAGACGAGAACCATTACAAAGAGATTTTTAAAAATACTTTCAAAGCCCACACCACAAGCACACTATCAAATGAAAGCAAGTGATCTAAACGAGTAACTAAGAGCCCATGGAAAACCATGGATGAAAAGGGTGTTAATACCTTCCCTTTTCATAATCTACCCCCCGAACCCGAGAAATAATCTCGAAAGGTCTTTCCTGTGCTTTTTACCTTTCCTTTTGGATAAAAGAAAAGTCGGTGGCGACTCTTGCTATCCGCACAAATGCGATCAAAATGCAAAACATCAAGTCAGTTCTTCCACCGTATCACAGGATGAAACAAATGTTAACAGAATATAATGTCAAACAAGATGTCATGACATTATTCTGTGACAATCTATGTGCCATAAACATATAAAAAAATACTATTCAACACAGTAGAACCAAACACATTGGTATCTGCCATCACTCCATAAGAGAGCTTGTTGAAGAAAAGATTGTTGTCTTAGAACATGTAGCTACTGAATTGAAACTAGCTGGCATTTTCACTAACGCTTTGGATGATAATAATTTTGAGAACTTAAGAGGAAAATTAGGAATTTGCTTATGTGAGGGTTTGTAGGAATTAAGGGCGTGTAGGAATATCATTAAAGTGATATTATATTATTTATGTTTCCAACAAATCAATTTTCGAAAGAAATCATTACAAGACTGTCTCAAAGTGTTTCCCACATGCTACAAAATCACATCTTTCTACTTTCACAAACTCTTCATTCTGCTTTACAGAAAAAGAACCCTTGTCATTCTTCATCTCTTTGCTCAAAAATCTTCAAAGATGTCTCAACATCATACATCGTCTCCCTCAAAATATGTCAACCTCCCTGAGAAACTCTCCCTTGACAGAGTACTTGTTGTTACTCCTCTAACAACTATCCCACCTCTTGAGAAGAAGGTCAAGAAACCCAGATCATCACTTACAAAGAAATCCAAAGACGATAAAGGTAATACTTCTACTACTACTGATGATAGGATAAAAGAAGAGATTGTTAATGTTGATAGAAGTATTAGAAGACTAGTAGATAGAGTGTTAAATGTAGGTTTTGCTGTACCTGGGATTTCTACCCCTCTTGCTCGTATACCTGCTCCGGCTGACAAAAGAAATGACCCTAAAAGTGCTGCTGAATCATCCATCTCCAAGAAAGATGCTTCTGAAAGAAAACTTGATAAGCCTGCTACATCTGCTATAAAAGAAGTGGAAGATGATGTTGAACAAGATGTTGAGAAGAGCTCTCCTACCAAGGAATACATTGCTAGCCCCAAAGCTGCAGAAAATCAAAATGTTGTGGATGTGGTTAATGTTGATGAGTTGTCTGACAATGAGCTCATCTCTAATGTGGTGCCTGGAATTGCTAAAAGGCTCAAATCCAGGATAATGAAGGATGTGAATATGACACCCCCTGCCAAGATAACTAAGAAGAAAACCATGTATGGTCCCCCAAGGCCCGAAAGTAAAGTGGTTCCTCCCTCTAGCAAAAGAAAAACTAGACCTGATAGCTCCTAATATGATGATGATAATGTAAAGAGATCTAAAAGTAAGAAGAAAGTTGTATTAGTTGAAGAAGCTGACTCTGATTATGATGTCGAGGAAGATGTCCATGACATCTCTCCTGTGAAAAATTCTGCAAGCAAGAATCTTTCTGTTAGAGTACCTGATGCCCCTCTTGACAACATTACCTTCCATTTTGTTGGGAATGCTGAAAAGTGGAAATATATATTTCAAAGAAGAATTGCCCTTGAAAGAGAATTGGGAGCTGGTGCACTGGAGTGTAAAGAAATTATGGAGTTGATATCTTTTGCTGGATTGATGAAAACTGTTACCAGGTTTGCAAAATGATATGAGACTCTTGTTAAGGAATTTATTGTTAATATTCCAATTGACCGTGCTAATCATAAAAGTAAGGAGTATAGAAAGGTGTTTGTTAGAGGTAGGTGTGTAGAATTTCCCCTGCTATCATAAATAGATTTTTGGATAGGTCTGAAGATGACTATTGTGAGCTGGAAGTAACTGATAATCAAATATGCAAAGCCATCACTGCTAACCAAGTGAGTGAGTGGCCCATGAAGAATAAACTTCCTGTTAGCAAGCTAAGTGTGAAATATGCTATCTTGCATAGAATTGGGACTGCTAACTAGGTTCCTACCAATCATACTTCAACCATCACTATTGGCTTAAGAAAGTTTATTTATGCTGTTGGAAACAAGAAACTATTTGATTATGGTACTTACATTTTTTATCAAACTATTAAGCATGCAGGAACATGTGCCATTACTTTCCTTCCCTTATCTGTGGAATTATTCTTAATTAGCATCCTGGAATTCTAAGTGGTAATGATGTAGTATGCAAGAGGGAGTCTGCTTTGACCCTTCACTTCAAGATTTTTCAGGGAAACATGTCCCAGACATTGTTTTGACATCTGCATCTGCTGAAAACAAGACCTCCACCAAGGATGACGTGATCACTGAATTAAGGGAAGCCTGCAAAGAATTATATAATGTGATAAGAGTTAGCTCAGTAAGAAAGCTAACTTTTTAAAAGATGATCAAGGAGCTACAGAAGGACAATAACTTTGATGATATAGTGAGCTATGAAGAAGGAGATTCTAGTGAGGAAGAAAGTTATGGCTCTGCCAAGTCTACTGGTCCTAAAGACAGTTAGAATATTTGATGTATATTTATTTGACCCCTTTGTTTATTTTTGGCACTTGTATGTGCTTGACTTTTGGATTCTATGGTCCGTACCTATATTACTGATACTCTCTTGAATGCATCCTTTTATTTGGCATATTATGACTAAAAAGGGGGAAAGAAACTGACTGACCTCTGACAGACTGACCACTGACTGAGGGGGAGCCTCATGTCTAAGTAGATGTTCTGACATCTTCCTTTGCTAACAACTAACTGCTAACTGAATTTTTGTTTTGCTTGCTTTGCTTATGTTGCTGCTCTGATAATGTGCTCAAATAATGTTTTAGCCAAAATTTGCCAAAGGGGGAGTTCGTAAGTGTTTGTTGGTAGCAATTTTGGTAAAACAATGACTTGATAATGTTTTTCTAAATGTCTTAACATTTGAAGCAAACTGTTTTGAATGATGTCAAAGCAGATGTCTTGACATCTGCCTCCTGAGCTGAACGCAACTCATATCAGTTTAAGTTTTCTGTTTCCTATTTTCATGCGCGCCATAATTCAGGATTTATGACTCATAGCCTGCGAAAAATATGGAGGAATATTTTTATATTTGAATTATTCTTATGGATTATATCTTGGCCTGTTTTCATGGAAATATTCAAAAGATTAGAATATTTGTTTTTCAGCCCAAGCCCACAGTTATGCCTTTATAAGGACTTGCTTCCTTATTCATTGAACTACAACTTTTAAAGAAGAGTACCTTATTTCTATTTTAGAAGTCTAAGTCTTTTAATTGTCATACACTCTAGTATTGATTTAATACTTGAGTTATTATTTAAGTTGTTAATTGTGGATCATTCATAAGATTTTAAGTATTGAATGATTGAAGTCTTTAAAACATAATATTTTTGTTGTTTTCACTATTAGTGATTGAAGGGATTTGAGGAGGGCCTCATACCTAGGTGTGTCTTAGGTAGAAGTATAGCACGGGTAGTGATTAAGTGATTAGATCGTAAAGTGGTTGTTTATTGAGGGTCTATGAATTGATACTATTTAGTGGACTTGTCCCTGGCTTGGTAGCCCCCAGAGTAGGTGTTGTGTACACTGAATTGGGTTAACAATCCCTTGTGTTTTTAATGTTTTTACTTTTGTTACATTTTACATTGCCCTCAGATATTTGTGTCGTGACATCTCCTTCGACATCTCATATCTGATACCAGAATTTCAGGTGTGGTCGATTTCTTCCGTCGATTTGACGATCATGTCTTTCATGTAGACTTCGAGCATGTCGCCTATTTTGTTATGGAAGACCTTGTTCATCATACACTGATATGTAGCGCCCACGTTTTTAAGGCCGAAGGGAATTACATTGTAGTAATATTTTCCCGACTTGGTCATGAAAGCGATATATTTTTTGTCCGCTTTCGCCATTGGAATCTGGTTGTATCCAGAATATGCATCCATAAAAGATAACAATTTTAAAATAGCTGGGTTATCCACCAGCTTGTCAATATTGAGGATGGGATAAGCATCTTTTGGACAAGCTCGATTGAGGTCAGCATAATCAATGCACATGCACCATTTTCTATTAGATTTCTTTACAAGAACTACATTCGAGAGCCAGGTTGTGTATTGGGCTTCAGAAATACTGTGTGCTTCTAGGGCAGGGTCTATGGTCAAGTTAAGGCAATCAATCTATGGGTCCAATCCAGGCATCTCAGTTGTGCTTCATGCGAACAAATTAACATTCTCCCTCAAGCAAGCTTTAAGTTGCCTCTTCGCCAAGTCGGGGAGGTCAGCTTTGATCTTTACTCCTCTGGCGGGATTGTTCCTAAGGGGGATGATCTTGAAGTCCCTGTCTAGAATGGGTCATACGGGAACTGAGAGTTCCTCACTACTAGTAGCTATGGATGAACCTTCTCCTTCGACCATGGGCTATTTCCCTTTCTTCCTCTGCTCTGCGTGATCCTCCTTGGAGAAGCAGTTGTCGAGTTCGATGGCATCGACCCTTGGTAGTGGCTTGGCCTCCTCAAAGGTCGAGGTCAGGGAGGCCCCAGTGGTCGTTCGGGGTTGAGTGTTGATGGAACTCAGGCCCCTGGCCGAGGATTCAAAACATCTTCTTGTCGTCTGGACGTCCCTGTGGAGGGTGGCGACCAAACCATCTACATTGTGATATTTCATTTTGAGGTGTCCAGTGGAGGGAACCGTAATTATTTTGGCCAAAGTGGGCTTCCCGAAGATACATTGATAGGGAGACGGGAAATCCACTACCAAAAATAGAGTCTTGATGGCTCTGGCGGTCACCCCTCTTCTGAAGGTGGTTATCAGCTCAACACACTCACAGTGCTTGGTACTGGCCCCGTTGAAGCCCGAGAGGTCTGAGCCCACATATGGGGTTAAGTGGCTTTCGTTCAGCCGTAGGGTAGCGAACAAATGGGTGTACATGATATCCACCAAGCTCCCTTAATGGACCAGTATGCGCCGAACATCAAAGTTTGCCATGCGAGCCCGCACGAGCAGTGGGATAGTCGAGTTAGGGGCTCCGCCCGGTAGTTCGTCCCTATAGAAGTGAGAGGATGAGAGCCTCCTTGGAACTTATCTAGTGTGGCATCCATGTCAGATTTGGCTTTGATAAGTTTCTCGAACCTTCTTTTCACGGGTCCCATTGTATACTTGTTAAATCCCCCGCTAGATTTGACCATCGCAGCGGGGAATGACTCCCAGGGACTATTAGAGGAGAAGTGCAATGAGACGTTCTCCATGTCTGGGAAGTAGAAATGTTATGTTCGCGAGATACTCATGGATAACGGTATCATGCTGATGTCGGGGGACTCCTTCCCCTCTTCGACGCTCTTGGTTTCTAGAGCCTCCTCACGGGCACCCTCTTTATTTTTGTACTACTTGAGGTACCCGTCTAGGATTAGTATCTTGATCAAATCCTTTAGATGGATGCATCTGTCGGTGTTGTGACCATGGCTTTTGTGGAACCTACAATACTTGCTCTTGTCGGTTCCACGCTTTGAGGGTGTCTCGCGAGGAAAGTATACCCCAGCCTGTTTAAAATCAGAGTTGGCGCATTCAGACATAATATATTCTCTTGAAGTGGTCGGAGGGGTGTAGTCGTGGAACCGACCAACATGCCCCTTGTAATCTTTGAAGGCTTGGGATCTATCTTCCCGCTTTCTCTCTCCCGCCCGACGCGATGTCAAGGGCTCGTCACGTCTCGAGGGTTTGGCACTCTCTCAGTGCCTTGAATACTTGGCATTGTTGGCTGCTTCTTTCTCCTCGTATTGAATGTATGCTTGAACATTAAGGATGATGGAGTCGAGCGTGGCTGGAGTTTCGATGCCCTTATCCTTCGTGAAGTCTCTGCGGGGAAGGAGCCCTCGTTCAAGAAAGTACTTCTTCATTGCATAAATCGTTGAGACATGTACAACTTCTTTGTTGAAGCCCTCAATATATGAACATAGAGATTCATCTCTGCCCTAAATAATCGCTTCAAGTGAAGCCTCTGATTTTGGATGCCAACGAGAGGCGGTGAAGTGCCTCAAAAATATCTTTCCCAATTGTTTCCAAGAAGTGAGAGATTCAGGGGGTAGGATTTTGTACCAAGCCATGACACCTTTTCTCAGAGTGGTCGAGAACAACCTGCATTTGATTGTACCATTCGCACCTCGGTAATCAAGTAAGGTGTCGATGCCTTCTATGTATTCGTCCGGGTCGGTCGTACCGTCGTAGGATCCTAATAGGGGCGACTTCTCGAGCCCGACCGTGAGTCGTGCCTCCATAATTTCTCTCGATAACAAGCCTTAGGGCTCGTCGTCATCAGTCTCTTCTGGCGATGATGACAGGGAGTGATGGTTTCTTCCTCGACGGGGCGTCACCATCTCATCGAGGGGAGGGGCTCCGCCTTAGCCGCCTCAGTCTCGGTGATAGTGACCTGTTGCGGTCGTCTTTGCAGGTGATCTTTATCTTCTTAGAAAGTGGAGAGTCTTTATCCTTCTTAAGAGATTCTCGATTATGCTTCTTACGAAAAGAAACGCCGAGCTTTTCCTTTCTTGGAGGATTCCCCTCTCGGGGAGGTGATATGCTGGAGGAGTTATGTCGTCGGTGTCTCTGAGGGGGAGACCTTGATTGGTTCCGCTCCAGAGCCCCCATCATTTTTCTTTGCTAGAGGATGAGGAGTTAGTTTGGTTAAGGGAACCGATCAATATTGTTATGGCTGGGTCAGTGTTCTGTGGAACAGGGACCGGTTGCAGAATCTCCATCTGGTCTTCGAAAGGGTTCTTGGGAAACTGTTTTCCCAAGAATATATTATTGTTCCAATCAGCATCGATGGAATCCGAGGATGCATTGTGTCCATCACAGACGCTAAAGTTATCCTCGAGGTAAGGATGTTCTTGACATCCGCCGGTCTTGCGTGTCGAGGAGAGCACAGTCTTTCCAGATAAGTGGTGATCACCGTGATCGACCATGATTGATGAATAGAGAGGATCTTTGGTCTTCAGATTCTGGGAATAGAAAATGGGGAAAATAGTTTCCTACACTCGGTGCCACTGATCTTATCAGTTGATTAGAACCTACAAGGTAGCCGGATGATGATCTTCAGACGGGCTTGAAAGTCAAGGAGGAAAAGGGGGGTTGTACATGTAGAGCACTCTGAGAATCAAGTATGTGTGGGAGCAAAAAGATATACAAGCAAAGTATTATGGTTTTGGTGATGAATAATCGATATTTGATACCTAGATCTCACACGAGTGAGGTTTTACATAGTGCCCCTGGATCATGGCCACTGGTCCCTATTTTTGGGCCTATATATGTGAGTCCGAAAAAATAGGTAACTGGGAGGACTTGGTCAAACCGGGAAGGTGTGCCCGCAACTAGTCGTTAGTTCCGAGGAAGAGGTAGGTTACAGACAGCGATCTAGTCAGTTTATGGTTGTCTGGCTGACTTGAGGTCGGGCAGACTGAGAGGCGCTCGTCGATTGTCATAGGTCAGTGTTGGTCCAGAAAGGAAAACGACCGATGGTGCCCGACAGAGGGCGGGGAGCCCGAGCCATGCCAAATGAGGAGGTAAAACTGGGCCCACTCTAGTCGTTGGGTCAGTCCAGAACAAAAGGTATCATCAAATTTTGACGATTTTGATGACAATCTTGTTCTTTCAATGGTGAGCTAACTTATTTAGAGTTAGTATATCAAGACTTGTCGGCATATCTGCTTCATAGTGAATGGCTTTTGTCTTTGCATCTTTTAAAGCATTTTCCATTCAAGAATTCATATATCAAGAATTTATGAGGGAAAAATCAAATAACATTCTGATAGATTAAAGTTTGTTCAACTGACATAACTTCTCGAATTATCAGAACTTGATAGTCTATATTAGTACTCAAAGGATATTGTGAACTACACCTTTGATTATATTCCCGATGAATCAATAAGCTTCCTTTTCGAAGCAGTTTTTCAGTTTTCTATGAAGCTTTCAAAAGGAAACAATATTCAAAATTTCTACATTAGATCTTCTACCTGCTTGATTAGTTAGGCTTCAGATGTTCTGAGTCAGAATTTATTTCTTAGAGATTTGAATTCCTTTGTTCAAGATTTCAGACGTTTTTCTGCAGATATCATCATGAAGTTCCTATGTATCAAAATCAGAAGACAACAATCTTTCATCTTTACCTTAAGAAATTCCTAATGATATTTTTATGAGAAAGTCAAGGGTGGACTAATCCATTTCTTGAAAACATCTCATACTCACAAAGAAATTACAAGAAAATATCTGATATGAGATTGTAATTGAAGGTGTAGTAATTATCGCCCAAAGTATTTCTTCATACAACATTTGGATCTTTATCTTACACTGTTAGGTGTTTGATATCCATCAATAACATAATCGGGCTCTAATACCAATTGAAGGTGTGAAGAAAAGACAAGAAAGGGGGGTTTAAATTGGATTTTTCATTCATAATAAACTTTCTTCTTTTAACATTGTTGCATTAAGTGATGCTTTCAAATATATTGTGGAAGCATAAATAGTAAAGCATAAGCAAGAGTAAAGAACACGTGATATATCTTGGTTCACTTGAGAAATCCTTAAGCTAGTCCAGTCCACCCTACCAAAGTGGTTTCTCTTTGAACTCAAGGAGTTAATCTAATAATCAAATAGATTATTACAATGCACAAGCTAACTGCAAGTGACTAACTACCTCTAAGACTACCATCTTATTCTTCTCAAAGCTTCTGACCTAACCCGTCCTTTGAGGAACATATTACCTTCTAAAGCTTCTGACCTAACCGATCCTTTAGAAGGAACAAACAACTATTTGTTTTTACAAGGTTTGTTTACAAGATAATGCTTCTACGCAAGCAAGTGTAAACTCAATTAAGTACATCATAATATTCTAATACACACTAATAATATTACATTGTATTCTATTTCAAATGTGTGGTCTTCTTTTCTTCAAGTAGCTTCTTCATGTACAACAACCCAAAAGGACTTAAATTGTTGAAACATTTTTCTTCATAAGCTTCTGAAAGCTTTGTTGATCTCGATATAGTAAGATAAGAACTTCTTCATCTTGATTCACCTTAGAACATTCTGGACAACATCTCTTGTTCTATTTAATTCAATGATCACTTTAAGGCACAACATTCATGTTGTGGATTTGTAATCGGAGCTTCCATTATCATTTTCATTAACTTCTGCGGCCTAGCAAGCTTCTTAAGAACATTGTGAATCAATTTCCTCATTGTTATCTTGTAATTATCAACAATATGATTCAAGAACTATTTGTTTTTCTTGTGGTTGTTATACTGGTTGATAATTTTTTGGTTGTGTTCCAACAATGACAACTTCCATTTGAACATTTGAACAAGAATAACATTTTAGGAATATGATCCTTTTCTTATATAGCCAAGCAAAATAGAGTCGCTGGCTATTGAAAATAGTAATGTTACGTCTTTTTCTTTTCCACAATTCAAGCTAGTGGAAAGGTAGTGGGATAAGGCTTTTTTTGTACTGTGTACTTGTCATTGCTAATGGTAAAAAATTTCTTCTAAACTTCAGAGGCTTCTGATGGTAGTTGATTGAAGCATGAGTAGAATCGTGACATTTGAATCTCCAGATAATCAAGTCTTCAGTCGTCAGAACTTGTTCACTTAGAATCTTGTCCTTGAAACTTCAGCACTTGGTCTAGAGAACCTTTTCTAGAACACTGAGTCTTCTGAACTTCAAGTCTTCAGAGTCTTTAGAACTTCGTCTTTAGAATCTTTATCACTTGGTCTTGAGAACCTTTTCTAGAACCTTGGGTCTTTTGAACTTCAAGTCTTCAGAGTCTTCAGCACTTGGTCGTGAGAACCCTTTTCTTAGAACCATGGGTCTTTAGAAACTCAATCCTTTAGCATATGGACTTAAGTAGAAACTTCTGTCTTCATATCTTCTGACTAGTTTCTTTAGAATATGTTATCTTCATAAACATGAGTCTTTAGCATCTGGACTTTAGTAGAACTTCTATCTTTAGATCTTTTGAATGGTTTCTGTAGAACACATTGTCTTCAGAAACATGAGTCTTTAGCATCTGGACTTAAGTAGAATTTATGTCCTCAGATCTTGTGACTGGTTTCTTTAGACTTCATATCAGAGCCTACACTTTAGAGTCTTCTGGAGTGTCTTGCTACTATTTATCAGAACTTGTATAGCTCAGAAGCGGAACTAATTCTCTTCTAATGTCTTGGTCACACCATCCATTAGAAGCAGAACTTGTTTGTTAAATACTAAAAAATAACAAACATTAGAGTATTAAAATTGTTCATACAAATATGCTCATTTGTTATCATCAAAACTCAGAAATGATGTTGCAGAACCAAATCTTGTTCTAACAAAGCTGTCATGACCTCAAAATAGACAAGAAGTATTCAGATTTGAAGACCATGATGGGTGGCCCGTCATCATCCATGACACCCGTCATGGACCTAGATTCCAGAATTCTCACGTTCCATTCATGAGGGACAACCCGTCATGAGGCATGATGCCCCGAACAATAGCTTCCTAATTTTTCTCTAGCAGTTGCAACACTTTCTCTGGACGGTTTTCATCAGTTTCTAAATGATTTTTAGTGTTTCCAACTGCTACTTAGTGCTACAGTTTCTACAGGATTGTACGAATTTTGGGGGATTCAAGCTTTACTTAGATCATATGTCTCTATTTGGAGCACGTTTAATTTTAGAAGTTATTTTCTTTCATTTTCCAGGTTCAGTCTTTTCATGTTTTTAATTGTGAATTCATTGTATGTTTGTTTTGTTTCTACATCTACCATGCTTGAGTAATTTATTTTGCGTCTCAATCATGAGGATTGTCATACCGATATAACTCAAGTTAATCGTGTAGATATTTAATCGTAACGAGAATGGAAATATTTTCTATAATTTCTGTTTTGAAAAGAAAAGCCTTGTCACGAAAATATTTTCTTTCATTTTACGCATGTTATACGACTTAGAAATTCAAATTTTTTACTTCTAAATTGCGAAAGCACCTTTAAATTTATTAAGAGATTATTGTATTTTGAAAAGAGATATTTAAACTCGCAAATTCGTGCCGCTAAATTAGGTGGTTGCAGATTTTTAAGATAACATACCGATAAAAGTGTACCTTACCACTTATTTTAGTATTTCATAAAAAAAATATAATTATTGTATAGATAAAAGACAATGTTTCGGTCTTTTATTTTAATATCAAAATCATTAACATCAAAATTAGGTTTTTGTGCCAAAATCATTAACATCAAAATTATATAGCAAAGTATATTCCCTATGTTTTCACGTACTTTACTTAAAAATATAGTTCTTATTTTGTTGTTAATGATTTTGCTAAGTATACTTTAGCGGATAAAAGGGTGAAGTGGATGGCCAACTGTTCTCATTTGATTTGTGTTTTGTGTAGGTGCTTATGTCTTCCTTCTTCCAGCTCAGTCTATCCCATGTTCAAGTGTATTCCTCGCTTCAGGATAGCTCGGATGAGAGGTTTGTTTGGCCTATCGTTATGATTTTCAGTATTCTTTATCCTACGTTGTTCCATAATTGTCTCTTTTGAGCACTTTTGGTACTATGGATCGTTTCTGCTTTGTTATTAAAAAAATATTAAATCTTGAATGAGAATCTAGTAAGATCTGTATATTTTTTTAATACCAAAACACTAATTTTTATTAGTTGTGAAAAATAACAAATTTTTTTTACCAATGTGAAAAATAACAATTAAATACCATTGAATTTTTTTATCAGTGTAAAAAATTTTCACACAGTCAATACATCTCCTTCAAACTCAACTATTTAATTGTGGATCATATTCTTTTAAAAATATTTCGAAATCTCAATCAAATAAACCATATAAAATCTAAATTAGGGTTACATGTAACAAAACAAATTTAAGGTTCCATTCCTTATATATAGGTATAGCGTTGTATAGTTAGCATTTAGAAACACAAGGCAATACAAAACAAAACACAAGCAAGCCTTCTCTCTTCACCTCATCTCACATCTCCTTCAAATCAAATGGTATGTGCTCCTCTTCACTGTTATTTTTTCTTTATTTATTTTTTATGTTTGGAATTGGAATGAATAAGACTGAATTATTATTTTGTTAATTATAATTGTTTTGTCGATGAAGGATTGTGGTGACAATGCTGGGCAGAATGGTGAATTTCAAGGTAAATACGATGAGATTTTAGAAGTGATGAACAATTTCAACACAATGAGAATTGATCCAGAAGATGAGCTTTCAAAAGTGGTGAACGGTTTCAAGACTCTAAAAATTGATACAAGAGATGCAGAAGAAAAACTGGAGGTGGAGAAGCTCCTTACAAAGTTTAAAGATATAAAGTTGGAGGTCAACAAGACCTTTAAAAAGTTTAAAGATTTAAAGGTGATATTCAACTCCTTATCGCCAGATGAATATCAAATCAATTATCATGAACTGTATCAGGTAGCACTTGACGGTATTAACAAATTTGAGGCCGATATACTGTATCAGGAATTACTTATTAATAAAATAGAGTCCCATTTTCAACTAATTTTTGACAAATGGGAGAAGGAGAACTAAGCAATTATAAACTACAAGTAATTAGGGTTTATATATTATTATGTTTTTGGGATTTATTTACCGACGATAATACTTTTTAATAAAGTGTGTATTTTTTATTCATATTGTTTACTTTCAACTATTAAATTGTATTGTTTAATAAAGTGTATACTTTATTTTCCTTATAGCTATTTTGGAATAATTTAGTGCAAGGAAATATTTATATCTTAGATTCTGTAAATTTGTTGACAAATTTTAAATCTTTTTCATCAATAATAACAATAAAATAATAGAATCTTTAAATATTAAATCTCAACAACAAAGATAACAATAACAACAATAACATCAACAACAACAAAAATTATTGATTCTTTAAACATTAAATATCAACAACAATAACAAAACAAAATCAATTGAATTGTTAAATACTAAATGTGAACGATAACAACAACTACTATAACAATTGAAATTCTGGTATGTCAGAACTCACACACATCAAGGTATAAGCATTATAAAATAGTACTCAAAAGCAACAAACAACACACAACAAGTGTTAACCCAGTTCAGAGCAACTCTCTTACTCTAGGGGCATACCAAGTCAAGGATAAGTCCACTATGATAGTATCAATTCATAGACCCTACAGAAAACATATCAGTTTACGTATGAGGCTCTCATCAACCTCTCATCAATCACAAACAGATATTGGACACAAACAGGAAGATACACTTCCATGATGGTAAAACAGAAGACACGCTTCCATGATAATACCTAGCTAAGACTCAAAGCTAAACTCCCACGCTTACAAGTTTACTCCTAACTAAGAATAACAACTTGGAGTTACTTAAAAGCTTCCTCCAAGAACAATACTCAACTCATTACCTGAAGGCTTATGAGTGAGAACAATAACAGAGATAACAACTCTGTAACACATTCCAACTCACATGTCGAGTGGATCACCAACTCTCCTAGAGAGTGGCACATATTCATCCTTAATGATTACATCTTTATAATTCTCGGATGGTACACGTCATATATTACAATGCTTCTATTTATAACATATTCCTAATTGGACATGGGTTTCTAATCACATTATATCAGCTGTTATAAATCAGCAGAAACTTCTGCTACAAACAAGGTCTTCAATCATTAGTTTCCTAAAATATCTCCATATTAAGAAACTGCATATTCTTCAATATTCTGACTTGATTCTTCTTGACCTTTAAATCACCGCCACTTAGGATTGCATAATGTTCCCAAAATATTCTGCATCTGTTAAATCATAACAGAATCCACTAATTCAGCTCAGCTCAAGCGCGATGTCGTATACTCCTTCATTGGATATTTAATCCGACATGTTGCTTAAGATGATGAGAACTTCTCATCTCAACATGTCTCAATATAAAATATAACGTCTTTCTCAACCTGTTCTACTTAGCAAGATAATACATCCTATTTAATATATTGTTGCTATATTAGTTTTTCCAAACATAATGTCAATCACATAATTCAGAGAATTAACAACAACAACAAAAACAATTACAACAACAATATTTATCATTTTACTTGATACAACTAAAATCATGCTTAGAAAAAAATTTGACATTTTTATCTCGTTTTAATCTGCAAAGCATCAAATTTGTTGACAAATTCTAAATCTTTCTCATCATCAACAACAACAACAAAAATAGAATCCCTAAACATTAAATCTCAACAACAACAACAACAACAACAACAAAATCCATGGATTCTTTAAACATTAAATCTCAACAACAACAATAACAAAACAAAATCAATAGAATTGTTAAATACTAAATGTGAATGATAACAACAACAACTATAACAACAACAACAACAATTACAACAACAACAACAACAACAACAACAACAACAATATTTATCATTTTACTTGATACAACTGTAACTAATATTAATAAGTTACTTTAATGGTCTCCTAACTAGAGAAAATATTTAAAAAATTCAAAAATCAACCTTGAAATATTTTCCCGCTCTTGCATCCAAGATGAATAGTTGTGAAATTCACGTTTTGATTGGCTAGTGAGATTTTCATGCGGATCACTAATGTCTCATGTGAATTGATGAGTTAGAAATATCTTGACACTTGTTACTTTATAAATGGACGACAAGTATTGGTTACTTAACTTTTTCATCAAATGGAACATAAATAAAAAAATAAAAAAATATGCTACTTTACCCCTCGATTTTTAGCATAATCGAGGTAATAGCTCATTAAAAAAATTTTAAAAATTAAAAGGTGATAAAATGTAGTTGCTGAGATTAAAAGACGTGTCCCTCTAGCTACCTTACCCCTCAGTTTTCAGCAAAATCGAGGTAATAGGTCATAAATCTTTTTTTTTTTTAAATTAAAAGGTGATAAAATATAGTTGTTGGGATTCAAAGACGTGTCCTCTAAATAAGTCATAAAAAATTTTTAAAAAAATTAAAAGATGTTAAAATGTAGTTGCTAGAATTTGAAGGTGTATCCTCTAAATACTTTACCCATCGTTTTTCAGTAAAAGCGAGGGAATATATGGTTTTTTTTTAAAAAATGACGCGTCTATGACTTACACTTTTTTTATGTGAGGTGCAAGTTGTGTCATAAAAAAAGTTATTTGTAGTAGTGTGATGAAAGTGGGTAAGTGAGAGATGAAAATGGAAATGAGGATGATGGAAAAGTAAGTTCTGCTAATGGGGAGGTAGTTACATAATATGAAAAATGGAGAAGAAATAGAGTTTTCAAGAGACCAAATTGAGAGGGAGATAGCCCAAGGGAGAGAAAGAAGAACTCCTAAATATCTAATTGATCATGTAAGTGGAGATTCTATATCTGATGATGATGAAGTTAACATGGTCCAAGACGCCAACACCGAAGATCCAACTCCTTTTGAAGATGCAGTGAAAGACCAAAATGAAGGCAAGCCAAGGATAGTGAAATAAATTCTATCGAGAAAAACAACACATGGATAATATCTGAACTAGCAAAAGACGCCAAGAAGATTGGAGTCAAGTGGATTTTCAAGACTAAACAAGATGAAAATGGCAAAATCACAAAGTATAAAGCTCGTTTAGTGGCTAAAGGATACTCTCAGAAGCAGAGAATGGACTACTCTAAAGTGTTTTCTCCATTATCTTGACTTAACACGGTGAGAATGGTGACAACTACAATATCTCATAAAGGATGAAAGATCTTCCAATTAGATGTAAAGTCTTCTTTCTTGCACATTCAATTGAGTGAACAAGTTTTTGTTGATCAACCAAGAGGCTATGGAAAAAGGGAATGAGCATTTGGTGTACCAGCTACACAAAGCATTGTATAGATTAAAATATTCTCTAAGATCTTGGTTTAGTGGCATTAAAGCTCATTTTATCAAGGAAGGTTTTGAAGGTTATGACTATGAACAAACTCTCTTCACCAAGAGAAGCAAAAAAGGTAAGACCATTATTGTCAGTGACTATGTTGATGACTTAATATTCACTAGTGAAGATGAGAATATAATGTTCACTACGCCAAAAATAAGCTTTAGCATCACACATACGAAAGCGCTTTTAGGAAAAAGCGCTGCTATAGGTATTAAAAAAAATTCGCTTAAAAAAAGCGCTTTCAAAGGGTACCTTAAGAAAGCGCTTTTCAAAAGCGCTGCTAAAGGTCACCCTTAGAAAGCACTTTTTGAGAAGCGCTGCTAAAGGGTGCCTTTCAGAGGGAACCTAAGAAAGCGCTTTTCAAAAGCGCTGCTATAGGTCAGCCTTAGAAAGCGCTTTTCAAAAGCACTGCTAAATCTGGCCTTTAGAAAGCGCTTTTAAAAGCGCTGCTATAGGGTATGCTACGAAAGCGCTTTTTTATGAAAAAGCGCTGTTATACATGACCATTAGAAAGCGCTTTCGTAGGTTGTTTTATAATTAATTTTAATGTTTTTGATTAAAGCTGTGTGTTCGTACTGTACGTGGCTCTTGTGTTTCCTCCTCTCTTCCAACGTCCCAAACCCTTTCGCTCCTGTTCCTTCTTCGTCCAAAGCGATTTTTCACGGTAGCCACCATCGTCAACTCTCATCGCCGCCGCACGAGTCGTCCCTCTCTTCACAAGGTTCGTTGATTATTATTTTCTTCTCATTTACAGTGTATTGGTTGTTGTTGTTGTTTGATGATTTTTGAAAGTTTCCTAAAACCCTTTGATGATTTTCTAATGATGTTATTAATATGTTATTTCATTTTGAGTTAATCTTGAATGAATTAAACTTGGTGTTGATTTTGATTGTTCCTAATTTTGTTTTAAAACATGTTGGCTTTGAATTTGTGATGACATTGTGTGATTTGGTTTTGAATGACGAACTCGGTTATGGTATTGTTGTTTATCGTGTGCACATGGAACACTTGTTTGAGATGAGTTTTATTGAGCATTATTAGGATTACATAGTTGTTTCCCGGAATTTGGTTCGGTTGATTTTAGCTTACTTTGAGCTTGATTTTTCATATCATGAACTTGAATTGGATAAGAGCTTGAATTTTTGGCTCCCGTTAGGTGATTATGTTTTAAAAGTTATTGAGCGTTTATTGAATAATCGGGCACGGAATATATTCTTGGAAGCCATAGTGACATACAAAATTCTTGTTTCATTGATTAGCAGGCACAATTAGTGTTTCTCATTCACACTAGTTGGACGGCAGGTAATTGTGATTCCCGATTAAGGCTCTCTGTCTTTTGATGTTTGTTTAATGTGTTTGGAAATTAATCGGTTTCTTTAACTTCTTCAGGACCTTCCAATTCAGAGCAACATATCTCACCGGAGAACTCAAACGTGTCAAATCGTCATAAAACAAGAGAACCGTCAGGTGATTGTTTCTTCTTTTCAATCTATACAATCTTTTTACCTTGTCAATGAATTAATATAATAAAGTTGCATCTTTTTACCTTCACTGAATTTCTTTGTACATGAGATGTGAGAGAAAAATGATTCTGCAGATTTGATATTATTAGATAGATCAAGAAATTTGTGCAATTTTAGGTTAGGAAAATGGAATACGGTTCAGTTTGGATGGAAAAAGTACAAGGGTTTACGATTCTGAAAGAAAATGAAAACGCGATAGAATTTGGAAAACATAGCCGCGTAAATTGGAAAATGGGTATATAGGAACATGGTGGCTGGTGGAGAACGGTCGTGGAATTTGAGCGAGGTCGGTTCTTATGACCGCCGTAAGACATGAAATGTGACTTGTACCTTCCACCAAAGGGATTCTATATATTTTGCCTTTACATAACCAAAAAATTGACGACGGTTGGCTCTTACGGCCGCAAAAATCGTCGTAGATAATGGATTAGGGCATTTTTTCAATAAATGTCGCAAATTATGTGTAAATTCAATTTTTTTTCTTTTAAGTTAATTTTTATTATCTCAATTTCATTGAAATTAAGGGAAGGTGTGCCCTTAGATCGATAGGAGAACTCCTTAAACAAATTTATCTCTCCTTCTCTTTCACTCATTTTTATTGTAAATTGTGAATTCATTGATTGTGCAATCAACATATTGAGATAATTTTCTTATCAATAATATTTTAAACAATTTTTTGTTGAGTTGATTGTAATCTATAAAATTGCAATTGATTTTTCATATCAACAAAACCAAAGAAAAATCTAATTAAAATTGATTTCACACCAAGTGTTCGACAAATTGATTAAGTTAAGTTTTTGTTTAGCTCAGATT
Source organism: Vicia faba (assembly GCA_948472305.1). Lineage (NCBI taxonomy): Eukaryota > Viridiplantae > Streptophyta > Magnoliopsida > Fabales > Fabaceae > Vicia > Vicia faba. The sequence continues at coordinate 877,434,534 of OX451738.1, forward strand.
GACTCAGAAACCGTAAACCATGGATAATACATGGATGTATTCCAATCGATTGTCGAAAGAGTACGAGAACAGGGTATTGGAATTCGTTAAGTTTGCTGTTGCGCACGCCGAAGGCCCCGGTCGAATGACATGTCCTTGTTTGTGTTGCTGTTATGGGAATCGGGTTGACGCGGTTCAGTTGGCATCGCATCTAATACGGTATGGAATTGATAGAAGTTATACATGTTGGAATATGCATGGTGAGAAAAGTGACGGGAATGATGAATCGGGGGATAATAGGACCTATGCTTCAAACGACAATGGCACAGATACATACGATTATGATCGAGTTGAAGAGATTGCAGAAGCGCTTGAAGAAGATCTTAATGATTGTCCCAAAATGTTCGAGAGGTTGGTAAGCGATGCAGAGAAACCGTTGTATAATGGTTGTACAAAATTCACAAGATTGTCTGCGGTATTAAAGTTGTACAACTTAAAGGCGGGCAATGGATGGTCGGATAAAAGTTTCACAGAGTTATTAGCCCTTATGAAAGATATGCTACCAGAGGATAATGTTCTCCCCAATCGAACGTATGAGGCCAAAAAGATGTTGTACTCTATTGGCATGAGCTATGACAAGATACATGCATGTTCAAAAGATTGCGTTTTGTTTCGAAACGAGTATGCATCGTTAAATGAGTGTCCTAAATGCGGTGCCCCTCGATATAAGAAAAAGTTATCTCCGGCAAAAGTCTTATGGTATTTTCCTATAATTCCGAGATTTAGACGGATGTATTGTAGTGAAACCGATTCAAGACATTTAACTTGGCATGCAGATGACAGAATTGTTGATGGAAAGTTTCGACATCCGGCAGATTCACCACAGTGGATGAAAATTGATAATGATTATCCTGAATTTGGAAAAGACGCAAGAATCCTTCGCTTGGCATTGTCTACTGATGGAATGAACCCACACGGTATTCAAAGTATCTCGCATAGCACATGGCCTGTAATTCTTATGATTTATAACCTACCTCCGTGGCTATGTATGAAGCGTAAGTACATGATGTTATCTATGTTAATTTCTGGGCCTAAACAACCAGGAAATGACATAGACGTATATTTGGAACCTTTAATCGAAGATTTGAAGATTTTGTGGGAGAACGGTGTGGAGGTTTATGATGGGTATAGGAAAGAAAGTTTCAACTTGAGGGAGATGTTGTTTGGAACAATTAACGATTTTCCAGCCTACGGAAATCTATCCGGGTATAGCATTAAAGGTGAAAAAGCGTGTCCTATCTGTGAAGATGGAACCGATACGATGCGATTGAAACTTTGTCAGAAGAATGTCTTTCTCAGTCATCGTAGATTCTTAAATTCTAAACATCAATATCGTGGATGGAGAAAAGCATTCAACGGAGATACCGAACAACGTAGAGCTCCGCCTGGATTGACAGGTGATCAATTATTTGAAAAGGTGAAAGATGTGAGTATTCAGTTTGGCAAGCCTTTTGCACATAAAGTTGTTACAGGTGGGTGGAAGAAGAGGTCGATTTTTTTTAATTTCCATATTGGAAATCTTTGTACGTAAGACATTTTCTTGATGTTATGCACATTGAAAAAAATGTATTTGACAGTGTTATTGGTACGTTACTCAATATAAAAGGGAAGTCTAAGGATGGTCTTAAAGCAAGGGAGGACATGGTAGAGATGGGAATAAGAACTGAATTGGGACCCGTGAAAAAAGGAACACGAACATATCTACCACCTGCTGTTTACACTCTATCCAGAAAGGAGAAAAAAATATTGTGTAAGTTCCTAAATGAGGTTAAAGTTCCAGAAGGCTACTCATCAGATATTAGAAGACTTGTGTCTATGCAAGACCTCAAGTTAAAGAGTTTAAAGACGCATGATTGCCATGTTATAATGGAACATTTTCTACCGATAGGTATACGTTCTATTCTTCCAGAAAAAGTAAGAAGCGCAATAACTAAACTGTGTTTTTTCTTCAAGTCAATTTGCAGCAAGTTGATCGATCCTGAGATCTTACCAACATTGCAAAAAGAAATAGTTGTTACTTTGTGTGATCTTGAAATGTATTTCCCTCCCTCGTTTTTTGACATAATGGTTCATCTTGTCGTTCATCTTGTCAAAGAGACACAAATGTGCGGACCAGCTTATATGAGATGGATGTACCCTACTGAATGTTATATGAAAATATTAAAAGGGTATGTGAAAAACCGAAGTCGACCAGAGGGTTGTATTGCTGAACGATATATTGTTGAAGAAGCGATTGAGTTTTGTACTGAATATTTGTCAAATGTTCAATCAATTGGACTCCCTAAATCTCACATTATTGAAAAAAAAGAAGGTAAGAAGCTAATTGGAAATAAAGTTGTGACAGTATCAATGGTCGAACGGGATCAAGTGCATTTGTATGTTCTGCATAATGAGCTTGAAGTTGAGCCGTATGTTGAAATTCACAAGGGTGTTCTTCGAGGTTTAAATCCGAATAGAAATGAGAATTGGATTGTACGAGAGCACAATCGAAGTTTCATACCATGGTTTAAGGAACATATTTATTCAAAGTATCGTTCAGATCATGCTTCAGTAACAAAAAGATTGAGATGTTTAGCATACGGTCCAAGTTTAATTGTGTTTTCTTATAGCGCATATGCAATTAATGGATACACATTTTATACCAAAGAACAGGATGACAAAAGTACTATGCAAAATAGTGGTGTCACCTTGATCGCTGAAGCAATGCATATATCAAGTGTGAAGGACTTAAACCCAAAATTTGCAAACCTGTCATATTTTGGGGTTATCGAGCGCATTTGGATGTTTGATTACGAGAAGTTTCAGATTCATATATTTGGTTGCAAGTGGGTTGAAAATAATAATGGCATACGAATGGATAAGTCAGGTTTTTTGCAAGTGGATCTTAATAGGTTGGGGTACAAAGATGAGCCTTTCATTCTAGCCTCTCAAGCTAAACAAGTGTTCTATGTCAATGATCCGACAAGTACGAAATGGTCTATAGTGCTACTATCTAACAAAGTAATTGATGAAAGCATTGGAGATCAAAGTGATATTGGTGTTGACATTGAATCTTTAACCATAACTGATCAAAATGATAATGAATCATGTATTAGAAACGATCATAATGAGGGTATTTGGATCAATCCAACTGTCCGCGTTGTTAAGAGACGAGTAGAACACATTCCTACCAAGAAAAGAAAGAGACCTTAGTGAAAAGGGTAATAGTATATATAACTTGCCATTTCATTTTTATATTTGTCATTTCATTTTAATTTGCCATTTCATTTTTATTTGTCATTTCATTTTTATATTTGTCATTTCATTTTTATTTGCTATTTCATTTATATTTGTCATTTCATTTTAATTTGCCATTTCATTTTTATTTGTCATTTCATTTTTATATTTGTCATTTCATTTTAAGTTGCCATTTCATTTTTATTTGTCATTTCATTTTTATATTTGTCATTTCATTTTTATTTGACATTTCATGTTTATTTTTTTTCATTATTACAGGTCAAATGGCTAGTAATCAAGATAATGCAAATGCTCCTGAAAAAGCTCCTCAAAATACTCAAGAAAATACTTCAGAAAAAGATATTACACGAGGTATTACTATTATGAGGGGAATCATACGTGATAGAGATAGAGGAGTAACATATAATGTAGAATGGAATGATAATGACCAATTAATTGGGTCTAATGCTGCAAAGTTGACAAGCTACATTGGTACGCTTGTTCGTATACACATTCCGATCACCACTCCTAGATGGAAAAGAGGAGAGTTGGATGAGGCTAAGGAGAAAGTTTGGACTGAGATAAAGGTACATATATGGTTTTTGTTATTTGCTTTATCTTGACGATAATATGTGTTTAAATTTCTTTTACTAACACACTTTATGCGTATGTTTTTTTGTAGAGGTCTTTTAACATTGAAGATACCCGTAAAAAGTATATAATGGGTTTGGCTGGAAAAAGACACAGAGGGTGGAGAACATTTTTAACCAACAAGTATCTTAAAGATGATGAGGGAAATTTTCTTGAAGAGGATCCAGAACGTCCAAAGAAATATGAGAACTTCATTACACCTGAAGAATGGGTTGGTTTTGTAGGCCAAAGAAGAGATGAGAATTTCAAGAAAGTGAGTGTTATAAATCGCGAGAGAGCGTCAAAACCCGCATATCCATACAAAAAAGGGCGTTTGGGATATGCTCGCTTACGGGGAAAAATTGTAAGTAAATATAAACTCTACGATCTTATTAATTCTCTCAATGTGTTATATAGTTGATGATCTTAAGACCTCCATCATTGCATAGTTAGAAGAGACGAAAAGTGACGCAACATCACTACTGGCACATTTGTTGTGGAAGGAAGCCCGTGTGGGCAAGGATCAAGCTGTTAATCCCGATATTCAACATGTGTATGATGAATGTGTAAGTATAAGATTGTGTCTTTAGTTAAATCACCACTAATAATTTTTATCTCCACTAATAATTTTTTATATGTAATTGAATTACAGGAGACCTTGTCCCAATCGGTATCCCCAGGTGAGGATCCTCACGATACCAGGAGCGTACTTAGTCGAGCACTAAATATTGCTGAGTATCCGGGTCGGGTGAGGGGTAAAGGTCATGGTGTGACTCCAACCTCTTTGTATAAGCATCCAAGGAGAAGAAATCCTAGCAATGCAGAAGTGATGCAAACATTGCAGGATTTACAAGCTCAAGTTCGTGAATTGCAGAAGGATAAAGAGAGATATATGGCGGAAAAGAGCAGTTCACACTTGAAAGAAACTAGTGACAAAGCTAGTATCAACTTTCAGCATAAATTTCCCGAGGTAATTTTCAATATATATCCGTTATTACTATAGAATATTTTTAGTCACTTCTAACGGTTATTATTGGTTTAGGGCATTTTATCTTGCCAGCTATACCTATCGTCACCGACTTATCGACTAGTTGGAAAGGGAAAAGTCCATAACAGTTCGGGAGATTTACTTCATAATAGACCGCTTCCGGATGGTCACATGAAAGTATCAGTTGACATTGCTTTAGATATGGATGCATTGCTGCCGGTACCTGACATTGTTGCTGAGACCACATTGCTGCGAGATGCAATTGGATCTTTTGTTGCATGGCCATCCGACCTCATTTTCATAGATGATCAGGTATGTTGAAAACAATTATGAATCTTTAAGTCTTCAACTGTCAGTTCTGACCTCAGTTATTTCCACGGTAATTATAGACTCCTACAACACCCGCATCTAAGGGTAAAGGGATTTTGCGGCACGACGAGTCTGACGTATCACCAAAAGAGGTACGTTTAAAGTGTTAATTATATGATCCGAATAAAAAACTGCATAATTTTATAATTTAACCGAGTTTATATGATTTTTAGGTACCTTTTCATGGGTCACAACAAGTGAGCCAGAAAATCGTTGGCGTACCACCCAAGAAAAGGGTGCCTACTAGATTTTTCCCTCGATACCGGCAGTGTCTTGAAACAATAGTGGGAACAACAAATTTGATGGATGGTGGTATTCGTCAAATTGATATGGATCAAGGTATTTTTGGTTTTCCTTGCACAGAAATAATTGGACATGAGGACGTGGAACAAATTTTCTGTCATAAAGAATTGGGCGTCAGTATTATGCACGCATACATCCGGTAACCCCATCTTTATATTATGTAATTAGCTGAAATATTTTTTAAACATTTTTAATGAATATACTCTAATATTAATTATGTTTCTATTTAAGGCTGTTATATGACAAATTAATGCGCGGGAATCAATTGTCAAACAGATTCCATTTTGTGTCTTCCTCCCGTGTCAGCGGAGCGACAATTGGTAGGGAACCGGATTCAGTAAGAGAGCACTTAGTCGAAAGATTCATGGCAACTGGCAGTACAGAAAGCTTATATCTTTGGGCGTATAATACTATTCCTACAGGGTTAGATTTTCATTCTAAATTCATTTTAATATTTTTAATTTTTGCGTAGAAAAATTTCTTCTAAACTGTTGTTTTAATTTATAGACGTCACTGGTTGTTGGTTGGTATCGATCCTATAAAAGAAGTGGTCTATTATCTGAATTCGGTTGACGATGATTGGACAAATTATCCGGATATGAAGTTAATGATTGATACGTAAGTGAGATTATTCTAAATATTTATGTGTATTTATGTATTTAATTATTTCTGTGACATTGTTCTAAATATATATTTTTAATTTTGTTAGAGCGATACAAGTATTCCGGTGTCAAAGAGAAGCTCGGGTACGAAGGTCTAAATCAAACAACATTAATTGGATCAAAGTGCAGGTATATTAATTTCCACTATTTTGCTTATAATATTTACGCTATTTGATAAAACAATACAACTATATATTCTTATTTGTTTTTCTATGTAGTGTCCTCAACAGCAAAACGGTATAGATTGCGGCTACTTCGTTATGCGGTTTATCAAAGAAATCATTCAACTGAATCAAATAGAGATTCCAGTCACGGTATGAATTTATAACTTAGAATTTGTTTTATTATTTCTCGGATATTCCATATAATTTTTTACTTTTAACTAAATCATGCATATTATGTTTTCTTATGTAGTACTTCGATGAGTACAAATGTGCATATTACACGAAACTTCAGTTGGAAGAAACCAAAGAGGAGTTGTGTTAATATTTTATTGAGCAGAGAATAATATAAGGACTGGTTTAGTTGTTGTTAGAGTTGATTTTGTAAGACTGACTTTGAGTTAGAATACAGATAACAATGGTTTATATATAATTTGAGATACAAACATAATTTATGATTGATTTTGAGCAATGATAGTTTCTTGTTTATGGTTTCTTGTGTTATACTTGTGTACTAAAGTAGTTGATAGAATAAAATGAATTTAATGAAAAGTATTGAGTATTGGTTTTGTTATATTGAGTATTGGTTTTGACTCAGAAACCGTAAACCATGGATAAGACATGGTTGTATTCCAATCGATTGTCGAAAGAGTACGAGAACGGGGTATAGGAACTACAATGCATTACCCCTATTTATGAATTACAGGTTATGGCAAACAATGCAGGTATATGAATGATATAAATAATACCTCTAAAAAAAAACACCCTATGAAAGCGCTTTTTCACATAAAGCGCTTTCATAGGTAGACCTATGACAGCGCTTTTCCAAGAAAAAGCGCTGCTAAAAGACAACCTATGAAAGCTTTTTTCCAAAAAAAGTGCCACCAATGAAAGCGCTTTTTCATAAAAAAGCGCTGCCAAAAGCCTACTTAAGAGAGCACTTTTTAGAAAAAGCGCTGCCAAAAGCCTACTTAAGAGAGCGCTTTTTAGAAAAAGCGCTTCCATAAGGGTACTAAAGAGAGCGCTTTTTAGAAAAAGCGCTGTCATAAGTAGACCTATGAGAGCGCTTTTCATTAAACAAAAAGCGCTGCTAAAACCTTTAGCAGCGCCACCTTAGAAAGCGCTTTTAAGCGCTTTTAAAGGCCAAAAAAAGCGCTTTCGTAGGTCTTTTTTGGCGTAGTGGTTGGAATTCAAGGCCTCCATGATAAAGGGGTTGGATATGTCAGACTTGGGATGTATGAGCTACTTCTTAGGAATTAAAGTCTTATAAAAGAAGGAAGGGATCTTCATATGTCAGAGACATTATGCAAAAGAGGTTTTAAGAAGATTCAGGATGCTAGAGAGTAATTCTATCAACAATCTTATTGTACCAAGCATGAAAATTAATAGTGATGTAGAAGGTGTGTCATAGATGAAACTTACTACAAGCAAATTATAGGAAGTCTCAAGTATCTTACATCTATCAGGCCTCATCTGATGTATGCTACTAGTTTGCTGAGCAAATATATAGAAAGACCTATATAAATTCACTTACAAGTTTCTAAAAGAGTTCTAAGATATTTGAAAGGAACTATGAATCTGAGAATATTTTACAAAATGAGTCGTCAAGAGAATGAGTTAAAGGCCTACACAAACATTTATTATGGTGGTAATGCAGAAGACAGAAAGAGTAGAAGTTGATACACATTTATACTTAGTTCATGAGGTATTGCATAGAGCTCAAAGAAACAACCTATAGTCAGACTCTCTACTACATAAGCAAAACGTGAAACAACTGTTGTGTGTGCTTGTCAAGATGTTTGGATGAATAGGATACTTATGGTTCTTTGTCATGATGAAAGGGAATGCACAAGCATAGATTGTGATAATAGTTCCACCAACAAGTTATCCAAAAACCCAGTTACGTGTGGATGCAACAAACATATTGATGTTCATTTTAACTTATTAATAAACTTGTCAAAAGAAGAAGTCATCTATTTAGTCCATTGTGCGAGTGTTGATCTAGTTACAGATATCATGACCAAGCCTTTGAAACAGATGCATTTTAGAAGCTTAGAATTTCACTGGGAATGTATGACATTACAGTAGTAAGCATAAGTATTTCATAATTTTAGCTTACTGGATAGTTAAAAAAGATTTGTTAGTCTTTTTGTCCTAGTATTTAGGGTCATATATGTTAAGTAGGAATAAGGTCCTAATTTTTAGGTTAGTTGGCCTAATTTGAATAAATCTTTGTTTTATATTAGTAGTGGTTATATTTTAGCCTTAGTTGATCCAGTAATAGACTATTGGTTGTATAATTGCATAGTATTCATTGAAAAATATGCAAGGTTTTTTCTTTTACCTAACAATATCTGTATTAAAACGGTTAGGTCTGATCTATGTGAAGTTGTTTAAAATACGCAAAATTAAGACTTTAAATCTATGAGTGGAGCGTAGAAGTCAAAGTTTATTCCAAAATAAGATTTGAAGTATTGTGATCATGTCTATTTTCTGTACTCTTGATAAAATAATGACCAATCTTGACACTATAAATAATCATTTATTTCCTTCTGTTAGAAGTAATTCATATTCAGAAGTATTTATGTTTGTCAGAAGCATAAGCTTTTGAGGTTTTCGTCCCAGAAATATGTTTAGCTTCTAGGGTCCTAGTTTGTTTTGTTAGCTTAGCTATTAAGCATACCTTTGTTAGGGCCTACGTGGAAGTTTATTTTGTGTATTTAAACAAGTTTTTAACTAGGGGTTTAGAAGAGAGTAAGTTGTGAATATATATATATATATATATATATATATATATATATATATATATATATATATATATATATATATATATATATATATATATATATATATATATATATATATATATATATATATATATATATATATATATATATATAAATTTCTTCCTCAATAAGTTTGTTGAATCTGTATTCTCTCTCTCTCTCTCTCTCTCTCTCTCTCTCTCTCTCTCTCTCTCTCTCTCTCTCTCTCTCTCTCTTCTTCAATATTCATTTTTCATCTTCAACCTTTTGTGCACCAATAATTGGTATTTAGAGTTCCAGTTCGATTCACAGGGAAACACAAGTGTACGTGAGGTGTGTGTGTAATTCATTTTGTTGCTTGAATTTGTGTTGAATTCATTATCAAAATCGTAGCAGAATTGCACTTCTTGATTTTTCGGGATCGGAAAACACAAGTGTTTGGTGAGATCTGAGAGCTGAGTTAGTTTTAGTGCATAAAACAAAGATGAACGGAGGTAGTAGCTTGAATATAAAGCATCCGGTTTTTGATGGAAATAATTGGAGTTGGTGGATGATTCAAATGTGTGTGTTATTTGTTGCTTAAGATGTTCTTGATCTTGTTACCAAAGGTTATGTTCAGGTTGAAGCGGATGGGGCAGAGGAACAGAGAAACGCGCAGAGATATACGAGGAAGAAAGATCAGAAAGCGTTGTTCTACATCCATCAGTGTGTGAATGTGAATGTGTTTGAAAAAATCATTGATTCAACAACGGTGAAGCCTGCGTGAGATATTACTGACACGATGTTATGACGGTGATGCGTTAAGTGAAGAAGGTGAAGCTTTAATCCCTAAGTATGTAGTATGATAATATCAATATGAAGAACAATGAGAAGGTACCGGATTATATCTCTAGAGTTATTTTGATCACACATGAGATGAAATCACGAGGGGAAACTCTTTCTAAACAAGTAGTTATTGAGAAGATATCGAGATCTCTTACTCTTTAATTTGATTACATTATTGTAGCAATTGAACATCATAAAGATATGAGCACCATGAGAATTGAAAAGCTGCAAAGTAGTCTAGAGGTGTAAGAGTTGTGTCTAAATGAGATAACTTCTGAAAGAGAGGTTGGGCAGGGTCTAAAAGCTTCTTTTATCACGAAGGACCACAAACATTCTTGGTCAGAAGCCAAGAAGAGACATGGTGATAGTTCTCATAAGTCAAAAGCCTTCTATTCTGATGAGAAGAAACATCATAAGGGAAAGGAGAAGTTTGAAAAAAGAATGGTTTAATGTTATTATTGTAATAGGTTTATCCACTTTGCTAAATATTATTGGTCAAACAAAGAAGAAGAAAAATTAGCCAAATGAGATTCTGATGATGAACCTGTGCTATTAATGACTTATGAATCTGATGAGAAACTTGTGCGATTTCCGTTTTATGATTCTGAATGAGACTCTAATATGAGTCTGAATCAGAAGATGACTCTGAATTTGAAGTCGAGTCTGAATCAAAAGATGACTTTGAAGTTGAAGTCAGTAGAGACGTCATTGTGAAGGAGTCAAAATAATGGGATTGGAGCAAGTATCAATCCAACTATGGTGTAGTGTTAACATCTGTGGTAACTTCTGAAGATAGTTAAGAATCTGAAGATTCTGAAGTTGAGTTAGAGTCAGAAGATTATTCTGATTCTGATGATGGATCTGATTCTAATCCAGATTCTGATGATGATCTAGAGTCTGGTGGTCAAGACTCTATTGGTCACGCTTTTGAAAGTGGACCTTCTAAAGGGGAAGCTTCTGAAGTTGGTCGAACTTCTGAGGGAAGTACAAAAGGTGATATGCTTCTAGAATCAGAATGAGATTATGAACAATCCTAGAGGCCACAAAGAATCATACAAATACCAAGCAGGTTCACATAGTTTGACATGTTACAAGATACTGAAGTAGACTCTGAGGGAGAAGTCGTTTTGTGTTCCACATCAGTAGACTCTGAACCTGTTAGGGTTGAAGAAGCTCTCAAGAAGAAAGTATGGCTGAAGGCCATGGAAGAAGAACTTGAGGCTATAGAAAGAAATAACAGGCCAACAACATGGCGTAAGCCCTTAACATAATACAATTACAGGCCAATAGAGCATAAGCTCTCACCAATGAATGCACACGCCATCAATAATGCAACAACATAAATTATGCAATCACAAGGCATATGCCTTCAACAATGTGCCAATTCAGGCCACCAAGATCATCATCATCATGCCACATACATCATAGTATCCACGATTCATCATAGTGCACATAACATTCTAACCTATCTCATAAGAACCTAACTCTACCTTATCCTAAGTATTGTAAATAAACATCCCTTTTCTCATTTTAATCCACCCAAATGTAGTTCATTTCATTATCTATCCAACACTTTGAACGACACATCAATCGGGGTTATAAAACTCAAGTTATGGAATTTTTAAGAAAATTTGTACAGTCATTCAAATCTACCATCCGTCGCCTAACAACATCCTCCGTCGCCCGACGATGCTTCCTTCGCGCTACCCTTTTCACAACGGAGCTATAAGAGACGCATTATAGAAAAATTCATCTTTTCACCTCTTCCACGGCTCCCTTATTCGCCTGGAGAAACATCCTTCGCTGCTCAACAATCCTACGCGAACTAGGTTTTCGTGTTGTGATTTCCTGCATAAACGAATCTGATTTTCACCCGCTTTGGGAACTCTAACCTTCAAATTTTGGTCTAAAAATAGTATTTTTATACACAACAATCTATAGACTTCATATACTTTATCGATCTAATATCCTGTAACAATTTTCCACATCTAAATCCTCATTGTTCATTACCTTCCTAAACCTATAATTCCTAGATTGGGGTTTTCATGGTAACATCACAATAGCAACGATACTCAACAACAATTACAACATTAACATCACAGGATTCACAATTTCATATATAATCAAGTACAAACAACATCAATCAACCAAAAAGCATAATCATGCATCAATTATACAAAGACCTAAAGAGGGAAAGGAACCCTCACTACCCTCTCATGTTATAACCACCATTTAGATAATCCATTCACCCCCCTTACATTATTTTGAAGCTTTGATCCTCCAAAAGTTATAGAATCCTTCTTGCCCTAGCTCTTCCCTTCTCTTCTCTTCTCTTCTCTTCTCTTCTCTCGTACTTAATCCCTACTATACCCTCACTCAATTAAATAATTATTTAATTATAATACTACAACAATAAACCTAATATTATAATATAATAATACATGTAAATTATATGTCTATTCACACCTCCGTGTTTCTACACTTTTATCCATACACCCTTATCATCTTAACTTCTATAGTTTCTAAAGCATCTATTTCCCACATTTTTCATCACAACACATCGTAAAATTCACCAACGCGTAAAATACACATCGTCTAATTATTTTAAATAAAATAATTCTAACTAAATCGGGGTGTTACAGAAGGCATATGTTCCAAAGCTGGAACTTAAGCCTGAAGGCTTCGTATGTTTCAGAGTTGATCAAAAAGGGAAGATCATAGGCTTCAGAATAATAGGTAATGGTTCTCTCCCTTCTATTACTAATGTATTACAATTTGATGTATTAACGCATAACTTGTTGTCCATAAGTCAGTTAAGTGACAATGGTTATGATATAATCTTTAATCAAAATTCCTGTAAGGCTGTTAGTCAGAAGGATGGCTCAATCCTTTTCAATGGCAAGAGGAAGAACAACATATACAAGATTAGACTTTCTAATATTAAAGAGAAAACTGTAAAATTCCTTATGCCTGTTAATGAAGAGCAATAGATTTGGAATAAATGTCTTGGTCATGTTAGCAAGATAAGAATCTCTCATCTAAATAAGCTTGATCTTTCTAGAGGCCTTCCAAAACTGAAGTTCCCATCAGAAGCTTATTGTAAAGCATGTCAGAAAGGCAATTTTCAAAAACTTCTTTTAAATCAAAGAATGGTGTCTCTACTTCTAGGCCATTGGAACTTCTGCACATTAACTTGTTTGGACCAGTGAAAATGGTTTCATTCAATGGTAAGAAGTATGGATTCTTCATCGTTGATGACTATAGTCGGTGGACTTAGGTTAAGTTTCTTAAACACAAGGATGAGTCACATTTTTTGTTTACTACCTTCCGTTCTCAAGTGCAAAATGAGATGGATCTCAGAATTGTCAATGTCAGAAGTGATCATCGTGGTGAGTTTGAGAATAAAACTTTGAAATACTTTTTGATGAAAATGACATTTCCCATGATTTCTCCCATCCTATAACTCCACAATAAAATGGAGTTTTAGAGAGGAAGAATAGGACTTTGCAATAAATGACCAAAACCATGATCAAAGATACTAACATGGAAAAACACTTCTGGGCAGAGGCAGTCAACACAACTTGCTACATTCAGAACAGGGTCTCTATAAGAACTATTTTGGGTATGAATCCTTATGAATTGTGGAGGAACAAAAAACCCAACATTTCATATTTTCATGCTTTTGGATGTGACTGCTTTATCCTAAACACTAAAGAGAATGTTAACAAGTTTGATTCTAAAGCACAAAATTGTATCATGTTAGGATATTCTTAACGCACAAAAGGCTAAAAAGTATATAATAGTGAAACTATTATTTTTTAGGAATCTATTCATGTTAGATTTGATGATAAGCTTGACCCTGAAAAGTCAAAGCTAGTTGAAAAGTTTGCAGATATAGAGATTAACTTTTCAAACTCAGAAGGTAATGATGTTGCAGCAAAGGATCCAAAGCAGAAGGACTCTAAAGAAGTTCACCCATAAGTGGTTGAAGCTCATACCCCTCCGAGGAAGCACAAAACCAGATCCTCACATTCTGTAGAATTGATTTCTGGAGACAGGTCTGAAACAATTAAAACCAGATCCTCCTTTAAACCTTCTGAAGAAACAATTTTGGTTTTGGTGTCCCTTATAGAGCATACTTATCTTGATGAAGCGCTTCTGGACACATAATGGATTCTAGATATGCAAGAAGAGATGAATCAATTCTCCATCCATGATGTGTGGGATCTTATGCCAAGACACAAATGAACTCATGTGATTGGAACCAAATGGTTCTTCATAAATAAGTTCAACGAAAAAGGAGATGTGGTAAGAAATAAGGCTCGACTGGTTGTGCAAGGTTATAGTCAGCAAGAAGGGATTGAATATACATAAAACTTTGCACCAGTTGTTGGGTTAGAGTCTGTTAGTCTCTTAATTTTGTTTATTGTTAATCACAACATCATCTTGTATCATATGGATGTTAAAAGTGTGTTTCTCAATTACCACATAATTAAGGAAGTGTATGTACACCAACCTCCTGGTTTTGAGAATCATAAAATCCAAATTTTGTTTTCAAACTTAAGAAATCACTGTATATTCTGAAACAAACTCCCAGAGCTTGGTATGAAAGATTAAGCAATTTTCTTTTAGAAAATGATTTCACCAGAGAAAAGGTTGATACCACCTTGTTCTGTAGGTCCTTCAAAAATGACATTCTAGTAGTTCAAATATATGTTGATGATATTTTATTTGGTTATGCTAATTCCACTTTGTGCAAGTAATTTGCTAAGTCTATGCAAATTGAGTTCGAGATGAGCTCAATGGGAGAACTCAAGTTCTTTCTTGGAATCCAAATTAATTAAGGACCAGAAGAGACGTTCATCAACCAGAGCAAGTACACTAAAGAACTTCTGAAGAAGTTTGACTTGTCTGAATGCAAGACAACAAAGATGTATATGCATCCTACTTGTGTTTTAGAGAAGGATGAGGTAAGTGGTAAGGTAGATCAGAATCTATACAGAGGAATGATAGGTTCTCTATTATATTTAACTTCTTCTAGGCTTGATATTTTATTCAGAGTCTGTTTGTGTGCTTGCTTCAAATAAGATCCTAGAGAATCACACTTAACTGTTGTTAAGAGGATTTTTAGGTATCTTAAAGGTACTACTAACCTTGTTTTGTGTTATTAGAAAATAAAGTGAATACAAGTTAGTAGGTTATTGGGATACTGACTACATTTGAGATAGACTAGAGAAGAAGGGAACTTCTGGAAGTTGTTAGTTTCTGGGAGACAACTTAATATCATGGTCCAACAAAAGGCAATTAACAATAGAGCTCTCAACTGCAGAAACTGAATATATTTCTGCTTATGGATGCAACACCCGAATCCTTTGGATGAAAAGCCATCTAGAAGATTATCAAATATTTGAGAGTAACATTCTTATATTATATGACAATACTTCTGCAATTTGTTTGTCCAGGAATCCAATTTTGATTCTAGGGCCAAACATATTGAGATCTAGCATCATTTTATTTTAGACTATGTTCATAAGGGAATTTTATCTTTAAAATTCATAAATACAAACCATCAATGGGCTAATATCTTTACAAAACCCCTTGAAGATAGGTTTGTTTTCATTATGAAACATTTAAAAATGATTTCGTGTCCAGAATGAAAAAGATGCAATCTCAAAATGTTAGCTTTCAGAATGGAAATTGGACTTTGGCGTGATTGTTTTAGTTAATTCTAGAATATGAGGCTTCTGATAAGTGATGTCCTCGTGGATTAGAAGTGTCTAAGTTCAGAATCGTCTTGCTAGAATGCTTTTGTCCTTTAGAAACTAAAGGGTTTACTTCATTAATGAGCTGTCAGAATAGTGAAAGATTGGTGATTCAAAATAAGATAGTCGTCTTTTCTAAAACACACCTAGTACTTGATGTGACTCATTGGGAGAAGAGATCATATTGGGATTAGGTAAAATATCTTCATGCTTTACCCCTTGTTAGATTTTTACGCTTTTCAAAACCTTTTTAATCTTTACGAAAATTTTATTTAGAACCCACTGATTCCCACTTCACACACTTTTGCTACCACTATCCCACACTTTCACTTTTTTAAGCCAAGTTCTTTGAAACCCTAAAAATCTTTTGGTTTTTATCTGTGATTCAACAATGCCTTCTTCTCAGAATAATCAACTACTCAACAATCTATTGAAGGTTCTTCTCTTCTACAACAACAACAACTTGTGAAGAATGGACTTCATGATCTTCAATGTTCCATTCTTGTGCCTTAGTTAACCGTTCTTGCTGAGTAGATAGTGGACTTTAATAATCTCAAAGTCAGCAAGTTTAATCTTACTAAAGTTGTGGACTTTCAAGGCTGGGGAACATTAGTATGAACATACCAGATCTTCCTAAATTGGTGAAGCAGATTCAGATTACGGCTAAGGAATCCAAAGAAGAAATTTCATAGAATGTTATTGGTATGGATGTTTGTATCACTGAAAGATCCATTTCAAAATTACTAAATAACGATGGGATTGGTAAAAAAAATTGCAATCTGAGCGATAAGGATATCAACATGAGAAGAGTGAGATCAGTTGCTTCTGTCGCGTCTGGGATTTTTCCATCGAAGAACGAATGATATGGGGAACATAAAAGTGTCTCCATCAATGTTATTTATCCCGAAGAGAGGGAAAGGAAACACTGAATAAAACTACAAGAAAGGAAAGGAGCATGGTCTTAAGACCATGAGAAAAGGGTAAGGGAGTCGATTACGCGAGGGGAAGGTATTCGCACCACTCACGTCCGTGGTACTCCACAGGATCCACTCATGTTTGTTTTAATCTAAGGGTTTATAAAAATCTAAGTCTAAAGTTTAATGCTACAAGGGAATTTATGAAATGCAAACTATATACATAAAGAAGGTTTTTATTAGTTGTGTCCGCCACGGTTGCGAACCTTTAGTGCCTATGTACCACCCTTCGTGTAGTGGGGGATCATGGCACTCATAGTTCTTCTAGAAAATATTTTTGTTTGTTATGTATTTTTTATGAGAATGATGTATTAGACATTTCAAACGTCGGAACATTGACTTGTTGGGAGCTCATTGAAGATGCTTAGGTCGTTGCGCTCGCTTCATGTTGGAATGGCTAAAACACATTCGCTTTATGAAAAGAGTTTTCAAAAGAAAAGCCAAGTGGCAAAAATACATTTGAATTGGATTTTGTTTTTGTTGTGAATAATAACTGATTAATCTCAAGAGAGAGATATTTAGCCATTTCTCCACTTATTTATGAAAACAGTTTGAGACTTGAATCACACAAAAGACTAAGAATGAAAGGATGATAAGATCGAGAAGAAACTCGCTTCTCATTTTAATCGCTTAACAGAAGTGTGATTCTCATCATTTATTATTAAGTGTTTTGAGGAGTTTTAACGAAAAAGAAGTTTTAGTTTTAAGAGATTCAAAAAGAGGAATGAAAAATTCTAAGGGAGACTAACTTAGTTTTTAGCCCTAATGTTATCATAAAATGATGGCCCTAAGGTTAAGGCTTGAAATGGGAAACCTCTACCTAAGTTAGTATACATGGATAAGAACCTATGTTTTAGTTGATTCACCTTAGACAAGATGAGATCAAAGTCCTAAGGGAACATGTTATTCAAGAAAAAGATAAAAAGAAGAAAAAAAGTAAGCAATAGGATACACACAAGGCAAGGGTGTAGTGAAAAGTGATCATGCATAGTGAGGAGTGAAGTGTTAAGTGATGTGCGAAGGTCATGTAATAAAGGCTTAGGGCTCATGGTGAAAAACAAGACAAGTAGTCAAATATAAGGAGAGATGATAATCAAACATCACATATTATTACAAAGGTAATATTTCTAGTCATGCACCTTTATCCTACTTCTCATAGCAAGATTAATTTAAAATGATGCGAGAATGAGAAATAAAGAGAGCTACAATGATACCAAACAAAGAAGGTTCGTTGCCTCTTCAAACACGTGCAATAAGATCAACACTTGTAGGAACTTCGCCAATGATCAACCAAATTAATACTCAATCGCATAAGGGTCGTGTCAACAATCAATCACAAAATCATGGCAAAAGTAACAACAAAATGATTAATATCCTGAAAACAATAATTGTAATGCTTGGTGTATGGATCAAGGGAGTTTAATTGGGTTATGACCAACCAAAGGCTATACTTGATAAATATCGTGAGAATAAGTGATCCTACTCTCAATCATGAGACCCTCTTGCATGGAACACATGGTATATGGACCAACGTGATTGATTTGGGTTATGATTAATCAAAGCAAGCGAGAGCTTTGACTAATCTTGTGAGAATGGCCATGCCCATACTCAACTATGAGACCCTTTAGGAAAGCTCGATATATGGACCAAGAGGAGAGAAGATTCCATTTATTGAGATAAGGAGATACAAGTTAACCTAATACACAAGATAAAAATCAAACAAGCCCATACAAGGTGGCTATATGCATGCTCCTAGAAAGTGGGACTAGCATGTTACTAGTATTCTAAACGACCAATTGGGAAAATCGATCGAATAGTTGTCACTGTAGGAAATCCCAGGACCAAGCTATGAATGTGTGCGAGTGTGTGTTTGTAAGTGTATACCTGTTCATTGATGAGGGACCCAAGAGGAGGTCATGTGTTATAATTTAATGATATATGCATAATTTAAGCAAAAATTAAAACACACAAAGAAATAAATCCTAAGCTATTACAAAAATATGGGAATGGGGGTACAAGTTTATGAATGGGGATGCATCGAATCGAAAGCTCGATTAAATGTCTAAATAACATACAATACAACCCAATTGAATTAATCTAAATAACTAATTAAATTAAATAATCCTATTTAATATGATTAAATAATAAATTAATTAATAATATTAAATAACATTTCTCAATCTAATTAATTATTTAAAACAAATATATTTTGTATTTTCAACAAAATGAAACAAATAATACTTAAAGGTAAAATATAAAGAAATAAATAAAAAATGGGCCTGAAATCAATAATTTAGGGGTTGCTGAATAGCAAGGAGAATCTTGGCCCAAATAAAGGGAATTCGCGAATCCAACGTGAGCAGCTCCAGGGGGTCCATGGTGAGCTGCACATTCCTGAGTGTTGGATCAAATATGTGAAGATCTAATGTTGAGAAGCAGCAGGGTGCATAGTAAGCATTGAGGTGTTACACATAGGATCTGGATTGGGTCTGTGTGATCTTGTGCATGGCTTCAGCAAAGGTACACCGTGGGGATGCATTTCTGAGCACTTGATGGTGATGATGAAGATCTGTTTGTGGTGATGAATGTCTGTGGTGGGGATGATGAATGCCAGCGGCGACAGACGGCGGCGATGCCGCAACTTGCTATAATCTCACTTTTTCTTACATCTTTCGCTTCGTCTTTATCTTCTCTTTTTTAATTTGTTGCTTGATTTTACAAAGAATCGACTGTTGCGCGTAGATATGAAAGGGGGTTTTCGGAAATATTAGGTGTTCTGATGGTGACCTCTTGCGTTCTCGGGTGAGATCCTTCTGGTTTTTGTTACAAAATTTGTTATTCTTCTTCTTTTTCAGATCTCTGAAGGGTTTATGGTTATGGAAAATGATGAATGTTCTTAGGTTTTTGGTTTGATAACTGCGGTGAGAACGATGTTCTGTGAACTTTTTTAATTGAAATATTTTCCTCTTTATAATTTTCTGAAGGTTTTCGGTATTAAGGAGGATGATGAATAGATATAGATCTTGGTTTGTGGCCGTTTTATGTATTTCTGTGAATAGTGGCCTCCTTTTTTGATAATCGTGCAATGATTATTTTTATACTGATGAGAATTAGGGTTTCTTCTGTTGTTGGATTCATTGATTTGCTTAACAGGCTTTTGAATTTGTTTGGGCTTGATAATTTGTTTATTTGTTGATTTTTGTCACTTGAACTTTTCTGCAGTCATCTGTTGTTTGGCTAGAACTGCGATTTGTATTACCTTGTTTTACTACAATGTTGTAACTGTGATGAGCCTTTTACTGAGTTTACTCCATCAAGTACTTCTTAACTCTTTATACCTCATTTTGTGAACCAAAAACAAATTCTTTTTTGTGATTTGCAATAAGTATGGGCCTACGATTAAACCAAAATTCTGATTACTATGTGAAACAAAAAAATATGAGGCCTTTTATTTGCTTCTGACCATGATTGAATTCAAATCCCTAATATTTGATTCCTTTACACACCCTAATGATGACATTGTAAATAGAAACTCTTTGAAAATTCTTGTTCATGTTTATGAGTTGATTATTTGCTAACCATGTGTAGCGGTAGAAATGTTGAGACTAAGCCATTGGATTGACCTGGCTCGCACAGATCAAATAAAAATCGTCATTGCGCTTTATTGTTTCCAGAGGAATTGGAAAAGAGTGAATAACCCAAAAAAGAGGGGGAGAGAATCTAGGTATGGGGGTTGGTTATACAAAGGGAAGGTATTAGCAACCTAAACATCTATGGTACTCCGTAGAACCTCTTTGAAAATTTGTGCATTTTGGCTATAACTGTTGTATACAAAAATAGATGGTGGAGATGAGAAAAGAAATATTTTTAAAAAAAAATTTCAACCGCCGTGATTGCGAACCTTTAGTGCCTACGTACCACCTCCCGTGCAATGGGGGATCAGGGTACTCGTAGTTAACCTTTAAAATTTTAAAACACCAGTGTGTTGGTTAATTTTAAGAGATGAGACATCACCGTCATATCCAAGTGGAAGAACATACTTACTACCCACGATTATGAGAAAGGAGAATTTGCTTCATCTCAAAGTGGAGGATATAGCTTGGATTTTAAAATCAATAAATCCTTACTCAACAACCAAGTGGAAAATATCTCACTTCACTATATATTATAATAGTAGCTCACATCACTACATGGATTGACAAGAGTCTAATCTTTTGAGAAAAGTTTAAAGTAAAAAAGCCAAAGTGGCAAAAATGGTTTGAATGAGATTGATTGACTTTTAGTCTTCTCACAAAAATGTCAAAGTATCATTAAGTTGGTTAAAGTTTGATTAAGAAAGTGATTTTTGAAAATGCATGTACCTAAGTCCAAGTTTATTGTGAAAGCGGATCAAGTTTAAAAACAAGAATAGTTTTGAAAATGAGAGAGAAGATTTTTGAAATTTAAGAAGATGGGAGGAGATGAAGGGACTATCCTAAAGCATAAGGTAAAAGCTAGGGAAAAGAACCGTCTAACCAACAAGAAGCCAAAACTTGACATAATGAGTCAATGTAGAGTTCCCATCCTTTGGATTGAAACCAAACAAGCAAAGATATTAAACCTCTTAATAATACCAAACTTCAAATGCATTATATCTTCACAAAAATTGGGCAGAGTAAAGACTGTATATAGAGGAATTCCCAATTGCAGACAAAACATATAATCAAAATAACCTGCACAGAAAAAAAACAAACAACCCAATGTCTCGGGGTAAACCCCAAGAACTCTAGACAAAATAACAACAGAAGTCACCAAGGTCTCAAGGTAGTCAAGGGCTCTAATACTAAGTCCAAGAAGTCCATAACTCCAAAATGCCAAGGATAGTAACCAAATAGTCCAAGTAACCTTAAAGCTTTTTATTGTTCAAGTTGGTTATTAGGTATCTTCAAAAAGAAAATGAAAGCTCAAGTGAGCAAAATAAAAATGACATAAAGATAAATGCTCGACTGAGCAAAGATGAAAATAGCATGACATGTAAATGCTAAAATAAATAGTGCATAAAAGTAAAGGCGTAAAGTAAAAGCATGAAAATAAAAGTCAATTGTTAATGAGTTATAATCTAGAGGTTAGTTGAATGATCATCTTGAATCTTACATTTGAAAACTCATTAGAAGATTGATAAAATCAAAGCCTTTCATCAACAAGTTTCACTTGCTTTTTTTCAAGTATATCATTGATTTCCGAGGCAACAACAAATGATCAACGATGTTTAAATGATTCAATGAGGCCAAAATTTATGAAGATTCATTAGAGGATTGATAAGACCAAAGCCTCATAAAAATGAACCTCAAGGTTATTGGATCATAGGTTTCAAACTAAACATACTTGGGCTTGCAAACATAGGTTTGGGCCACGAATGATCATTTCTCGAATCGAGACAAAATTTAGTGCTCTGTTAAGCAATTGTAAATGGACTTATATAGAAGTCGCACCTATTTTGAGGTCGGTCAATAGTAATATATGTACCATATGTTTGGAGAAATGATATGTAGATAATCCTCTAACAACATGTAGTACAAGTAAGAAAGAGATAAGATGAAGAGGGAGGGGATGTATTAGATGAAATTAGAGTTTCAAATATCATCAACATCATTCATCCATTTTGGTGGATTTGGTTTCTCAACCTATCAACACCCAAGATCCAATGAGGTTGAGGAATTTGTCACCAAATGAAATCCAAGTCAGAACCTCAAAAAAATAATAAAATAGCATTTAATAAAACACTATTTAAATGGTTAATAAAAAGAAAATAAATGGTAAAATACACAAAGTATATTAAAATACCAAATAAAAATCCTAAAAAAAATAGTCATAGTTCAAATATGAGTCACTGAATGTTGACAAAAAATTTCAGAATTTTTTAAAGTCAGAAACTATTTTTAAAAATAAAAGAAATAAGTAAAACAAACCAAAAAATAGTAAAAAATAGTAAAATCAGAAATAAAAATAAAACAAAGTCATCAAAAATTTCCAAAAGACCAAAGGGCCTTTGCATAATTTTTTCAAAATTTTCAACAATCAGAAAATGATTTTAAACAATTAAAATAATCAAAAGAAAGTGAAAAATCATAAAAAAATATCAAATCTAAATATAAAATTATGAAAAAATAAAAATCAGAAAGATAATATTCAGTTTAAGATTTTTTTTGTGAATTTTTTTATAATTTTTGGACCATAAATGATTTTTTTATGGATTTTTTAAGTTTAAAACAAATAAATATAAAAATCAGAAAATAAAAATAAAACCAAAAAAATGTGGACCACTGGATCATTGTCAAAACGTGTTAGTAAGCAGATCCAAGGGATCTGACACGCTGTGCATGATATGGTCACTATTGAAAATCACAACAAATCAATTTTTAAATCAGATTTTAATAAAATAAAAAGAAAAAATATAGTCCATTGGATGAAAGGCAAAACGCGTTAGTAAACAGATCCAAAGGACTTGACGCCTTGTACATATCATGGACCCTCAGCCAAAACACGCTAAACCAAAAAACAAGCAACCAATGAAAATAAAACAAATGTTCAATGTTCATTAGTTGAAGAGCGACACGTAGGTCGTCTTCAACCTCCAAACACCCTGCGCGTGGGATTTTATGAGATTCTTCCAACGGAAACGTTAGAAGCCCAAACTAATATCATTGGATTCGTCTCTTCAAAACAATCCTAACTTCACCCTCGCGAAAAATTTATATAAGCTGAGCAAAGAGAAAAGTGCAGAAAACAAAAATAATAGAGAGCACTTTAGGTTGGGATTTCTCACTCAATTCTCGACGATTTTAAAAATTATAAGAAGCACAAGGATCATAAGGATGAGTAGAGTAGAATGGGCTTTTATTTGGAACGATTTGGTTCAGAAAACTACCTGAATGAGACTCACAAAAATAGATGTGAAAGTGAACTTCTGAAACTCAAAATATGGCTCGATTTGCTTGGTTTAAGTGTTGGAGAGTTTGTATGTTTAAAGAGAATGATGAATATGTAAAGAAATTGTGAAGAGGGAGCTTGAAATTGTGAAATGTAATTTCAAATTTATGAGTTGTGAATGAACTTTTGCAGGGTGTGTTTGGCTCTCAAAGCTTGTGTAAATGAGTGAAATATGGTCATCTATTTATAGGGAAGTGAATGGGAATGAGAATTGGAAGAATTAGTGGATTTTGGAGGGAAATCGTGAGAGGTCGTGGACATGAGAATAGTGTGACTTGCTTAGCATTAAAACTCACTCAAACCTTGTGTTCCAAGGCTCTAATCCACTTTGGAAAGTTGGTTAAACATGTTTAGATCAAAAACGCGCGCTAATTTGGTGTTTATAAGCCACATTATAGATTTCAAATTATGACTTTGGAGAAAACATCAGTTTTAAGGTACCAACTTTAAATCCATGGTGTTCATAGCTCAAAGGGTCTTGAAGAATTTGAAAGATACGTTCATAATCTTTACAATGTGCAAAGAGTGATATCAATTGAATGCTTGAGCTAAAGGCTATGAAGAGTCAAATTTGAGAAAAAAGATGTTGACTTTTATACTTAGAAAAATTTCAAGTTTTTTCTTCAAAAGTGACCTATAATGTTTTGATCACAAACAAGGCCTTCCTCCAAAATCTTGCTTTGATCATTGATGCTAGCTTTAAGTGGAATTTCCAAAGAGAATTTTGAAACTTGAATCACTCAAAAATACCAAGAGTTTAAAAAGTTATGGTCTTGTGAAATTGGTGAAAATCCATGAGGTGACCTATAATGTTTTGATCTTAAAATGTATCTTCCAACCATTTTTAAGCTTTACACATAACAGAAAAGTTGAATTTCACATTCTTAATATCAATATGGAAAAATAATGGGCTCAAGGAGATAAAAAATGACCAAGTTATGATCTTTTGAAGTTACATAAGGGGATTTGATGGCCTGTCTAGAAGACTTGTAATCTTTCTCCATCATTAGGAATCTTCCACACAATATTTGCTTGAAACTTTTGAAGTGATTGATTGATAAACTTTTAAAGAGCAACATATCTTTTGAATCACTCATAAATATCAAAAGATGAACAAGATATAGCCCTTAGAAGTTCAAAACCCTAGCTCCTAGAGCACCAAAATAACTTGGAAACCCCTTTCAATTTTGACAACCTTTCTTGCACAATCACTTTTTCCATGTGAATAGAAGTTGTTGTGGATGATAATAAGAACCCATAGAAATAATAACCACTTCTAAATATTAATAATTGAGAGAGTTATGCACTTGTGATCAAGGAATCAAGAACTTGTCCAATTAGGTCAAACTTCTTCAATCAATCCTTGCATCTTTTGACTTCTTTTGACAAATTGAGGCATGATGAATCATAGTAGAGATTGTCATGATATTACTTTAAAGAATTCTCAATGATGAAGCTTGAATCTCAATGAAGCTTTGTTGAAGAAAGCATGTAAATAAACTCATGAACCTATGAATTATCCTGATGAAATGTGTTGTGCCCTCACCTATAGGATCGTCATTTAGAGCAAACATTCATTATATTTGTTAGTTAAAAGTTAATCAATACAAGACATATATGATCACAATATACAAATCAAAGTGCTTGGTGATCCCTCATGAGCAAACCTAGAGATAGGGAAAAGAACCAAACCCAAGGGTGATCTTGATATGATTGGGTTTATATGAGATTATAGAGGAATCTTAGGGGGAAAATTTGGGGTACAACAGTTGCCCTTATTTAAGTGTCTTCTATCCAGAGATACGAAGGTTAAAATCTTCGTGTCGACGCGATTGAAGATGCTTAAATATAAAAAAGCCCTCTTTTTTTCCCTAAGATTCCATGCAATGCTTATGATTATGCATGAAAACAAACAAATCCAAAGGTGACACGGGACACCACTGGGGAATCAGCAAATAAAATAAAGGATCAAAAGAAAATCCAACCAGGAAAATAGATCACTGGTGAAAAAAAGACTCGACTCTATTAGGGTAAAGCCCAAAGAGGAGATAAAGCAACAATAACTCAAATGTTGAGGACCAAAGTAAAGGATAACAATGATCGACATATAACTTTGAACTATCCACTCACTGAGAATATAGCAAAAAAGTAATGTCGACCCATTGAGAAAAGAAGTGGTAAGATAATACCGGTAAATACCAATATTAGGCTAGGTCACAAATGATTAGAATCAGTACTTATGACTGGAAACAAATGAACTTCTTTAGAGAAAGGTGAATGTCAATGACGAACTATCTCCCATAATGATGAGACTACCATTCATCAGAGAAAAAAATCTTAACAAAGAACTATCTCCCATAATGACAAGACTACCATTCATCGAAGTAAGAAATCTCAATAACGAACTATCTCCCATAATGACGAGACTACCATTCATCGGAGTAACAAATCTCAACAATAAACTATCTCCCATAATGACGAGACTACCATCCATTGGAATAACAATCTCAACAACGAACTATCTCCCATAATGACCAGACTACCATTCATCGGAGTAACAAATCTCAACAACAAACTGTGTACCATAATGACGACACTACCATCCATTGGAGTAACCATCTCAACAATAAACTATCTTGCATATGACGAGACTATCATTTATCGGAGTAATAAATATCAACACGAACTATCTTCCATAATGACGAGACTGCCATTCATCGGAGTAACAAATCTTAATAACGAACTATCTCTCATAATGACGAGACTACCATCCATCAGAGTAACAAATCTCAACAATGAACTATCTCCCATAATGACGAGACAACCATTCATCGGAGTAACAAATCTCAACAACAAACTATCTCCCATAATGACGAGACTAAAGTAATAAATCTCAACAACAAACTATCTCCCATAATGACGAGACTACCATTCATTAGAGTAAACAAATCTCAA
The DNA here is from genome assembly GCA_948472305.1 of Vicia faba. NCBI lineage: Eukaryota > Viridiplantae > Streptophyta > Magnoliopsida > Fabales > Fabaceae > Vicia > Vicia faba. The sequence continues at coordinate 877,461,152 of OX451738.1, forward strand.
CAAAGAACTATTTCCCATAATGATGAGACTACCATTCATTGGAGTAAACAAATCTCAACAATGAACTATCTCACATAATGATGAGAGTAACAAATCTCATTAATGAACTATCTCACATAATGACGAGACTACCATCTATTGGAGTAACAAATCTCAATAATAAACTATCTTCCATAATGAAGAGACAACCATCCATTGGAGTAACAAATCTCAACAACAAACTATCTCCCATAATGACGAGACTACCATTCATCGGAGTAAACAAATCTCAACAACAAACTATCTCCCATAATGACGAGACTACCATTCATAAGAGTAAAAAAATATGAATCTTCTCGGGGAACTAACAGACTTACTGGGGAAGGACAGGTTTCTTAAATAAAGAGACGAAAACTTGCTGCTATAAGAAGGAAATACAATAATGCTGCTGGGAAATGAATCTAGGCTTCTCTGGGGATATGCCAACAGAGTCCTGCTGAGAAGATAAAGTCTACTTGTGCAAAATAAAAGCACACCATCAATCTGGGGTTCAGAGTCTATGAAAATCAGAATAATAATGTTGCCGAAAACCATTGATCCAAACTAGAAATAAACCAGAGTGAAACAGTCAACAATATAGCATATGATGAGAGATAAACTCAAAAGGGAAACATGGACCTAACCAGACAATGAGCTGAATAGGAAGGCTGAAGCAAAATTCTTCCACGATGGATAACTCAATGGGGAAATTGAAAGAATATACACTTTCTGCTTAAAGTTGACACTCTATTTGGAGAGAGGGTAACATACTTATGCAAAATAGGGTAATATACCAACAAAAACATCAACGAATGTAAAGGAGAAATGAACTTTAATTCAACTATGCATGATGTATGTATAATTGTATGAATGTTATTATGTATATGCTGACATCACAAACATACAACACTGGGGAAAACCAGACAAAACCAGATTGGGTAAAGTCAACACTCGACTAAATCACATCCAGGATGAAAATTTTATAAGAAAGTGAGCACCAACTGAGGAAACAAATTCCTTTTTCATGGCTTAAATCCACTGGAAAGAAACATAGTTTGAAAATAATCACAACAAAACAGTTAAAGGGATATAACATCCTCTTTCAGGCTTCACCGAGGAATATCACACAACCTTCAATGGGGAAAACAATGTCTCATTGTTTAGACTTCCACTGGAGATTATAATACTGACTTCATTCGGGCAGATGGAAACCGCATCGTTGAGATATCAACTGGGGATCTCGTAATGACTTCATCGGGGAGGAGAATACTACATCAACGAGGGGAGCCAAAAATACATTCTTCAATACCAAGAGTGATGATTACACAAACTTCCCTAGGGAGAAATTATGAAACCACATGGGGATAAAAACTTTCATAAAGAAACATTATCTCATCATTACTTGAGGATTTAAGAAGTCAAACAATACAACAAGAAATCAAAATTATGGGGATTTTAAATCAAATTCAGCACTTGACGGGAGAAACCTCAAAAAGTTGACAAATGTTCCAACACTTCTTAGAAAAGACACTTCCCTTGTCTAATTTCCCGGGAAACAAATAACAATAATAATGTCATCATTGCAAAGGGCGATGATTTTCCAATGATTCTACCTTAGCATATAAAGGGAGAAGGGAATTTCGTCATATGTGCGAATACCTTACTGGGGGATCTATGATAGAGGCTTCAAACCATGCAAAAACCGAAATAAAAATAATCAACCTGGAGAAAAACTGAACCAAGACTTGACTGGGGAAAATGGGATCACAAACTCAACACTGCACCATACATCAATTGGTATCATCTCTAACTATTTGAGAAACATAAGAAGATCATGCGCATATCTGTAGGAGTGACACTGGAGAACCTTCCTAGGTAATATACATTTAAAAAAATTTAGAGTTCCTCCATCCTCATAATCACTATTTTTGTTTTTCTTGAATCACGAATTTTAAGTAAAGAGTGATTTGTAAATTCTTTTCAAAAACAATTTTATTGTTAAATCTCTTTTTTTTTTAAATTACTATCAATAATAAATGGAATCTTTGAAAATAGAATAAAATAAGAATTACAAAGAATTGGATAAAAGCTCAAACTTTATTAATAGAATGGTATTCTGCAAATGCAGAACATATGATCTTAGATGAAGCTTCGAACATGAGACACCATCGTACTTGGAAAAACTGGGATCTTGAATTTATGGGGAATGACCACCCCAGGAACCAAACCTAAGTCTCTAAAGTCCAAGGCAGGCACTGCTTGCATCTCTACAGCCTTTAGTCGGTCTTCTAGCTGCTTCTATTTGTCGTCGACCGGCGGGTATTGCTCATCGAAATAATCCTCGTCTTCGTAAAGTTGATAATTCCCACCCCTAGCATGGGTGCTTCTAGCATTTTCATCTTGATTCTCATCCTCCTTGGAGGAGTCCTCTTCAACTTGAACTTGCCGGGTAGGGCCTTTGAACCTCTTCCTCATGTTGATTATAGCTTTCCTCTTGGTCTTCTTCTTCGCGACAAGAAGCTCCATCATTTCTTGCTGACCCTTTGCTAAGTTGAGAAGAGTCTCTTGGAATTGAGAGTGTTGAGTCTGCAAGTCCTTGACGTTTTTCCTGAGATCTATCTTATACTAAAATAAATAGTATAAAGATGAGGAAACTTGTCTCGAAAAACTTGCTTATGACATGATGCATGTTATGCAGATGCAATGTTTTCAAGGATTTTAAGGAATTTAAATTTGCTAGACAAAGAGAAAACAAAAAACATCAATTGCATTAATTAGTTCAGGAACTACAAATGCCTCTTGGGATTACAATGGAAGAAGCAAAAAGGTCTCAAAGAGATAACAAAATAAACTCCTAAAAAAAGACTCAAGTCTCCCACGGGCGCATCCTCTTTGGTGCAATGTAAGCATTCAGGCTTTGTTCCTCGTGAGGTTTCCTTGTGAGCTCCAACACTTTCTTCTCGCTTGCATAAAATTGAGCTTCAAAGGTATCTCGTTCCTCCTTGAGCTGAATCCATGATCTCTGCAATTCCTCAAGGTCGGTAGGCATGTAAGGATGGATAATGGTATAAGGAACACCCCCCTCAGCAACAGGCTCCATAACTATTGGCAGGATAGCGGGATATGGCATCATGAGATTCTGCGTGCGAGCTCGCACCCATTTAAGATAAGGCTCCAAAGGGATGGAGTTCTTGTGTCCTAAATTATTGCTATTGACCTTGTTTACCATGTCTCAAACTTGTATAAACCTTTGATGATAACCTTGGACATCGCCCCAGTAGTCAAATACAATACCTTGGACAAGTGCGTCATGAGGATCACCCCTTTGAGAATAACCAAACCGTCGCATAGACAATCAAGGATTATAAGTGATACCTCCGCTAATGCTAAAAAGTGGGACATTAGGGAATTCCCCACAGCGGTCAATGATGGTAATATCCTCCAAAGATCAGGAATACCAATGAATATTCGAATGCGAAAGCGACACCATCCTTTGAGACCACACCAAGTGTTGTACGCCAAAATTTTCCCTCTTATTTCATCAACATTTTCCATCACAAGACTCTTGGAACTCAAGATCAAGCTAGGGTTTGCTCTGCTCAAGACACCTCCTTGCACTGTTGACTTAAATTAGGGTTTGAGTTTGCACAGTGGTGTTTTGACCTACAATGCCCAAATTTACTTTCATACTTCATGTTGGACTTATAAGTTTATCCATACCAAATTCCAAGCCTTGATTCAAATTTTTGCCCAGTCAATTGGACAGTTGACCTAGAAATCAGCTGTATTGGGAAAAAAGTCAATTGTGGCCAATTGACAGTCAAACTTCATGAAATTTGATTTACATCAACATTATGAACTCATATGAACCATTTGATCAAGTTTGGATGACAATTCCACAAGAAATTTGATCAGATCACCAAAAGGGTAAAATGGTCATTTTTAGGGTTTTGACTGTACAAAGGCAATTTTTGACTGTTTGACCTAGCCAATGGCAAATCAAGCTCAACCATAGACTCAAGGACTAAATGACATTGTCTTGACTCATTCAACAAGTTCAAAAGATTTCAAATGCATAGGATTGACAGATGAATTTTTCAGTCAACTAATCAAAATTTGACTGTATACTGAAAAGTCAAACTTTGACTTTTTGGTCAAAATCAAGTGCCAAGGGTCATTTTTCATCAAGACATGTCAAATTATGAAAATTGTTCATCAAGAAACCCAAAAATGCAAATTAGGGTTTAAAATGGAAAATTTTCATAACTTAGAATTTTTCTAAGTTATAAAATTTTCTTATTTTTTCCTAACTTTGTCCCATTTTTTCACCAAGATACAAATGGATTCAAACAAAACTTGCAACATGAAAGTTGTAGTACATCACAACTTCTACAACTTTGAATCACAAAGTTTTCTCAAAATAGGCTTGTATCTCAAGTTATGAATTTTGGAACAAGGGTATCTAAAACTTTTAACTTAGAGAAATTTTGCCCTAGTTTAGGCAGGATTTTGACCCATCTTCTTGGCCATTTTTCACATAGTTCCACTTGGAGTTTCAAGTTGCATTTCAAATATGGATTATAGTACATGTTGCAAGATTTCCAAATTGTCCAAGAACTCCTCAAACACCTTTGTGGTTAGGGAGAATCGAATGCTTGAAGTTGGCAAAAACTCACTTTGATCCATGGCCAATACATGTTCATACAACTTGCATTTTCAAATCAGCATGCTTTGTACTAGCTTGCAGGCCTCTAAACCATTTTACACTCCTTTATTGAATGTAAATCCACTGAGCTAATGCATTATCTTGTCCATTTGGACATTGCATGCAAAACTAATCCCTATTTGGAAAAAGGTATATTGCCATTTTTGAAAAGCTATACTTTATGTCAAACCAAGATCTTTGAGGCATGGGGCCATATCTATGAGGCAAGATCAAATCCACAAATTGCAATTATCAAGGAAAAGGGATGCAGCATACAAGATAGGGATTACAGGCCTGTAATCACAGGTTACACACTCTTGCTTCAAGAAGAAGAAATTTGTCCAAAATCTTCCCAACTCAAAAACCATCCATAGTCAGCTTACACAAACATTGCAAACATTTTTTACACAACCCATTGAGTCATAAACACGAGATTTTCACCACTCAAACCTCCTGGTACACAAAATCACCATTTTTCTGCAAAACAGGGCAAGCCCTGCAGAACCACCTCCATCTCCACTTTCCCTCGTGCGTTTTGCCTCAAACTTGTTCCAATACCTTCCATTCAACTCACCTGAACTATTCCAGACCTCCATTGCTAGCTGTAACACCATTAACATACATTGCCATTTTTGTTTCAAAGCTTTGCAGGTTGAGTTCTGTAGTACGATTTAGGCTACTTCAAAACAAGCCAAGCATTGGGAAAGCTTCAGTGGACCTCAGGAAAGCTCAAAAGAAACTCAAGCACCCTTGGAAGTTGCTGCATTGTCCAGCTCGAAGTCAACTGAAACAGGTATTTCATGAACTTCTATCTCTCTATTTAGGAATAGTTAGACTTAGGTTTGTGAATGAAAGATGTTGTATTCATAGCCCTGAAACCATACATGTGCTTAGTTTTCATTTATATTAATCGTGCTAGGAGAATGTTGTTCATGAACTTTCTGAAAAAACTAGGTTAAGATTTAGGGCCAGAGAAATTCTCTCTGGTCTTTGAGAGTTAGCTTAAGTTTTTTATATGGTTAGATTCGTTGTTTGATGCTCTACAAGTTTCATGTTATGAGTTTTGTCAAAAAAGCAAGGAATTAGGAGATAACATCTTGTGTACAGAACGCGCGTATTTCAGTTCAAAGGAAGAAGATGAAGTTTTTTTTGGGTTGGGCCTGTACAAGCTTTCTTTTGGAACCCCCCTCTTTTCTTTTTGCACCCCCTGGCCCATTTCTTTGAATATTTGTTATTTTTGTATTTTTATTTTTTATTCTGACTTTACTATTTTATGTCCAAATATAAAAATACCAAAAATTACTTTTATATTATTTTTACATTTATTTGGTATTTATTTTTATTTTTACTAGTATAAAAATGTTTAAATACTTTCTATTCTTTTTCTTAAAATTTAAAAGCAATGTAAAAAACACTTTTATTTTTATTTATTATTTTTATACATATTTGAAAATATTTTCTTGAAATATACACATTTTGTAAATAATTTATTTTATTTTTTAACACTTAATATATAAAATACATATATATATATACATATATAATATATTTTATTAAATAATTAGAACAAAAAACACAAAAATAATGCATTTTATTTTCATTAATATTTTATACTAAAAATACCCTTTTTTTTAATATATACTTTTATTTTTGTATAAATTAATACATTATTGTATGTAAATAATAAACAATACTATTTATTTAAGAAATTAGGGTTTTGCCCTAAAAAAACAAAATAATTGAAATTGACTTTTTATTTATTTGCATTTCACATTAAAAATATTTTCTTTCATACATAAATTTTTTTTTTGCATAATACATTTTATTTAAATATTTATTTATTATATTTATTTAAATATTGTATATTTAATATTATGCCTTACCCATTCAATATGGTTGTAATAATTTCGGATTTAATTTCTTGCAAAATAATCCCCAATTCAAATTTGTACCCCCCTCCCTATATCATGTTGTAATAGTGTAGAATTTAAATTCTCGCACCTTTAAATGCTTTCAATTATGCCATGATTAGACCTAGGATTTGTATGCAAAATAAAAATCAACAATTAGTTTGACCTAATCCAAGATAACAATGCATGAAAACAAACACAATGCACACTTACACCCCTAGGGTTTCAATCCACTTGTTGCCTTCAAAAATGGGCCATGATATGCATGTCAAGTACTTTGGCAAAACAAAAACAAAACAAAAGATCATAGTCCCTCGATGACGCTATCTAGGTTGCCTAAACAAAATGATTAAGTCCCTTAAGAAAATTGCCAAAAAATACTTGACACTATTGCTATCATGGTCTATACGATGACCCGCGCCTGTCCTGTTTAACATCCTAACACAAGGTTATTCACCAAATACAATGGTGAAACCACACTGTTAAAAGGGTTTAAAACATAAGAAAGATCATTGAGTAAAATAGGGTAGATAACTCTTAGTTACTTGATCAAAATCTTGCAAAACATCCTTGCCATTTTCAAACATACTTCACAACATAATTTCAAAACAAATTCAAAACAAATTCAAAACAACTTTCAAAACATTGGAATATATTTTCAAAAAGACACACACCTTTGTATATATTCAAACAAGAATCATTACAAAGGTTGCCTAGACAAGGCATCTTTTTCAAAGCATTTTCAAAACCACACACACAAAGCACCATTTCAAACAATTGAAAAGCAAAGGCAAGTGATCTAAGCAAGTAACTAAGAGCCCATGGATAACCATGGATAGAAAGGGTGCTAATACCTTCCCTTTCTATAATCTACTCCCCGAACTCAAGAAAACATCTCAAAGGTCTTTCCTGTGCTTTTTGACCTTTCCTTAGGATAAAATAAAAAGTCGGTGGCGAATCTTGCTAAACTGAAACATTTGCGAACACAAACGCAAAACCTTAAGTCAGTTCTCCCACCGTATCACAGAACTGGCGACTCTGCTGGGGAAAACTTTAAAAGTGGAGTAACCTTAGGGCTTAGATCACCCTTTGCATGATTATATTGTTTGCCTTGATTGCTTTACATTTGGTTCTCTTGTTTGGGCTTGAAATCCTCCACCCGGATTTGGGAAACATTCATAGGTAAATAGCAATACGTTGTGGAAACTGTGCAGGGTATACCGACATGGTTGAAGCAATAGCTATATTAGTGCGACATATTTGTGAGTACCGGTATCCTTTGAGTCAATCAAAGAGAATACAGGGCCGCTGAGTGATGTCATGAAGCACTAATGAACTCTTAGAACCTTACCTGACCATCTTGGCCTTTTATTAGGGGTATTGAGATGACCGACTTTGGTGCAGTCCTAAGTTGGTAGATACTCGATACTACACTCATTGAGGGTTGTTTTCTTGGAATATTTTGGTCGCTAGTTAAGTGGCTAAACCAAAATAATGATCATAGAAAATAATCCGGTGATATTGAGCTCCTTAGAACCCGGTTACTATTTATAGGACAGGTTTTGAGCCAACTAAACTCAAGAGGGTATTTACCTATGAAACCTCATGCAAGCCTGAAACTAGGGTTTTGTGTGATTTGCATGTACATGTGTTTGTGCATACATCATGAACATCATAAAGTATCATATGCATCCACTAACCATTTCAAGGGTTTGGATCTTCATCTTTGTTCTTGTTTAACAGGTCATGGAATCTCTTCGCAGGAAAACAATTAAAGTCAACCTTGTGAGAATCCCTCCTCAACTCAAGGAGCTTACTTCCAGGATTCCAGAGAATTCTCTCTTCAGTGAAAGACATGGTAGACTCCTCAACTTGGTTAACACCAACATTAAAGAAGACATGGTGAAAGTTCTCTTCCAGTTCTTTGACCCCCTACACCATTGTTTCACATTCCCTGATTACCAATTGGTGCCTACTTTGGAGGAATTTTCTCAACTCTTGAGAATTCCTATTCTTAACCAACTACCCTACAACGGTACGGAAAAAGAGCCAAAGCCTGAAGATGTTGCTCAAGAATTACGCTTGCAACCATCTGACATCAAGGGACATTGGGAAACCAGAAGTGGTGTCAAGGGTTTCTTGGCAAAGTTTCTGTTTGAGAAGGCACAAGACTGCTGGAATTCTCTTGATCTACAAGCCATTGAAGAGATTGTGGCACTCCTTATATATGGGTTGGTCTTGTTCCCAAACCCTGACCAACTTATAGATGTGAATGTTGTCAAGATTTTCATATTTAGGAATCCTATACCTACATTGCTTGGGGACATCCTACACTCATTTTACACACGAACAATGAGGAAAAGAGGTGTTCTCATGTGATGTACTCCTCTCCTAGCAAGGTGGTTTATTTCTCACCTTCCACAATCAATTTTGAAGAATGAGCAGGGTTTAAGGTGGTCACAACGGCTGATGACCCTCACACATTCTGATGTACATTGGTGTTCTCGGTCCAGAGAAAATGTCATCATCATTGATCGTTGTGGGGAATTCCCTAATGTCCCACTACTTGGCATTAAGAGAGGCATTACCTACAACCCTTGTTTAGCTCTGAGACAATTTGGATATGCTCGGAGGGATGACCCTCATGACATGCTGATTCCTGACCTAGTTTTCGACTTCGACAACGATGCGCAAGGACTTCGACAAAGGTTCATCAGAGCTTGGAGGATTCCCAACAAGGTAGATAGTAAGACACTGGGGCACAAGAATTCCATCCCCCTTGAGCCTTATCTCAAGTGGGTACGAACCCGCGCCCAGAATCTTATGATGCCATACCCTCACATTCTCCCCGTGATCAAAGAGCCTGTTATGGAAGGAGAGGTTCCATACACCATCCTACATCCTGACATGCCAACATCATGGGAAGAAATGCAAAAGAGTTGGATCCAACTCAAGGAAGAACGGAATACTTTCGAAGCCAGCTTCTATGCCAGTGAGAAGAAGGTTTTGGAGCTTACCCGCCGACTTCATGAGGAGGAAACTCTCAACACTTACATCGCACTAAAGAGGATGCGCAATGTTTTTTTACATTAAGAATTTTGTAATATTTTTCCCATGGGGCACTTATGTACTAACAGTTTCTTCTTAATATGACGTGCGTTCCTTTTTGTTTGCAACAAATTTGAATTTCTGAGTCCTTGAATGCATTACATGAATAACATACCATTCATCATATTCATAAACAGGTATTCACACCAGGTTTCCTTATCTTTCTGCTGTTTATTTCAGCAAGATGGATTTGGAGCAGACGGTAAAGGATCTGCAGGCACAAAATTCACAATTCCAGCAACTCCTCATGACCTTGGCAAAGGGTCAAGAGGACCTCAAAGCTCTGTTGGAGAAGAATAAAGAGAAAAAGAAAAAGAGACCTGGAGTAGCCACTTTTGGAAGAAGGTTTTAAAGCAATGCCCGAAAGGTTCTTGAGTTCCCCTCAACGTCTGACGAAGGGGCCGGTAAAGGGAAAGGGACTGCTGTACCTTCTGAATCTGAGGTTGAAGAGGAGGAAGAGGAAGAAGATGAAGACTACTCCGAACAACAGTATCCTTCAGCGGATGATAAATATAAAAATCATGAAGATAGACTAGCAGCCATAGAGTTGCTGAGGGTACCCGATTTGGATTTTGAAGAACTAGGGCTGGTAGCTGGGATTGTTATCCCTCCCAAGTTCAAGGTACCAACATTCGCCAAGTACGACGGTCTGTCTTTCCCAAAGATGCAACTGAGATCGCATGTCAGAAAAATCCAACCCCACTCATCTGATAAAGACCTCTGGGTACACTTTTTCCAAGACAGCTTGTCAGGCACACAGTTGGATTGACATTCTCAATTCTTAGAGTTTTTAAGTGGTTCAAATCTCAAAATGTCATTTAAGAGATCTACTTCATGCCATATTTTTTGGTCAAAAGCAAATGTTGGGTGGAAGGCCATGTTTGGATGCAAAACATTATAGGTCAATTTTTGAGAAAAACGTAGAATTTTTCTAAGTACAAAAAGTCAGCATATTTTTCTCAACTTTGACTCATCACAACTCCTAGCTCAAGTATCCATTTGATTCCATTCTTTTCACATTGTAAATATTGTAACTTTATCTTTAAAATGCTTCAAGAATCATGCCCTAAGACCCCTTGAGCTATGAATGCCATTGATTCAAAGTTGGTACCATGAAACTGACTTTTTCCTCCAAGTCAGAATTTGAAATGCACAATTCTGCTTCTAATCACTAAATTTCTGCGTGTTTTTACTTCTAATCATGTTTAACAATCTTCTAGAAGTGCTTAACACCTTGAAACGCAAGTTTTGGTTGAGTTTTGAGCAAAATAGAAGTCACATTTTTCATGCTTGCAACTTCACACGATTTCCCTCCAAACTTCATCATTCCACATGCGTGAGCATTCCATTTGATTCCCTATAAATAAAGGGTTATATCTCACTCATTTTCTCAAGCTTGAACAACCAAAATCACCCTGCTAAAATCCCTGTATAACTCGCTTTTTTGAGATTTTGAATTCCCTTTTCTCCACTTTTAAATCCAATTTCTTCATTGATCCTTCATCCTTTAACCTCCCTAAACCTAACAGCAGAAGAATCCAGCCTTGAGGTGTCCTAAATCCTGCTAACTAAGTTAAGTTTCAGAACAACTTTCAGTTACTTCGTTCACGTAAAATTCTCAATAAAATTGAACCAAATAAATCCCTATTCTACTCTATTCATCCTTCTGATTCTCACACTTCTTACGGTTTGCATTTTCATTAAGAATTGAGAGAAATACTTAGGATTTTAGTGCTCGCTATTTTTTCTGGTTTTCTTCAAATTCAGCCTTGCACAGTTTATATAAATTTGGCGTGAGGGTTCCATTAGAATCTTCTTGAAGAGACGAATCTAATGGTACCGGTATGGTCCTTTAATTTACAGTTTCAAGAACCACAATCTAGGGCGTCTGGAGGTTAAAAACAACCTACATATCGTGCTTCAACCAATGATTGTGTGCCACGCTATTTTTTTGAAATAGTTGTAGTGTGTTTGCCTTACCATACGTGTGTCTCAGGAGCCCTTGGATCTGATTACTTTGGTGAGTCAGACTCCGTCCAACGTGCCACATTTTAAGTTGTTTTTATTTAATAAAGATTGATTCAGTTTGAAATCCAATAAAGTCCATGACATGCACAGCGCGCTAGATCCACTGGATTTGTTTACTCACGCATTTTGACAATGATCAGTTGGCCCATATTTTTCTAGTTTATTATTTTATTTTCTGATTTTTATTTTAATTGATTTAAACTTTAAAAAATCATAGAGAATTCATTTTTGATTCAAAAATTATGAAAAAAATCACAAAAATAATATCAAATATTCTCTCTCTGATTTTTTCTCTCGTAATTTTATTGTCAGATTTGATATTTTTTATAAATTTTCCTTTATTTTTCTTTTTTATAATTATTTAAAAATCATTTTTGATGTTTTTAAGTTTTGAAAAATTTTATAAAGATCATTTTTCTTATTTCTGACCTTCTGAAATTTTTATAGAATTTTATTTTGACTTCTACTATTTTTAATCTTTTTTCTACTTATTTGAGTGATTTTATTTAGTTTTAAAATACTTTTCCGATTTAAAAAATTACCAAAAATTTTACAAATATATTTGAGGTCATTTCTTATATTTCTATGGTCTTTTTAAATTTTTCTTTGATACTTTGAATGTAGTTTGCTAGTTCACCTCATATTTTCATTTTAAAAACAATTTAAAAGACATTTTTATTTTTTTATTTTATTCATTAAATGAATTTTTTTAATATATTCTGACTATGTGATTGTTGATCAAAAACTTTAATGATAGTTTTGATCAAAGTTTTTGATTCAAATGTATCCCCTCCCTCTTCATGTCATCCTCTTCTCTTTGTGCTACATGTTATTAAAGGATGATCTACATATCATCAATCCAAACATATGGCACATAAATTGCTATTGACGGGCCTCAAAATAGGTGCGATTTCCATATAATTCCACTTATGATTGCTTAACATAATGCTAAAGTTTGTCTCGATTCAAGAAATGATCATTCGTGGCCCAAACCTATGTTTGCAAGCCCAAACATGTTTAATTTAAAACCTTTGATCCAATAATCTTGAGGTTCATTGTTAGGTGGCTTTCATCTGATCAATCCTCTAATGAATTTTCATAAATTTGGGAACTAAGTGAATCATTTAAACATTGTTGATCATTCATTGTTACCTTGAATATTTTGAAATGAATGATATACTTGACAAAAAGCAAATGAAACTTGTTGTTGAGAGGATTTGGTTTTATCAATCTTCTAATGAGTTTTCAAATGCAAGTTTCAAGATGATCATTCAACTAACCTCTAATTCCTAACAATTGACTTTATTTTATGCTTTTTATTTTGAGCATATTTATTTTAGCATTTTCATTTCATGCTACTTTCATCTTTGCTCATTTTAGCATTTATCTTTATGTCATTATTTTTTTCTCTCACTTGAGCTTTTCATTTCTTTTTGAAGATACCTAATAATCAATTTGACCATAAAAAAACTTTAATGTTACTTGTACTATTTGGTTACTAACCTTGGCATTTTGGAGTTATGGACTTTTTGGACTTAGGATTAGAGACATTGACCTGCCTTGAGACATTATGACTTCTATTGCAATATTATCTAGAGTTCTTGGGGTTTACCCCAAGACATTGGGTTGTTTCTTTTCTTTGTGTGCATCTTATTCTGATTATGTGCTATGACTGTGATTGGGAATTCATCTATATACAACCGTTACTCTGCCCAATTTTTGTAAAGACTTATTGCACTTGAAGCATGTTTTTCTTAAGAGGTTTATTATCTTTGATTTCTTGGTTTCAATCCAAAGGACATGAATTCTACATTGACTCATTATGTCAAATGTTGGCTTCTTGTTGGTTAGATGGTTCTTTTGTCTAGATTTTACCTGATGTTTTTAGGGTAGTCCCTTCATCTCTTCCCATCTTCTTAAATTTCAAAAATCTTCGCCCTCCTTTTCAAAACTATTCTTGTATTCCAAACTTGAACCATTTTCATAATAAACTTGAATTTAGGTCCATGCATTTTCAAAAGCATTTTCTTAGTCAAACTTTAAGCAACTTAATAATACTTTGACATTTTTTTGTGAGAAGACTAAAAGTAAATTTATCTCATTCAAACCATTTTTGCCATTGTTGGCTTTTTACCTTAAAAATTTTCTCAAAAGATTAGACTCTTGTCAATCCTTGTAGTGATGCGAGCTACTATACTTCTACGATATGTAGTGAAGTGAGATATTTTCGACTTGGGTGTCGAGTGAGGCTTTGCTGATTTTAAAATCCAAGCTATATCCTCCACTTTGAGATGACGCAAATTCTACTTTCTCATAATTGTGGGTAGTAAGTTTGTTCTTCCACTCGGATAAGACGATGATGTCTCGTCTCTTGAGATTAAACAACACACTTGTGTTTTAAAATTTTAAAAGGTGAACTATGAGTACCCTGATCCCCTATTTCACGGAAGGTGGTACGTAGGCACTAAAGTTTCTCAACCGCGACGGGTGCAAAATTGTAAAATATATTTCTTTTCTCATCTCCACAATCTATTTTCATACAACATCTAACCAAAATACACAAATTTTCAAAGAGGTTCCTATGGATTACCATAAATGTTTAGATGCTCTCCCCCTTTTGGGTTATTCGTTGTTTTCTCATTCCTTTGGAAACAATAAAGCACGGTGACTATTTTTATTTTGATCTGCGCGAGTCAAGTCAATCCAATGGCTTACTCTCAACATTTCTACAGCTACAGAAGAAATATCGACTTCACTGGGGAAAGATTAACCTATTGCTGGTCCATTCCTAAGTGGGTTGAGCCTATCTTTTTTTATCTGTTTATGTGCTATTATTTGTTGTATATATGTTTGTCTGGATTTTCCTAGTTTTCAGGGTGCTTGGTGATTTCTCATTAGTCCTCTACCCTGACTTGGGAAAACTTAAGACAGGACGGGCATTATAGTCATGTTAACTTTGAGGGAGTAATCCCAAAAAAGGAGGCATGATATCCCCCACTCAATGGAGGACCCTTTGACTGTAGTGTCGTTTACTGAGTAATCGGGAAGACTTGCTGCTTTCGACCTGGGATCCTGCTAAAACTGAGGACCGTAGAACCTTTATCCCATCTTGGCCTTTTAGGTGTAGTGCAAAAACTATGACGGAGTAATCCGGAAATGGTAATATCCGAAGGAAGGATATAGACTCTGGGAACCTCTTAGAACCTTGTTAGGTAGGTGATAAACTATTATCCCATACCTTATGGGTAGTACCTTTGACCTCTTTCTCGTGACGTCAAACGTATGAACCCCACATGTTTGTGATCTTATGTGTGATTGTTACATCATTGCATTCATGCACCCATGAGCATCTTTTAAGACATTTTGGTTCAAGGGACTTAAAGTTGAATTTTTGCTAATATCTCAGGTAATCTTGACCATGGATTCTGTAAAAAGAAATACTCGTAAGTACAGTTTTAAGAATCCTAAGATAGATGATTTGATGAGTTTAATTCCTGAGATTGAGAGTTCTACAGATTTTCAGAAGAAGTACGGATCCATCGTATCTCTCGTGAAGCTCAAGATGAAGGAGGGTATTCTCTTGACTTTGGTCTAGTTCTATGATCTGATGTATCAAAGTTTCACTTCCCCCAATTATCAGTTGATGCCTACATTAGAGGAGTATTCTTATCTATTGGGTTTACCTGTTACCGATCGTGTTCCTTTCACCTGTTTGGAGGGGGAGCCAAAATCTCAGGAGATTGTTGCTATGGTTCATTTGGGGAAGTCTGAGATTGAGGCCCACATGACTACCAAAGGAGGAATCATAGGATTACCCGCTCAGTTTTTATTGGAGAGAGCTCTCTATTTTGCTAGGAAGAAGAGCACAATTGCTTTTGAGGCCATATTTTCTCTACTTACTTATGGGTTGTTCTTATTTCCGAACATCGACAACTTTGTGGATATTAATGTCATCAGGATCTTTTTGATAGGGAATCTAGTTCCTATATTATTAGGAGAAGCTTATTACTCCATTCATCTTTGGGATTATTACCATAGAGGGATGATCATTTGTTGTACGCCTTTGTTGTATCAGAGATTTATTTCTCACTTACCTCAGTCCGATGCTTTCTGTGATGTCAAGAAGGAACCTCGTTGGGCTCTAAAGATTGTGGCCCTCACTCATTCATATATTGTATGGTATCATCAGGCTTACAATGATGTGGAGATTAACATGATTGAACCCAAGGAATCGAATGGACATTGATTTATCTTAGTGTCAATTGACTACTTCACCAAATGTGTGGAAGCAACTTCATACGCTAATGTTACTAAGCAGGTGGTAGTACACTTTATCAAGAAAAATCTTATATGTCGGTATGGTGTGCCAAGCAGGATTATCACCGACAACGGCTCGAATCTGAATAACAAGATAGCAGAACTTTGTGAAGAATTTAAGATTGTTCATTATAATTCATCTTCTTACCGACCAAAGATGACTGGGGTTGTTGATGTTGTTAATAAAAACATTAGGAAGATCATCCAGAAAATGGTTGTTACTTATAAAGATTGGCACGAGATGCTCCCTTTTGCTTTTCATGGGTACTGTACATCTGTCTGCACTTCAACAGGGGAAATATCATTCTCTCTTGTGTATGGTATGGAAGCAGTGCTCCCCGTCGAGGTTGAGATTCCCTCTTTACGTATGATAATGGAAACCAAGTTGTCAGAGGCTGAATGGGTCTAGAACAGGTTTGACCAATTGAATTTGATTGAAGAAAAGAGAATGACGACTTTGTGTTATGGCCAGTTATACCAGAAGAGAATGAAGAAAGCTTTTGATAAGAAGGTCAAGCCTCGTGAATTCATAGAAGGCGACCTCGTGCTCAGGAAGATCATGTATTTTAACGCTAATTCCAGGGGAAAGTGAACTCCCAATTTTGAAGGCCCATATGTTGTCAAGAAAGTCATCTCTGGAGATGCATTAATTCTTGAAACTATGGACGGCGAGGAGTTCCCACGTCCTATGAATGCTGATGCAGTCAAGAAATACTTCTCCTAAAGAAATAAAAGAACAGCTCGCTAAGTTGAAAACCCGAAAGGGAGGCTTGGGAAAGAAGGAGCATCTCGATAGGCTGAAAACTCGAAAAGGGCGATCTAGGCAAAAATAAGAGACATAAAAAGAATAAATTTTATCGGTAGGTTGAAAACTCACAAGGGTAACCTAGGCAAAAGTTAGGGATTTCTTGGCAAGTAACTACGTCAGAAGAGACTTGATAATTGAAGTAACATTCTTCTCGGATTATCACCACACTTCAACAGAAGTTGCTACTCAGGAATTCAAATTTGTTAGGGAGAATAGTGGTCATTGTATTTCAATGTATTTTTTCCAATATATTACCATTTTCGAAACTTTATAATCATCTATGGAGTCTCTCCATACGCAGGCTACCATTCTATTAATAAAGTTTAAGCTTTTATCCAATTCTTTGCAATTCTTATTTTATTCTGCTTACAAAGACTCCATTTATTATTGATAGTAATTTTCAAAACAAAAAGATTAAATAACAAAAATTTTTTTTGAAAAGAATTTACAAATTACTTTTTACTTTAGATTTTGTAACTCAAGAAAAACAAAAGTGGTGATCCCAAGGATGGACGGACTCTCAAATTTTGGATGTTTGTTTTCTCCAGGAAGCTTCTCTGAGGTCACTTTTGTTGGTATGTGTGATACGATGGGAGAACTGACTTGAGGTTTTGCGTTTGCGTTTGCAAATGTTTCGGTTTAGCAAGAGTCACCACCGACTTTTTATTTTATCCAAAGGAAAGGTCAAAAAGCACCGGAAATACCTTTGAGATGTTTTCTTGGGTTCGGGGGGTAGATTATAAAAAGGGAAGGTGCTAGCATCCTTTTCATCCATGGTTTTCCATGGGCTCTTAGTTACTTGTTTAGATCACTTGCTTTTGCTTTTCAATTGTTTGAAATGATGCTTTGTGTGGTTTTGAAAGTATTTTGAAAAGAGGCCTTTGTTTAGGCAACCTTTGTAATGTTTCTTGTTTGAATATATACAAAGGTGTTTGTCTTTTGAAAATGTTTCAATGTTTGAAAGTTTGTTTTGGGAAATGCTTTGAAATTGTGTATGTGTTTTTGAAAATAGCAAGGATGTTTTGCAAATTTGATCAAAAAACTAGGAGTTGTCTACCCTACTCAAAGATCTTTCCTACACATTTTTAACCCTTTAACATGGTTATTTTACCATTGTATTTGGTAAACAACTTTGTGTTTGGATGTTAAACAGGACAAGCGTGGGTCATCGTATGACCATGATAACAATTGTGCCAAGTATCTTTAGCAAGTTTTTGAGGGACTAGATCTTTTTGTATAGGAAACCAAGATAGCGTCATCGAGGGACTATGATCTTTTTATTTTGTTTTTGTTTTGCCAAGATACCTAGCATGCATACCATGGTCATTTTAAGGCAACAAGTGGATGAAACCCTAAGGGTGCTTGTGTGCATTGTGTTGTCATGTTTCATGCATTTTTGTCTTGAGTTTAATCATACTATTTGTTTGATTTTTGTTCTTGCATACAAACCCTAATCTTACTATCATGCATATTTGAAAGCAATAAAATGCGTAAAAGTAAATCTATAAATATTACAACATTGATATGGGGAGGGGGATACAAGTTTAAATAGGGGGGTATTTTGCACAAAAATAAAACCCTAATTCAACTATTACAACCAAATTGAATTCATTGTACAAATAATAAATTGACAAATATTTAAATATGCAAAAATATAAATATGCACAAAATGTTTTTGATATTAATTTTTATGTATGTAAACAAAAGTTTATTTAACTCAAAATAAAAATACAAAAAATGATTATTTTTGGAGGGGTGGAAACCCTAGTTTTGTTTTAGAATATATATATATATATATTATATTATTTATTTATGTACAAGAAAATAAATAAAAATATATACAAAAGTGCTAAAAAATAATATTTGTGAAAAAATAATATTTGAAGTGTATAATATAATAAAATAAAAATATATAAGTATTTTAATTTTATTTACAAATTTATTTAAGAAAATAAAAGTATATATTATTTAATAAACTATTTCTATGTCCAAAAAATAATAAAATAAAAATGTTAAAAATTAAGAGAATATTTTTTGTGATTTTAAATATTTAGAAAAATAAATAAAAAGTCATAAATATAAAAGAAATAAAAAAAAATACAAAAATAATCAAATGGGCCAAGGGGGTGCAGAAAGCAAGCTAGGGGGTGCAAAAAGTAGCAACAAGCCAAGCCCATCCCATTTCCACTTCGTCCTTGTCCTCCAGAACAAAAATACGCACGCTGCAACTTCAAACATGTTCTCTCTATTCTTTGCTTGAAATAAAAAACTCATAACATGAAAATTATAGAGCTTTAAACCACGATTCTAACCATATAAAAAACTTAATCTAACTCCAAGAAACCAGGGAGAATTTTATCACCCCCAATTTCTGACCTAGTTTTTTCAGAAAGTTCAACTATCAAATACTCCTAGCTCAGTTAACATAAATGAATTCTAAGCATATGTACAGTTCAAGGACAATGAGGACTACATTTTTTCTTCATAAACCTAAGCCTAATGATTCATAAATAAAGAGATAGAAGTTTGAAATTTACCTGTTTCAGTCAAGCTCGAGTATGGCAATGCAACAACTTTCAGTGAGGCCTAAGGTTCTTTTGAGCTTGCTTGACGTCCCCTTGACCTTTCCCAATGCTTAGCTTGCATTGAAATGGCCTGAATATGCTTGTAGAACTCAACCTTCAAAGCTTCAAAGCAAAAATGGTTAAGTGTCCAAATGGAGTTACAGTGGCTTGAGAATGGTTGAGATAGTTTAGGTATGTTGTATGGAGTATGTTGGAACTGGTTTCAAGCAAAACGCACGAGTGGATTTTGTTTTGGAAGTGAATCTGCAGAACTTGCCCTGTTTTTGCAAGAACTTGGTGTTTTGATGTTAGAGGGTGTTTGAGAGGCTTAGGGCTCGTGTTTCTGAACTTAGGAAATGTGTAAAACTTGTTTGAAATGTGCACAAGACTTGGTTATATCAAATTACAAAGTTGTGGACTTTTTGCACAATGACTTGTTTTTGAAGTAAAAGGTGAGAAGTGACCATGCCAAGGTTGTACAGGCCTGTGTTCTAACTGCACATATTTGGTACATCTTTCCTGATATTAGTGAACTTTTTTTTCATAAAGAAATCAGGTCCATGGCTCAAGACAAACAAAATTGCCAAAAGCATGCTTTATGTAAATGGCATTGTTAACTTTTTGCCAAAAATGGATTAATCCTTTGTATAATGCTTTATAGATCAGAAAAAAGCCTTAATCCAATGTGTTTGCATTTAATTTATGAGTGTAGAAAGGTTTAGAACCTGTAAACCAAGTACAAGCAAGGTTTGGACAGATTTTGCAACTTGTAGCATGGTGTAAAATGCCTTGGACAAAAGTGATGATTTGCCAATTTCAAACTTTCGATTCTCCATAATGATGAATGATCTTGGAGAGTTCTTGGACATTTTGGAAAGCTTGTAACATGATCTAAAATCCATCTTTGAAATTCATTTTTAGATTCCACTTGGAACTAGGTGAAAAATTGCCATGAAGATAGGTCAAAATCCTGCCTAAACTAGGGCAAAATTTCACTAAGTTAAAAGTTTCATGGACCCTTGTTCACAAAATCATAACTTGAGATCCAAGCATATTTTGGGAAAACTTATTGAAAAAAAGTTGTATATTTTGTGGAGGACTACAACTTTCATGTTGGAAGTTTTCTTTGAATCCAATTGCATCATGGAGAAAAAGTTGGGAAAAAATAAGAAATTTTAATAACTTAGAAAATTTCTAAGTTATGAAAATTTTCCATTTTAAACCCTAATTTTCAAAATTAGGATTCATGGTGAACAAGTTTCATGTTTTGACACATCTTGATGAAAAATGACACTTGGCACTTGATTTTGAACAAAAAGTTAAAGTTTGACTTTTTAGTGTACAATTGATTTTTGATCAGTTGACTGGAAAATTCATCTGTCAATCCAATGCTTTTGAGATCTTTTGAACTTTGTGATTAGGTAAAGATGATGCCATTGAGTCCTTGAAACCATGCTTGAACCCAATTTTCCATTGGCTAGGTGAAAAATCAAAAATTGCCCTTCTACAGTCAAAACCCTAAAAATGACCATTTTGCCCTTTTGATGATCTGATCAAATTTCTTGAGGAGTTGTGGTCCAAACTTGATCAAATTGTTCATATGAGCCCATAATGTTGATGTGGATCAAAAATTATGAGGTTTGACTGTAAATTGGCCATAATTGACTTTCTAGGTCAACTGTCCAATTGACTGGGCAAAAATTTGATCCAAGGCTTGAAACTTGGTATGAGCAATCTTAGAGGTCCAACATGAAGCATGAAAGTCACATTGAGCATTGAAAGTCCAAAACTACTTGTGCAAACTCAAACCCTAATCTCAGGTCATCAGTGCAAGGAGATGTCTTGAGCTGAGCAAACCTTAATATGGTCTTGAGTTCAAAGAGTCTTGTGAGGGGAAATCTTGATAAAATGAGAGGGCAAATTTTGGGGTACAACAGTATGCATATGATCTTTGTATGTATCTCATATAGTTGGAGATGATACCAATTGACATATGGTGCGGTTTTGGGCTTGTGATCCCATTTTCCCCATTCGAGTATTGGTTCATTTTGATTTCGGGTTTGCATGGTCTGAAGCCTCTATCCCAGATTCCCCAGTAAGGTCTTCGCTCGTATGACGAAAGTCCCTTCCCCCTTTGCATGCTGAGGTGAAATTATTTTCAAAATATAGCCCTTTACAGTGATGACATTATTGTTGTAGTTTGTTTCTCAGGCAACTAGACAAGGGCAGTATCTTTTCTAAAAAGTGTTGAAATAGTTGTCAACTTTTTGGGTTTTCTCCCTCCAAGTGTTGGGTTTGATTTAAAATCACCATAATTTTGATTTCTTGCTGTATTGTTCGACTTCTTAGATCCCTAAGTAAAGCTGAGATAATGTTTTTCTCTGAAAGTTGTTATCCCCATGTGATTTCATAATTTCTCCCCAGGGAAGTTTGTGTAATCATCACTCTTGGAATTGAAGATATATTTTGAGCTCCCCTCAATAATGTGGTGTTTCCCTCCCCAATGAAGTCAGTACGAGATCCCCAGTTGATATCTTGACGATGCGGTTTTCATCTTCCCTAATGAAGTCAGTATTATAATCTCAAGTGGAAGTCTAAACAATGAGACATTTGTTTTCCACATTGAAGTCTATGTGATATTCCCCGGTGAAGTTTGGAAGAGGATGTTAGATCCATGTATTTGTACTCATTTATTGTTTTGATTTGATTACTTTCAGATTGTGTTTCTTCCTAGTGAAGTTAAGTCGTGGAATAGGAATTTGTTTTCTTAGTTTGTGCTTACATTCTTATGAATTTTTTTCCTCCTAGATGTGATTTAGCCGAGTGTTGACTTTATCCAAAATGGTATTGTCAGGTTATTCCTAGTGTTGTATGTTTGTTTTGTCAGCATACATATGATAACACTCATACATTCATTATGCATAGCTGAGTTAAAATTCATTGCTCATTTGCATTCATTATTGTTTTTGTTGGCATGTTACCCTGTTTTTTAGAGTAATATTACCCCCTCCCCAATAGAGTTTCAACCTTAAGTAGAGGGTATATATTCTTTCAATTTCCCCACTGAGTTATCCCTTGTGGAAGAATTTTGTTGTAGCCTTCCTTTTAAGCTCATTATCTGGATAAAATGTGATCCCCTTTTGAGTTTATTGCTCATTAGGTGCTGCCTTGGTCGACTGTTTCACTTCGATTTATTTCTGTTTTGAATTTATGGTCCCCGACAATATTATTATTATGTTTCCTACGGGTTTTGAGCCCAAGCTTGTGAATGTGCATTTATTTTGCACGAGAATACATTACCTCCTTAGCAACTCCTTCTCATAACAACAGATGGCAGGTATCTTTATTTGTGTAACCTGTACTTCCCGAGTAAGTCTGTTAGCTCTCAGAGAAGATTCGTGATTTGTTACTCCAATGGATGGTAGTCTCGTCATTATGGGAGATAGTTCATTGTTGAGATTTGTTACTCCAATGGATGGTAGTCTCGTCATTATGGGAGATAGTTCATTATTGAGATTTGTTACTCCAATGGATGGTAATCTCATCATTATGGGAGATAGTTTGTTGTTGATATTTATTACTCCAATGAGTGGGAGTCTTGTCATTATGGGAGATAGTTCGTTGTTGAGATTTGTTTACTCCAATGGATGTTAGTCTCGTCATTATGAGAAATAGTTCGTTGTTGAGATTTTGTTTAATATAATGAATGGTAGTCTTGTCATTATGGGAGATAGTTCGTTGTTGAGATTTTGTTTACTCCAATGGATGGTAGTCTCGTTATTTTAGGAGATAGTTCGTTGTTGAGATTTTGTTTACTTCAATGGATGGTGGTCTCGTCATTATGGGAGATATTTCGTTGTTGAGATTTGGTTTACTCCAATGAATGGTAGTCTCGTCATTATGGGAGATAGTTTGTTGTTGATATTTTGTTTACTCCAATGGATGGTAGTCTCGTCGTTTTGGGAGATTGTTCGTTGTTAAGATTTTGTTTACTCCAATGAATGGTAGTCTTGTCATGATTGGAGATAGTTCATTGTTGAGATTTTGTTTACTCCAATGGATGGTAGTCTCTTCATTTTGGGAGATCGTTCGTTGTTGAGATTTATTACTCCAATGGATAGTAGTCTCGTCGTTATGGGAGATAGTTCGTCATTGAGATTCACTTTGCTCTAAAGAAATTTGTTTGTTTCCAGCAATAAGTACTGATGCTGGTCACTTGTGGCTTACCCTAATATTCATGTTTGATGATATTATCCTACCACTTCTTTCCCCCTTGTGGGTCGACATTATCTTTTTTCTATCTTCTTAGTTAATGGATAGTTTGCGGTTATCTGTCGATCACTATCATCTTTATTTTCTCTCCTTAATGTTTGAATTGATTTTACTATGTCTCCTCCTTGGGCTTTACGCCAATAGAGTCGAGGCTTCTGTTCACCAGTGATTCATTTTCCAAGTATAGTTTGATCTTTTATTTTCTGTTTCCCCGGTGGTGTTCTATGTCACCTTTGGATCTTTTTATTTGCATGCACAATCATAAGCATTGCATGGCCTCTTGCGACCAAAAATAGGGCTTGTTTTATATTTAAGCATCTTCAATCGCGTCGACACGAAGATATTAACCTTCTTATCTCTAAATAGAAGACACTTAAATAAGGGAAGTTGTTGTACCGCAATTTTTGCCCCTTAGATTCCTCTATTATCTCATATCAACTCAATCACAACAAGATCATAATAGGGTTTGGTTCTTCTATCTACCTTTAGGTTTTCTCATGAGGGATCACCAAGCATGTTGATTTTTATATTATGGTCATATATGTTTTGTATTGACTAACTTTTAACTACCAAATACAATGAATGTTTTCTCTAATTGATAATGCTATAGGTGAAAGCACAACATATTTCATCAGGTTGATCTATAGGTTCATGAGTTTATTTCCATGCCTTCTTCAATAAAATTTCATTGAGATTCAAGCTTCATCATTGAAGATGCTTTAAAGTGATATCATGACAAGGTCTACTATTATTCATATTGCATCAAATTGTCAAAGAAAATCAAAAGATGCAAGAGTTGATTGAAGAAGTTTGACCTAATTGGACAAGCTCTTGATTTCTTGATCACAACGCAGGGGTTGTTACTTCAACTTTGCACCAGAAGCTGAAGTTTGTGCGTGAAGGAAAAACGGTCATCATAAATGGAGAACAGGATTTGTTAATATCTCATTTATCCTCTTTCAGTGTTGTGGAAGCGGATGAAGATGCTGTTGGAACTTAGTTCCAAGCTTTATACATTGATAATATAAGGGAAAATGAGAATTATATAGCTTCGTTTAAGGATGCTCAGCAGGTAGTGCGTAATGGCCCTATAAAGTATAAGGGAAGATTATGGACCCACCTGTGAATAGGAATAGAGTTGGTTTAGGATTCTCTGTGAAGAATGATAAAGGTAAGAACATGAAGTCGAAGTCTGCTTTGGGTAAATATCAGAATATCATTCACAATGGAGGTTACCTTCATCCAACTGTTCCTAGGATCAATGCTATTATGGAAGATGAGGTAGAGCAAGAGATGTCAAACTACGTAACGCATGGAGTTAGAGTCCAAAATTGGACACGATTGATGTTCCCTCTTGCATTCATATCACGAAGTAATTTGTTTTTTTCTTAATCTTTTCAAAAATCTTTCACTCTGCCCAAGGTGGAAGTTTATATTGTATGGGCATATATGTTGCTTTTATTTTTAAAATCAATAATAAAAGTTGTATTTGATTCCCAAATTGTGTCTTTATTTTCAGCTTTTTCTTGGAAAATGGTAATTAGAAAAAAAAACATTTCAAAATAAATAATAATTGCAATGGAATCTGCACAATCACTTGCTATATATGTCAGTTTCTAGAAGCAATCCTAAATCATATGTGCAGATTAATCAAAAAACTTGTTGAATACAATGACACTGCACCCTGTCCCAACTTTGAATATCCTGCGTATAAAGCCGAAGAAGAAGAATATGATGAAAGTCCATAAGAGGTTACACGGTTTCTTGAGCGCGAGGAAAGTGCCATTCAACCATACAAAGAGCCGTTGAAGACGATCAATTTGAGTTCAGAGGAAGATCCGAAAGAAGTCATGATTGGAGCATTGTTGCATCCCGACGTAAAGAGCATGTTGATTGAATTGTTAAAAGAGTATGTGGATATATTTTCTTGGTCATACCAAGACATGCATGGTTTAGATATTGATATTGTGGAACATCATTTGCCGCTAAATCCAGAATGCCTGCCAATCAAGCAGAAATTATGAAGAACTCACCCTGATATGATAGTGAAAATTAAAGAAGATGTTTTAAAGCAGATTAATGTCGGTTTTCTTGTGACATCGGTGTACCCTCAGTGGATTGCCAATATTGTCCCAGTACCAAAGAAAGACGGAAAAGTCCCCATGTGCGTAGAATATAGAGATTTAAACAAAGCTAGTCTAAAAGATGATTTTCCATTACCACAAATTGATATGTTGGTTTATAGTACAACAGAATTCAAAGTATTATCGTTCATGGACGGATTTTCCGGATATAATAAAATTAGAATGGCTCTTGAGGATAAGGAAAAAATAACGTTTATCACACCCTGGGGAACATTCTGTTACAGAGTGATGCCCTTCGGGTTGAAGAACGCTGGTGAAACGTACCAGAGGGCTATGACAACCATATTCCATGATATGATGCACAATGAAATTGAGGTATACATTGATGATATGATTGCTAAGTCCCAGACTGAAGAAGGGAATATAGAAGATTTGTTGAAATTGTTTCAGTGTTTGAGGATGTATTGTCTCTGCTTGAATCCAAATAAATGCACCCTTGGTGTTCGATCAGGGAAATTGTTAGGTTTCATTGTCAGCCAAAATGGATTGAAGTTGACCCTGATAAAGTCAAAGCAAATCAAGAAATGCCAGCGCGAAGAACTGAAAAGCAAGTTAGAGACTTCCTCGGGCGTTTGAATTACATTTGCAGATTTATTTCCCATATGACTGCAACGTGTGAGCCGATCTTTAAGTTATTAAGGAAAGATCAAGGTTGTGTGTGGATGGATGATTGCCAAAGGGCATTTGAAAGTATTAAAGAGTATCTGTTTAAACCTCCTATCTTGCTCCCGCCTGATGAGGGAATACCATTGATTATGTATCTGACAGTGATAGTAAATTCTATGGGTTGTATTTTGGGACAACAAGATGAAACCAAGAAGAAAGAATATTCCATTTATTATCTTAGTAAGAAGTTTGCTTATTGTGATTCATGGTATTTTATGTTGGAAAAAACATGTTGTGCTTTGGCTTGGGCGGAAAAGCGGTTGTGGCAATATATGTTGAATCATACTACTTGGTTGATTTCCAAAATGGATTCAATTAAGTATATTTTTGAAAATCCTACTCTTACTGGAGAATTGCCCATTGGCAGATACTGTTTTCTGAATATGATATTGAATATCGTACTCAGAAGGATATAAAAAGCAGTGTACTGGCAGATTATCTTGCTCATCAACCGGTTGACGATTATCATTATGTTAAATATGATTTCCCTGATGAGGATGTTATGTTTCTGAAAGTAAAAGATTATGGTGAACCGTTGCCTAAGGAAGGTCCTGATCTTAAATCTCGTTGGGGAATGGTGTTTGATGGAGCTGTGAATGCTTATGGGAAAGGAATTGGTGTTGTGATTATCACTCCCCATGTATCGCATATCCCATTTTATATCAGGTTAGCATTTGATTGCACCAATAACATGGAAGAATATGAAGCTTGTATCATGGGTCTCGAGGAGGCTATTGATCTCGGAATCAAAATTCTAGATGTGTATGGTGATTCAACTTTGGTAATAAATCAGATTAAAGGAGACTGGGATACTCGTCACACTGGCTTGATTCCTTACAAAGATTATGCTAGAAGATTATTACCTTTCTTTAATAAAGGTAAATTCCATCATATTCCCAGAGATGAAAATCAGATGGCGGATGCTTTGGCCACTCTGGCTTCTATGTATCAAGTGAATACTTAGAACGATGTGCCTTGTATCACAGAACGACATCCGGATAGGCCGATGAGAAACCTCTCTTGAGAACTACCTATTATATAATGACATGCATAATATGTAAATGCAATGTTTTCAAGGATCTCGCGAGATAAACAGAAGAAAATGTTAGAATTTGACTGCAGCTTTGATTGAAGAACTTCGTATCGTTGAATGTCCTTCTACCAGAATCAAGCTCACCATGTCGAGTGGTTTCTAGCCTTTGACTCAAGATAATGTAATTCTTTTTTTGACGGCATTTGGTTAGGGTAAAATAAATCCTCTTTCCCCTTACTAGATGTCTGGTTCATACTACTTCAACGACATTCGGTTAGAGGAAAATAAATCCTCCTACCCCTAACTAGAAGTCTGGTTTATGATATTTCGACGGCATTTGATTTGGGGGAAATAAATCCTCCTGCCCCTTGCTAGACGTTTGGTTCATAATAAACATCTATCACAGACCCTTGAGGTCCTTGAAATGCTTAACAAAAATGCTATGGCATGATGTCATTATGTGTATGATATGCACCAAGCAATAGTGTAAGGTGGTGAAAACAAGTAAGTCTTTCAAGAAGTCCAAATTATTGGATAATGAATACAAACAAGTCCTGCAAGGAATTCACGTTGTTAGATGATGAATACCAACAAGCCCTGCAAGGATTTCAAGTTGTTAGATAATGAATGCAAACAAATCACACAAGTATCCTTAGGTTCAGGCTTGCATGGAATTTGTAGGTAAGTACCCTCTTGAGTTTTATTTGGCTCAACCTGTCCTAAGAAAAGTAATCGGGTTCTAGGAGCCTCAATATCACTAATCTTTTTCCAATGCATTGTTTCAGTAGAAGCATCTGATTTGTGACTGAAATATCTCGAGAGTCCGATATCAATGAGTGTAGCATCGAGTATCAACAAACTTCAACCTACACCAAAGTCGACCATCTCACTACTTTCTAATGGCTAAGTTGTGTCAACTAAGGTTCTAAGGTCAATTAATGCTTTATGACACCACGCAGAAGCTCAGCATTCTCTTTGACTTAACTTAAGGAACATCGGTACCAACCAATGTGTCACACTAACGTAGTCATCGCTTTTACCATATCGGTATATGCCGTATAGTTTTCACGATCTATTGCTACTTACCTAAAATGCCCCAGATTTGGGTATAGGATCTTTACGAAAATAAGCCCGAGCAAAACCCCGAAATGTAAAGCATACAAATCAAGCAAGTAAAGCATTTTAAATGTGATCTAACTCTTAAGGTAACCCCACTTTTATTTCTCCCCAACAGAGTCTCCAGTTCTGTAATACGGTGAGAGAACTGACTTTTGGTTTTGCGTTTTATCACAAATGTTACGGATAATAAGAGTCCCCACCGACTTTTCTTTAATCCAATAAAGGAAAGGGTTAAAAGAACATGAAAGACCTTTGAGAATTTTTTGATTAAGGGGGGTAGGTTATGAAAAGGGAAGGTGTTAGCACCCTTTTCATCTGTAGTTATCTACGGGCTCTTAATCGCTAGCTCACTTTTGAAAATGCTTTGTGAATGTGTGTTTGAAAATATTTTGAAAATGCCTAAGTGCGGCAAACCTTGTAATGGTTCCCGTATTGTTGAGAATGCATACAAAGTGTTTATTTTGAAAATATTTGTTTAAAAAGTGTCATTGTGTGAAAAATGTTTTGAAATGTTCGCGAGCAAGCGATTAAGAACTATCTACTTACTCAAAAGTCTTTTGTTCTTTCCTCCTCCTTTAAATAGTGATATCTTATCATTGGTTAGTAGGGAGCCCTATCGTTGGATTTTTGAGGGACAGGCGTGGGTCATCGTACAGTTATAAAGGCAACTCATAGGGATACCTTTATCAATTCGAAGGGACTATCATCATATATTCGTAGGCAACATCGAGGGACAAGATCATTTACTAAAGGAAGCATCGAAGGGTCATCTATGGACTATGATCTTTATGATGATTTTCAACTGAGGGTCTTTGCTAATGGTATCCCCATGTTCGAGGGACATGACTTTTTTTGATCTGAAGGCAGCAAGTGGAATCACCCTAGAGGTGTGTGTGTGTGAAAAGTGATTTGTTTTCAGTTAATTTGTCTTGTATATTAGTTTTTCTAGCATTTGTTTTAGATCTTGTCATACAAACCTTATTAGCATACATCTAGCAATCATCAGAAAAGCGGTAAAATGCGGAAAAGAAATCTAAACTATTAAAGGGCTTCAGAGAAGGGGGAACAAACCATAAAAAATGGGGGAAGATATAGTAAACCCTAGTTTAAGCTATTACACTCCATCAATAGTTACATAATTATAAAATAACTAATGCAAAAATAAAAGAGTGCGCAGAGATTGTACAAAGAGAAAGA